>OY744475.1:76864014-77539014 GCA_963556175.1 Tipula confusa
GCCTCAGCTTGAACTAAAATTTACTCTTTTTCCTATATTCCGAGCTTACCACTTTGTGGGAATATGAATAAATCTTCCATTTCCGTTCAATTATGAACGTCGAGAGCTTCTTCATTGTTCGAGGTTTTATTAATTTGTGCCACGTCCATATTCGTTTTGCTGTCAATTTAGATTAATGCCGTTTCAATTCGCTAAAATTGGGTCCTCTTAGTACATGTTGATATTTACCAGAGTAATCTTTAAACATTTACCATCCCACTGTGTGTAAATTGATAAATTGATTTTCACAATATTTTCCATGTTTTTCATCTTTTATATGTTTTCTACAACAACACAAGCTACATATTTAAAAAATTAAATGTTAAACTATTATCTGATTTCAACTGAACGAGTTTGGATTTATATATATATATATATATTTATATATATATATTTATATATATATATATATATATATATATATATATATATATATATATATATATATATATATATATATATATACACATATATAAGGACGCATATGTTACATATGGCACACAATTCTTGTTCCTAAACAAAAATATTAATAATAAATCTATATTTGGAATGAAGCACAACCATGTATGCAGTGTGGTATGGGTTAAACGCGGATTTTTATTTTTTTTTTGATTTCGTGTTAATTCTGATTTAAAGAATTTTCCTGTATTATCGCTCCATGACTAACGTTGTCGTCATATCACTAATATGTTTCTGATCATATTTATTATTGCGTTAAGCATAATTATCACCACCACCCGGTTACCATTATCGTTTGTTTTATTTAGTACAAGACTATATATAGTTTCCAACAATAATGTTCGTTTTATCAAAGACAATATACACGTAATAGTGGCACAAAAAGGATATTTTTTTTTTAAACATTTTTGTTCCCTTGACATCATCCCAAGGCATGCGCGTGTCTTTTACACAAAACTTTTTTATCCAATTTGTAAAGTCTTTGGAAAATTAAAAACCACGCATACAAAAAAAAAATCCTTTGGTAAAGTTTCTTATACTACTTTGTAACGACAACAATTTTTACGTACGTCGTATAATATTTACCCTAGTAATGAAATGTCAATTCCGTGCAAATAGTTTTGAAAATAATTTTGTAAATTTTTTTTTTAATTAAAAATGATAAATTAGTAAAACTTCAACTACTATTTTTATTTTTATATTTTTGAAATAAGAAAATTTCGAAAGTTCCGAATGAAATTGAAAATTGATTTGAGTGTTGAATACTGAGAGTACAAGAATAATTATTGTGTGTTGACTGAATTGATTAATTGTAATCAATTAATTTTAATAATTAATAATTAATTTTTTTAAATATTGCTTACCACGCTACGGATGACCATCTACAATGATCATCAATTGTAAAACTATGATATGAAAGATTTTGTAAAAGATCTCAGTAAAGCGTCAACTTTGGCCTTAAATGCTGATTTTTTTTTTTAAATTCTTTACAGTCTGTCATTGAACAGTAATATGACATCCTTGTAATATTACTTGACGGTCTCCGTTCTAATCCATCCCCATTTCTGTTTCCTAATTATGTTGGTTGCATTGTCTAACTGCTCCGTGCTTTTATGCAGTTCGATGATTGTTATGGTGTCCTTATTTATGGACACCTCTCGTTTCTATTCAATTTTGTTGTATGTTTTCATGTCTCACACTGATAAGTAGTACTACTGAAGTGTATTTCTTGGAGTTCCGTCTCTTTTTTTTGGTTTTACTAATTTGATATATCAGAAGAAGGCCTCCGAGGTCCCGCAATGTTTGGTTCGATGATCAATGCCGAACCATCAATATCTCCGCGCTAGGAAAGCTATGGTTAAATACCTTCGACAAAAGAGCGCGATCATAGCTATGATCGCGATCATAGCTATGGTTAAATACCTTCGACAAAAGAAGCGCGATCATAAGATATCTTGCATCGAAAACATCAGCTTCCAAGCGGAAATAGGAAACTTAAGGGAGTGTTTTGTTAACGGCAGAAATTTAACTAAAGACTTCCACCTAAGAAGTACAGCCATCAAAGACGGAAATGGAGAGCTGAGAACAAACGTGGCTGATGTTCTCTCAGTATGGCAAACCTACTTTCAAAATCAGCTAAATCGGAACGACGAAGTGACCTCCATTAGAGCAATAGCTCCTCCAGGTAAAGAGGTCCTTGTTGAATATCCCACAGTAGAGGAAGTAGATGCAGCTATTAGTAGATGAAAAAATGGAAAGCCACCCGGTCTCGACGGAATCCCTGCAGAATTGATTAAGTTCGGAGGCGCTACTCTTCGAACAAATCTATACGATCACATCGTCTCTATTTGGAACCAAGAAGAGTTGCCGGAGAATTGGAAGACTGCACTCATCTGTCCGCTGCACAAAAAAAAAGAGACCGTCTTAAATGTGGAAACTATCGTGGTATCACTTTGTTGAGCACTGCTTACAAAGTGTTGGCTTTGTACTTGCCAGACTCATCTCTCTCGCCGAAAACACCATTGGCGACTATAATGCGGTTTTCATCCCGACCACTGACCAATGTTTTACCATGAGGATAATCTTAGAAAAATGTTGGGAGTACAACATAACCATACACTAACTGTATATAGTCTTTAGACAGGCATATGACAGTATAAACCGCGAAAATTAACGGGCCGCGCTCATATGCCTAGGAATTCCAGAGAAACTCGTTTCTCTGTGCAAATTGACAACCTCTGGGTCTGTATGTAGAATCGTAATTTAGGGAGCTGTGTCAGACCCCTTTGAAATAAGATCTGGTGTTCGACAGGGAGATGTACTCGCACCTGTGCTGTTCAACTTGGCGCTTGAGTACGTAGTGAGAAAATTTTCTTCCCTCTGATTATTTTCTTTGGTATTTCTTTGCCATTTTCTTTATTTGACGTGCTGTATCTTTGTATCTGCGTTTCGCACAGATTGACGAATCTTTTTCCGTTGTTGCTTTATACCGAATCCACCGAATTATTTAGGTTGTTAGGTGTTGTCTGTTCCAATTTTCGTATTAAAATCTCCTTGTATTATTTTAAAGTAATTTTGTGCCTGGTTTCATGGTTGACTAAAAAGTAAAAAATAGTTTTTCATTTGGAAAATAACAGGTAAGATATCTGTGGAAGAGACATTGATATAAAAGTTACAAAGGAAGGATGGCTGTTGCTTAAGGAAAAGGATAAAATGTAGGCGTTTATTTTCCGAGTGATGGAAAAAGTATTTTTCACATTTTAGTTTTACGAACAGTTAAAATCTAAACTAGTTCAATTTTATTTTTCTGAGATGCAAAATCTTAAAATCTATGGTTTATAAGCAACGTATCTGACTCTTACATTGTGCTCTATATAGAAGTCAGGTATTTGAAGACGTCAAAGATAGATCTACAAGTTACTTTGGAAGGCTGGCTGTACGGTTGACGGTGGTTAAAGTAATCTTATGTCCATATTAAAGTATTTGATATTTCATGCCGCATCTATGGGCGTGTCCCTTAGGCTTTGATCTTAAACATTTTAGTATTCTTTGAGCTGCGAAATGTTCCGGAATTGCTTGGTTGTCGGATATATACAAAGCTTTTCTCATTGGGAACTCCACGAGATACCGCATGATCAAAAATTTGACCCAGTGACTTATTTATTGTGATTGCTTAGGCCGAGTTGACTCGAAGTTATCGTATTCATATCGGTTTCGTTCAATTGGAACCTATGATTCGTTGCTGATTAAGGAAATGTGCTGGTAATCTCATAACTGCATACGAGCTATCATACATTGGTGATTTAAGCAAATAACGAAATTTTTTGTTCATCGTGTCTAAGTTGAGGATTATTGCCAGTAGTAATCGTCATGTTCGCCCAGTCAAAATCTTTGTAAATTTGTTTACTTGTCGATACATTTTGCAACGCGCAGCAACATACAAACTTAGGCGTTGATGTGAGCAAAAATCATTGTACTGTGAACATCAACGATTGTCCCTTCTCGTCTTACAATGGGTATTCGTTTATATTGAGAACCTTTCTCGTATACAAAACTGCCTTAGAAAGACCTTTTTGCATTTTCGATCCCCAATGCAGGGTGCGCCATTGTCAATGCAATTTTACACCCTATGACGATTTCATACAATCGATGATTTTGATTAACATCGTAAATCTCCGCCTACACAATTTGGTCAAAGTGCTCTTTGCTTATGAAACTATCCTCTGCTCGTAATATTAAGATATGGGCGTAAAGTAATCCGGGTTTTTAGAATTCAATGGTGGAAAATAAGATCCTGCATCAATTCCAGCTTTAGTTTAAAAACTCTGACCACTAAAAAACCTCGTTTTGCAAAAATTGCGGTTTCATCTGCACATCGCTCATACCTGTCGGGTTTTGTACCAAATTCTCTATGTGGTCTGCCAGTCTTTAATAAAATTTGACTTAAAATTTGCTTAAATGTTTGCTTGATCGCAGGTCGCACTGTAGTTTGGTAACATCCACTCTTGCTCGATTGACTTGAAATCTTGGCAACGTTTTAAATTGCCATCTTGTCTGCCAGTCAGCTTCCTCTTTGCATTTAATAGTATATATACAACGTTGGCTCTAAATTTAAGCGAATACTATTTATATTAATGACAAGTGGTTGCAAATTATCTAGATTTTTTGGATAAACCCAAATGGAAGTTTAAATAGCGGCTTACCATCATTGTTTATGAATACCATGGCGATCCCATTGGCAGTGGATGCATTGTACATTCGATGATCAGAATGACGATCTCGGCAAAATACTAGGTTCATATCTGGCATAACATTACCTGCATCGTAAATTTATTGCATTTCATAAGCTTATATTTTTCATTAAGTATGCAGTTAGTATTAGCGAGCCGGTTGTGGTACAAATGGCTTTTTCTATGAAAACTTGACAATCAATCTAAGACAAACAGTTTTGATTTATTCGATGCATAGGATAAAACGCTGTGTGTGATCTGTTTGTGGTTTGATTAAAGTTGTCTGAAGAATTAATGATAATCAAGGAAATTTTCGGCCGAATCAACTAATTTTTAAATTTTAGTTTGCATTTTTGGCTGCATGTCGTAAATTTTAGTCGGTAGCAAAATTTGTTGATGCATACAAAGTGGGAAAATGTCCTGCCGTAAAATTTCGCTTTGAGGTTCTAGATTTGCCTGTCATCTAGAAGTGTTAAATACTATAGTTTGTTCATCTCCCATTTCGTTACCAAATACTGCTTTGTTAAAAATGACTGACGGCGCGTCGGGCCTGCATTTGATCAAGCGTTTCTACTTCAATGATAATGGTTGACAATTACTACAAAAATAATTTGCGATATCAGCCTAAATGTGGTTTACAAATTATTCATACAAAATTTTATATTTTCTCAAGTATGGCGAGTATTTGAAAAAAATTAACACGAAGATTTTGTGGAGCATTGAACTTTGAACCTATTCGCTGCAAGTGTTAGTGTCACTTCGTCTGTATCATGCAGAAATTGTTGTACGTACATCTGCGTTATAAGTTTTAATTAAAAATTCTGTTTGGACAAATTGTTTTACATAAACTTGAGCGCCATATCTTCGGTTAAAAGGTTAGCATACTCACAGAATCGTCATTAAAATCCTCATTTACAACGTATAATCACCAATAAAATCAGCAGGGGCTGTTAGTTTGACTATAACACAATAGTTACTCCCAGTATGCTCAGCTCTTCCGGTTACATCGGCAACTTTCAGTCCTGAGGAACTAAATCTAAACCGTCCTGAGGAACTAAAGCGGCTTCGTTCTCTTTAGCCGGCTTGTATTTACACTGTCGACGTCGTTGTCAATATGTTGAATATCCGTGTTTGCATGGAGCTGTAAACGATGGGTATCTTTTTTGGCATTTTTTGTAATTTCTTCGTTGACGGTTTCCATCTTTAGATCCCTATGTAGATTATCGTTTCTAATAAACCAAGGTGCATTGACATTGGAATACTTTGTCCATAAATCCACACAGACTTAAATATCTTTGCCTATAGAAAAGTAGCTTATGTGAATGGTAACCTCACTATTTCTCCCAATGAGCCAATATATTTTTCTGAACTTTATATACGTATAAAGCAAATACAAGACTGGTCCCAGAAAACGCCCTTGTGATATTTCTGTTTCAATTCTCTTGAGTGAAGAGAACTCTCCTTCATATTTCGCTCTGAATATCTCTTTCATTGTATGATTTTAATATCTCATAGAACTGCTTAGGGAGGTTGCGAAGTAATTTATATTCTAGTCCTCGATGCCAGACTCGATCAAAGGCCTGGGCAACATAAAGGTAAACTTCAGAACACACCTTTTTCTTTTGAAACGTCTTCTCAATCACGTTAGTGACTCTGTATACCTGCTTTATGGTGGAGTGTTTCTTTCTGAAACCAAATTGGTGAGATGGTAACAGATGTATTTCGTCAATCAGAGGTTTCATCCTTTTGAGAAGTAATTTTTCGAACAGTTTGAACAATGATGCTGATAAAAATATAGGCCTGTAAGACGTTTTCTTATTATGGGGCTTATTAGGGTTGGAAATTATAATGACTTCTGCTATTTTCCACTGCTGAGGAACATATTTGATTCTAAATGCAGCGTTAATCATGTGTAGCAGCTTCTTAAGACATTTTTCTGGCATCTTTTTAATAATTTTTCCTGTGTATGATCGTATCCAGATTCCAGGAGCTTTTTTTAGTATTTAGGTTATGTTTGATTTCATTTTTGAGTTCTTTTGTTGTAACTGGTCGCATGTCTAACTCGCCTTTTTTTTGCATTAGAAAGGTATTTTCATCTGATGTTTGTCTAATCAAAGGTTTCTTCCAGATATTTAGCAAAAAGAACAGCTTTATTTTTGAGGCTTTTGGCCCAAGTACCATCTGCTTTTTTGATTGGTGGCATCTGCTGTTTTGGTCTTTTCAGGCCTTTTGTAGCTTCCCAGAAAGAGTAATCATTTTCTTTGTTTGAAAGACTTATTAATATTTGTTGAAGCTTACCGCTTAGGCCTGATTGAAAATAGTAATGCTCTCTGGTGCTCAATTTATATGCCAGATTTTGCGAGCTTTTCGCTTTTCTCTGACCAGATTTCTTATTTTCTGTGTATATGCGTTTCATTCTTGTGAGGTTTATTTTCTATTAGTTCTCTACCTTTAGGTGATATTACTTTTGAAACTCAATGCGTATGTTTGGCATTGAAGTCTCCTCCCATGACAAAATTTGAGCCCATTATGTTAAGCATTGAGAAGTAATCATCTTTTTTAAGTTCTTGCCTTGGTGGACAATATATCGCAGAAAGAAAAAAGATTTCTAGCTCTGGAAGATGCTGTAGAAGTTCATTAGCCTTCCAGGTTAGTATTCTCAGTGTTTTGTTCATTGTTGTTTAGTAAGGGATTAGATAAAACAACTGTTTTGCTACAAATCTGATTAATTTTTCCTTGATGTCCTACTTGATGTTCAAGATTAAATTGTCTTTTGTTTAGAAACTCTAGATTTTCTTCTATTTTAGAGAGACGATTGCCAATGGCATTTAGCGTATTTTGCTTATTTTGATCTGAAGGCCCAGTAGTCCTTGTCTTGCTGCCTGTGAGTATGAGAATCCCTCTTAACTTTCGCACTAAGGAACGTTGTGACAGTTTTGGTCAGGATTTCTTTAGTTGCTCTCATTGGCTGGTTTTTGGTTTGCCATATTTCGCATGTTTTGCAGTGTTTTAGCTATTAAGCCTCTATAGCTAGCAGGGTGGGTTCCTTGACTATTAGCATATTTTGCTGCAGCATGTATCATGCTTTCCCGCACATTTTATACATCTGGTTTCACGATTGCAGTATTTGTGCTCATTACTGGTATTTGTGCTCATTGCTGGTGCTCATTACTGGAGACGATCCAGCTTTTTTTTTACTGGAAGAATTTACCTCTTGTGTTTTTAGCTTTTTTAAAGCCCTTTTTGATTTTATCATCATCCAATTGGTCTTTCTAATTCTTCCTCGTCGGTTAGCTATTCGATTGAATTACTACCTTTCGTTTCTTTGTTGCTGTTTCGCTGGTTTAGGGCTCTTACTTCGAACGGAATTTCTGAACCAGTTTGGTAGTCCATCTTTAGGTTAAGTTTAAGGTTTTTAACTTCTTCTTCAAGAAGTTGTATGTTGCTGCATCCATTAAATTGCTTCATTTAATTTTTTTTATTTTTTACGGCCTCAGTTACTACTTACATTTGGAATCTTTAGAGTTGGTGATCTCAATATTATCGTGGTCTTAGGAAAGTTGTTCGCTTTATTTGGCAATAGGTGGTCCCACCCAGGATCCATGGTATCGGCAACCAAAGATGATTGATTTGATGATATTAGAGACACATCCGTCTCGTTTTCTAATTATGTTAGGCTATTATTTCTTATCATTTTAATTCCAACGAGTGGCATTGAGAATTAACGGTCACTCATGACAGAGCTCTGCGTTATCATAGGAAGACTATGGCTTTAAACCGAATGTCACCAAATTCGGAGTTCACACTCTCTTAGCCATGCAGCCATCGGCGTATGTAGTGCTACCTTAGGTTGACAATTGGAATAAGAGTCTTGTATACAATCCGATCCAAACGCTACAGTTTTGCGATTATTACTCGCAATCCTAAAAGATAAACATTAATGAAAATACGGATTTAATTATTTATCAAAATTTTGAAATTATTCACTACGAACACTAAAAATACAACCAAAAAAATGTTCTTAATGAGATAAACACTCAAAAATTTCCGTGTCAATGTACACAAAACAATTTCGCGAGTACCGCATCATTTTGATCGTTTTTAACTCTGTTTTTTTTTTGTTTGTACAATTTCAGATTTTAACGAGACAAGTGCCGTAGCAGACAAGAATTCAGTACACAAGTCGCGATTTTAATTAGGCAATTAGTTCGAATCAATCAAAGAACCATAATTGGGAAACGAGTGTGATTTTAAAAACAGCCAAATACGATGTACACACACATACGCATTTATAATATATGAAACAATGTGCTAATAATTTACATAAAAATTAAATTAATTTTTTTTTTATTAAAATTAAAAAATTTATAAAATTTTTAATTAATACAAACAAAACCAAACGTAAGAGTAAACCGTGTGAAGAAGCTTAATGAAATATTCGTTTCTTGATAAATTTTTTTTTATATTTTCAAAGTGATTAAAGAAGATGCGCGCCGGGCTATATTAAGAATTTCTCGAGTGTATGCTATAAATTTTATGTGTTCAGTGATTAAATCGGTTAAGTGATTTGTGTATAATTTTGTTAAGTGTTTTTAATATCATAACCACATTAAATCAATAATATGGGTTGTGAACTAGGTAAATTAGCGTCGGGTACCAATAAACCAGACGGTGGTAATGTTATGGGCCCGTGTGAACCACCACCGCCTGCACCACCCGATCCACGTTTACCATTAACAGCTAGACAAAAATATTCAATGATGGCGTCGTGGAAAGGGATTAGCCGAGCGATGGAAACTACTGGAATATGTATGTTCTTAAAGTAAGTTATAATTGCATATCGAGTATACTATATCCATATTATGGTATGGTATTACAATTAAAGTAATTTTTTTGTTTTGTTCGTCATCATTCACATAGTTATGGTATAACATAATAATTATGTTAATCGTTGCATGTACGTAAATAGTTTGGAAAACCATAAATGTACAACAATATCTGATTATACGTTTCGTATACGTATTTTGTATTCGTAAAAGCGCGTGCCCGATTGTTGATTTAATTTTGGAAGTGGTTGAATGATTTAAATTTTTATTATTTGGTAACGTTTGTTACATCGTTTATGGTATAGTTAGGAAGTTAATCTATATAGCATTTATCAAACTTATGCTAATTTTAATACGATTAAAATGGTCAAAGTTGTCGAGACCACTATTTCGATTATAATGACTCAAAAATATCATTCGCTGGATGTTTGCGTTAATGTTGTTGCTAGAACATTCTCGCCGGTCAAGATGTGAAGTTTATCGTACTTTATACCAGCGCTTCTAGAGGAGTGACACTATCTTGTTTATTTTTGTTTGAATCAATTCCCTGCGAGCGCAAAGAGCCTATACTAGAGTGCATAGTGGTGCACGTGGTGGTGAGCTTTATCCTGTATTGACCGTTAGTTAAGGTTAGGTTTAGGTGGCCGTCCAACAAGGGCGAGGCATAAACACATGTGGTCCATAGCCTTACCACCAAATTTTCTTCTCCGTTCTACCTTACTGAAACCAGTTTGGGCTTCTCACGAAGCGGTGAATATCTTTAACGCCCAAATTGCTGAGATCTGTTAGATTCGTTAGGAAACGAGCTCCAAAAAACTTGAGTCTGTTATGAGACAAACAAGGACAGGTGCATAACAAATGAAGTATTGTTTCCTCTTCTTGCAACTTCGACAGTAATCATGAGAGAAGACGCAAAGTCTACTAGCATATTTACACCTACGATTGTGCTTTTTAAGTTCAGATAAGGCCAATTCTGCCAAGTAATTACACAAGAGGTACAATTTGCCTATCTGTTTTTTGTAATTTTATAAGCTTCCTGTTTAAAGAGCAGTTTTCACGTAGCAAGTGGAACTCCAATGTCCACCTTGCATGGTAATAAGAGACAAGTAATACCTTGCCGCTCAAGTTCATCGGCGTTTATATTCCCCGTAATATTGAAATATCCTGGTACCCAAATAAGATGGATGTTGAACAGTTCAGTCATCTCGTAAAGAGATGAAAGACTGTTCCGGGCTACTTTCGACGTAATATAGCCTGATTGTAGAACTTTAATTGCAACCTGACTGTCCGTAAAAAGAACTTTAATTGCAACCTGGCTTCCTTGATTGCTATACGCTTTGCCTTAAAAATACTGCAATGATCAAGGAGGCGGAAAGAGAGGTTTACATTTAGTTTTCGTAGAAAACCCGACCACCAACCTTTCCATCAATTTTCGATCCATCTGTAAAGAAGTTAATAAAACCTGACTTTGAAACTGTTCCACTCATCCAGTTCTCTCTGGAAGAAATGTCAGCTAAAAATTTAACTTCAAGGTATGATGTCGAGATGGTATAGTCAATAGATTTGGGAATTTCTTTGTTCGTAAGAATAGTCGAGTGGGCCATAATGTTACAGGACCACAAAGAAATAGATTTAAGCCTTATATCTGTACTTGCAGCTACTTGTTTAGCCAGGATATCCAGAGGGATGAGATGAAAGAGGATTTCCAGTGCTTGAGTAGAGGTACTTCTAAATGCACCACTAATACACAAGGAAGCAGTTTTTTGTACTTTCTTCAAACATTTTTGGTTCGCCACTGTACTTAAAGCGGGCCACCAAACAGTGACTCCATACATTAGAATTGGTCTAACTACAGAGGTGTAAAGCCAGTGTATAATATGAGGCTTAAGCCCCCATCCTTTCCCAATGGCATTTTTACAAGAGTAGCTTGCTATCGTACCTTTTTTTACTCTTTCCATAATATTTGGCTTCCAGCTTAGTTTGCTGTCCAAGATAAGACCTAAGAATTTTACTTTCTTTGCGATGTCCAAAACAACTCCATTAAGAGTTGGAGGGTCAAAAAGAGGAAGTTTATACATCCTGGAAAAAAAACCACTTCAGTCTTCAGTGGATTAACACTGAGACTACAGCTATTGGTCCATTGAGTTAGAATGTCAAGAGCATTCTGCATAACATCTCTTAGGATACAAGGATGTTTACCAAAAGTGTCAATAGCAACATCATCCGCATAAGCCACCACTCTGAAGCCAGCCCCTTCCAGGTTTAATAACAAGTCATTTATGACCAAGTTCCAAAGAAGGGGGATAATACACCACCTTGCGGAGTACTCTTACTTACAAATCTTCGGATGGATGAAACACCTAGATTCGCCATTATGACCATGCCTTTGAGCATTTGATCAATCCAGCTTGTAAGTGTCATATTCACCCCCAAATTTGAAAGTGCTTATGTGATCGTCTCAGGTTTGACATTATTAAGGGCACCCTCAATATCACAAAAGGTCACCAAAGAGAATTTTTTATAATCGAGAGACTTCTCTATAGGATACAATAGGGAATGGAGAGCAGTTTCTACCGATTTCCCCTTTACAATAAGCATGATGAGACGTTGACAGCTTTACAGGCTCGACTGAGCCCTTAAGGTAAGCCTCTATCTGTCTTTCTAAAAATTTTAAAAAATAAGAAGATAAGCTAATCGGCCTAAGGTCCTAGGGATTGCAATGAGAGCATTTTCCCGCCTTAGGTATAAAAATAACGATTACTTCAGTCCATTTTTTTGGAAAAGTTCGAGACTACTTTTAAAAATCACCTCATACCAGGGAACAGTTACGTCAGCGGTTTTTTGAACATTGGCAGGAATAATGCCGTCCAGACCTCCAGACTTGTAGGGCTTGAAACTGTTAACTGCCAATAAGATATTTCTCCTACTGACAATTTTCTCCGGAAAGCTAGAAGTTTTATTAGCCTTTGGCAAAATAGGGGAAGAATCAGAACAACCCGGAAAATGAGTTTCCAAAAGAAGCTCCTAGGATTCCTTACCCATTGTATTCCATTGGCCATCTGATCGTTGAATATGACTTGGAATGGCAGGACAATTTGATAAAATCTTACGTAGCCTAGCTGCTGCAGAAGGCTTCTGTATTTTATCACAAAAGAGTCTCCAGGAGTTGTTTTTGGCACTTCGTAGTTCATATTTCTACGCTTTAAGGACCTCCTTGTAGGAGTCCCAGTCCATATCAGTTCTTGTTTTCTTCGCGATCTTGAAGAGCCGCTTGCATTTTAAGCGTGTTAATTGTAGTCCTTCGACCACCATGGTGGACGAGGTTTACCCTCAGGTCTACTTAGAGGACGTAAACTAGAGATAGCTTTGTTAAAAGCATCCGACACCTGATCTACTATGTCATCTAACTCCCGTGTTGATTCCGGAGATTAAGGTACGACTGATGGTAGAGAGTTCCTTAAACCCGTCTTGATCCCAGTTGATCTTCTTTCGGCTTCTAAAGGTTGGAGTTTTAGAATTTTTTATATCCAATCCGTATTGAAGATAACAATGATCAGAAAAGGAGTGTTCCTCAAACACTCTCCAATTAATTACTCTGTTTGACAGGAAATTCGGAGCAAGTGTAATGTCCACAACTTTCAGTCTATTACTTGTTATAAAAGTAGGCTTACACATTACAAATTGATAGGTTTGTACCAAGAATGTAACCAAAAAGTGACTCAACTCTCTCATTTATATGAGTGCTTCCCCAGATCGTATGGCACAGGCTGTCAATTTTACATGGTTCATGTACCAACCTCCATCTCGACATGTAGCAGCCACACCAGGGTTCTTCCTCATAACTGTGAGGAAAGAGGAGGCTAAGGCCTTTTCCACTTTTTTCCAATTAGAGGGAGTGATGCAACCATCTTACTGTGCTCCATCAGTCACTGCTATTATTAGTGGATCTTTAAGAACACAACTAAAAGACCTACTTGCTGTTACCTGCAGTTTAGTTCTTTTAGTGGCCTTCGGAGATTCATCCTGCGATCTCTGTCTTTTGGAGACAGACCATTCAGATGAAGTTCCTGGCATCGGCCTAGTAACCTAAGTATCCTATTTATGTGTCGCTACGTGTTTATCCGTTTTTACTTCCGACGGAATTTCCTCAATCCTTTTTAAGGCTCTCCATGCTTTCTTTCTGGCATTAAAAGATGGTTTAGAGGGACCTACATTATCATTGCATAAATCCACATCCCCATCCATAGGAATAGAGGGTCTACAGACCTGATTCTCCTTATTTGGTTTGGAAGGACCTGCTATATTTTTGCACGTATTCCCTTCCCCAATTTTAGGGAGAGAGGGCCTAAAGACCCGTTTCTCCTTCTTAAAATTTTCCGGCTTTTTTAAGAGTTCCGGACTCTTTATTCTGATTTTTTGGATCCATAATATTTCCCACGAATAGGGGAGAAAAATGTGGTCCATTCTTGCAGAAATCCGCAATACAATGATAAGGCTAAGAGCAACTGGAGGTCGCCAGGTCTCCAGAGGCTCCGTTCAAGACTTTTTTTCGAAATCTAAACATGGGTAGTGTTTGACAGGGATGATAAGTATTCATAATTTCACTAAATTTTTTTTCTATTTTTGACAGTATTTAGCCATAAAGAATTTTGTGTCCGTCTTTCGACTCCTCGCCAAATACTTTGGAAGATGCATTGGATCCAATTTAACGCATCTTTCAACCGCTTGTGTGTGACAAAGAAAATTGTCTATAAATAAAATGGGAACATTCTTTTCGCTCAACATTAGCTGTAAATCTTCATCCTTTATACTCATGGTAAGTGGCGGCTCAGTCACAGGAAATTCTTGCCAATTAATCATTTCCATATAACTTCGTGCTTGGAAATTTATTTTAGACATTTTAAAGAGACGGACTCCATGCGGCTTCTCTAGCCTAGCTTTCACTATTCTTCTAATGTCCAGCTCCCTAATGCCACAATTTTTAGAATCTGTAATTATCGCAAGTAGTAAATTTTCCGGGTGTGCAAAGTAAGCGTTGGTCGAAATCACTTTGTGAATTATTTTCCTGATATCAACTGGTAACTGGCGAGAAAGTGCAATCATCTTCCACAAATGTCTGGCACTATGTTGGCACATTAAATTTTGTTTGTTTTAAAACCACATAATCTTAGCGGCCGGTTGGCATTTGTTAGCCATCTGGCTTGAGATACATTTCCTGGACTATTGCTTGCTAAGGTTGAGCAACAATAACCTTCACTCACAGTGCGACATATGTTGATATCCGGTAATATACTTTGAATTCGTCAAATTTTATTACCGGTTTCTTCTCACATTCACTTAATTAGCTATGCTCCAATGGGTCCAGAAAAAGAATATGGACCTTTTGGGAGACCATCCAATTTTCGGACTAAATGCCGAAGTGGCAGTTCGTTTGCATGAAGGAGACATATACTCCATTGAAGAGGTTTATCGACATGGGTTTCTATTAAACGTAATACGCCCGCTTCCCATTTAGTGTTGACATTAGTACCATCACACTCGAGAACAGTTAAATTTGCAAAATCTATTTTATATTTTTGCAAGTAACATACGATCTTACGCGTTATGGCCTTCTTTTCGGCTCTTCCACTAGTGAATTTTCGTCGGATTTTGTTTTTGTCCACAACATATTTTGGATCAAGTACCGAAAGTAGCTTGAAATCTTCAAGAACAGCTGTAGTAATTTTGGCAACCGTTCTACGCCGTTGCTTTTGCAGTTTTCAGCAAGGATATTCTCATTTGGTTAGAAGATTGTGTTATCTCGTTCACTTTTCTTCAAAGTATGTACTACCTGTTTGAAATTTTTGTCCGCATCACTTCCACTGTCATCATCATCACTTGATATAGACTTTTCAGATGAATCGAATTCCGAAACTTCCTGGATTCCACTTGTACCTGCAATACCAGACTATTTTAGTTATCTTACAAACACAGATCTTTCGAGTTCTTTTGATTTCCGGGCCATTCATTTTCGTAATATTTCTGTCGCAACCTTGTCCACATTTCCGATAGCCATATTTCTTTTGGTTCTTTGATCTATCAAAAACGGTATTTTGTTGGGGGAACTTTGCTCGTTTTCACACAACTGCAAACAGGCATATCAGATTTCTTACATTTGCAGGCACATATATCAAAAAGGTGTTCTGCGTCAGTCTCAAATTTTTTCACTTTTTCTTGTAGAAAAACGGTATTTCTACTTTTCAGAGGTTTAATAATATTTTAATACTTATTGTGGTAAGGTGTAATCATATCCACTACACGCTTGTGCGTCACTCTAGGAAGTGAGGCAATCTGCCAAATATGAAGAATTTTCTGTGCTAGTATTTCGAAATTTCCGCAGTATGAGGTTCCTTGCTACCAACGCCTTTCAATTCTAAACGAATACTATGACAGCATCTCATCATGTCTTTATGCATCGGGAGCATAACAGGTGTTACAGAATCTTTTGCCATTCCAAAAACATAACATCTTCTGCTGGTCCGAGTATTAATATAAGCTTTAGCCATAGCCCTTATTAAATTACTTTCCAGTTTCCACACAACAATACACAAAACAACGATAAAAGCAGCATTTTTTTGTGGGCTGAGGCGAGCGGCTAAAATTAAAAAAAAATATATGTGTATAATGAAAAATACTTACCACAACTTTTGCGCACTACCGCCAATCAAATTTAAAAAAAAAAAAAAATTAAAATTCGGCCCCACCTATTCTTGTTGAAACGATTTGAACGATGGCTCTTGTTGAAACGATTTGATCGTATACGTTCAGTTGGGACAGAATAAAGCCATCTGTAATCTCTTAGCTGAATACATGTGTCACATTTGTTATTCACTATTTCTTGTCGTAACAGGAGCATTTCACATAAAACATCATCTTCTTGATTCTGATGGATAGCCTGATTTAGTTGGCATATGCTTGAAGAATATTTGTTATGATGCAGATCTGTCAAAATAAGTTCCGTTTATGGCCGTATAAATATAGAAGGACTGTTGTATAGGCAGTGATATGGGCTTTTATATTTTATATAGTTTCTTATATACTAATGACAGCTTCACTTCAAATATCAAATATTTTTCTTGCAGCCTTGACTTGGCTGTCATGCGCTGGTATAGTGCTAATATGTCATCAGTGTCTTCGATATTGGGAAGCATAAGTTCAGATGGTAGATTTCTGTTCATGAAATCTATTTCCATTTTAAGTTGTTAGGTCGTCAAAAGTCTAAAAGTGGTAATGACTGTATTGTGCGTATCCAATACTATTGTATGTATTGAACCTATCGTTGTTCTCCAATGCCTTTTCTTACTGATTCTTGAATACCAGCCAACGCTTGTTGACAGCTTCTTGTCTAGTTTTGAATACGTTTAGAGTTGCGTCTATGATTGACGTTAGATTCTTTAATAACGCCGTAAAATGTTTGTTGTTCAGCTTGAGTTTTTCTATTTCCTACTAATAACGCACCGCGGCTTTATCATCTAGCACCCCGAATAGCTTATTGGCTATGATTCCTCCTAAGTTAAAAAGTCCCCGTTTACTTCTTCCAAAACTCACTTTATGGCGGTGGAGCAATTCATCACTGTGCTCTAATTAATGGTTCTATTACATGTGATTTTCTCTTGATCTTGACTCTAGCGGTCCTTGAGTTTGTGAAGTTGTAGTTAGGATATGAATAATATTTAGCTATAAAGTCTGTCTATGGAGCGCTTATAGCTTATATGGAGCGCTTAAATTTATACTTAATAGTTGGTTAGATAATAATACGCATAGATCATCTTGGAGAGCTTGGCAACTGGAGACCTGAAAATCTTGAGTTTGTTGTCGCCTCTTGTCCTCCTCCTACTTTGTTGTCCTACTTTGTTCGCCTCCTACTTTGTTGTCGCCTCTTGTCACGTCTTCATCTGATTTGCTTGTTGGATCTTGATTATCCTTCCAGGTGACTTATCTTACCAACCGGTCTCTTGAAAGTGGTATTTTTTGGACTTTGTATTTATACCACTCTGGTTAGACCATCTGATTCTGAATGAGTATCTGTTATCCTTCCTAATGCCCATTTCGGTGGAAGTTGTTCATACTTTATTAGAACTAGCTAACCAATCCTGTAGTTTGGTTATGATTTTTTAAATTTGTACCTTTCTTGTAGACTGTTTAAGTACTCATTGGAGCATATTTTCCAAAATCCTTGAGTCATTTTTGAAAACAGAGTCCACCTATGTTTTGAACTTATTATGGTTTTGTCTGACTCCGGGGGTGAAGTCAGCTGTCTTCCGATTAAAAAATGTCCAGGTGTAAAGGATCATAATCATCTAAATCGCTTAACAGTGAAATAATCGGTTTGGAGTTTAAACATGCTTCAAGTCCTGTAGGTTAGTCCACTGCTGTAAATGCCTTTTCTGATGCACCTCTGAGAGCTTTAAGAGCTTTAATTTTTCACCTAGCGCGATTATTTTTCCACGAAGGACCAATGTTTGACCATATTTTTATTTAGTCAAATCACAAATTTGATTGTTGGTAAATGATAATTACTTGAAATGTTTCTCGATTGCTGTTGGCTAGACAGAAACCCGTTGACTGAAAATGCGAATACATGGAGGTTGCAAAAATCAGCTCCGCCAGCAAAGAAGATCATATTCACGTAGAGTTTCGGTCAAATCTGATAGATGTTCTGTGACATGATCAAGAATATTTATCATTTGTACGCTAATTATATCAGTTACTGGTGTGATTGGTAACTGTATATAATAGTTTAACCCACTTGTAAGAAAAATATTCAACCACATCTTTAAGCCACAATAAGGGATAACACTCTAATGTGTTAAACTACATCTGAATCAATATTTTCCATTAAAGCATTACAAAACCAATCTGCACATGAACCCATAATAAATAAAATATAAAACCTCCATCTTTACCGCCATATGTATTGTGGTATCTCTTTTTACACACAAAAAAAAAAAAAAACCAACCCAATTTGAATTTGGATACATTTTACTTTAAAAATGGAAACCGAATTCTAAATCCAAAAAAAAAAATACTGGAAATTAAAATAAATATAATTTTCAACAAAATGTATGGACACCTATAAATTTAAAGAAAATCCTTGCGTTTATGCTGCTTATCTTTTTTACAGTTATGTAATATATATTATGTTGCTTCTATAATGAGTACCATAAAAGCTCCGGTAGCGATCAAACATTTTGGAGATATAGAATATTGATTGATTGATTGATTAGAGTGTACGGCCAAGGACGAACTTTATTAAGTGAGCTCCTATTTATATTCACTTAACTAGAAATACTATTACCAAATTTAATTTAAATAAAATTTTAATAAAACAAATAAACGTTCGAATTCGATCAAATCAACTGTTTTATAACAAATACACAAGCACGACTTTTCGTCAGAGAACGGTTTTCGTTGAGTCGAAAAAAATTAACTTTCTCAATTCGCCATATTGCGGTACACAAAAATAAAAATCACAATGCAACTCGATTTCAACTTGACTCTCAGTACAAATGTATAAACAACGCAAACAACGCTACATTTTACATTTCTATTTTTTTACATGCCATATAAATGCACATGTTTTCCAACTCATAACCTATAAATTATTAAACATATGTATGTATATTAAATTGGTTAGAGCGAAACGAATATATAGTAATAAAAATGACATACGCGCAATTTAAATTTTTTAGAAGAGAAAATTATGCGAAACTCATCACAAGCTAACTCACAAAATCTTTAAACGAAAGCACAATAAACACCACGAAATCACATACACAAATTTTGTCATTAAAACTAGAACTAAACTCAATTAAAATAAATCAAATTATAATTATTATTATATTTACAATAAAATTGAAAAAATAAAACCGAAATATATTTGAAAGAGGAAAACAAAATGCGACTACACGCTACAACGATCATCGGTCGACCTTAAATATCTTGAAGGGGTAGAATATGTGTTAAAATCGTAAATAATTAATATGACCTTAAAAATACCTATCAACGTCAAACTAATATTTGTTATGATAATTTCGACCATTTTTGTTGATACCCAATTTTAAACAATTTTTAAAAACTGAACGTGAGGAAAAATGGCATTTACTACCATCAAATGACAGCACATTTTGACAAATTACAGGCTCTAGTTCTTGCCGGTGAGTTTTAAAAATATGGATTATCTCAAGGCCACATTTCCCAACACTAACAATAAATTCAACTAACAAGAGTTTACCAAACAATAAAATACCTCTATAGGACTCACCACAATAATATCGCTATACATATTACTTTCTAGTTTCTATATTTATAGGGAGATCTTCCTCGCAGACAATAACGACCCCGGTGCCCCAGTGTGACCCTGTATATGGTCAAAATTACCAGATTTTACAATTTTCATTATAAAAAAATTGTTATTAATATTTTTGTGTTGCGTTATTTTTTGACATGGATAACGATTGTGAACTAAATTAATGACATAAATAATTAATGACATAATTTATATTAATAAATTATTTAATTAATAAATTTAAAAATAACCATAAAAATTATGTTTTTCTTCTCTATATATTTTACAAAGTACATAATTTTTTTTACGTTTGTTTCGTTATCGCCTTTACACAAAAAATCTTAATGCAAACAAGAATCGATCTTTAGGTACAGTGAAATTATTTTAATCTTTTAATGTTTCAATTAATTTAAAAGTGAAGTCACAGAAATGAATTATTGAATTATTCCATAAATAACTTAATCTTATTCATGAAACATAAAATTCATCTATGCGATTTCATTACAATTCCATTAAGAAAATGAAATAAGGAACCAAGATACCATTACGAGAATTTTCGAAACGTTCTCTTGCGAAAATTTTCGTAATCCGATTTCAAGAATACCATTTTATGATTTTCGTAATACTTTGACAATTATATAAAAAATAATATAATAATATAAGCATATGAAAATTCAAAATATAAAAAACAAGAATATAAAAACACAAGAATACAAAAACATAAAATATAAAAATGAAAGAACACAAAAATATAAAAATATCTAAATATAAATATTAATATAAATATGACAATACAATAATTTAATAATATAACCTACCAAAAGCCCCCAAAACATACGAAAACAACACCACCATTAGTTTACTTCCATAAAAAATAAAAAATCCAAATTCAAAAATATACAAGATAGGAACAACTGATACACTCATCAAAAGCCTTCAATACGTGTAAAAACACCAACATAAATTATTGGTTCATCACCAAAAAATGTCAAATCCAAGCCTCTGCCAATTTCCACATCGAATCAAAAAAAAAAAAAAAAAAAAAAAAATTATGACTCAAAACTGAAAACCTTCAAGGTTATCCGACCGGGATGGCCGATAAATCAGTCAAAAGCCTCCACAACATGCAAAAGCGATGCCAACGCCTGCCTCAAATCGCAAGAAATAAAAATAAACAATAAAAACTAAATCCCGACCCAAAAGCGAAAACCCTTTACAGGCAATCGATCGGAATGACCAATATACCCATTAAAATCCTTCAAAACATGCAAAACACTATCACAAATCAATGTTCATTCTCAAAAAAAAAATTAAAATCCAATACAAACAAAAGCTACAGCTTGGTCGCCCGGTGAAAGACACCGCTGCAATCCATGGTAGCAAAAACCATGGCCAACACCGCTTAAACCCCAAGCCATTTCTCACAACCCTAACATCGTCAAAAACAAAGCATCCCAAACTCCCGTCCAACTGCCCAGCCGCACACAAACTACAAAGCAAGCACGACCAATAAAGCACCACACGCCATCCCGCGCCATTCCTGAAAATCGATATTAACAACGGTACCTCTACACGTGTAAAACATCGATATCATCGATACATCGATGTTCAAACAAAAGTCATAATTAAATTTTAAAAAAAGTAAAAAACAAAATCAAATAAATTTATCTCTTTCTCAGAAACTTATTTCTCAGTACATATAAATTATAAATTTTAGATTCAGTCTCTAATAATACAAATTTAGCTACTCTCTCCCTTTCTTTAAATATCTCAAAGGCTATATGGTCTGTGGATTGTAGGAACAAAGTAACATTGACAAACTTTTCCCTTTCAATCTGTTTCGTTGTTTTCTTACTGTCAGCCCGGCTTTTGAAAATAGCCTTTCAGATGGTGAAGGTCCTATTGTTAAACCAGTTACTAATGAAACGCGTTCAAATAATTTTATTATGCATAGATTAGAGATGTTACAAAAAAATCGATATTTTCAAAAATTGATCTTTTTAATCCGATCTTCGATTATTTTGTATCGATTTTTTAATTAAAAAAATCGATAAAAAATCGGATAAACTAAGAGAATCGATTTAAAAGAGTATCGAATGGTATATTTCAGTTAAAAACATTGTGAACTTGAAGTGAAACAAAATTTGCTATTCATATTCATAAGTTTCGATAAGAATATTTCGTTTTGTTAACGCTTTAAAACAAATAAACGAGACATCTGTCTGTAGGGTAATGCATGACATATATTGCGTATTGTAAAATCACATTAAAGGTTTAGTCGTTGTCATTTCGGCTGCTTTTGAGTAGTGTAAAATTAAATTTACTAAATCGCATCAAAAAAATTGATTCGGATCAAAAATATTTAGATGCAAATAAACAAGTCATATTCGATTCTGCCTGACCATGCATGTGTTGTCGAATAATTATAATGGATAATGTGTGAAAATTGATTTTTTAAATGACATTTCGTAATTAAAACCAATCCGATTTTTTAAATCGATTTCAAGCAGATCGATTATTTTAAACGATTTTATTGTTCAAACGATTTTTATGAATGCGATCTGAATCGATTCGAAAAATCGAGCTTTTTGCAGAATTGGAACATCCCGAGCTTAGATCAAGCAAGTTAGGCAGTATCGAATGTAATCGAAGGTCGATATTTATCATGTTAAGTTAAATTTTATGAACAAAAACTAAAACTTCTAAGTGGGACATCAATGTTAGTGGCAGCAAACAGGAACTATATAATTTTTTTGATGGTGTTAGACGGTGAAGACCTTTAATAAGTTTAATTGTTCGTTTGTAAGATGTTTATTTCTTTAAGCTTTTCTTTCGTTGGTGAATACCAAATAAAATTCATGTAAGACAGTTAAGAGTTAATATGGGCATGATATATTAACCAAGCGCTACTTTCGTTAATTAAATGTCTTATTCTCCTTAAACTGAATATCATAGGGCAAATTTTATTTTTAACTTTTAACAGGTGCCCCTCCCACTTAAATTTCGAGTCAATCACACACAATACCTAGGTACATGACGGAATTTACTTGTTTAATTTCCATGTTTTTGAATTTAAAATAGTTTGGTAGATCGACATTTGCTGCCAGCCAATTATAAATTATTGATAGTTCATAGCACATATTGTTGAGTAAGTCGTAAAAACTTTTAGAGTGGTACACAATTGCAGCATCATCAGCGTAGCATTGTATTGATCCAACTAAATTTAACTGAAACATATCACTGATATACAAATTAAAAAGTGCTGAGCCCAGTATTGAGTCTTGAGGTATGCCACTTATTATGTGTAGGTTCTCGCTATTCTTATTTTCAATAGTAATAAACTGCTTACAAGAGTTCAAGGGCCTTTTCACTTAGATTCAATGATTTTATCTTGGAAATTAAAATATTATTATTTACATAATCAAATGCCTTTTGAATGTCAATAAACAATGTTTTAACGAATAAACTGTTCTCAAATCCAGTATATATTATGTTACATAAGTTGGCTACCTCTAGCTTGAGTGTTGCTGGTTTCAATAAATCCAAACTGATTCTTATTTATGTCATCATGATATCGTAGAATGGTTCTAAATGCTTAACATTCAAAAATTTTAGCATAACATCCTATTACAGAGATAGGTTTGTAGTTTGCAGCAACAGTTTTATCTCCTCCCTTAAAAAAAAGGGGTTACCTTTGATATTTTCAATACATCGGGAAATTTTCCATTTGTGATGCAGGTATTTATGTGAGAAGTTAATATGGGAATGAAATATAATTTTGAGGACTGCACAATCTTTGTTGGGATTTTAGCGTAACCAGCTGCCGAATTTGTTTTTAGATGGAAACCAAAAAAATGTAAATGGGATGAAGTACAGTGCTTGACCTATTGAAACTGTATTCCCGACCTCAGACAAACTAAATCTTTGATCAGACCATTTCACCATAAAGACACTGAAACTATAGTAACTTTTCTTTCAGGTCACTGAGATATCTATTGAATAAAATGAAGCTGTCCACAGAGACGGAGTGCTGACTCGGTTTGGAAGAGATAGAAACCGCAGAGCATATACTATGTGAATGTGTTGCTCTGTGTACACCGAGGTGGCATCATTTTGAAGAGAGGTATTTGACCCCGGAGAAATGTAAATTGGCCTCCGCAAGTAGCATTCCCGCATTTATTAGAAAGGTGGAGAAGCTTTTGAAATAATATATCCCAAGAGCACAAAAGATCTTTTAGGTCACAGTGCTGGTCCTTAGGGGCAGGGGCAAAAATCATTTGACGTGATAGCATTAACAAGAGTGGTCCCAATCATGACCACTTGATTTTTGCCTATAGTATTATTTAATTTATCAGCGTCAATGGTTTGGATGCTGAGCGAGGCTTGCGTAGATAAAGAAGCTGCACAAGAATCCTGTTTTACCGAATGTTGATTGATCGAGTTTGGTATATTATTTGGCATCGACGATATAATAGTCTTTGCGGCATTTGGCTTTAACGAAAACCATACATTGTGTTTCAACGAATAAATAGGACATGTCAGTTTGGTGCGGTGCCAAACATAATGTTCCGAATCAAGACAATTCGTGCATAAGCGGTGATCTCTGATAAATCGGAATTGCATCTGTGATGTTAGTTTTTCATCATTGAACAGTACTTACAATTATTCAGATTTGTTAAAAGCGATGGAGTTCTGTTTGATTTTAATGTAAAATTTTTGGTTCGAGAATATCTCGAAGGTTGGTGCGATGAATTGACACTGTTGAACAACTACACGTTTAAGGAGTGTTCAATTGACCTGCATAGTTCTTGTGATAACTCTACGCGCATTCGTTGCGCGTAGAGTTATCACAAGAAATTTTGTTATCACAAGAGTTATCATTTAAATTTTATAATTTTCACCCATATCTGGCAGGAGTTCTATCAGAGTATACGCAGACCCTGAAAAACATCCGAAGAGGACTGGTTGTAATTGGTCGGCACATGGTAATGTTGATACCCTTGATGAGCCTGATGAGGGTTTTTACGCTTTGCAGTAATGAAATACCCGTTATACACCCGAATGTGTTTTCTGACGCATCTCCGTACCCGTGTAGTTCAATTTTCTTAGTATTTGATCGTAAAATGCATCTAGGTACTGTTAATATACGTAGTTTAATGGAATTGAGTTAAATTTTGTTCGGATATCCGACATGTTCCCCGACAGTGTGGTGTCCTAACCTGTATCATGCAGTGTCTACAGCGCTTCCATGAACAGCGCTTGTGGAGACAATAATTGGCACACAAAAACCTAATGAATCAAACAGTTCACACATTTCTGACAAAATATTGCGCTTAGTACAGTTCGATGTTAAAGATAACTTTTCTAAGTTAAGTTCGAATCCACTGTATTCCACGACAGCTCATTAAACAATCATTTAGTGATTTTTGTGGCGACGTTTTTAATGAGGCGTTAACTACACACAGTTTTATAGTTACATTGCTATCTTTTGCAACATAATGATGTGGTAGATAGAAGGTTTTGCTTTCACCGTGGTTCGTTGCTGGAATTACATGACCCAAAAAAACATATTCCGACGTGAAGTCATGATATTGCTGATAAATTTCGTGTCTAGCAATTAGTTGATTTCCAATGTAAAGAACTTGCGTAATTTTCTGCAATTCTTTAGATAATTCACAACCACAGTAATTTGCGAGGTGTTCTCCTTTACAATTTATGCATGTTGCTGCCATATTTCTGTCTAATATACACATTCTTGTAAGATGCTTACCGGCACATTTGACACAACTTGCCCGCAATATTTCTGGGTATGGTTATAACTTTGAAATTTTTTGCATTGGACTATTTTTGAGAATACGGGTAATGAAGAATCCTTCTTCATTACCCCTATTCTGCTTTTTATGTTTTGACGGGCCCGAATGTTATATATCTTTTGAATGTTTTCTTTATTGCCAAACGTAAGCATAAAAAGCGATAGTTCTCTTCTTATCAGGTAGGCTTTTTTATCGCTTTCAGCTGGACCTTTTTCATAATATTAACAGCATCCTGATTAGTGATTAGTGTTCGATATCATTCTGAGTCTAGTATTTATCTTCCGGACATCGTTGTTTAATGCTACTAGCTTGTAAACTTTATCCGTAATAGTTGCCATCAAGGCATTAGTAGAGTAGTTAAACACCAACTATATTAATAGGTGGTGGCTGATTTATTCTTATTCTAGGTTTCCTACCCATATACTGACGACAAAAATAAATTTGCCCATGCATTCAGCCATGCGCTGATCATTTCCAATTATTACGCCTGAATTATTCCATTAGGAGTTAGCCAATTAGTGCCACCCTGCTGATTAGTGGTTATACTTTTAGCGTCACCCAGGATGCAGTACGTGGAGCTTGTACAACCAACAAAACATTTGCGCTAATATTTCTTAATACTAACTTCCCGCTTCATTGGTAGATTTCTATAAATAGCTTTATGGTTGCAGTCTTATAAAAGATGTGTTGTTAAACCAAATGATGATTTATGAAAGACTTCTTTGTACTTGTAGATTGAGTTTAAAACGTTCCCCGATTTCTTTCAAAGTTACATGACTTGTCCACAGTGTCCTTAAGTGGATATGTACTGAGCATATCCCTAATATGCACATTGCCTGATTTGACTTTAAATATTTACTTATTTCCTTTTCATTATTCACCCAGTGCCTTTAACGTTAATTCACCAATTAATTACTAACCATGATATAGTTCCGAAACTTTTTGGACACTCGGTATATACGCATATACAAACAAACCGCTAACCACGGTCGATATCAAAATTGCTACGGAAACCATTATTTTGGGCTTGTTAATTTCTTTTCTTTGCTAACTCTACTACATATACATATACACCTATAAAACTTTTGGGTTCTTTGCTGATGATGAATATTAAGAATTCACAAACTCTCTAGACGTTAACACTCGTAACATAATTAAAACAAGGCGCGAGAGTGTTAACAAAAAAACACAAACAAAAATGTATCTTATACATATAGGGATAAAGTTGTTTTGAGAAATTAACATGTGGTGGCGCTCAACCAGACGAAAATTTTTCGTATATGGGGTGTTACACATCTGAAGGCAAACATTAGTGTTAGATAAACAAAACATAGAAAACTATAAAAATGCCGATTAAATATTAACAATCGGAATTAGTATTAATCGCAAATTGATTAATGCGTATACGTCATTGCTCATTACGATTTATAAATTTACGATATACTATATATATGTGCATATAAGGAAAACCCGCACATGTTACTCCACTATTTACATAAATTTCCACTGGTTTGTACAAAACATAATTTGTACTATATAAACCACATCTCGTCCCTAAAAATATTTATTGTAAAATAAGAAAAGCATAAAAAAAAAGTTTCTCAATGCAGCGCGAGCTTTCGTTTATACGACATAAATATGTTCATATCGATTTTACATAAAAATTATGTTTACTTGTAGTAATATGTCTTCCGGGGGCACAAAATTTCACTTGGTATGGCGTTTTACGACTGTATATCCTATACTAATTTTACAATATTTCACAAAATATATTTTAGTAGATTTTGGGGTGTAGCGCGATTTAAATAAAACAATTTTGCGAATATAACTTTTGGCTTTGAGAAAAATATGGCTTTAAAATCTTAAGGTGTGTGTTGAGCGTCATATGTAACAGACAACAAGTGTATATTTTTTTTATATTTATAAATGTTATATTAAAACAAACAATTTATACAGTCTAAAGCCTTGTATATTTTGGAAAATAAGTGGCAACATTTTCATTTGATTTAAAACGATTTAAGGTTCGTTGGGTAAGGGTGATTTTTATGGGTCTTTAGTGTACTATAGATGATCTTCAGATAGCCCAAGGTATATAAAAAGTGAATTTTTCGAACAAAAATCGAAATTTCTACAGTCTATTTAGCCTGGAAAATTTTGACCATCAACTCGCATTATGCCAAATTCATCGAGTGTCTAACAAAGACATAAGTCTACATGTATATAATATTCCCTACCTCTTTGTATATAATTACGGCATAACCCAATTTGACACTTTGACAATCCATCATAATTAATTGTCAAGCTCAACTTAATATTTTTTTATGTTATCTGCCACCTATTGTCGAATAGTATATACAAGTTGTAAGCCTTATATGTTGATCAATAGCTCAATGTGGTATTTAATGGTTCTTCAAATTCCTCTTCGAATGTATCTTTAAATGATTGTTCGAGAAAAGGACCCATTGTTCAACAAGATATGATTTCCATAATTTTAAGATTCAGGAAACATTTAGTGGCTTTTACTGTGGATATTGCTAAAATGTATCGCCAAATCTTTGTTGATGATACGTAACAGAATCTTCAAACAATAAATTTAAATTACGCACAGTTACTTATGGTACTAAAACTGCTCCTTATTTGGCCACACGTACCTTACAACAATTAGCTTCAGATGAAAGTTCTTCGTTTCCCTTAGCTTCGACCATTTTAATAAACGGTTTTTATGTTGATGACGTTCTGACGGGATCCGAAACAATTGACGATGTATTAAAATTAAAGGTCGAATTACGAAATTTATTAGAAAAAGGTGGATTTGACTTAAGGAAATTTTCATCGAATATTCCTGTTATAACTTCACCATTAGAATCGTCTTCAAACATTTCATTGGTACTTGGTCTTTCTTGGAACACCTCTCAGGATGAGTTTGAGATGAACTTCTCCAAATTCTTATTAAACACTATATTTGTACCAAACGTAATATTTTGTCTGAAATATGTCAATTGTCTGATCCGTTGGGCTTATGTTCACCCATAATTTTAGTAGCTAAATTTATAATGCAATCCACATGATTAAACTTCACCGAATAGTTGTTCCACTATATATTTTACAACCAAAATAAATTGGTGCAAATGCACGGATTTTCAGATGCATCTGAGAAAGGTTTCGGGCGTGTCCTTTATTTGAGGGTCACGGATAGTCATAATAAGCACAATGTTAGATTGATTTATGCCAAATCTAGAGTTGCACCTCTTAAAAAACAGGCAATCCCTCGACTAGCGCTTTGTGCCGCATTACTCTTAGTATCTTGGTACAAACGTTAACGAAGATAGTTGAAAGTTTACAGTTGCAATGCAATAATATTTACCTTTGGTCAGATTCAGAAATAACTTTGCTTCGAATTAAAGCTGACCCATCTAAATTTGCTTCGTTTGTTGCAAGCGGTTAACTCAAACCCAGGAACAATCATCCATACAAAGTTGGTGTTATGTGCCAACACTTCAAAAACCGGCTGACTTAGTAAGTGTTCGCGAGGTGTAATGCCAGAGGAATTTCTGGCACAAAGTCTATGGTGGTCGGGTCCCTCATTTCTTCAAGAAGAACCATCTAAATGGCCCAAAAATCCTAAAATTATGATTAGTTCAGAATTATTGAATGTCGATCTTCGTAAGGAAAATACAACTTCGCTTTATGTTTCTGATATTCCTCGTTCAATAAACTTCTTCGTGTTACAGCTTATATTCTTCGATTTATAAATAAGCTAAAAACAAAAGAGCAATGTATATTTAATGGCGAGCTTACTTCTATAATGAGCTGAACAGTACATTACTTCGCCTTGTTAAAATAGTACTGCATGGAAAATTTTTAAGCGACATTCAACAAATAATAAAGCACAAATTTGTTCAGAAATCCAGCAAATTAAAAAGTCTAAGTCTATTTGTTGACGAAGACGGTATACTTCGTGTGGGTGGACGTTTTAGAAAATCAAGTTTGTGCCAAAGCAGTAAGCATTCAATTTTACTTCCAGGTAACCATAGTCTTTCGACATTACTAGTTCGATCTGAACATAATCGACTTCTTCATTGTGGGCCTTAGGCATTATTGTATAATGTTAGATTGCAATGTTGGATAGTAGCAGGTAGAAATTTAGCTAGAAAGATTGTTGGCCAATGTGTTCCTTGTTTTAGGAATAAACCAAAATTATCAAATTAGATAATGGGAGACTTACCGATCGATCGAGTAACTCAATCAAGGCCATTTTAGGTAGTCCGCATAGATTTTTGTGGACCGTTCTTCGTTAAACCTAATAAACGGTCCAAATCAATAAGTATGATATATATTTGTCTATTTATTTGCTTTGCAGTAAAAGCTACGCATTTAAAAATAGTTATGGATTTGTCAACGGAATCATTTTTATCTTGCCTTCGACGGTTCATATCAAGACGTGGATATTGCAGTAAAATTTATTCCGATAACGCCACTAACTTTGTTGGAAGTCGTTCTTAATTAAAGGAACTAAGAAGTTTATTTTTATTAGAAACTTTTCAGAATGATACTTTGATAATTGTATCATTGTACTTTGATACTTTGGATAATTTTGATTCGAGAAATGACCAATGTGAATTTCTTTTAAATTGCCGCTTTGCAGCTTTGGTAATTTAGTTAATTTCGCGGTGGAGTTGGATGATGAAACATTTTTGGAAGGGGTTGAGTTGGATTATCTTTAGTTTCAAGGAATATTTTTTGAGTTAAAGTTTTTGTTTGTAAAGGAATTGGATAGGTTTAAAAGTGTTTTAACCAAACTAGATAAAGTCGAAACAGTACAATAGACAAAGGTAGAAGAGTTCAACGGGGAACCAAGATTGGATAAACCGATAGTGGATTGAGATTCTAGTGTAACGAGAAACGAAACATTTGTAACCGTTAATTCGCAAAATTATATTGAATCACAGTCACAGGTTGCATGTTCAGTTTCAAATTTTCATTCGATAAAACTACCGAGAATATCATTACCGCGCTTTAATGGTAACTTAGAGAAATGGCTTCAGTTTAGGGACTCATTCAAAATAATGGTGGCTGGTAATCCAGCATTGTCGGATTTAGAGAAATTTTATTATCTGAGTGGAAGTTTAGATGGTGAAACCAAAGGTGTAATCGTTGAAATAGAATTTTGCAGTAACGTATTTAAACTCGCGTGGGACTCCTTAATGTCAAGATTTGATGATAAAAAATCGATTACAGACAAACATATTCGGTCATTTTTAATTTAAATCCAATTTATAAGGAATCCTAGTCAGAGTTACAACAACTCTTAGATGACAGTTTGAGGAATTACGTCATGTTGTAATGGTTTATATACTGTTAAAGAACAGTTGGATAAGGAAACAAGAAAACTATTGGAAAACGAGTTTAAGTTAAATACAAATCCAACCTGGAAACAACTGGTAGACTTTTTGCAGGGTCGTTGTTGTATTTTAGTTGCATTAGGAGAAAAAGGAAAACAAGAATTAGGAGTATCATCTGGTCATAAAAAACAAGAATCCCACTCTAAAGCTTTTGTATCATCGGAAATATCACAAGCAAATAAACCGTATGTGTGTGGAATGTGTAAGCAAGATCACTATATCGGCAATTGTCGAAGTTTTTTTAGATTGAACTGCCGTAAAGCGGTATGAAAAGGCAAGACAGATTGGATTATGTCTAAATTGTTTAAAAGGCCAACATAAAGCCTTTGAATGTAGGGGACCTAGATGTTTGCATTGCAATCAAAAACACAATAAGCTTTTACACATGATCTTAGCAAATACTGCAAGTGAATCAAGCAATTTGCACCAAATAAAAAGTAGTACAAGCCCGTGCACATCTCAATCGGGCAATAGGTCGAATGTACATCCTAAGAACATCGATAAGGCAACCGATGCAACCACGTTCATTTATGTACGGCGTTGCTTGATTCGGCATCGCAATCCAATATTATTCCATCAGATTTGGCTGATAAATTGGCTATAGCAAATAGTAGCATAGTGTCATCAATTGCAGGTCTAAATAACACGAAATATTAAAACCAAATTGCTTGGTAAAATCAAATCTCGAATAAATGATTTTAGCAGTGAATTAGATTTTATGGTGGTACCGGAAATAGCAAATAATATGCCTACTGAATACATGAACGATTGATGATTGAATACATTGATGATTGGCCTATTCCATGTGGCGTGAAACTAGCCAATCCTAGTTTTAACATTCCAGGCTCAGTAGACGTACTACAAGGGGCTGAAATATTTTATAAGAGTCTTATAAATGGAAATCTAGAATTAACACAGAATTTGCCAACGTTATAAAATACGGTGTTTGGATGGGTGATTGGTGGCAAATTCGAAAATAGTTTCAATTTCCTTTTGTCGTCACATGATGATCAGGGTGGCTTTGATATGGATACAAGGTTAGATCATCAGGTGCAAAGATTTTGGGAAGCTGAATCATGTGATCCGAAACCAATCTTGACGTTAGAAGAAAACCATTGCGAGAAGTTGTTTATGGATACATATTCGAGGGGTTAAACTGGTCGGTTTACGGTAAATTTACCATTGAAAGAAAATATCGCGTTCTAAAGGGATTCAAAAGCTATGGCAATAAAACGATTTGAATGTTTAGAAAGGAAATTTGAACGAAATCCCGAACTCAAAAGCCGTTGATTTCATGCGGGAATACGAACAGCTAGGCCATATGAAGGTAAGACAAATAAATATTTATCAATCATTGGAATATTTCTTACCGCATCATGCCGTATTGAAATTAGGCAGTAGTACTACTAAGTTACGCGTAGTATTCGACGCTTTGGCCAAAACTTCGACTAATTTGTCACTCAACGATGTTCTATTCGTAGGTTTAGTCGTACAAAAGGATTTGTTTTCGGTTATTCTTGGGTTTTGGAAATTTGTCTACAGATTTACAACCAACATTGAAAAAATGTATAGACAAATAAATGTTTATAAAGAGCACACCCCATTGCAGAAGATCTTTGACGCGAAAATCCAAAGGAAAATTTAAAGGAATTTGAATTACAGACTGTAACGTATGATACGTCAGCTGCACCATATTTGGCAACTAAGGTCCTTGTCTAATTAGCTATTGATGATCATCATCAATATCCATTGGCAGCTAAACAACTTTGGAACATAAATAGATGTGTCGTTTAAGAAAATACAGTTTGAATAGAGATTTACGGTTACTTTTCAAAGGGCCTACGGTGCATGTGTTTATTTGAGATGCATATGTCATGAATGTCAAGTTAGTGTGAACCTTTTATGTAGCAAATCCCGGATAGCTCTTTTAAAGGTAATTTCAATCCCAAGAACTCAATGCGGCATTACTTTTGGCCAATTTGGTAGTTAAGGTACAAGATTCATTGAATATCGATGTAGGGAAGATTTTTCTGTGGTCAGATTCTAGTATAGCATGGTTGAAATTAACACCATATCAATTGAAAACATATGTAGGCAATCACGTGTGCCAAATCCAAGAACTGTCAAACGACTTTCATTTCAGGTGGAAATTCATAGTGGTTCAGTGGGCCAACCGTTTTGTTGCAATCAGAAAAGGATTGGCCGAGTAAATTTTTGCGTCTAATGTAGAGTTACCAGATCTAAATAACCATGATTCGTAAGTTTGCTGTATAAAGATATTTTTTGATCGAAAGGTATAGTCATTTACCAAAATTCGGTCGTGTCGTAGCATGTTGTAAACGTTTTGTATACAACTCAGGGAGGGAAAATAAGTTCAACCGAAAGCGTGGTGTGTTGAAACCAGCTGAGTTGTCCGACGCGATGAAGGGTTTGATTAAGATTATTCAATATTCGGTGTTCAGTAATGAGATCGAGTGCCTAAAGTCCAAACGGGAACTACCAAGCAATATCAAAATACTTAGTTTATCACCATTTGTCGACGTCGAGGGCGTATTGAGAGTGGGTGGCAGATTAAGCAAGAGTTCATTGGATTTTGATCACAAGCACTAAATATTATTGCCAAGACATCACTTTACTACTATATTAGCTAGAGAAGAACACATTAAAAACTTGCATGGAGGTGTTCAATCTGCGTTGTTCAAAATTCGTCAACAGTACTGGATTATAAACGGGAAAAATTTAGTAAAACAAATTACACACAGCTGCATTTCATGCTTTAAAACCAAACCAATACGTTTGGAACAAATAATGGGTGACCTACCATCAAACCGCATAGAGATGGTGACACAATTCTACACTACAGGGTTAGATTTTTGTAGTTCTTTCTCTGTACGCTATAGAAACCAGAGAAAATATACCTTTAATAAGGTCTATGTATGTATTTTTGATTACTTCGCCACCAAGGCTGTTCACTTAGAGGTGGTCGAAGATGCTACGACGGATTCATTTATTGCGTGTCTGAAACAATTCTTCAGTCGTAGAGGCAAAAGTGCGCAGATTTGCTCATAATCACTTGGTACATCTTCAAAAATTGTTTGCTGACGAAGAAAATCGCATTACGAGTTTTTGTGCAGGGGAGAATGTCCAATGGAATTTTATTCCTCGATGGACCCCTCATTTTGGTGGGTTATGGGAATCTGGGGTGAAAATATTCAAATCACATATGAAAAAGGTAGTCGGAGCAAAAATTATGACGTTGGAATTTTTTTACATATTTGTGGTAGAAGTGGAAGATATCATGAATTCGAGGCCAGTTTCTGAGATGTCATCAGACCCGAACGACCTTGAGCCGTTCGGATCTGATGACATCTAGGGCATTTTTTGATTGAGAAGGCCATAAACTCCATAACGGAACCTGACATGTGCAAATTACCTGAGAATAGATTGTCTCACTGGAAACAACTTACCCGATTAGTGCAATTATTTTGGAAACGATTTAACATAGAATATGTTCAGATTCTCTACAAAATCGTAAGAAATGAAAAACAGCAAAATGAAACTTAAGCACAAATGAATTAGTCGTCATTATTGAAGAATATTTGCCAATTACTCATTGGTTGATGGGTCGAATCGAACAGGTCATCAAAGTGTCTGATGGTAAGGTTCGATGTGCAATCATTCGAACCAAAAATGGACAAATCAAGTGAGGCATCACCAAATTTTCACGACTTCCAACGAATTTTGCTTAATTTGTACATGTAGCTTAAATTTGTATTGTCATTATTATTTAAATCCAGAAGGTTCATTGTAAAGGCTTCAGTAAATTTTTATTTTTGATTGACTATATGTAAAATATGAAATGTATATTTAGATTATTTGATTTAGTCCATTTGGAAATAAATCACTCTTTCCAAGGCGGGGAATATGTTAAGATTTGATTCAAAATAAGTTTAACAGTGTCAAAATCAATGAAAGGTGACAACACCAATTAACTTTTTTGTTTTTACTCTTTTACGTTTTTTTGTGAATTATTTTTTAGTATTATGGTGAACGTGATCTGGGGTGCTATTCTTGAACCATTACGAAAATTTTCGGTACCGAGTTAGTGTCAAAGTATTACGAAAATCAAAAAAATGGTATTCTTGAAATTGGATTACGAAAATTTTCGCAACAGAACGTTACGAAAATTTCCGTAATGGTATTTTGGTTCCTTATTTCATTTTTGTAATGAAATTGCATGGAATAATTTTATTTTTCATGAATAAGATATATTATATGAAAATTAGAGAAAACGATAATAAATTTGGTAAACAATAATTAATTTATGTGTCTTCACTTTTAAATTAATTGATACATTAAAAGATGATAATAATTGCACAGTATAGATCCATTCTTACTTACATTAAGAATTTTTTGTGTTAACGCGATAACCAAACAAACGTAAAAAAATTCATGTGCTTTGTAAAATTAATATATTTAGAAGAAAAACATAATTTGTATATAGTAATTATTAAATTTATTAATTAATTAATTGTTAGTAATATAATTATTTGAAACGCATCCTCTTATGCACTGAAAAAATTAACATAGATTATTTTTTCTGTGTCTTATGTCATTAATTTAGTTCGTCAATCGTCATCGATGTAAAAAATATCGCAACACAAAAATTTAAATAAGAATTTTTTTTTGTTGGTAATTGTTAAATCTGAGGTGGCCATTTTAACCGTATACAGTCAGACACTGGGGCACCGAGGTCGTTATTGGAATTATTTACAAATTAGTTAATAAAAACATAAAATATGAATTAAATAAATTCGTTGTTCGCAATTTACATTTTTCTTGTTTAAATTACAACCAAAAGAAGTCCCTTTTGTTTAAATAATCACTTGGTTTCACGTAATAAACTTTTGATAGTATAAGTACCAATCATTTAAAATTCAATTTTATCCTTCTAATTAATAAAAAAAAAAAAAAAAAACATTTTTTTTAAAGTTTTTTTCATATAAAACACAAATTTCAATTTATGTCAAAATCGAACAATTTTTGCTGTCAAAAAATGAACTATTCCATAATTTTTATTCACCACGGTTTTGTTTCCGTAATAGTTTCAAGAATACCAATTAATGATTTCTCCATTACGATTACGAAAACAATGTTACGAAAATTTAAGATACCGAAAATTTTCGTCATAGTTCAAGAATAGCACCCCTGGTCACGAACAATAAAATAAATCAAAATTTGTAGTATATCAAGTAAAGATACAGTCTACTCATCAGCATCAAGGGATACAACAATCCATCATATACCAATCTTAGTTTTATGGTGCTATACTTACTTCCTTTATTACGGCGTGGTGCGGTAAATAAAAATTAAGACGATTGTGTTCGACCCTTGGCACTAATTCCATGTGGTGCAATTGGTGATAATCTTCCATAAGTTTCTTCTAGTCTGTTGCAAATTTTGTATTCCTGGTGAATTCCGTTCCATGTTCAATAGTCGCTTGGTAGCATTGTACAACGAATAGCCAAGTGACTGTGGTGCCTTAGTAAATGGCAACCTAACTTTATACCGTCCGGTTGATGATCTTATTAAATACGTCATATAATCGCCGAAAATTTAATTTATATACCACTTTATATAGATAGGGTGGTTATGATAACAAATTTAGCTACAATATTTACTAAGTAAATTGTTCAATCAGGTCACATCACAAACAATACCAATTGTTTAAAATGTTAAATGTTTAATTTAATTTATCAAAATTAATTTTTAATTAAATTTTTCGTCTTCATTGATTTTGATTAATTTGGGTTTTAAATTTTACTTGATTACAACATATGTACAAATATATGTTTATATTCTTCTGGGTATTATACCACATCTACCTAGCTAGAGCGTGTTTACATTTTATATAACTGAAAATCATAAATATATTCTCGAATGGCTGTTGACTCAACAAAATTATTGGTCAAATATAAATCAATATTTGCTAACGTCATAAACTGCTGTAACTAAAATCGCCTCTAAGCATAGTGCTTTGTTGTAAGAAAGTAATTTCACAAGCGGGTATACAAGCGGGTGTGATGATCAGAATAATAATGTTGAAATCACAAAAGTCATCAGGATGCTAAAGAAATATAAAATTTTAGAAATTTGATTAATGTGTACGCGTTTTGGGGAAAAATTATAATTGCAAATTTTAAATGCCGGCGCCATAAATACGTAATTACACTATACAGACGATGTTTTCAAAAATTGTAACATTTAGCAAATCGCTAAAATAAATAATTCATTTATCATATTTTAATTCTTAGATAATTCAATAATTATAGTACTGATCTTTGGTAATACTTTAGAGGCGGGTGTCGGGCCGCACTGCTTATCTAAGACATATTTGTGAAGCAAATTTTATGAAATTGTGAGTTAACATTTTAGGTGGAAATCAAAATGCCTAAAGAAGACTTTAACAAAAAATGCAATTATAGTACTTTTGTAAATAAATTAATTAATGTCGAAAGATGCTCCTGTTGCTGTTGTTGAATGATTTTAGGTTTTGTAGATTGAAATGCCATTTCTTTTTGAGAAAAACATGTTATGTTGAGAAGATAAAACCTTCCAATCATAAAAATGTTTAATGGCCTTTTGCAGTCACAATATTACTGCAATTTACCCAACTGTAATGAAAGACATCATTCACTCTGACATCAATTTGACGAGAAAGCAGTAATAAGTGAATCAAAATTTAGTGCCCCAAACAATCAAGCCACAGTTACAATACATCAAGCTTCAGCGGCAAACAGTTCATTAGTGAAGTGATCCTTAGTTTCATAAACCACATAAAATCGATCTTCCTTAATTGGACCTGGTTTATATTACAAATTACTTTCAGTAGGTCAAATTTCATTGGCTGAAAACAAGCCTATTCTTCAAAATACATTACTCGGCTGGATTGTGGTTGGGAAATACCTCAGCAGAATTGGATGTTAATTCGTTGCGGGTTTCGATAATTAACAAGGTTTATCACTTTTGTGATTATCGTAAAGACCGCAATTTGAACCGCCAACTCGAAAAATTCTTTCAGATTGAAGATACTGAAGAAGCAACTAAAAAACATTCAATCGAACAAAAACTATAGTGGAAGAACATTTCACGAAACATGTTCATCGAAATCAAAGAGGTAAATTTGTAGTATCATTACTCTTGTCAAAACATCCTTCAGTTTCGGGAGATTTGCTACAAATGGCAAAACGCCGCTTTCATGGAATTGAAAGAAATTTAAATAACAATCCGCAACGAAAGCTAGAATACACAATATTCATGAAAGAATATCTTAAGTTGAGACATATGGAGCTTATTTTACCTGATATGCTCCCACAAAATCACTATTTTCTGCCGCATCACTGCGTCATCAAGGAACACAGTTCAATAACAGAACTGCGCGTCGTCTTTGATGCTTCCGCGAAGACATCATCCGAAATATCATTGAATGAAATTCTGATGGTGGGACCAGTTGTACAACAGGATCAATTTTCTATCTTACTGCGCTTTCGCATTCTGCGCTTTTCTAGCTTTAATGTACTCGAAACAAATAACCATCATCAGACAACATGCCGTACAGTACTTTTAGATATATCTCGTATTTTTGATCCGAAATGAAAACTATTCAGGCAAGGATATGGAGTTTAAATTAACACTGAGATGCCGCATTGCCTCAGGAGATTTTTACACGGTGGCAAAAATACCGAGGAGAGCTTAATTTTTTAATACATTGCAACTGAAACGTTACGTGATGCAGCCAAATACATCCATTGTTCAATTCCATTGCTTTGCAGATGCTAGTCAATGTGCTTACGGTGCCGCCATTTATCTGAAAAGTTTGACACAGGATGGTTCTGTATTTTCATCGCTTCTTTGTTCTAAGTCAACAGTGGCACCAAAATTCAGAACCAAATTAACTATTCCTAAGTTGGAACTGTGGGCTGCACTTCTAGCAGCCTAATTAGTTAAACGAGTTACATCAACTTTGAAGATCAACATTGATAAAACTATGTATTGGAGTGACTCAATAATAGTACTAGCTTGGTTGGAAATGTTGCCTAATAAACTTACCACATTTGTCTCGAACCGCGTGCTGAAGAATCAACAACTCACAGATGTAGAGGACTGGCGTTATATTTCTTCATCAGAGAATGCGGCTGACATAGTATCTAGAGGCGCTCTACCATCAGCCCTCGTTAAGACCACATTATGGTCCTCAGGATCACCCTTTCTTTCACGGGATGAACTGAATGCCTGTCATTCCTGGATGCCGAATATTAAAAAATACCGCTCACGCAACATTTCATGAATCAGACATCATAGAGCGCATGAAGTACTGGAATAGTTTCTTAACTGTACGAAGTATTATGTCCTTTGTGATGCGGTAACTTAACAACCTAAGATCCAGGAAACCAAAGAAGACTGGACCGTTGACAACCAGTGAACACGAGTTAGGGATGAAAGCCATAATCAAGATTATGCAGAGTTCTACATTTAGCCAGGAGAAGAAGTTGTTAATACAAAGAAAGCCTCTGAATCAAAATTGCAATCTAAACTCACTTTCCGTTTTTCTGGATGACAATAACTTGATTAGAATAGTAGGACGCCTTTATCATGCTTCCTTATCATATTCTTGCAAACATCCTCTTCTTCTCCCTTCCAAGTGGATAGCGCAAAGGGTGTATCAAAACTGTATAAGATGCTCAAGAATCCATCCTCGAGAATTTTCACAATTAATGGATAACTTACCGTATGAGCGTATAACGGCTGCACCGCCATTTTATAATACTGGCCTGAACTACTGCCGACCATTTTATGTCTACCATCGAGTAAGAGGAAAGGAACCTACAAAGACCTATATCGCCGTATTTGTTTGTTTTGCAGTTAAAGTGGTCCACTTGGCGCTGGTCTCAGATCTCACAACAACTTCATTTATTGGTGCTTTAAAACGCTTTATTGCGACAAGAGGCCTATGCAAACACATCTTCTCCAATAAAGGTACCAATCTTGTAGGAGCCAACACTGAATTGCACCTTTTATACCAGCTATTTCAGTGGCAACAACACACAGAAGAGATGTAAAAGTTATGTTATTTGGATGAAATTGAATGGCTTGCACCACCTAGCGCATCTCACTTTGGATCAAAATACGCGTAGTTAATGCACGTAGGTAATACAGGATCAAAATACGCGTAGTTAATGCACGCAGTCGGGATAAAAAGCAAATTACGTGGTCGTAGCACACGTTGAGGAGTGTAAATATTGAAAAGAGTTAGCAGCTCTGGGCAATCAAACTTACCACAAAGTATATGACGCGCAAATGTGGCACTTGCACACTTACGCCTATACACCAGTGACAGTAAAAAAAAAAAATATCAAAAAAAAGTTCGAGAAGAGTTACGACAGGTCTTAAAGCAGGGCAATAGCAATCGGACCTTTTGGTCCTTTGCCCGCAAAGTAGAGGAAAGCTTCTTGAACAGTAGAAAATCATCAATACCACATCTGAAAGATGGGCACTATATTTTTTCTACAGTTTAGGAAAAATCTAATCTCTTCGCTCGTAAATTTGCAAAGTCTAATTTGCCTGATTCTAACTTAATACCCCCGATTATCTCTATAGCTAGTTCATCGATGCGCCGAATTAAATTTAGATCTAGAGTTGTCGCTAAAGTCCTTGCAAACATTAACACCAACAAGTCAGCCGGTCCGGATTGTATTCCCCCAAATGTCCTCAAATATTGCTGTAAATCGCTGTCTAAGCCACTATCATGTCTGTTTCACCGATCTATGTCTTCTGGCATTTTCCTTCCACCTGAAAAACTGCTAACATACATCCTGTGCCAAAAAAGGGCAGCAAATCGGACCCTTCAAATTATCGCCCAATCACTATCGTCTCGGTGCTTTCTAAAGTACTTGAGACCATAATCCAGCTGATAACATATTTGGAAGCTAATCATCTAATTTCTGATCGTCAGTATGGTTTTCGCGGAGAACGTTCAGCATGTGATTTAATTAATGTTGTTACTAAACAATGCAACAGAAGCATTCATTTTCATCTGGTGAATCTCAAGTCATTGCACTCGATATCTCAAAAGCATTTGATCGCGTGTGGCACAAGGGTTTGCTGTGTAATTTGAGGGCAGTTGGCCTTCACGGTTCGTTAATTTTATGGATTGAGAATTTTCTTCTTTGTCGCAAAATCCAAGTGGTGGTGGATGGTGTGACTTCCGATCAACATCTTATAAACGCTGGTGTTCCTCAGTGATCCGTCCTTTCTCCAACCCTTTTTCTAATTTTCATCAATGATCTTCAATCAGCAACTCTCAATCCAATATACTCCTTTGCTGATGACAGCTCACTTTCCACCTCTTACAGTTTACTTTCTTCTTCATCGCGAAACGATGTTCTCGCAGAAAGAATGGCTATGAATGACCGCCTTACGCGAGATCTCAATTCCATTCTTAAATGGAGTGAAGCCAACAGAGTTGAATTTAATCCCAATAAATTTCAATCCTGTGTTTTTTCTGGCCGAACTAATGGTTATTCACCGTCTTTTCTGACTGGTGAATGCAGTCTGCTACGTCTGACACATTTGAGATTTTCGGTTTAACTATATTAAAGAGAATATCTTGGGCTGAACAAATAAACAAAGAAAGCAGCGATTGATGCAGCCAAATGTCATGGATTTCTACGACGATGTAAGTTTTACTTTAATCCATCCGAAATACTTACAATATATAAGACCCACATAAGACCCAGGTTGGAGTATAATTCTCATATTTGGGCTGGAGCACCAAAAACTCATTTAACTGCACTCGATCGGGTCCAGAACCGAGCATCTCGAATGATTGAAAACGTAACATTATTATCTGATCTTGATTCTCTTTCCCATTGGCGTAATGTGGGAGCCTTATGCGTGTTTTACAAGTACTTTCATGGCCATTGTTCATCGGAACTTTATAAATTTATGCCTGGTTTTTCAAAGCTCGCGCGTAATTTAAGACGCCTGGTACACCGATACAATCTGGAAATTAAATTCGCGAAGACCAATAAATTTAAAAACTCATTTTTTATTAGGAGTACGCGAATGTGGAATAAACTGAACGACGAGAAGTTTCCCTTGGAATACAATTTACAGAAATTCAAACTTAATATCAAAAATAAACAACTAGAAGACTGAAAACCTTTATTCCTTTTATTCCTCTCTTATCTTTTTCCCTCCTAATCCTTCCTTTTACCTTTTGCAGTAGTGCTGTGTGTTTGTTGCTAAAACTTTCATATAAAGGATATACATATGTCCTAAGTGCTCTGAACATTTATATAAAAAAAGCATACCCAGAAGACAACATCTATCATGATATGGTGACAGTTTAAAATCACCCTTTTCTGAGGATGGAAATTTCCTTAAAGAAAACAAAAAGAATTTCTTCTGCATGCCCTCTATTCTCTTAGTGTGAATATCGTAGAAGAAGACCATATAACGCTGGCATATTCGATATGCGACCTCGCAAATGATGAATATAATGATTTTAAGGTCAACAAATCAACAAAAAATTTCGAGTATCGCTTAATAAAACGCAACTTTGAGTAGGCCTTATTAATATGATCGCGTCAATATGGAAGTTGAAATTTGTGTCAAAGCTAAAAGCTACCCCAAATAATTTACTGACTCCATCCGTTTTAAAATCTTATGTGTAAGAGAATACTCATAAATTAAAGCACAACACCTCAGCAATGTCGGCGGCAGTCCATCTGGTCCAGAGCGCACTTGGAGATGTCGAGGTTAAGAAGCAGATTTACAACATCTTGTTGGGAAAACGGGATGATTGTGCTGTTTATGCCAGCTGATGACCATTGAATATTATTGATACCTTGGATAAATACACAGCTAAAGTAGTCCGCAAAAAAATTACAAAAATTGTAAGAGGATCATTCGACTTTTGACCCCTAAATGTCATAACTGATGGTAAACCGTTAGTTATTGGTTCTTCAACTTAACAAATTTCCAAAACATCTTTGGATTGCTCCTTAAATCATCTTCTATATTAAAATCAACATAAAACATAAGGTCAGTTTCCTCGTCATAAAAAGGTAAAACTTTATTAGTGAATTTGGCTAAAAATTTCGGTAATAAGTGACGGTCCAAAATTACATAACGTATATAATCCGGGAATTTATTGATAGACCAGAAAACGTCCAGTTACCGGTGTCGATGGCTTAACATCGGCACCTATCTCATCTACAACTTCATTTAATTCTCGCTGCCGACCTAAATCAGGTTTTAATTCATCAAAAATTTAATGAATTAAATTTCTACGTACCAAAACCATAAAAATTTCCTTGGCTGTTATTGAATGGGATTTTGATGTTATCGTTTTAACTGAGACATTCACCAAAATCACACCAAATTCTAATCTGTGTCGTTTTACGGAACATTGCAACATCATCAGTTTTCTTGCAGAGCTTCTTGATGATCGAATAATTGTGTTAGTTTTTAATGATTTTAACTTATCATGTATACTGTGGACGTCTAACTCAAATTTTATGCTGCAAAACAAATGAATAGGTTTCGTAGAAAATAAAGCCAAATGTACTTACTTCAGGCATAATATAAATACACATAGTACTACCATCATAAGAAAAAAACAGTTTACCCATTCATTTTCCAGATGCCGGGTCGATCGAATATCAACAACATTTAAAATAAATATATGACATTTAGGCGATTATACATATTAAAATATTTTGATTATTTTAAAACTATACCGGTAGCTAGATGTCGGCACGTCAATGAGCTAACATACCATGTTAGTACTATGTGTATTTATATTATGCTTCAGGCTATGAATTGTTTAAAGCCCAATTTAAAAAAATGCATAGAGTAAGCTTTCGCCAATATGTTGAGGCTGCGATAAAAAAGGATCCCAAAATTATTTTTGGTCCTTTATCAATACAAAAAGGGGAACTTTCGGTTATCCCCGCAGCATAAAACTGGATAACACTGAGTCTGAGTGCGTTCAACGGTATTTGCAGAATGTTCTCATCTAATTTTATAACCTCAATTCCATCATTTAATTTAAATCAATCCTCTAATTCTAGTCTAGGTGTTGGCAATCCGGGATCGGTTATTTTCGAAACCAATGCTATACACAAATATATATGTTGAAATTAAAAATAAATCATTGTTCTGGTCCTGGTTTTGTCCCTGCAACTATTTTACGCAGATGTGTACAGTCTCTGGCTTTGCCGTTAGATCTGCTGTTTAACAGATTGCTAGAAATTGGTTATTTTCCCGATCATTGGAAGTTGTCGCATATTATTCCAGTTTTCAAAGATGGGGATAGATCTTTAGTGGCTAATTATAGACCGATTTCCATTCTGTCGGCTATTCCTAAAATCGTCGAATGTCTGGTTCGTGATATTATATTTGGTTCATTGAATTTGGTAAATTTATTATTCCACAGCAACATGAATCTTTCCCGGGTCGCTTAACTGCTACTAATCTCGTTGAATTTACCCAATTTATGATAAACTCGATTGAAGGTGGTGCGCAGGTTAAAGTAGTGTTTACTGACTAAAGGCAGCTTGTTTTATCTAAATTGCAGGAAGTCGGTATTCACTCGAACTTTTTCTTGTGGTTAAGATCTTATCTTTGTGGTCGCAATTTTTGGGGAAGTACCATCCGGGGTTTCTCAGGGAAGTCATCTAGGACCCTTACTATTCAATATATTTATTAACGATGTTAATCTAAGCTTATCCAATTCTAAAGTTTTACTTTATGCTGATGATATAAAAACATACGTGAAGTTAAATAATGTGGGTGATTATTCGCTTCTCCAACAGGATTTGGATAGAACTCAACGTAAATAAATGCAAAGTGATTAGTTTTCATAGAAAGAAATATCCCGTCTATTATGACTATAAATTTAAAAACTTTAAAGTGAAGACTAAAGATTTGGATCTGCACCTAAGCCCGACACTGGATTTAAGTAATAAATTATCGTTACACTAACATTAAATTTTTTTTTTTTGCACGTTAATTGATTGTAAAACCATTTTCCATTGAAAATATTCACCATCATCTTCTTCAGCTATCATAAAAATAAAAAATAAAAAAGAAGTGGGTGTGAGCTTTACAAAATTTTATAGGCTTCTTAAAAAAATGCTTTATTTTTAATTTATTTCATCCTTTCATCAATTTTATTGTTAATCGTGATCATAATATCATAATTATTATATATAAAGAAACGAGAACAGCGCTACAGTGCACACTTCTAGTTACAATTCACAATACAATTTGATGGTGTGAAATAAATTTTTTTTTATTATTATTCCGTCCAACATAAAGCACGTTATTATATGCTTCCAAATCATTGAAAAATTGTTTTATCGAGATGGGAGTAGGATTTCGTTAGGATTTCGTTTATCATTCCACTCTTTATATATACAATCATGTACTATACAATTTATCAAGCGCACATCATTTATTATGGATACTATTTCGTGATGGTAATGAGCAGCCATTAAACATTTTCAAGAAATTTGATTAATTCACCTATATATGTTTATGGTACAGATATATAACGAAAATTGAAAGATATTGTGACATTATTAATTTTATTGACAACAACAAAATAATTTCGATAAATTATGTTATGCAGTTTCAAGAGAGTAATGTTACGTTTCAAAATTTTTGCTTAAGTGATTTTTCCATGTTACGCAACATAATATATATTTTTGAGTGTGTGTGTGTGTTTTTATATTTTATGCTAAAAATATACTTTGCCGAGTTCAAGTTGTTATTGATAATATTATTTATATAAAAATATGTATAACATCGCAGGTTATATAAATTATAACCAGCGAATATGTTTTTTTTTATGTGTACAAAAACAAAATGGGAGCCGCATTCTATTTCTGTTGTGTCTATCTCGGTGCGTTTGTTTTGATTTATTTGTGCAATTTAAAGATATTGTGGGTGGATAATTGTCAGTATATTGATTAAACCATAAAATACCAACGATTATATCACACTCGTATATATATCGAATATGGTGAAAACATTTTAGGTGGTATCCACCTTAAACGTTATCGACAAATATCTTGAGAAATATACGTGCGTCCTACGTAAAATTGATTAAGGACAAAATTGACATATAGAAAAACCAAATGTCATTACATAGCTATATGGAAAATAATCTGGAGACATCAAACACAAATTAATATGTTTAATTAAAAAAAGACGTGGTAGCTTCTAATAACAAAGAATGTTCGTGATACTGAACAGAATTAGATGTTTGTCGAAGTCAATTACTTGTTATATGCAATAAGTGTAATTTAAAAACATTATGGTGTAGTTCAGGCCTTAGGCTTAACGCGATGTTCATATAACTATCACATAGAAGTCGACACGCGGGAAAATACAACGCCATGTAGCGACCATACTATAGCTATTAAAATATTTGTAGCTATCCAGATATTTCATGCACTTGAAGTCTAGCCTTTAGTTGCCATGGCCTGATGAGATTGATTGATTGATTGATTAGAGTGTACGGCCAAGGACAAACCAGGAACGCCCGGAATACCGCGCACCACCGTACACTCGTGTAACATATAACAAAACCGAAAAAGTAGATGAAATGTTAGTTATAACAGACTCGACCCGGTTGCAGATACCTAAGCGATCGATAGTTAGTAATTTTTTGTGGCAAAGGGGAGGAAGGGTAAGTCAGTAATGACAGAATTGGTCCGGTTTCGCGGTAGCCAATATTCAAACTACTGTTAGTTAGCTCAAGACAATCACAATTATAATAATAATTATTATAATTATTATAATGATAAATTCTCTACATTTTATCATATCTTATCAGGAACTCCAATCTGCAACCATTTTTCTGTAATCTTGTAGTGTTTCTCTGAAAAAATCTATTAAAAGCCTAATTTCTGCAAGCCGTAGGCTGTAATAAATTGAATTAGTTTTCGATTGAAATTTACAAATAAATTATAAAAATATAAAAAATACAACAAATAAAAAATATTAAAATAAAAATATAAGAAAATATATTAAATTTAAAAATATAAAAAATATAAAAAATACAGAAAATATAAAAAATATAACAAAAAATAATAAATTTAAAAAGTAAAAAAATCTCAAATATAAAAAATAAAAAAATATAAAATATATACAAAAATACAAAACATAAAAAATATAAATATATAAAAAATATTAACATATAAAAAAATATAAAAAACCTAAAAATACAAAATATATAAAAATACAAAAAATATAAAAATATAAAGATACAAAAAAATATGAAAAATTTCAAAAATATTAAAATATTAAAATATTAAAAATATTAAAAATATTAAAAATATTAAAAATATTAAAAATATTAAAAATATTAAAAATATTAAAAATATTAAAAATATTAAAAATATTAAAATTATTAAAAATATTAAAAATATTAAAAATATAAAAAATATAAAAACATAAAATATATAAATATATAAAAATATAATAAATACAAAAATATAAAAAATATTAAAAAACATTCAAAAAAACACAAAATATAAAAATTATAAAAATAATTATACATTTTAATATTTGCATCCCCCCTCCCGCGGAAACATACAAAAGCCATTCCTATCCATAAACCCAACAAATCATCCCTACTGCGTCCAGTCATAGATAAATCAGCCTGTCTCCACGTCCAGAAAAAACCTCGAATGGACCAAAAGATTTCTTTTCAACAAAAGAAATAATCAGCATTTTTGTAATGTAGAAAAAATATGCCAAATTTCAAAACGTTTCCAATATCCACGATATCCAAAGAAATCAAATCCGAAACCCATCCTAATTCCAGACTATCTACAAACATTTACAACCAATAGCAAAAAGTCGATCAAAAATATACTCTTTTGGCGATCCAAATCTGAGTAGTTATATTGGTGACATGAAATGCGTAGACTTCATTTCGTATTCGTTTGGACTTTTGATCGGCAGTTTAAACAAGATTGTGCCCAAGGGGTCACGTCTTTGTTTATACTTAACCAAAAATAGCGAACTGTATTTAATTTTCGAGTGGCGTGAACACCAGTAAGTAAAGTGTTGTGTTACATGAAATAACTTCGTTAAGTGCAAACTTTGGAAAATATCCACCGCGATGTTGGCCGCAGGTAATTTACTCCACCTTATAGATCATTGGGATGGTAGCCGCAGGATAGAAAATGGTGTGAATCAGTGGATTTAAATGGAAATTTTAAATTCAGCGTCGTCCATCGACCACCTTAGTGGATCAGATGGGTCTTCTTTACGGTCTACACTAAACTCTCCGTAAAACTTAACAGAACGTTAACAAGGGACGGTTATATACCCTTTAAGTTAATAAGAATTTAAGTCAGGTCAGTTGAACAAATATCATGTAATTTTGCAATTAACGCAAATACTAAATCTAAAATCACCGAATTGGAAAAAATATTTTCGGTTGAATGAATTTTACTTGGAACGGGGTCATGAAGTGCCATCTGTTACAAACGTTTCAAAAATAGTTCGATGTAATAATTCTGCCATGTACGAGCGATTGTTTCCAGTTCGTAGTGCATCTCAAAACGAAACTAGAGTGATATTCGGTGCCAGAAAAAAATTATGAAGTTCTAGGTCAACTTTTTGTACTTTAATAATATTTGTTGTAGTCGAAATGAGTCTTGAATGCGGTCAGCTCACTGTCGGTTGTCTGGGATAATGTATCAGCGACACCGTTGTCTTGTCCGTGACCATACAGAATGTTCATGCGGTAAATTGACTAATGTAATCCAAGTGGCATAATTGCCTTGGATAATAAATTAGTAAAGCGGCCAAGTGTGAATGAATTGGGGCCGATGGTTCAGTGAGTTTTGGAGTAAATCGGTTATAGTAATTCACCATTCCGAGTGTTCGTTGAATGTATTAATTTGAAGTGAGGTTAGAAATTCTCTGATTGCCTTGATTCGTTTTTTTGATGATGAAATTCTACCAGGAGAATTCTTGTGGCTGAGGAAAGCAAGGTTTGTAGCGCCAAAAATACATTTGGCGGTCTTGATGTGAACATCCAACTCCACTAACTTTTGGAATACAGTTATTCCAAGTGCAGTTTGTGTTTTTCAACAGAATACGATGCAACAAGAATATCATCAATTTAAACGAAAACAAAATGAAGTTCACAAACAACAATTCATGAATCGCTAAAAGGTTTGTGCGGCGTTGTGTAGGGCAACCCGACTGGCATTCGGGTAAATTCGAATAAACCTAATCAGATCTTAATGGGAATTGTCGTTTTATGAACGTCTTCAGATGCTACTAGAATAAGATGATATGCTCTGCTAATCTATCTTGGAGAAAACACTGCATTCATTTAAATGCATTGAACATTTTTGGACGATAGTCCCCACAAGTCTTCAATCCAGATAATTTTTCTGGACCGCGTTGAAGGAGGATGATATATTATTAATTCCATCATGTGTAATAAGTGTGGTCGGAAACTCAAAGTTAAAGTTCAGTTAATATGTGATGAACCATGTTGTGTTGAACTGGTTTGCTATAATTTAACTTCGCTGTTACGAACCGGTTCCAAATGTCAAGTATTGCGTAAAAGTAAATTGATAATAATATCCATATACACGTCATGCAAAACATCTGCGATCGTGTAGCCGACTTAGCCTTATGGCAAAAAACACTTTTATTTCGTTTATATTCCTTTTCCAATTTCGTGCTGATAAATTACAAATATCTTTGTCATTTGGCTTCAATACGCTCTAATCATCTCCATTTTCGAATTTAGATTAATTCATGTAAATGTTAACAAAAAAAACATCAAATAGTAATAACTTCAAAAAAGTGGGATTTATAAAAGTAACAGTGATGTTATCATTCGTGTGAACAGTGCGCTAAATGGTGCTTGCCTTTTCCTAACCTTATGCTCAACTTGCATTACCAAACTCACTTTAAGCCTATTTCTAAGCCTATATTTCGTAAATCTTAGTTGCAATAATATATATTAGATATTATTACTACGTACCTTCTTAGTGAATCTTAAGAATACCTTGTTCCAGGCCCTAATTTTGTTTTACCTACTAGTTTCAGGGTAGAACAAGCTGCTTAAGAGTTTTATCTACACGGACCCATTTTAAATATTGAAACATTTTAATTTTCGCTCCATTTACTAATCGTAAGGGTCTCTTAATAGCGTCGAGTGTTCCTTTAAGTTAAATCATTACTATTTTGACAGAAGAAAGCTCAATCTTATAGTTGCGGCATCTATTACTCAGTTTGTTATAGAACTTTGCTCTAAATTCAAATTGTTAGTAAAGAGCAACCAATGCCACACCAAAGCTATTGTGCTATTGGAAATGATTCTCTAGAGATTTAATACTCATGCGTAACGTATTTTTGCATCAATTCTTTAAGTGTGACAATTTTTTTTTACCGAAGCTTGAATCCCTTCCCATTGCAAGTATTTGGTTTGAACAATCTAACTCCATTACACTCTTAAGCTCTTCCTCCTTTATGCACATGGCTCTTTACGATAAACTTTACGTACAATGATTTATGTAGCTTCAAATTATTGATAAATCTTTATTGATACATCTTTTTTACACGTGTAAATGTCTTCCTTGAGTTCCCAAAGGATTCAAACCCAGGTATATTTTAAAACGTTTCATGGTAGAAAACGTTTCATGGTAGTTGACGCCATGTTTTTTTCTAAAAACCTTTCACTACCATTCTTGCCTTGTATCGCACAACTTCTATATCAGCATTGATCTTGGTTTTGAACACCCACTTGCATTAATTTTTATTTTTTTTTTTTTTATTTCATTTTTTCACACATAGCTTTTTTCCACAAATCAGCATTTGGGCTCGACAATGTTTCGGCAACTGTTTTAAGATCATTTCAACATTTAAATCCATTATTTCGGTTTTATTGACATTCTCAATTATATTGGCTTCGCCAGACGGTTCAATTTGGTAATCCAACCCAGACGTCTTATGGTTTGATCCTTAATTTTTCACGTACGCCATCTGATTTACATTGGTGTAAACTCCACATTCATCATTGGTCAAAATTACTAGCAAAAAAGACGAATTAATATTTAAATCCAAGTGCTTAATTACCTTCAGATCTGGCTTTCCAGGAAAGCTTGATTCTATAAACGAAACATCTCTGCTTATCACAACTTTTTTAGTTTCCATGTTGTTCAACCGATATGCTTTCGATTCATTGCTATACCCAAGCATAATAATTTCAGTTGACTATATGTCGAGCTTCCGCCGTTTTTTCTTTGGAAACGCTCGTAACGCGGTCAAGGCTTCTGGTGGAGTCGATCGCATGTTTTTGCATGGAATTCGGTCTATCAAATATGCTGCCGTTGATGAAGCTTCCGCTAAATTATTTTACTCAAGTCGGAATCGATTAGCATACGTGCCCTATTGATAGACTCTGCAATACCATTTTGTTCGGGAGTGTAGTGTTCTGTTTTTTTATGAACAATTCCGCTTTTCCCCAAAAAATCATCCAACTGTCGATTATAATACTCCGTTCAAATATCAGGGTGCATAGGACTTTGATTGTTCCTATGAGCACATATTTTCGACGAGAGCCTTGAACTACGTTTTTCTTTTAACGGAAAAATAAAAACCTTTCTGCTGTAATCATCGACAAATGTAGTGAAATATTTTGCACTACGCTCTTGAAGCGGACCACAGGAACATTATTAAATGAAGCACGGGTTTGCTTTCCTTTAATGTAAACAATGCATTTGTTATGGTTTCCTAAGCTCCAAATTACGTCAATTACGGCGCCTTACAACTTTTTAAAATATTCGCCACAAATGTTTCCTAACCGCTCATGCCACAAATTCATTTGTCTATTCCGATTGCCGTTTTTGATCATCTGGCATACAGAAAGCAAATTTGCACACAAACCCGAAACATATTGAACATTCTTTCGACGTTCTACTCAATATATAGGGTTATGTTTACTTTACCAACACAATCAACGCAATGCGATTATTTCATCTGATACTTCCAAACCAGCTTTGTTTACATTGATAGAAATCATTATAATACGATTGACATACCGGGTGATTTTTTTAAGCTGAAACTTCTAAATATCTCGGAAAATTAGCACTCTACGAACAAAATGTCCGAGATCAGAATTTAATCATTAATTTGTACAGTTTTTGAATTGGTCGCTAGATAATTTTCTCACTGTTTGCTATAATCGTATATCCAAAATGCGAACCTTGCCATTATTTCCCGGGTGAGTGTTTATTATTCTGCCTAAAGCCCAGCATTCTGAGGGTAATCCTGCTTCAGCGATCAAAACAATATCTCCGTTTGCTAAATTTTCTGATGCACTGACCCATTTACATCGTGTTTGTAGAGCTGTTAGATATTCGTGATGCGTGATAAACACACTAAGCAAACACTACTGTCGGATGCTAGTCGAACGTTCAATCTGTGGATTCAAAACATTAACTGGGATGAGGAACTGTCGCCTAATATATTGAAGTCTTGGCTGCAAATGAAAAGAAAAGAGTTATGCGAAACAACGAAGGTGAGAATTGATGCCAAAATTGCTGTTGCATTTGCTTAACCAATCGCCACCTAGCCAATGGTGAGACATGTTCCTTTAAGACAACTTCATCTGCCGTGTCAGTGTAAGTACGGCCGATAAGAAAATGAGCGCGCGTTTCACAATCAATATCATCAGACTGTGATACGGCTGTCGGTCCTGAATTCAATATGGCTTCTTTTGATGACTAACAACGTAGAAAACTTTTTGTAGAAAAGTTTGAGTATGGATTGCTCAACCACTCGTCCCAAATGCATCTTCGCTTGTTTTACATCCGCTTCCCATATACAGCCCATATGCGGTGCTCCCGATGTAATGAACTTCTATTCTATTTTGTATTACAATAGTGCAGCGGATATATCGGATGCATTATTCTATAGAAATTGACACAACGGCCTGAGATGGTTGTTTGTGCTAACACAATTCGTCCCATTATCGCTGCATATTGTATAGCAAATACCTCTAGCTACCAGGAAACTATCTGTCGTGAGATTGCCTACGGTCTCAATATGCACCGCCTTGGTACTTAGGCAAACGAATATGCAAACTTACACTTTAATTGGTATCTGACCTCTTCTTCTTATTGGTTGCACTACGCGGGTTTGGATATAAGCCTACGCGGGTTTGGATATAACTATTTTTGATTTTAAACCCTCGTTTGTATCTGCTAGACCATATATAACCGGGGCGTATGCCTTCTCGCTGGCGTCGCTAGACCCCATTAACCTTACTTTATTGCTGGTCTGGATTCATTTTGGAATTCTCACCTTCGTTGTTTCGCATAACTCTTTTCTAATTTGCAGCCAAGACTTCAATATATTAGGCGGCAGCTCCTCATCCAAGTTAATATTTTGCATCCACAGATTGAACGTTCGACTATAGCATCCGACAGTAGTGTTCGCTTAGTGTGTTTATCACGCATTGGTAGTTGAACAGTAAATTTAAATGTGTCTTCATTTGGATCCCATTGAAGGTCCAAAACTTTCGGCGTTTCTACTTGCTCCCCAATTTGTTTGATCTCCTTCTTCTGATTGTTATGAACATACGATCTAATTTCATCCCGGTTCGATAGAAATTTTCGTAGTTGATACCCATGACTAGACAACGCGTTTGTTGTGTGCTCAATTAAAGTTTTGACTTGTGCTGTGGTGTTGGCTCCGGTCACTATGTCATCTACGTATATTTCATTCAGTATGCAGATTCTGGATGACAGGACCGCAATCGTGTACCTATTTCTTTCACACAACGAGTTGCTAGAAATGAGGTGGTGCCGTACGTGAGTGTCTTCAATTGATATACGTCGGTTGATGATGCGGGTTTGGTCTCCATAAAATATTTTAATATTGCCGATCTTCGACATTGACCCAAACCTGGCGATACATTTTCTCCATGTCCCCGCAGATTACTACCTTATGTTGACGAAACCGTAATAGTATGTTTAAAACGAATGTTTGCACGGTCGGTCCAACCATCAGTACGTCATTCAATGCAAGTGCCGTAGGCGGTTTGGTGGACGCGTCAAAGACAATACGCAATTTGGCTGTCGTACTGGTGGCTTAAAGCACTCCATGGTGTGGTAGGGAATATATGTTGACCTTATGCTCGCTGGGAACTACTTCCATGTGTCCAAGTGCCTGATACTCTGCCATAAATGTTTTTAGCGTGGCAATATGATCCAAGGAAATAATAGTCAACTCAGTAGATCCTCTTGTTTTTCATATTCTTGCTTCACCAAGTCCCTTCACAAGAATTCTGGCATTTTCACGTTTGAGGTTTAACCCTTGCATGCACGTCTCTGAGATGAATGTTGCTTGGGATGCTGAATCTAATAGCGCTCTATATATCTGCCAATGTCCATTGCAGTCTTTGATTTTTATCATTGCGGTCGGAAGAATACCATGTGATGTAACTGGCCTTGCGGTGTACGTTTTCGATTCAGTTTCAACTTCTTCTGTTGCTTCCTGGTTGTTTGGTAGATTGGATTTATGGACCCTTGTATTTAATTGATGACCATCATTGAATACTTTAACTCCGTCTGTTGATCCATGCAATGATGTATGATGCTTTCTATAACATAGATGGCATCTAGATTTTGATCTACACTCTTTAACTCTATGTCCGCCATTTAAGCAGTTAAAGCACCTATTACTTCTTTTTATTGCTTCTGATTTATCGGCTAACGTTATATTCTTGTAATCGCCGCATTCATACAACCGATGTCTCATTTGCGTACATATTGGGCATGGGTTTCGGGATGTTGTATCAACTGGATATGCTCGTATTACTGGTCGTAATAACCCTTAATCGATCCCATCATGTCTATCCGTTTACCCAACAAGGTAAATAATTCCTCGATGGTCGGGAAATCTTTCCCTGTTGTCTCCAGTGCTCAAAGCGCTCTGGTTTCATTATGCAATTTATTTAATGCTATATGCACTAGTCACGGATCTTGTTTTTCCGCATTTGTTCCAAGCGCTTTCTGCCCTCGAATTGATTTGTCTAGAGTATTCGCTAGTTTTTTTGTATTGCTGGCGTTTGGCTGAGTTATATTGGGTTAATCCATATAACTTTTGATGAACGCGTTGACTGTATGGCGCTTTCGGTCATATCGCTGTACTAATTTCTGGAATGCCTCACTATAGTTTGCATCGGTAACGGATAGATGTGGAAAGAGCGCTGCTACCTCCCTTTTCAGTAGACCTCTAAGTTATTGAAACTTTTGTGCGCTCGTTAGGTTATCTATGTCGTGAATAGTGGAACTGTATATATCAAAAAAAGACTGCCATTCCATGTAAACCCCGTCGAATAATGGAATGTTGATTTTTGGCAGTCGTACAACTGCTTCAACAGCTTGACTTTGCGATGTATTCATTGAATTTTCGAACTTTGATTTAAAACTTCATAATAATTGTCCTTGAAATTGGACAGGTCCTACTCCGCTTCGTGATCTAAATCGAACATATCTCTTTCGATGTTTTGAAATTCACTCAAAAGTGCATGCGCTCTGACTTTTTTAACATGCATTTCATCTATATTTGAGTTCTCCATGCTACCTTTTACATAGGTGAGTAGCTTGGTCATCGAGCCTTTCAATATGGCTCTTTGTTTTTTCAAACTATCCATTTTCTTTTCCATTTTTCACTTCACTTATTCAAGCACTTTATAAATTGGTTTTATCTTACTGATATAACTGGATATAACTGGACTCAAAGCAATTGCCTTTCACTCCACGTGGATTTCCTCAATCTTTCGCCTTAATTCTCCGATATCAACTGTGAAATATACGTGACACTGCAATTCTGTATGTTAATTAATACTCCAATTTCTCCTTAGAATAACAATATAATGCCCCACGTTCGGCGCCAATCTGGAAATCTGGACCCATAACCTGATGATATATGGTAATAAAACATCAACAAGAACACGTCTATTTCGTAAAATAAGCGAGACCGAGAGTTCCGCTTTTTTATATTTTTTATATTACATTTGACATTTATCACGCACTGAACTTAAAGTAACATATAAAGGTATATTCACACCCACAGTTTTATGATCTTCGTTTATCCAGCCTTAACAATTCAAATACGAAAGGTAATATTTGTGATCCCTTAATTCTGTGGGCTAGCTAACATTTGTGGGCACATGAATACAAATTATTGACTGGTAGGCTCGCTGTGTAAACGTAGCTTACGCTTAAGATTCCAGATTTCTTTGAAATCTTAAAGAATTTTTTTTTAAGTTTGGCTCTAGAAAAATGTTATTACCAAGATTGCCGAGGTCATATCTTCTGTAAAGCAACGTATTGTTGGTCTCCACTTTTTGGCCATCGAGTTTCTTGGAGAGCAATGAGTTCCAAACGTTTAAAAATACTTTAGTTCTGTTTCAAATTTAAAACCCCCGCACACTGTATGTTTGCTTTTTGGAGGGTACCGGTCGAAACTGGATATTTTACAACTGGATTTGACGAAACAGGATAATTCAAAACTGGATATTTTAAAACGAGATAAGGTACAAAATGAGATATGGTACAAAACTGGATATTTCAAAATTGGATATTTCGACATGTGATTTAAACTTAAAATTATTTTTTGGAAAAGTTCTGGAATATGGCCAGTTAGGTAAGAACTCGGTGAGTTCTTAACCAATTTTGATGAAATTTTATACGTAGGATGGGAATGGAATTTAAAAATGATGTTTTGGAAAAATTCTGGAATATGGCCAATAAGGAAAGAACTCGGCGAGTTCTTAACTGATTATGATGAAATTCGATATGCAGGATGAAAATGTGATTTTAAAATGATTTGTTCGGAAAGTTCTGGAATATGGCCAGTTAGGAAGGAACTCGGTGAGTTCTTAACCGATTATGATGAAATTCGATACGTAGGATGAAAATGTTGATGAAAATTAATTAATTTTTCTCACATAGATTCTCTAAAGTAAAGAAAAGTGATATTAAGTAGGAGAATGAAAAATAGATGAAGATAAATTTTACTGACAGTAAACTCGATCAAGTCAATGATTATTTTAATAAGATGAGAACAGCAGCAATTAAAAAAAACAATAAGTGAAGGAAAATTCTATTTCTCTCCTTAGAAATATTCAAGTATGGAACCTTACTGGCCTTATTCCAGAACTTTCCAAAAAATCATTTTAAGTTTAAATCACATGTCGAAATATCCTGTTTTGAAATATCCAGTGTTGTACCATATCTCGTTTTGAATTATCCAATTTTGAAATATCCAGTTTTGTACCTTATCTCGTTTTATCAAATCCTATTTTGAAATATCCAGTTTTAAAATGTTTAGTTCTGAGCGGTTCCCTTTTTTGGAATATGCTCCTTATGTACGGTAAACATCTTATCCTTGTTGTTTACGTAAAATTGTCTTATAAACGGATGTAACGAAATATTATATCGATGCTCTCTCAAGCTGTCATTGCCGACTGGTATACATGCATAGTACAAAATAATAAAACTGAATGTCCCTCTAAGGACCTTTTTTCTATTTTATATTGATATTTAAGTCGTATATGATGTTCAATTCTAAAATACTGCACCCACCATAAATATAAATGTTTCATATCTATGTTTACTCCTCCCTAAACTAATGCCCAAATGATGGATAATTTATTAGGTTTCAAATGTCCGTCCGTCCGTTCTATATAATACTCGTATACATCGATTAGTATAGTGATACGGTATGAATTTAAATGAAGTATTTTTAGGATTGTACACAGCCTAATGCTTAACTATTGCTTTAACATAATATCATATATCAACTAAAAATAAAAATATGATTGATGATAAACAATCCGTTAGCATTCTTTAAAAGTATTACGCACATTTTAAAGAAGATTTTGTGTATATATATATACCATCGCAGCCTTAAAATACATCTTATATACAATAGAAATGTTCAAGTGGCACAAATTTGAATAGAATTCCGCACCCACTTAACGAGCAGACATTTTTTTTCCCTACTATCTTATATATTTTGTTCATAAAATTTTTGGGGTTTATACGAAAACGAGTAATAAAATTAGATAAAAATCTATCCAACACTTTTTCCCAATTTTCCGACTTATATTTCGATAAAATTGAATTTTTTATTCAATCTAAGTATAAAACAAAAATATGAACACACACACCCCGATGGGATCGTATTAATTTTATTAGATGGTAATTTTTGGAAGATTTTTTTTTTGTAAGAACAATGGCGGCAAAAGAAAATTGATTCTTATAAAACAGAGGTATGTATATAGGTACATATAATAATAACATCTAAAGTTTGGAAAAGTTTTTGTTTTGTATTGTATTGTATCTAAATTGTAACGTGTATAAAAACCACAATACTATAAAAACCAAATAGAGTTACGAGATTCTATATCTACCGTTCTGCCTCGGCATCTCCTTTCTAGGTCTTGTTATAGATTTAGTTATGTTGTTTAAAAGTTTTGTTTGTGGTTTTGGTGCTTTAATGTATATATGTATATGCTATATAAAAGTATAGTGTGCTTTGGTACAGGCACATAAACATAAAAGTTTAAATTTTTTAGATTTATGTAAAGTTTTTTTTTTAATATTATTAGAGCAAAAGGATATGGTTAATTAACATTTCATTGTTGTTGTTATTCTAGGTTTTGATGGGAAGGATGTTGAGTATAAACAATTCAGTTTGTTTCGGTATACCTTTGTTAATTGTAAACTATATTTTTTGTTGAATGATGGTGATGCCAAGTAATAGACATGGAAAATTATGACAGATAGTTTTTTTTTTTTTTTTATAAACGATTCATTGTGTCGTCTACAATATGTGCTCATTTGATTGATGTTTAGAATTTTCGATTAACTTTATTTCGTTTTTATATCAGTTTTAATTAAAGGATTTGGAAAAAGAATTATGTGTGCATATTGTAGATGGACTTGGAACGAGAAACTTGGAGGTGTAAAAGTGATATACAGATTGTATGTTGAGTCTCTCAAAGGTATTGAATTGTTTGAAAATTTGCGAATGTTTATTTGGGTTTATTTGTGGTTCGAATATTCCAGCAAATGCTGTAGATCTATGGTAAATGTTTAAAATGTGCATGATTGAAGACTTTTTTAACAATTATAATGAAGCCATAGCATATAAGAGATACCTCTTGATTATTGATGATATTCTGCCAGAACCAACTCTTTCCTGTCAAGAATTTGATATGCCAACTGCTTTCAGTGGTATCAATAAAAACTACTTACTGTTTTGAAGGTCGATACATTAAACCAGCTCCACTGATAATTATTGATGAAGTATCAATGTATACTTGATTCTGTTGTGTAGGGACTTTCGGGAAATTTTGCATAGTTGGATAATCGATTTCAGCTGTCTCGTACTTCCACAGCTGTCTAGTATCATCGTCCAATTTCTCAGCTGCTAAGAATATTAACCACGGATCACGTTGTGTTGCTTTATCTCCGAGAGCCTTTAAGCCTCGAATTGTTTCATCCAATGTATCATGAAGCTTCACAATACTCACAGCTGTTGATTTTCTCAGCTTTGGTGATACAAAAAATTCACATCCACTCGAAAATGGCACACTGTTGTAAAGGCGACTCCACGCAATTGGCCAAGAAGATATTTAAACTTCAGCGCAGGAGATAAGGTTGTGTTCTCATGGACTGAGGTTATATAAATGTCGTAGAATGATTGCCACGATAATGGATTACCGTCGAAAAATGGAAGATTTGAATCTAGGTAATTTGAAATCGGATCGGAAGTTTACTTTTGTCGTATTTAATGATACATCTCCATCATCACGTGAATTTGGTAGTGCGGTCTTAGTAGATAGCTCTCTTATGCGGGCTTGTCGTTTGGTAACGATTGTGTAAAAGCTTTCATCTACAATATCCATTTCCGAATTCGCTTCTGTATCTAATGTACAAATTCGATCTTCAACGGCTATGAATTGATTATATATATCATGCACCCTTCATAAACGACCTGCCAATTCCTAATAGGTACCATTATTACCTTTCGTTGTTACAAAATTGGTTATCTTAGTTAGCTGACCTTTAATCACACCTTTTATTAACGCTTCCATTCTCATTTACTCACTTGTTTGACACTGTTTTTGTCAAGCTGTTCAGGACTTGCGACTGGAAACTAGTATGGACGACCACGCATGTAACGATTTGTATCTGTGGCGATGTACCTCGGAATTCTCTGGTCTATGACTGGGTAATGTGTATTCCTTATAATCACTATCCGATTCAATATTTTACAGTATAGTACCCGGTTAATGTTAATAAATATCTGGATGCGCTTTGGACTCGTATCCGTTTATTTTGGATGTATATGGATGCATTTTTGGATCGCATTCTGTTATTAATGGATGACGTATATGGATGTTCAAAAATGATCTAATCAAAAACTAAAAAGATCACAAAATGGATTTTAAAAGTCAAACCTGAGTTCGGTTACAATACGTTTTCCAATTAGGCGGATTGCATGTTCGAACTATCTCTCCCAAACAGAATCAGCTCTACGTCTCTGTGGACAACTCCATTTTATTCAAATAATATCTCAGGTTACAGAGGCCTGAAAGAAAACTCTCTAGTTTCCTAATATTTCTTTTACTGAAATTGTCCACTAAGCCCTTATGGTGAAATGGTCTGATCAAAGATTTAAGTCTGAGGCCGGGAATACTGTCTAATAGGTCAAGCACTGTATTTCTTCCCATTTACTATTTGTGCTGCAGAGGCCCATGGGATGCCACAGCAAGGCTTAGAGCCTATGAGTGTGATCAACGAGCCTGCCCGTGGTAGCACGTTGTGTATCTCGTTTCTAGTGATGCCCTTGTGACCAAGTACCAACCACAACCTAATTTTGCTATGGCAAGAGAGGGATTATAGCAGTTAATAACAACTTTTAACCGACTTAGAATCCAAGAAGTTAGAAGCTAATGCTTTCAATGCTGTTTGGCTGTCGGATAAAATGTGGATGGAGGCGCTTTTAAGACCTCTTGTCATAAGTTGAGACGCAGGTTTCGATGGCGTGAATTTCGGATTGAAAAACACTGCATAATTTCCCAGGGATTTCGATATTTTGTGGTTGGGTCCAAAGACACCAATGCCAACTCCACTATCCATTTTTGATGCATCTGTGAACCAGATTAGGCTCCATAAAAGGTCCACCAGTCTCCCAGTCTGTTCTATCCAAGACTATTAACCCGAAATTCCTGCCAAAGCAGAGTTCTTTGGGCATAACGTCCAGGACTCTAAAAAACATATCCAAGTCTGAAAGTTCATTCAAAATGTCCAGATGACCCTTATGACTATTATGACTATATTGATTCACCAGCTGTAATCTAGCTGCACAAGTAGCAGCTGATTTTTTGACATAAATATAAAGTGGAGTGAGTCCGATGCGGGCTTCCATTGCCGCTGTAGGACAGGTGCTCATATCGCCTGTGATTCCGAGACATGGTAGCCTCTGCAATGAGGTTAGCTTGTTTATAACAAATTGTTGCTGCACTTTGGGCCACAACACTATGGCCCTATAGGTTACAATTTAGTCTCACTATCATGATGTATAGTGTATCATTTTTGAGTTGAGGCCCCAAGTCCTGCCGAACATACGCCGATAAGCCCACATGGCTCCGACCGCGCGTTCGGTAATTGAGTTAATATGAGAGTTCCAATTCAGTTTTTTATCTAGAACAACACCCAGATAGTTCACTTCATTGGAGTACCCGATAGTAATATCATTGATACTAATTGAAGCAAGGTTCGATTTACGTCTTCTGGTAAAGGGCACCAGGACTGTTTTGCTAGAGTTTATCGAAATGCCCTCTTTGGTACACCAATTCAAAATAAAAAGCAAGGCCTATTGCATGCTGGCAGACATCGTACATTCATGCCCACCAGATACTATGATAACCAAATCGTCCGCATAACCAATGGCGTCATAACCGAGTAGATGTAGCTCATTAAGTAATTCGTCGATCACGAGTGACCACAGCAAAGGTGACAGGACACCGCCTTGTGGGCACACTTTTAATGCCGTAATCGTGACTGACTCATTACCTAGTTTAGAAGTAATCTTCCTACTAACCAACAAGGAACTAATCCAATGGTGATCGCCAATACCACTACGCTTGATTGCCCTAGCAATTGAGTCGATACCATTATTATCAAACGCTCCCTCAATATCCAAAAAAGCGTACAGCGCAGTTTCTTTCGAGCGATAGGGCGCTTCAATCTTGGTATCGTAAATAGATGCAACGCCCGCTCGTAAATCAACTTTTATGGCTTAAGGTAGAGGCCCCTAATTTTTTCTCCACTAACTCAAGGTTCCTGGATGAGGCTTAGGGTTAAATGTTGTTGAGCAAACCTATTGCAGAAGGTATCCGAGGCTCCTTTTGCATGATGTAGGTTTGCATCTCTAATAGTACCCCAAAATAATACCAGCCGACTCCTTCGCGGGATAGGGCTGGTTATTGCTACGATTCCCGCTAACGTTTTTCCCGCTAACGCCCCTAGGTTTAATTTTCGAGGTTGGTGCCGTTGACTTGGCTTGTCTTCCCTGGACAGCCCTTTGTGTGGTCACCTTATTTGTTTTCATTGGTGCCAAAGTCGGAGTCACAAAGAGATCTACTGATCGTTCTACTGATCGTTCGAGTAGCGCTGCTACTCTCAGCTGCCCCTTCGTCGTTTCTACCGCCTTCTGAGAATTTTCTCACTAGACAAGTTAAGGCTCTGAGGGCTCCTTTTTGACAAACAGCGTCAAAATTCTGACAATATAATATTAAAGCCACTCCTATGTATTCTTTCCATAAAGTGTTATTTTGGTTGAAATTGCATTATGCGCACTATTCAGGTTACTCAAACGGTTTTAGTCTTATGATACCCTCTTGATGAAACAGTCTTCAGCTTCAATGTTAAGGTGATGCTTCTCCTGGTGTTTTGAACACATTTCTTTATTTCATTTGCAACTGTGTCTATTCCGAGAACTCTATGAACATCACTCTTTACAATCCCTTTAAGAACTATATTTTGGAATCGATGAACTATCTGTTGATTGCTGATTTTGGTGCATCCCCATAGTTGGATACCATTAACCTATTAATTCAACTGACAAACAATTTTAGTTACACGAAATTTTCAGTGTAAACTATTGGCAGCAATAAATTGTAATAAAGATTTAACATGTGGTGCCCTAGTATGTAATTAAACTAATTAATATTTCCAAAGTAAACGACCACCAATGAATTTTGCTATCTCATATTCGGCCTCGCATATTTTAACGGCCAAATTTAAGTTAGTTTTTTTTAGTTAATTTCTAGTCACACACCACGCACATAACATAATCCCAACTAACATACATTTTTTTTTTGTTAATTTTATATTATTATCATATATGTATACTGATAATCGAGCTAATTAATTAAAAAATAATTTATGAGATTTTTTTTTATATGTTTCAACAGCGATATAATATGTAGGAGGCAGATATTATAGAGATAAGATAAAATGATAACACCAAGAAAACTCGGGTGTATATTCTAATTCGAACTAACACATTTATTATGAATGAACTGGACAATTTTATATGAACTTTCAACGCAAACATATTGTTACGATGATGATGATGATCATCATGGTATATATCCATATTGGATATATAGAAAACCGGGGATCAATGTGGATTACCTAAGTGATAAGGGATAGACAGTTTATGTGTATGTTTATTTAATGGAAATAAGATTAAGAGATTTATATTTTACATCTATCTGTTTGGTTTTTAACGAATGAAAGCAAAAATTGTGTTAGACATGCATTCAACCCATGGAGATCGTCACTTTTCTCATCCTCGTTTTATATAGACGCAAACACACACACGCTATATGTACGTAAGTTACGTAAGTCAATTAGAACAAAACAATAAAATTGCAAAATAATAGGAGGCCACACGAACATCGAAATATATTTTTCCATAAATTATTAATGAATGGAAAATATTGAACAGATAACGTATGTGTGATAACCACTATGAAAAACCACTAGAAAATCATATCATCGAAAAATTTAATAACAAAATAAATAAATTTTCGATTATTTAATATTTAGTCAAAGTCTATCTATTTATATATATATATATATATATATATATATATATATATATATATATATATATATATATATATATATAACAGATATATCAGCTGGATAGACAAACACAAATTTGATATAATCGTCAGTAAAAAATGATTAAGTATATTTCTGGCATATCACCCGAATATCGATTAGATATGCCAGTCAATACTATGTCGAATCGTTAAGTAGGAAGAGGTAAAATTTACCCAACACAAAACGCAAACTATACGTATCTAGTACTAAATTTAGCTTTTGAGCAAATAACTCTCGTTATTACGGGGATTTATAAAAAAGTAGGTACCGAACTCGAAATTAAGAGCTTAAATTAATAAAACTTTATTGTATATATGTATACGCAGGCATACAAACATATTTACATATTACCTTTATGCACACGAATGGGGTGTTATACACATATGATACATATAGTATGTACAAGTTTTAACATTTTTTTGTGGTGAACTTAACCCATTGACGTTTGTTGCTTTTCTTCTTTATTTTTGTGTTCGTTTTAATATTCATATGTAAATATATGTTTTATGCTGTGTATTATATGTTTATATAAACCTACCTACATTTAAATGGGTAAAAAGGTAAATTGTTTCTGTTAACGCATATGAGTATATTTTGTGTTATATATTATAATATATATATATATATATATATATATATATATATATATATATATATATATATATATATATATATATATACGCGTGTGTGTGTCCATGGTTCAGGTTAGGGGCTTGGTAGACATAATATGATATTATATATAGTTATGAGCTTTGCTGAACTTTTATTTTGTTTTAAATTTATGTTTTTGAATTTTGATTTGCTATCACCTTGAGTGACCTCATCTGTTTTTATAAACATATAATATGGTCATATTTATATGACAAAAAAAACAGACATTAATTTAAATTACTTTGTTTGTAAATATATACCGCAGGCATGAAACATAATTAACTGGTTGGAGACAAATATTCGTGGTAAAAGCACTAATTAATCCTTATAATTGCAGATAAGTAATTATATATTAGATACTTTGATACACATACGAGCAGATGATACTAGGTACTCACTTTGACACAATGCTCCTGATTTTCATATATAGAATTAATTTAGTCTTACAAGATCCTATAGAGTTCTAAAATTGATGTTTAGCATAATAACAGGCCAATAATTTTTGTTGAAGGTTGGACGTTGAATGACCTGTTTATAATGCTAAACATTTTCCGAGCTACGCTTGGGCACGTTATAGGTGGATTACCAGGAGCTGGCTTCAGGTGGTTGCTGTGGCTTACATGCTAAAAAAAATGCGATTACTTTGCTCGCAAATTGCTAAGTAAAGTAAAAACTGTTAAAACAACATATTTTTCTGTAAAATTAACTTATTCATACAGGGTCAAATTAGCACATGCTTTGTCAATTGAACAAAATTGGAAAAGTAAAATATTAAACTGAAAATAATTGTCAAGAATTGTCACTAGAATCTAGCTTTCATATATTGAATTAACTAAGCAAATTAGTTAAATATTTATCGTGTTGTTTAGTAGTCTATAGGATTTGTAAATTCAACGCAATGCTTCCTAAAAGTAACTAACTCATAAAGAAGTACAATTACAATTTTTAAAAAATGTGTTTTTTTTTTTTTGGAAAATCAAATGGTATATATGTTGAATTAAGATAGCAACTAATTTAAAATTTAAAACCAAGTTTAGCTCACATAATTACGTCAAATTTGCTGTTGAAAATTATTAAATTTCGTAAAATAGTGCATTTTTAATATTTTTAACTTAAGTGATTACGAGGAAATACCAGTTACTATTATTGCATATTGGTTGTGACCCTGTTTTTTGATAAAAATGTAGAAAGCCAGCCAAAAAATTAACGCAATAATTTATTTTTTTTATGGTTTACTGAACTGCAACATCATTAAGTTTAATTAACAAGCAAATTGATTATTTGTAAATAATCATCGAAAATAAGATGATTCAATGGTTATTTAGAATATTATCTGTAGACAGTAGACACTAAATAAGAAACTTAGAGATCCCTCGCATAAACATCTCTTTGAAAATATAATTCAATCTTTAGGTTACTTATTTGCACTTGAAATGTTTGTGAATTGTAGACATTACACTGTTTGAAGTACATTATAGTCAGGTTTTTCAACATTACACATTTCTACATTAATTTCGGGGAACCATTGAAATCTTAAATCCAGTTTTACATAGCTTTTCAAATTATATTTACACTTGTTCATGCAGTAAAATAATAAATTAATAAATTAACAAAGTAACAGAGAAACGACAGAAAAACTTCTGTTGTTAAATTAGCATAGCGCTAGTTAAAATAACATACCTGAAAGTTATATTCACTTAACAATTCAGTTCATTGTATTATTTTATGTTAAATTAACTTATCAAATGATTAAAATTGAACAATAATTTTAGTAATACTATAACTTCTTCCATTATGGAAAATATTTGTTTTATTTTAGTCACTATATATGGTTAATATAGTAATGTAGTGAAGTTAAGATTTTCAAATTTAAATAATTTTAAATTTAAATAATGGACGATTTAAAATTTTATTTTAATGTTTTTTTTTAAGTTTAGTAGTGATTTTAATAAAATGAAATGTTTAAACATTTCCTATTAAAGCTCCATCAGTAAGTATAAAGCTTTTAAATATGTTTGCATGTTTTATTTTAAAAATGATTCTTATACAGTAAAGCAAATTTTAAATTTAATACCTCAACCGTTATTAAAAGTGTTCATGTGTTTTATGACAGATAATTTAAAGGTGCGATTATGCCATTATGCTTGTTTGAAAGCGTTCAATTAAAGCAGAATATAATAGAAAAATTCGAAGAATTAAAGACACATCAAAATGTATACCAAAAATAAGTTAAATAATCTCGGACAAATTGGATAAAAGAATCTAACTAATTCATTTTCTCTTAATACTTATGTTGGTGTGTTTAAATAAAGACATATCAACTTCAACTTGAATCAGCCATTCTTCCGTAAACAAGTGAACAAGTAAGTAACAATATAATTTAAACAAACCAAGTTCAGCTAATAACATATTTTTTCGTTAATTTTAGTTAATTCAAAAATGAATAACAGACGGGCCAACGTGCTAGTTAGCTGGGGACCAAGAATCAAGCGAGTGAACATTTTACAACGCTGTTTTAAGCAATTTTAGAGTAGCTGAAAAAAATTTCACCGTCGATTTGTAACTGTTTATTAAACTGGCTTCATTAACAGTGGTTATCCTTCAGGTGAAACGTCTAAGAAAGAGAACTAATTTCCAAATTAATTTAAAAAAGGGGATGACCGCTACAGGTTTCCCTACAAAATAAGGGTTTCCCTGCTAAAGAAATCCTCATAGCTTAGAACCTATAAAGTTTTAACATGGAAAATTTTTCAGCCAATTTTTAGGGTAAAAGTAATATATTTTTAGTTGTTGATATATAATATGTTGATTTTAGGTTTCAAAATGTTGTCTTTTTTTGCTTGCCCTCACTATAAACATGTTCATTGTTAAAAACGACGGTTTTACTTTGTCAATTCAAAGTTAGCTACAAGTGCATAACATTTTTTTTTATTTTTATAAATTTAATATTTATGTTCAAACATTTGAAAATTAAAATGCTAACATTTAATTTTCTTAACTAAAATGAAATAATCAATAAAATAATGTAATTTATATGTAAGATGAAGTTGGTGATTTAATTAATCACCAACATTAATTTATATGAACCTGAATTTAAAAAAAACATACAAGTTTATTTATTTATTTAAATATATATATATATATATATATATATATATATATATATATATATATATATATATATATATATATATATATATATATATAAATATATATAAATATATATATATATATATATATATATATATATATATATATATATATATATATATACATATTTATATATATATATATATATATATATATATATATATATATATATATAATATATATATATATAATATATATATATATAATATCCGATGGAAAATTTACTTTGAAATATACCTAATTCTACTATTTCAAGATTCGTTAATTTAACTTTACCGCTTTGTGCTTTTTACTTTGAAATATAGTTAGTTCTAGTATATAAAATAATGTTAATTTTACAAATATTGTTTACATAAATTAATTAAAAATATAGTTAGTTGTACTACATTGCTTTGTAAATTTTAATATGCAATAAGTAAAAAACATAAGCTAATATTACTTTGCTCTTTATAAATTTAACTTTCAAATTAGTTAAAATAGTCAGGGTTACCAACAATTTACTACACAAATGGCGGCAAATTGAAATCTTGCGTTAATTTTGGGACACCCTTTATTACTTTTCAATTTCGGGATACTTTTTGATTAAAAATTATCCAGTCAAATGATTGGGTTGGAATGTCGGGTCGATATCGGAATTTGATTACAAATTATTTTTTATCGAAATGGAAGGTATGGATGTCCAAAAAACATGGTTTCAGCAGAATGGTTCTGCATGCCTTACAGCATCAGAAACAATTGATCTTTTGCAAGAACGGTTATGAAATAATTTCTCAAAGAATTAAATTGGCCGTCTAGATCTTACGATGTAAAACCATTAGAATTTTTCTCATGGCACTTTTTAAAGACAAAAATATATGCTAACGATCAACAAATAGTAGAAAAACTAATAGAAAACATTTTTGAAGAAATTGTGTAGCAATTATAGCAGAGTCATTAAACATTTTAATAAACTAATGATAGCTCGCCGCACAGTAGCAGGATTTTAGTTTTTTTTTCTTTGTCTCCCTATTAGAAGTATAAGACATCTACTATGCTGGATCATTTTACTCTATTGGGGCTATTGCTTTAATTTTCACCCATGATTTGCTAAGTTATTAGCATAAAAGTTACCTTTTCCAGGTTATAGCTGATCTTCCGGCTTTCTTTATCACTTGCGTTTTCTAGTCCAATGACACCCTTGTTATATCACTATTTGGTTTACTTATTGTACGGTCATTCCATCTCCATTTCCGTTTTGTTATAATAGTCTCAATGTCTAATTGCTTTGTTGTTCTGTGTACCTTAGTGTTGATATGGATTTTGACCAAAGTCACTTCAATATTCTTCTTTCGAATAATTCGTTTCGTGTGCTTCCATAACTATAAAGTAGTTATGTAAACTGAATATATACTAGAGCTAAGCATCGGATGCGTATATCTGCTGATATCAGCAACTATCCGCTATCCGCGGATTAAATCGGACGCGGATCGGATGCGGATATCAAGTATTAGCTTAATAATCATCTCATAGGAGTTAGCGCGAACGAAATATGGCTACATGAAGCAAAAGAACGCGAGCTACATTATCTTGCGACAAATTAGAAATTGAGCATTATGCTGCAGTTTTCTTACATCCACTCCTTAAACATTTAATTATAGATGCTCTTGAGAAAAATATTACAATAAATTAAATTGAAAAAATCTCTAATGGTACCGTTTTAATCGATAAAGGCCAAATTCAGTTAAGATTAAGTTAAGATTAACACATGAACAGCAGTATATCAAATACATCAAAGATGAATTCTAATCTAACCGATTTTATTGTTTGTGAAAATAAACCGTTAGAAAACGAGTTACACGTGTCTCAGACGGCAAAAACATTAAACGACCAACGCGATGACTTTCATATTTTGGTTAGATCAAAAACTAAATTTCAGTTTTTGTGGATGAGGGAGAGTGCGGATGCGGATGCAGATGAGTGCGGATGTGGATGAGTATGGATGCCGATATAACCATCTTGAACGAGTGCGGATGCGGATAGTTTTTATTTATTTCATGCGGATGCGGATCGGATGCGGATACCAAAAAAACGTATCGGCGCAAGGCTCTAATATATACATACATAACATGGTAAATGCAATATTATCCAAAAAGGCTTTAGAATTAGCTTCCATTAATTCCAGCTTCCAGCTTTACCCATGCTTATTATTGGGCATTACAAAATTTAGTCACAATTGTTTACTAGTTTTCGAAATATGAATGTTATCTAAAACAGTAAATTTTTCGCTTTCGAAAATTTTCAAAACCCAGAAAATGAATAATGTGTACCAAAACTGTCAAAATTATGCTCGAAACCAAAAATTTCCAAAATCATGAAAATGCATGTTAATAACCTATCAAAACTGTAAAAGTTATACCTAAAATCGAAAATTTCCAAAATCAAAAAAATGTCTGATCTATCAAAATTGTAATAACTAAACCCAGAAACTTATGCCGGAAAACAAAAATATTCAAATTCGAGAAAACTCATGATGGTAATCCTTTCAAAACTTTGAAAGTTACGGCCGAAACCTTAATTTCCTAAGTTCAAAAAATGTCTATCAAAACTGTTAAAGTTATGCCCGAAATCAAAAATTCCCAAAACCTAGAAAATGTATGATGGTTGCCTAGCAAAACTGAAAATTTTGAACTAAAATCGAAAATTTAAAAAACCAGAAAATGCATGAAAATGCCGTTTACAATTGTGAAAGCTATGTCTTAAACCGAAAATTTCAAAAATCTAGAAAATAGATAAAATTTAGCTTATCAGTTAGCCAAAACTGATAAATTAATGCCCAAAATGGTAAATTTACAAAGCCCAGAAAATGCATGATGGTTAGATTATCAAAACTGTATAAGTCATTCCCGAAAATTTCCAAAATTCAGAAAATGCATAATGGTAAGCCTGTTAAAACTGTAACAACCATGCCCGAAACCGAAAATTTCTAAAATTCAGAAAATACAGGGTGGTTAGCCTATCAAAACATAGTGGTTTCCACGATGGCAAGACGAAAAAATTAGCCTAACTAAACACCTAAAAGGACTCCGAATTTTTATTTAAAAACATTTAAAAATTTTAATTTGTATTTTAAAAATTAGTTCTATTCTTAATTATAACACAACATTGAATACACGAAACAGGACACACGTGATAAAAACATAAATTACAAGAATTACTTACAGATTATTATGACACATGTTATATTCCGTAAAGTTTCTGTAAAATGACGTGTGAATTTAAAAAATTAGCAGATTATCCGAAAAAAAAACAATCGAAATTCCGCCATATTAGCTTATCCGCACTATTGGATATTTTTGCTTTCTCTTTTTATTTTGGCTAATTTTTTCGCCTCGCCATCGTGGAAACTATACTTTAAGCTTAGCAATTCTAATTTTGTTGCACACAAAATAGATTTTCTTTTTTTCTAATATACTAAAGTGTCGTGAAGCTGATTACCACTGAAAATAGCTTAAACAAAATTTTAGAAACATCAAAAATGTAAAATGAGTATACTAGATCGAAAACGTACTTTCGTTAAAATTACAAAGTTTTTCTTCTGAAAATTTTTCATAACCTCCAACTTTTTTTCTAATAAACAAACATGGCAAAATAAAAACAAAATAAAAGACAACAGTGAACTTGCCGTAACTAACAAAAGATTTCATAACCAATCGTGAACAGTTTTCACGTTTTATTGCTGTAAAAGACCTCGAAGAAGAATTTTAAACCAAAAATTGATTTTATAAAATTGTACGAGGGTCATACGATAAGTAATAATAAAATAATAGTTTTCAGAGTAAAATTTCCTTTTGTTTTCAACATCGGGTATTGTTAACTCGAGTATGCATTGTATTTTAACACATCAATTAGTGACCCGATTTCTTTGGCTTTAATAAAAATTACACCCATGGTTTCTTTTGAGCTGGATTTACTTAATGTAACATTACTTAAAATGCATTTACTTGCATTTTTACTTAAATGCAAGCGGCTCTTCAAAATCGCCAAGAGAACAAAAACTGACATGGACTGGGACTCCTATAAGGAGGTCCTTAAAGCGTATAAATATGAACTCAGAAGTGCCAAAAGCAATAATATCTTACGTAGCCTAGCTGCATCCTCTGAGGAAGCTAGGCTACGTAAGATATTATCCACTTGTCCTGCCTTTCCAAGTGATCTCCAACGACCGGATGGACAATGAACTACAACAAGTTGGGAATCCTTGGAGCTTCTTCTGGAAGCTCATTTTCCGGGTTGTTCCAATTCTCCTCCTATTTTGCCAAAGGCAAATAAGGCTACTGGCCTCGCGGGGAAAATTATCAATAGGAGAAGTATCTTGTTGGCAGTAAACAGTTTTAAGCCTTTCAAATCTGCAGGCCTAGACGGCATTATTCCTGCCGATATTCAAAAAACCACTGACTTAACTGTTCCCTGGCTTGAGGTAATTTTCAAAAGTGGCCTCAAACTATGTCACATTCCAAAGAAATGGACTGAAGTAAATGTAATATTTATACCAAAGGCGGGACAACGCTCTTATTGCTATCCCAAAGACCTTAAGCCTATCAGATTATCTTATTATTTCTTGAAAGACAGATTTTGATTACCTCAAAGGCTCAATCGAGCTTACAAAGCTGTCAACGTCTCATCATGCTTATTGTAAAGAGAAATCGGTAGAAACTGCTCTCCATTTCCTATTATTTCCTATAGAGAAGTCTCTCGAATATAAGGAATTCTCTTTGGTGACCTTTTGTGATATTGAGGGTGCCTTTAATAATGTCAAACCAGAGGCGATCACACAAGCACTTTCAAGTTTGGGGGTGGATGGGGCACTTAGAAGCTGGATTGATCAAATGCTCAAAGGCAGGGTCATAATGGCGAATCTAGGTGTTTCATCCATCCGAAGATTTGTAAGTAAGAGTACACCGCAAAGTGGTGTATTATCCCCCCTTCTTTGGAATTTTGTCATAAATGACCTGTTACTAAACCTGGAAGAGACTGGCTTTAAAGTGGTGGCATATGCAGATGATATTGCTATTGGCGCTTTCGGTAAATATCCTTGTATCCTCAGAGATGTTATGCAGAATATTCTTGGCATTCTAACTCAATGTACCAATAGTTGTGGTCTTAGTATTGACGCAATGAAGACTGAGTTGGTTCTTTTTTCCAGAAAGTACAAACTTCCTCACTTTGACCCTCCAACTCTTAATGGAGTTGTTTTGAACATCGAAGATAAAGTGAAATTCTTGGGTCTCATTTTGGATAGTAAACTAAGCTAGAACCCTAATATTCTGGAAAGAGTAAAAAAGGCTACGATAGCACTCTACTCCTGTAAAAATGCCACTGGAAAAGGATAGGGGCTTCAGCCTCACATTGTGCATTGGCTTTGTCTCTGTAGTTAGACCAGTTCTAATGTAAGGAGTTACAGTTTGGTGACCCGCTTTAAATACAGTGGCGAACTAAAAGTTGCTGATGAAAGTGCAAAGAACTTCTACCTTGTGTATTAGTGGTGCACTTAGAAGCACTCCTACTCAAGCACTTGAGATTCCCTTTCATCTCATCCCTTTGGATATTCTGGCTAAGCAAGTGGCAGCCATAAGGCTAAAATCATTTTTTTTGTAGTCCTGTAACATTATGGGACACTCATCTATTCTAACGAACAAAGAAATCTCTAAATCTATCGACTCTATCGACACTATCTCGACATCATACTCCGAAGTTAAATTTATAACTCATATTCCTTCCAGAGAGGACTGGGTGAATGGAACAGTTTTAAAGTCAGGCTTTATTAATTTTTTTACAGACGACTCGAAAGGTCGGCGGAGGAGTTTTCTGCGAAGAACTAAATGTAAATCTCTCTTTCCGCCTCCCTGATCATTGCAGTCTTTTTCAGGCAGGGCTTATAGCAATCAAGGAAGCCATAGACTGGTTGAAGTATCATGTAATATATGTAAGAGATATTGGCATTTTTACGGACAGTCATGCTGCTATTAAAGTTTTACAATCAGGCTTTATCACGTCGAAAGAAGCCCGGAGCTGTCTTTCATCTCTTAACGAAATGGCTGAACAGTTCAATATCCATCTTATATGGGTGCCAGGGCATTTCAATATTACGGGGAATATGAAAGCCGATGAACTTGCGCGACAAGGTATTACGTGACTCATTTTACCGTGCAAGGTGGACATTGAAGTACCACTTGCTACATGCAAATTACTCCTTAAAGAAGAAGCTCGTAAAATTACAAACAATAGATGGGCAAATTGCACCTCATGTGTAATTACTAGGCAGATTTGGCCTAATTTGGACTTAAAAAGGTCTAATCAGCTAATATCTATGCAAAGGCATAATATTAGCACGGTTGTGGGTGTCATTACTGGACACTGTCTTATTGGAAAGCATGCCAGTATAGACTTGGTGCTTTCTTTCATGATTATTGCTGAAGCTGTAACGATGAAGAAGAGCAGGAAACAATACTAAATTTGTTATGCACCTGTCCTAGTATGTCTCAAAACAGACTCAAGTTTTTGGGAGCTCACCTCCTGTGCGATCTAACGAATCTCAGTAAATTTTTCGTTAGAGACATCTACTGCTTCGTGAGAAGCTCAAATTGGTTACAATAGGGTAGTGCGGAGAAGCAATTTCTGTGATAAGGCAACGGACCAAATGTGTCTATGCCTCGTCCTTTTGTTGGGCGGCCACCTAAAACTAACTAACTAACTACTTAATGTAAGATTTTTTAATAATTTTTCCGTGGTAGAATAATATGTTTCTTTTTTTTGAACGATGCAATCTTTTCTGTGGCCGAAGATCTCCCAACTCTTTCGCGGTTAATTTTAAACGTCTTACCTTACGCCGTCACCAGCCAAATCGAAGACGCCCGAATACAGGTTCGAGTTTAAATCCATCTGCAATGCATGTGCATCCAGTCAGCCTGTACTGACATGGACGATGGTTCGGACCATGGGTTCTGCACTGCAACAGGGGGTCATAGTTGGGTTCTTCGTCATCACCGTTCGTAATCAGGTGATGCAAAATCTCTTTTGCAACCATCCCCGTTGGGATTCGAACTCGGAACCTCCCATCGCAAACATCGCAGCTTTAACCACTGCACCAATTGCTCGGTTATGTTTTTTCTTTTAAAAAGAAGTTCTCATAAGTGCGCGTTTATAATCAATTCTACGCAATTCGACACTACAATAATGTGTATTTGCCCACAGTTAAATTTAGCTGTCCATCCAATATTTAATTGTTGATATCATAAGGTGTATAAATATGCGCAGTACTAACAAAAATAGAATTGATTTTATTTTAGTGTCGCCATCTCTGGCGATTTGAGATTTGAGATTTGAGATTTGAGATTTGAGATTTGAGATTTGAGATTTGAGATTTGAGATTTGAGATTTGAGATTTGAGATTTGAGATTTGAGATTTGAGATTTGAGATTTGAGATTTGAGATTTGAGATTTGAGATTTGAGATTTGAGATTTGAGATTTGAGATTTGAGATTTGAGATTTGAGATTTGAGATTTGAGATTTGAGATTTGAGATTTGAGATTTGAGATTTGAGATTTGAGATTTGAGATTTGAGATTTGAGATTTGAGATTTGAGATTTGAGATTTGAGATTTGAGATTTGAGATTTGAGATTTGAGATTTGAGATTTGAGATTTGAGATTTGAGATTTGAGATTTGAGATTTGAGATTTGAGATTTGAGATTTGAGATTTGAGATTTGAGATTTGAGATTTGAGATTTGAGATTTGAGATTTGAGATTTGAGATTTGAGATTTGAGATTTGAGATTTGAGATTTGAGATTTGAGATTTGAGATTTGAGATTTGAGATTTGAGATTTGAGATTTGAGATTTGAGATTTGAGATTTGAGATTTGAGATTTGAGATTTGAGATTTGAGATTTGAGATTTGAGATTTGAGATTTGAGATTTGAGATTTGAGATTTGAGATTTGAGATTTGAGATTTGAGATTTGAGATTTGAGATTTGAGATTTGAGATTTGAGATTTGAGATTTGAGATTTGAGATTTGAGATTTGAGATTTGAGATTTGAGATTTGAGATTTGAGATTTGAGATTTGAGATTTGAGATTTGAGATTTGAGATTTGAGATTTGAGATTTGAGATTTGAGATTTGAGATTTGAGATTTGAGATTTGAGATTTGAGATTTGAGATTTGAGATTTGAGATTTGAGATTTGAGATTTGAGATTTGAGATTTGAGATTTGAGATTTGAGATTTGAGATTTGAGATTTGAGATTTGAGATTTGAGATTTGAGATTTGAGATTTGAGATTTGAGATTTGAGATTTGAGATTTGAGATTTGAGATTTGAGATTTGAGATTTGAGATTTGAGATTTGAGATTTGAGATTTGAGATTTGAGATTTGAGATTTGAGATTTGAGATTTGAGATTTGAGATTTGAGATTTGAGATTTGAGATTTGAGATTTGAGATTTGAGATTTGAGATTTGAGATTTGAGATTTGAGATTTGAGATTTGAGATTTGAGATTTGAGATTTGAGATTTGAGATTTGAGATTTGAGATTTGAGATTTGAGATTTGAGATTTGAGATTTGAGATTTGAGATTTGAGATTTGAGATTTGAGATTTGAGATTTGAGATTTGAGATTTGAGATTTGAGATTTGAGATTTGAGATTTGAGATTTGAGATTTGAGATTTGAGATTTGAGATTTGAGATTTGAGATTTGAGATTTGAGATTTGAGATTTGAGATTTGAGATTTGAGATTTGAGATTTGAGATTTGAGATTTGAGATTTGAGATTTGAGATTTGAGATTTGAGATTTGAGATTTGAGATTTGAGATTTGAGATTTGAGATTTGAGATTTGAGATTTGAGATTTGAGATTTGAGATTTGAGATTTGAGATTTGAGATTTGAGATTTGAGATTTGAGATTTGAGATTTGAGATTTGAGATTTGAGATTTGAGATTTGAGATTTGAGATTTGAGATTTGAGATTTGAGATTTGAGATTTGAGATTTGAGATTTGAGATTTGAGATTTGAGATTTGAGATTTGAGATTTGAGATTTGAGATTTGAGATTTGAGATTTGAGATTTGAGATTTGAGATTTGAGATTTGAGATTTGAGATTTGAGATTTGAGATTTGAGATTTGAGATTTGAGATTTGAGATTTGAGATTTGAGATTTGAGATTTGAGATTTGAGATTTGAGATTTGAGATTTGAGATTTGAGATTTGAGATTTGAGATTTGAGATTTGAGATTTGAGATTTGAGATTTGAGATTTGAGATTTGAGATTTGAGATTTGAGATTTGAGATTTGAGATTTGAGATTTGAGATTTGAGATTTGAGATTTGAGATTTGAGATTTGAGATTTGAGATTTGAGATTTGAGATTTGAGATTTGAGATTTGAGATTTGAGATTTGAGATTTGAGATTTGAGATTTGAGATTTGAGATTTGAGATTTGAGATTTGAGATTTGAGATTTGAGATTTGAGATTTGAGATTTGAGATTTGAGATTTGAGATTTGAGATTTGAGATTTGAGATTTGAGATTTGAGATTTGAGATTTGAGATTTGAGATTTGAGATTTGAGATTTGAGATTTGAGATTTGAGATTTGAGATTTGAGATTTGAGATTTGAGATTTGAGATTTGAGATTTGAGATTTGAGATTTGAGATTTGAGATTTGAGATTTGAGATTTGAGATTTGAGATTTGAGATTTGAGATTTGAGATTTGAGATTTGAGATTTGAGATTTGAGATTTGAGATTTGAGATTTGAGATTTGAGATTTGAGATTTGAGATTTGAGATTTGAGATTTGAGATTTGAGATTTGAGATTTGAGATTTGAGATTTGAGATTTGAGATTTGAGATTTGAGATTTGAGATTTGAGATTTGAGATTTGAGATTTGAGATTTGAGATTTGAGATTTGAGATTTGAGATTTGAGATTTGAGATTTGAGATTTGAGATTTGAGATTTGAGATTTGAGATTTGAGATTTGAGATTTGAGATTTGAGATTTGAGATTTGAGATTTGAGATTTGAGATTTGAGATTTGAGATTTGAGATTTGAGATTTGAGATTTGAGATTTGAGATTTGAGATTTGAGATTTGAGATTTGAGATTTGAGATTTGAGATTTGAGATTTGAGATTTGAGATTTGAGATTTGAGATTTGAGATTTGAGATTTGAGATTTGAGATTTGAGATTTGAGATTTGAGATTTGAGATTTGAGATTTGAGATTTGAGATTTGAGATTTGAGATTTGAGATTTGAGATTTGAGATTTGAGATTTGAGATTTGAGATTTGAGATTTGAGATTTGAGATTTGAGATTTGAGATTTGAGATTTGAGATTTGAGATTTGAGATTTGAGATTTGAGATTTGAGATTTGAGATTTGAGATTTGAGATTTGAGATTTGAGATTTGAGATTTGAGATTTGAGATTTGAGATTTGAGATTTGAGATTTGAGATTTGAGATTTGAGATTTGAGATTTGAGATTTGAGATTTGAGATTTGAGATTTGAGATTTGAGATTTGAGATTTGAGATTTGAGATTTGAGATTTGAGATTTGAGATTTGAGATTTGAGATTTGAGATTTGAGATTTGAGATTTGAGATTTGAGATTTGAGATTTGAGATTTGAGATTTGAGATTTGAGATTTGAGATTTGAGATTTGAGATTTGAGATTTGAGATTTGAGATTTGAGATTTGAGATTTGAGATTTGAGATTTGAGATTTGAGATTTGAGATTTGAGATTTGAGATTTGAGATTTGAGATTTGAGATTTGAGATTTGAGATTTGAGATTTGAGATTTGAGATTTGAGATTTGAGATTTGAGATTTGAGATTTGAGATTTGAGATTTGAGATTTGAGATTTGAGATTTGAGATTTGAGATTTGAGATTTGAGATTTGAGATTTGAGATTTGAGATTTGAGATTTGAGATTTGAGATTTGAGATTTGAGATTTGAGATTTGAGATTTGAGATTTGAGATTTGAGATTTGAGATTTGAGATTTGAGATTTGAGATTTGAGATTTGAGATTTGAGATTTGAGATTTGAGATTTGAGATTTGAGATTTGAGATTTGAGATTTGAGATTTGAGATTTGAGATTTGAGATTTGAGATTTGAGATTTGAGATTTGAGATTTGAGATTTGAGATTTGAGATTTGAGATTTGAGATTTGAGATTTGAGATTTGAGATTTGAGATTTGAGATTTGAGATTTGAGATTTGAGATTTGAGATTTGAGATTTGAGATTTGAGATTTGAGATTTGAGATTTGAGATTTGAGATTTGAGATTTGAGATTTGAGATTTGAGATTTGAGATTTGAGATTTGAGATTTGAGATTTGAGATTTGAGATTTGAGATTTGAGATTTGAGATTTGAGATTTGAGATTTGAGATTTGAGATTTGAGATTTGAGATTTGAGATTTGAGATTTGAGATTTGAGATTTGAGATTTGAGATTTGAGATTTGAGATTTGAGATTTGAGATTTGAGATTTGAGATTTGAGATTTGAGATTTGAGATTTGAGATTTGAGATTTGAGATTTGAGATTTGAGATTTGAGATTTGAGATTTGAGATTTGAGATTTGAGATTTGAGATTTGAGATTTGAGATTTGAGATTTGAGATTTGAGATTTGAGATTTGAGATTTGAGATTTGAGATTTGAGATTTGAGATTTGAGATTTGAGATTTGAGATTTGAGATTTGAGATTTGAGATTTGAGATTTGAGATTTGAGATTTGAGATTTGAGATTTGAGATTTGAGATTTGAGATTTGAGATTTGAGATTTGAGATTTGAGATTTGAGATTTGAGATTTGAGATTTGAGATTTGAGATTTGAGATTTGAGATTTGAGATTTGAGATTTGAGATTTGAGATTTGAGATTTGAGATTTGAGATTTGAGATTTGAGATTTGAGATTTGAGATTTGAGATTTGAGATTTGAGATTTGAGATTTGAGATTTGAGATTTGAGATTTGAGATTTGAGATTTGAGATTTGAGATTTGAGATTTGAGATTTGAGATTTGAGATTTGAGATTTGAGATTTGAGATTTGAGATTTGAGATTTGAGATTTGAGATTTGAGATTTGAGATTTGAGATTTGAGATTTGAGATTTGAGATTTGAGATTTGAGATTTGAGATTTGAGATTTGAGATTTGAGATTTGAGATTTGAGATTTGAGATTTGAGATTTGAGATTTGAGATTTGAGATTTGAGATTTGAGATTTGAGATTTGAGATTTGAGATTTAAGATTTGAGATTTGAGATTTGAGATTTGAGATTTGAGATTTGAGATTTGAGATTTAAGATTTGAGATTTGAGATTTGAGATTTGAGATTTAAGATTTGAGATTTGAGATTTGAGATTTGAGATTTGAGATTTGAGATTTGAGATTTGAGAATTGAGAATTGAGAATTGAGAATTGAGAATTGAAAATGGAGAATTGAGATTTGAGATTTGTGATTTCAGATTTCAGATTTCAGAATGCAGTATTCAGTTCAGTATTAAGTTCAGTATTCCACTCAGTATTCAGTTCAGTATACTGTTTAGTATTAAGTTCAGAATTCAGGTCAGTATTCAGTTCAGTATTCAGTTCAGTATTCAGTTCAGTATTCAGTTCAGTATTCAGTTCAGTATTCAGTTCAGTATTCAGTTCAGTATTCAGTTCAATATTCAGTTCAGTATTCAGTTCAGTATTCAGTTCAGTATTCAGTTCAGTATAAAACCCCTTGATGAGTAACCCAATGAGTAAAGCTGAGAGCAATCGAAACTTTTTTGTAAAATTTATTAACGTGACAGGCAATTCAATCCGCGTTTTTTTCATTTGGTTTATTGGAACATACTAATATCTATTCGAATTTTGTTGTTGTTTTATTGCGAGTTACAACTGTATTCCTGCAATATGCAATTTTTTTGTGTATGCAATCTGGTTTGGATACAATGAGCAAATGTAACCATCCACCAAAAACTAAATTTTGTAAAATATTCGATTGCTGTTGTTATTTTGTCGAGTTATTACAGTGCACAAGTACTTATAATATGACACTTACTTGAATTATTTATCGCACCTTGCAGAACACAGATGTTAATTCAGTTGGTATCTAGAAGTATATAAAATGGAAAAATTTAGTTACATATATTATGTCAAGATTATACAATATATTCATCAAGACTTATACTGTCTATTACTATAAGTAGAATTTTATCACGTAAATTTACAGACTTAGTAGAAACTAATTTTCCTCAAAGAAATGCCGGTGGCAGAAACGGTTTGTACATAAGTTATTCAAAATAGTTATAAGTTTACAATGTAACAGCGGTCAGATTTACGGCTGATAACATACCAATGCTGATTATTGTTTCAATTTCTGACTGAAATAAAACGAATTTAACGAGCGGCTTGTGGAAGCAATACTGTTGCCTCTGAATGGAGCTTTAAAAGATTCTCATTTCCACATATATAAATTTAAAAAAACTACTTTAGCATTAGAATCACAACTGAGGCATAACAAATACTTTAGTAAATTCTATTACAGAACGAGCTAGAGGATTATTCAAAACGTTTTAACTCAGCCATGGTAATATATTCATTTAATACAACTACAATCATGTCTTACAAACATAATTTAAATTTTTAAAATTATCCATCAACCGAAGCATTAAAATAAACATCGAGTGGGACATACTTTTCGCCTTCAACATAATACATAACATAAATTGACACCAATAAATTTAAAATGTGCCCAAGACATTGACCACCAAACACGAACATTAAAATGTTAAAATCATAGATCCTATATATTAAAACCAATTTAAATTCTTAAGCCATTTAAAATAGCTTAACCCGTAACATAAATTAAAAAATTTATTTTATTTAAAATAGTTAAAAAAAAAAAAAAAAACCTCACACAACACAAAAATTAAAACTTTAAAGGAAAAAAGTGGTTTCGTCTAATATCACAAGATGGGATTAATATCGCATAAATCTGGTAATATAAATTTTAATCTAGTAGCCGATGCTAATCGAGGACAGGTACTTATCATCCGACTCCAGAAAAACAATTAAACTCAATTCAAATAGAAATTAGAAAATTATTCGCGTGTTTCCAAAAAACTTATCTAATAATAATAATAAAATAATAATACTGTTTAATGTGAATTTTATTTTAATTTATTATTAGATTATTATTTTTATGTTCATACATAGTTACGTACAAATACACAAAAAAAAGATATTTTATAGATAAGACTTAAATTGACTTAATTAGAATAAAAATAGATACAATAATATTCTATGTATTCTAACCGTAAAAATATTAAGTTAACATTTATTTTAAGCTCCGTCTATAGGCTTGTACATTCCAAACACAATCAAAATCGGGTAGTTTTCGTAAAACTGGTAACCAATCTTGACGACAGTAATCCATTGCCACTAAATCACAATAACAATATTTCGAGTATAAAGATTTTGAGCAACAATAGTAGCAATAAGTGTAGGGGCGTCGTCTTTCTAAAAATGTCAAAATATGTATCACTATCATCACACTACTCTTTGCACATTAATTATGCATGTATACTTACTGATGTGAGCAAAACATGTATTTCTATTCGGATCACTTTTTTTCACCGTTTGTATTGTAGATTCGTTTTGTGCAGCCTCGTTATACTGCACTATAAGTACGATTAAAATAATTGCCAATGCTTTATGTAGTATAAATATCATTTTTACGAGCAAATCTTAAGTTAACATCCGATTAAACACTAAATCAAATTTGAATAATTTACAACTTTTCATTATCAAATTTTAAGTATGAACTATGGGGTCAAAAAATATTTTTAGCTTTGCATCTAACCAGTGGCGTTTTATATTATTTACAGATTATTTGAGGAACATTCTGAGTTGCTGGCAATGTTTACAAAATTTAAAGAATTAAAAACAAAAGAGGAACAACTGACGTCCGAAGAATTAGCCGAACATGCTAATAAAGTGATGACAACATTGGATGATGGGATACGTGGTCTAGACGATATGGATTCATTTTTTGAATATTTACATCAAGTTGGTGCTACGCATCGTAGAATTCCTGGATTTAAGGCGGATTATTTTTGGGTAAGTCAATTTTTATTTATAGTATTTTTCAGTAAAAAATGCCGTAACTGTAGAAAAGTTTCTCATGTGACCATCACAGAATTTGAAAAACATGTAGCAGTGGTCTGTTTGTGATGGCTGATATCGTAATCGAAAGCTGTCGACACCAATAAAAATATTGCTTTTTATTTAAATATTGTCATAATTTTTTTTTCATTAAATTTCAATCACATATGATATAATAAGAGATGTATCCTGAAACTGTACCCAGAATAGGACAAACCGCAGAAAAATAATTTTCTCACTACTTTAAAAATGTAGTTTCGAAGCCCCCAGCCACAGAGAAGGAGCTGGATTTCCTGGTGGAGGAAATCACAAGCGCCTGTAACTTGTCCTTTGATACAGCTTGCACCAAGAGAATACTAAGGGGAAGCAGAAACCGGTATGGTGGTCCAGGGATTTGGGAAACCTTCGTATATGGTGTAGGAAAGCATTCAACAGAGCAAAAGGCTCTAGGGAAGCTCAGGATTGGGACTCCTATAAAGAGCACCTTAAAAGTATAAAAAGGAATTAAGGAAGGCGCAGAGGAGGTCTTGGAGACTATTATGTGATAAAATGGAAGGTTTTTCGGAGACCTCGCGCCTTAGGAAAATCTTATCTACGAGCCCTAACGAGCCCTAGCTAACGAGCCCTAGTTTACTTAATTAAACGTCTAATGGGGAATCATTGGCGCTCCTGTTGGACACCCATTTCCCAGGTAGTGTTGATGTGTTGACGGAGCTTGGTAGGAATAGGGAAAAATTATCGTCGGGGTGCCCGAAGGAAATCGTATGAAAAAACGGATCCTATGGGCACTAAACGACTTTAGACCCTATAAATCGTCAGGCCTGAACGGTAACATTCCAGTAGAATTGCAACAACAATTGAGAAATCAATTCACTCGAAAGAGTACTGTATGGTAGCCTTTCTCGATATAGAGGGCGCCTTTAACAATGTCAGGACGGAGGCAGGTCAGGAAGAACTGTCTTTCTTAGATGTGGACTACCCCTTAAGGAGGTTGATAAATCAGATGCTAGAATGCAAGATTGTTAACGCGAAAATATGGGGATCAACCATTAGGAGGCGAGTAGTTAGAGGAACTCCGCAAGGTGGTGTCCTATCACCTTTTCTCTGGAACATAGTAATCAATGGATTACTTTTGGAACTGGAGAGGAAGGGAATAGAGGTGATAGCGTATGCAGAGGACGTAGCGATTGTAATCGTGGGTAGGTACCTAAGCACGATTAGGGAATTCCGGTAGTCACCCCTCCTACCTTAAAAGGCACGGCACTGGCCTTTACTGATAAGGCAGGATTTCTGGGCATAATTTTGGACAGTAGGCTGAATTGGAAGCCCAATATTTTAGAGAGAGTAAAGAAGTCTACCATGGCTCATGTAGGAACACCATCGACAAGAGATGGAGTCTAAAACCAGAGCTGGTACACTGGCTCTTTACCGCTGTAGTCAGACCGATTCTGTTGTATGGGGTGAGTGTGTGGTGACCAACACTAGACAAGAAAACTTATAAAAATATGAAAGAGAAGGTACAAAGAACGGCCTGCTTGCCTATAAGCAGCGCACTGAGGACAAGCCCTATACGTGCTCTGGAGAGTATGCTCAACTTTCTTCCTGTGACAGCTTTGGTAAGCAGAGAGCGGCAACTACATCCACTCAAAGGAATTCTGGGGAACAGGTCAACAACAGAAACTGGAAGTATACAGTTCTACACTGACGGCTCCAAGCTAGATGGCAAAGTCGGAGCTGGAGTCTATTGTGACAAATTAAATGTGAATATATCCGTTCGTCTTCCTGATCACTGCAGTGTGTACCAAGCAGAGATGGTAGCGATTGAGGAAGCGCTGACTTGGTTGATGCATAATGTCATATCCACAAGGGATATAACAATATATGTGGATAGTCAAGCGGCAATCAAGTCGCTGAAATCAGTTTCTCTCTCGTCCGTGGTGGCATTGAAGTGCCGCTCATCTCTTAACGAGAAAAGTGAGCATTTCAATATCTAGATAGTCTGGGTCCCCGGTCACTCGGACGTTCTGGGGAACTGCAGGGCTGACGAACTAGCAAGGAAAGGTACAACTATCCAATTGAAACCGGAAAGGGCAAATCTAGGGAGGCCTATAGCAACGCTTTTTATGGCGCTTAAAAATAAGGCGATAGCCTCGGCACATAAGAGGTGAAATAACACCATAACATGCAATGTAGCGCGGCAAGTCTGGCCGAAACTGGACTTGAAGCGCTCCAAAACACTTCTATCCCTACGTAGACCTGACTTAAGTATAGTCGTGGGGGTGTTCACAGGACACTGCCTCATTGGGGGCATGCGAGGAGGCTTAGGTCAATGGCAAATTACTTCTGTAGAAGCTTTATGGATAAGGAGGAGGAAGAGACTGTGAGCCACTTCCTCTGCTCATGCCCGGCGCTAGCTCACAGGAGGTACAAACATTTGGGTAAGTATTGTTTCGACTGCCTTATGGATCTGGAGAACTGCAATTTTCGAGATATCTTATGCTACATAAGTAGCTCTGAATGGTTCCAATGAAGGTGAAAGAGGAGTAGGATCCTTTGGTATCACAATAGAACGTCACCAGTCTAAGTGTGCGTTAACAGCCACTCTAACCTAAAAATGTTAAAAATCGATGAACATCGAAATGTTAAAAATTGATTTTCTAATATGACAAGGCAAATTGTCCAAATTTTGATATACAGTATCGGACAAAATGTTTGCAGGTTTTTCGCTTACTTAAATTATTTAAAAAATTATTGTAACAGTTCCAACCAAAACTTGTTTTGTTTCTCTCAATTGTTCCTCTCATTGCTAATTTTGAACTTGGTGTTGCCACATTCGATCTAAACAAAACAAATGTAACTTACCAAAAACAGTTTTGTTTTTTAAATTAGATCATGACGTGTCGAATGTCAGTTGTTCTAAACCTTGATGTTAAAATTGCATTACAAAATTAGTGGATTTTTTTTTAGCTACAAGAACTGAATTTTTCTAAAATTTCGGGAAATAAGTATAACAGTGTCTTCATTTTAGTTGTTGTAGCCTATTTATGACACCACCAACCATTCCACATAGGACAAAATTGGCGTAATTCAAATGTGACAAAAAATAAAAATAAAAATCGTAGTACGAAAAAAACAGAGTCGTCGCATTCTTATGTTAGTATTATGGGAATATTATGGGTCTTTTATTTAAAATTAAAGGAATGCTTTTTATTTTAAAATACGTTTATTCTTCTTTGCTTATTTCACAAGATTGACTTGTTAATTTTTGTACAGTCAATTTACAAAGTAAAAAGCCTTTTCAAAAAAGTATTTCCCGATGAACCAAATTGAAGTTGAATATGTATCGACGTCTTCGATTTACAAGATGACCCCACAATACTCAATCGTGGAAACGTGCGAGTATGTAAACTTTCCTACCCGTCTTTGTAGTTTTCACTGGAGCTGATTCTGATGTTGTAGTGGTCGACGATGTAATATCTGGTTGAGTTTTTGACGTATCTGGTACAGTTCCTGTCACCGGTGTTGTTGTTGTTTGTTCCGTGTTATGTGGGATAAATGCTGCTTTCAAACGATCAACCGAAATTTTTTGTGTTGAATTGCAATTTTTTATCACAAAATACTTGTCAAAACGTTTGATTATTTCGTATGGTCCGGTATATGGGCATTGCAATGATGGACGTACGCTGTCATTCATCACAAATACGTGTCTGCAACTTTTTAAATTTTTTTACAAGAAAATTTTTGTGTTATCGTGTTGAGCGGTCGTCGTAAGTCGCATAGTGGAAATAAGTCTTCGAAACTCCTTTACGAATTCAGATTTACTATGCTTGTCTTTGGTTGAGTCAAAGTATTCTCCCGGAATGCGAAGGGTTTGCCTAAAAATAAGTTCTGCCGGTGATGCTTTGATGTCGTCCTTGTATATACGCATCTCGTAATCCTAATAGAATTGATTGAAGTTTTTAACGTTCTGTGCCACCGTTCGATAATCTGTGTTAATCTTTGACGTTCTGTGCCACCATTCGCTTCAAGGTGAAATGGCGTAGTTTTTAGATGTTTAACGCCCAGTGTTTGATTAATTTCTCTGAATATTTGTGACTCAAATTGACGTCCCAAATCGGATGAGATCTTAATGGGAACCCCAAAATACTGCATCCAGCCCGAGATAAGGTGTCTCGCAATTGTTGTGGCTGTAATATCCTCCATAGGAATTGCGGTAGACCAGCTACTGAACCGATCGACGATGGTCAAACAATACCTGTTCCCAGCTGAAGGTGGCATATACCTGGCAATCCTTATTTATCGCCGGCAAAACGAATCGATCAAAAATCAATCTTTGGGTACCACGAAGCCCTGGGTGGGTTAATTCGTGTAATTTTTTGATGATTGGTTGGCAATATTCCATCGGGACAAACGGGCGAATATAATTTTGTCAAGAATCACAATAAATTTGTATATTTGTATCTGGCATGGTAAAGCGGCTTATTTGTAAGGATATCTTGTTTGAATTCCCGTCCAGAATTGACATTAAGTCTGGAACATGGTGTTTCTCGAAATTGACTTAGCCCGTTAAATTTAACACTTAAATTCTTGACAGTAAATCAGCGACACTGTTATCCGAACCGATAATATGACGAATGTCGGTCGAAAATTGACTGATGTAGTCGAGTTGCCTAATTTGTCTCGGCGTTAGTAGTTCTTTCTTTTTCCAGAACGCGAATGTAAGCGGTTTGTGATCAGTATAGATACAAAATTTTCTTCCTTCCATCATGTGACGGAAATATTTCATTACCTGATAAATGGCAGTCAATTCTCTATCGTAGGTGTGTCGCATTTGTTTGGCTTCTGCTAATTTTTTTGAATAGAAACCCAAAGTCTGGAGGTCACTTCCGTTTACAAATTGGTTTAAACATGCGCCAACGGCTTGGTTTGGTGCATCCGTAAATAAAAATAGGTCTGCGTTGCTTACCGGGTGCGCCAATAAGGTTGAATTGATTAGGTCATTCTTACATAGTTGAAAAGCTGTTCCAACCACTCAATTGATGTTTTATCATTTTTTTTTATTTCCAATAATTAACTTTTGAAGCGTTGATTGATTTTTAACTGCATTTCTTATAAACCTTCGGTAAAAATTTACCATGGTCAGAAAACGTTTTAAACCAGCCGCGGTTGTTGGGAGTTCGAATTCTTTGATTGCTTCAATCTTTTATGTTAAGGGTTTTAAACCATTTGCAGTGATTTAGCACCCAAGGAATTTAACTTCGGCTCTTCCAAATACACATTTTGCCACGTTGATGCTCAACCCATATTGTGGCAATCGTTCGAATACGATGGAGAGGTGTTTCCGATGTTCCTCTACGTTTTATGATGCGACAGCTGTGTCATCGATATACGGGAAGACAAACGGTAAATCTTTTAAAACCTCATGAATTAGTAGTTGCTGGGTCTGTGCGGCGTTGCAGAGACCAAACGGTGTATATAGGAATTCAAATAATCCGCACGGTGTTGTTATGACACTTTTTGGTTTATCCGCAGGTTCCACCGGGATTTGATGATATCCTCGTTGAAGGTCAACTGTAGATAATATTTTATAACCATTTAGAATGTTTCCGAAACCCTGTATAGTTGGTATAAATGGTATAGGGTAACGATCCGGTACCGTAATTGAATTCAAACGGCGGTAATTGCCGCAAGGGCACCACCCTCCATTTTGTTTTTTTACCATGTGTAATGGAGAAGCCCAGTTGCTTTTAGATGGACGGCAGATTTCTCTCCGTACTAGATCTGCGAATTCGCTGCGAGATACACACTGGTTGAAATTATCACTGGTTGAATTTGGTTAGGTAATCGTTGCATCCAGATATTCAACATTTCGTCCCCTACTTTTGATACTCCCAATATGCGCATTTCATTTAGGAGCCCGGATGGTTTTTATCGCCTAACTGCACATCTTCCACATCTTCCGACACGGCAAACTGTTCCAACAAAGCTTTTTTTAATGAATTATATTTTTCGACAGCCGATTGTTGCACGACTGCATATGTTACCAGGGATAATATTTTTGTATCCACTGCCGTTAATAACGTATAAAATTTTGTTGCTTCAGTAGATATTCCGCTCAATGCGAATGGTGCCTCCACTTGTTGGAACCAAATTTCGGCGTTCACTGACCAGAATGGCGGTAGCCTAACTGCTACTTTGTTTACGACAATATCATTTTCCTTTTTATTTCCCATTATGAAGAATTTATGTATTTTAATATTAATATTCCGAGTATAAAATTTTATGTGTAATATCGGAAATTGTATGATGTATATTCACGAACGTTTTTACACGTGGTACTATAACAATATGTCCCGTAACCTCAAAAGTTTTTGTATATTTATGGTTGTGCACTTTTTGTTATATTATTTTAATTTTTACGACAATAATTTTATATTTACCAAATTATGTCACCAAATTATGGAAATATTATGGGTCGTTTATTTAAAATTAAAGGAATGCTTTTTATTTTAAAATACGTTTATTCTTCTTTGCTTATTTCACGAGATTGACTTGTTCATTTTTGTACAGTCAATTTACAAAGTAAAAAAGCCTTTTCAAAAAAGTATTTCCCGATGAACCAAATTGAAGTTGAATATGTATTGACGTCTTCGATTTGCAGGATGACCCTACAGTATGTTAATATTTTTTAATATAACAAATTTGTAACAAATCCTAAAAAAAATCTACGTCTCTGTTTTATATTTTAATCGACAAATACAAAGTCAAAATGGACTGTTTTTTATAATTAGTGTTTTTCTATTTTGAGTAAGTTAAGCTTTATAATTGAAATCCCTATACATTTTTGATATTTTCACGATGTTTGAGAAATTTTGCTACCTAAAGATAAAACCGATTTTTCAGTGAATTTAGGCTTTGACACCGCCTTGAAGTTATCCCAGACTTTCATCCCAGGAAAAATTTAAGTCACCTCTAACAGCACGCGTGTAAAAAATACATCCCAGTCTTTTTTTCTCAATACACATAAATGTATCGTACAAGTATGTAAATAAATAATGTGTCGAATTCACATATTGCATTTGGATTTCTGCTACATAAATAAATATGTCGAATTTTCCTGTTGCAAAGAAAAACAGAAGAAAAAAATTCATCTGGTCAAGATTACAGTATGCCTGGATTTTTGACATATCGACATGGTAAGGAGTTCTATTGGCTAAATCTTGGTTCATTCTGATCTTAGCGGCAATTTTACAGTTTATGCTACTCCAGGTTCCACCGAATCATAAAGCACTTGTTCCTAGATAATTCAGAGGCTTAGATCGGTAGTGAAAGTTGTGTGCTCCGAAAAAACTGTGGCGCAAATTTATGAGGACCTTGTAACATCGGAAAGTGGTGCGATGTTGAAAAAGTTTAAAACAAAAACAGTTAAGTCATTGACTTAAATTCAAAAATTGCGTTCTGAAATGCTAAAAATCAAAGATCACGATTCTACTGATTTACTGAATTTAATATCAGAAGCATGTTCAAGTGATTCAAAAATTCAACGATTGTCCGTATTACCGTTTTATGCTGAGAGAGTCGTTTAAATAACGACTGTAAAGCAACAGGCACCGATCTTATTGCGTATTTCGATGGTACAGGTAGACTAGCCAGAGATCCAAAAATTCACAGAAATTCGTTCAATATTTTGCCTTTACAAACTCTGTAAAGGTGAAAGAAAACGATCCAACGGGTTCATTTCCTTTAACGGATTTTATGGCGGCTAGTTACAATGCTGAAACCTTGGGAAAATAAGTCAGTAGAGCAAGGCCTCCATACAAAAAGCAACAAGATTGAGCTTTTTCACAACCACAAACACCAGCCAGCCCGAAGAAAATATCATTACACCAGCAGAACGCAAGCCAACGGCAGTAAAACAAGAGCGAGCAGACACAATTGGAAGAATTTCAGAGGCTAACTAGTTGCTCTAGTTGCTCTAGGTCAGCTATCTATTTCTGAACAACTGAAGCCACTTTTAAACATGGTGGTTCTCTTAATATCGCTGTTATAGGAACAAACCTCTCAATTGGGTGCTCAATTAGGTATTCAGTTGGCTGAACAAGGTACTAAATTAGATGCTAAATTAGTCCAGCAAAGCGCTAAATTAAACAAGGCGTTATCTCAAGGCGAGACACTGTTTGAGAATTTTAAGCGGCCGTGCGGCATAACGAGTAGGCTGATGATGAACAACTTGATGCTCTTATTATTTTACTACGAGAAAAAGCAGCGGGTGAGATAAATAAGCTCTGAAAGAACCTTGAGGGACGTGGTAACTCAGATATGGGTAGTATTACACTCAGGAGTAATGCTGCATAATGCAAGACAGCAGGGAAAGGAAAGCTTACAAGATTTTTAACGAGAGGTAACGAAGCTTTCAAGACAGGCATATGGTAAAGCTTGTATATGGATGTTTATGGATTGTTGATGGATGCATTCATTAATGCTGTAAGAGATGAAAAATTAAAACTCCATTTAAGAACCAACAAAAAATGGCAATCCCGAAATGAAGTGTTGGCAGCGGCAATGGAATATAAAGCGGCCAGAGCAAGTTTATTTATCGATCAAGTCAAATTAAGAAAGCTAGACGCAAAAAAAATCGCCCGAATAGAGGCTTTCATAGAGAAAAGGATTATGCTTAAGGCTTCTGAAGCAATGAAAAATCCCGATCAAGTTCTCACTCGCTTTAATTGCCAACAACCTGAATACTTTATGAGAGATTGTAATGTGGCCAAGTGATTAAAATCGATTAAACGAAGGTTTGTGCTCCCAGTGAACCGAATACCAGAACTCTTGCACGAAATAGACAATGGAAAATCCAGACTGAGCACACTTGGGAATCAATAAAATTAGAAAACCAAGAAGCTCGAACATTCGATACATCTGTAAATGCTGTTATATTTGTAAATCACTGAATTTGCCGATTTGGAGTATCGCTAGAATTACATTCCGACCAAGGGCGAAATTTCGAGCCATCCGTATTTTAAGAGATAAGTCAAATCCTCAACATCAAAAAGACGAGAACTATCCCATTATACCATCAAGCAGTCGAAATGATAGAACGGTTTAATCAAACACTGGAGAAAAAACTTCGGCAAAATTGTTCGCGTTTGACAGCTGAATAATCGCTGAACCGATGAACCCAATGTTTCGTTGCGTGGAGTATTTCGAAGTAATAGCATTGCTATAAGTATGGACCAGTTCCGTCTTTCCACCAGTGCTTTAATATTCCCTTTACAGTTTGAACATTTCTTTCTGCAAATCCGTTTGACCGAGGATAATGTGGTGACGATATTCGATGTTTAAATTGCCATTTTGACTCGAACACCCTAAATAGTTTGGTCGTGTATTGTAGTCCATCGTCCAATTCCAATATTTTGGGTATTCGATAGACCACTGGCTTAGTAGTAATATTACCTCTGCCGACGTTGCTGATTTGAATTTTCTAAAACCAGAAAATCCGGAGTAGTGGTCCGCCAACAGTATGTAATCGTCCCCCTTGAACTTGAATTTGTCCGTAGATACCAGTTGGAATGGGTATTCAGGTATCTATCGCAATAATAATGGCTCCTTTGTATTTGGCCTTTGGGTCTGTTGACAAATTGCACATCGCTTTACATAGTTTTTTGCATCCACGCTTAGTCCGTTCCAAAACAATGTTTGTCGTAATCTGCGCAATTTTGTAGAAATGCCAGTGTGCCCACGTGTGCTTTAGTCAATATTAATTGGATCATTGCTTTTGGCACGATTATTCTGTTACCCTTCAGCAGTAATCCCTCTTCGTATGTAATTTCCTGTATGTATGGTGCATACGTCCTGATCATCTTTGATATTTTCAAAGATATCTTGGGCGAATATTGTAATATATCGAATAGTATACGCTGGAATCTCAATGGTGCGTTTTGTATGGGATTTAGGAAGATCGTCTCCAAAGGTTTATGATCCGTTTCAACGCTTAATTCTTTTCCATATACGTACTCATGGAATTTTTGGCATCCGAAACGAGTTGCCAACGCTTCTTTTACTATTTGTAGTTGGTTTTGCTGTAAAGTTGTAAATGCCCTCGTTGCATATGCTACGGGTTTCCCCCCTGCATTAATCAAGCGCCCATAGACTTACTGCTCGCGTCGACTGATAGCTTTACCGGCTCATTTACGTCATAATACGCTAGTACCGGTGTGTTTGTCAGAACCTTTTTTATTTTTTCGAATGCCCTGGTATGCTCTGTTTCTCCACACCAAGCTGCTTCTTTAAGTAGCAATTTCCGCAATGGTTCTGTTAATTCTGACAGGCGTAGATATTTGAATCTGCCCCATGGCGTTGAAAATGTTAAATATTTCGACGTGCGTTCTGTTACTTTTATTTGCCAGAATCCCTTTTTACAGTCCAATTTTGTGAAAAATTTGCTACCTAGTGTTTGAGCTGCCACTTCTTCGACTGTTTTCGTTGGATATATATGCCTCCTAATATTTTTGTTTAATTCCGTTGGGTCCATGCATACACGAATTTTACCTCTTACTGCCGGCGTTGGCTCACTGACGCTCTCGATAACACCAAGTTTTATCATATTTTGTATCTCTTGTCTCACCTTTTCTTCAATTGCGTAAGGTTTCTTGCCGGTATTATTTTGAACTTTGGGTTATTTATGAAATCCATATCATATTCATTTTTGCAGCAACCAATCTTATGTACTCTTTTCACAAATCCCATATTTTCGCTGTTTTCATCGCCTAGGATTGTCTGTAAGTCTTTTTTTAGTACTGCAAATATTACTATTCCCTCGGTATTTTTTTCTTTTCGTGAGGTACGGCACTTTAATTTAGTTTGTTCGATCACTTCTATTAGGCCGCCGTCATACGATTTATTTTTTTTTAATTTCGCTTGTCTTAATGACCGCACCGATTGTTCTCGCTGTTTTATTTGAAATTACATAGCAAAATGCACCAGTATCTAGTCTCATTTTAAGCTCGTATTTACCGACGCGCACTTTTTCTGTCCACTTTTCTTCATTTATTGAATTTACTATGGTGATCATTCCAATGAATTTAAAGCCCGTTTCTTGACCCGTTGATTCTGTTTCATTGTCACTACCTTCGATGACGTTAACTTTTTTATTATTTTGTCTTCTGTTCTTTACGTGACTCACTTTTTGAATCACTTTCTTTTCTATTATTTTGCAATCTAGACACGATACTAAAAATGTGCGGTGGCACAGCACTTTAAGCACTCCTTTTTATATGCCGGACAACTTTAGGTCCGTGCGTCAAATTACACCGTCTGCATTTGAATTCATTGTTGATTTTATTCACCCTTGCTGACGAGCCCGCTTCATTTTATATCATTAATTTGCTTATTTGCTCTTTCGGCCGCGCAACAAATTTTAATTGCTTTTTCCAATTTTAGTTCGTCATTGATCCACAACTTCTTCTGTGTATTTTCACATCGGGTTCCTAACGCGAATTTGTCGGTGATAAATTCGTCGTTATTATTGAATTCGCATTTGTGAACTTGTTCACGTATTTTTTGTAAAAAAATCGTCAAATGCTTCACTTTCCTGTGAAATTTGACGGATCCTGTGAAATTTGCCTCGTTCGTATGTTTTATTACGCATGTTCTTTTAATTTTTTCTTTATTTCTTCTAAATTTTTTTTTCTCATCTGTTAATCCCAAATTATTTATTAATCTTACTGCTTCACGTCCGATTACTGTTTTAAAATTTGCTAATCTTATATCGGCTGTTTCAGTGTTCACCTTCCCGGCTATGGTATAGCACTCGTATGCGTCTTTCCATTCCTTCACTCACGTGTCATATCTATGTCACTATTTATTAGTAATGGCTTTGGTGGCTTAAGTGATCCCATTTTGTGGTATATATTGTTATTTAAGGAAAACGAAAAAAAAAATTTTCCGACACGTGGGAGTGTGGATTGTAGATATTTTACACTAATTTTTTTTTTTATTCTTTTAGTTTATATTTCTCGTTCTAACCCTACGTCTTTACCTGACATAAATCATACCATTACCATTAACGTACCGTAAGACGATATTTCTGACATTTAGAAATCATTCGGGACAATGAGAGTTTGTGCGGAGTATAACCTCGATACGCACTGATTGTTTTTATAGAAATGAATTAATTTTAATATATTTTTGCATTTTATTTTTAAATTGGGTTTAAAAAAAGCACACAACACAAAGTTTGAACATATAAAAAAATCATAATCATAATGACGCCATTTTGAAAAAACAGAAATGTCATAATTTTGTATACCATCAGCCTACTATCAAGTTATACCAAGATGGTATAACTTGATGGTAGACATATGGCAATGTTATGTTAATTGCGAGTCTCTACTAGAAAACTGTTATAATATTAATGGTATAACTTGATGTTAATGGCAGGTGGAGAGCCTATGTAACGCACCATTTTTTTATTTTTATTATTTTATTGGCACATTTTCGAACTCAATTTACCGATGCGATGCCCTTTATGTTTATTTTTTTTAGCTCAACTTTCACCTGGAGTCTCACTCTTTCTTACTCTTGGTTTCGACCAAAAAATCGGTTGTTTTTTTTACAAAAGGGAAATATTTTAATTTTTTCTATATATGTGTATTGAAATTCTATGAATTAGAATTATAAATTTAAATATTTGAATTTAGTGTTTTAAAGAAATAAATAACTATTATTTAAATTTGAATCGCAACAAACATACATGATAATGACATTTTTCATATAAATGAAGGGTTGTCCATAAAATTTCATAGAGGAAATTTTATATTTTAGTACCAATGTAAAAAAAACAACAGCAAAAGTTCTCTTCATTAGTACAAATCGGTTGTTTTTCCTACAAATCGGTTGTTTTTTGTTTGCATGTGTAGGTAATAAATTTTGTGTAGAGACGCAATTTTTTAAAGAATGTACACTATCCGTGTGAGGTGCGATGTAAAAAAAACAACCAACTTTTTGGTGGAAACGTACACTTAGGGTATAACTTATTTTTTATTAAACTTTAAACATTTTAGATTTGCAACCATTTAAAGTAAATTTTTATGAAAAAAATCAACGTTAAAATTCAAATATTTAAAATTATAATTCTAATCAAAACCCTCTTTACTACAAGCCGTATTGTTTGCATACTCATGCTATACAAAAATATATACTTTGATTGTATTGTAAGTAGAAAATCGTGTCGGGATATGATAGCGAATATTGTGTAAAAGAAATAAACAATAAAATCAAATAATGCGCATGCGTTTACATTTTTTTTTATTAATTTTATATGGAGTTTTGATATTTACCAGTACATCTAAAGTATATATTTTCACTAATACATTTTAAAAATACATGACGATATGTGTCAACGAAAATTACAAGACGGCTTGTGGTAAAGAGGGTTTTGATTCTAATACATAGAATTTCAATACACATACATAAAAAAAATTAAAATATTTCCCTTTGTAAGAAAAACAACCGATTTTTTGGTCGAAACCAAGAGTTACATTTTATTATGTTTAATATTATTGTTTTATTTTTTTATTTTATAATTTTATTAAACGGGTTTCAGCACCATGTAATGATAGTAGTTATGATACGTGCTGTAGGTGTGATGGCAAGTGTGAGAATGCGTTGTATTTTATATATGTTACAAGTTACATGCTACAAGTTATATGTTCATGTTCACATGACAAGTAGTAATTTAATTAAATCGGAGTTCTGTATGGTTAAAATGAGGTTATAAAGCTGATAAATGTTCAAATCGATATTTACCAAAAACTGATAAATAAGAAATCTCATCAATCTTCATGTAAACCAAATATGGTTCGCTCTTAACATATAACATATATATCATAGGTATTTGGTATCTCTTCTATATTTTAACTGGAATATAAATACAACATAATACACCACATAACACACACTGTGTAATGGCCATGTATTGATTTTTAGTTTATTTATATAAATTGTGTTGAAGATCTCTTGAGAATTTTTATAAAAGTTTTAATTTAATTTTGTATATTTATATAATATATTATATATATTTACTATATATAGATAAACGTGGGTAGTTGGTTTTTTGGGTAGTTTGCACGAGCCAGGTAAAATTCAAGAATGAAGAAAAATGATTTTCCAAAATTACTAATAATTTTATTTTTAATCAATAAATAACCAACAAATTTTGGAAGTAACTATAGGCTGTAAACCATACATACATAGTACTTGTGTGAATATTATTACCATATTAAAAATTGTTATTTCCACTAAAAGTAAATCCATTTTTGTGGTATATTGGCCACATCACGATCAATACATGGATAATCGAATTCGAAATGGTGGGTGGCGTACGCCAAATAAATGAAAACTTAATATTACATTTGTTGTAATATGCAATATGTAAATTTAATTTTTTGTTTTGCGTTTTTATATTTTGGTTGACTTTGCAAATGAGTTTTTATAATTTTAATGTGCTGTATAAATTCACGATTGAGCATTGAACCGATTTAATTTAGAGTAGTAATATAATATGTTTTTAACAATTTTCATTGAACTATTGATTTTAGCTTTAAAACTATTATTTGGTTAGTGACTAAATATGATTAGAGGATTATAATTTTTAACACAAAAGCTTTGTCAAAATTTATGGAAATCGGAAGTGGTCCAATAAAATAGTTTAAAAAGTTTTAATTCTCTTTTACTTTATTGGTTGTCATGATACGATTCTGATGCAATTAGTTAAAGCTTCATTATTCAAGCTTATGCATAATTTGCAGGCTAAGCGCAAAACGAGAGGCTCCTTAGAGCACTTTTAATATTACGGCCGAAATCTAAACTGAAAAATAATTACTAAAAGGTAGTATACTCTGCAAATAGTCTAACATATTCAAACTAACCTTCAGAGGACCTTCAATAAAACTAATTATCTTTTTATATAAATCTGTTTAACGAATTTAATACAATAACGGAATTCTAATGGAAATTTGATAGATCCAATACTTGATTATAATTGAATTATTCGGCTTTTCGGAAACGCCAAAAGTAACTTATCGTTAAGACACAGAATTATTCTGACAATGTTTAGAATTAAAACTAATTTTTTAAATGTACAAGCAGCTAACATGTTTAATTTATCTATTTATAAGTTATCCTCCATTTAGTAGCAGGTATGCTAAGTAACTTAATTCCACTGAATCATAAATTGGCCATCTTTGGTAAAAATAACAGTAGTAACTTCAATTTTTCGTATGTTTTTGTGACCCCGATTTTAAAAGTATAGTAAATCTATTTAACCCAGTATATAACCTCAAAATTTTAAAATGTTGACATTTGACACATTATAGAATTTTTATTTTAAATACATTTTAAAATAAATCTGACTTTGTAATTGTGATACTTGTAAATGGAGTTAAGGCAACGACGCAGACAAAAATATTTTGTGAGCGTTAGGATCCTCTTGATTGTGATGATAACACAGTTTTGTGCCATATCGCTTTACAAAAAGTTTCGGAGTGGCCGTTTAGTCCTGGAAAATGGTGGTCGTGTTTTCGAGACGCACCATTGCCCAATTACTTTAAAATAAATATAAAAATTGTTTGCGCAATCCGGTTTGCGTTTAAAGTGCAATTTTCGTAAAGTGAAGGTGAGCAAGCGCGTCTTCACTTTACGTTTGCGTGTTGAATTACGAGCGTAATTCGAAAAATAAAATAAATTAAATTTCATTTCATTTATTTAATTTATTTTATCTCTTTGTTCTCATGTAAAATAGAATTTACTTTTTGTAGACACGACTGCCATCTACAAATGAGTAGAGTAGAAAAGATATTCTATGTTTTAAAGTTATCGTTGTGAATGTCAAAATTGTAAACCAAATAAAAATTAAATTAGATACAAATTGTGTATATATTAGTTTGTAATTGTTAATAGTTAATATTTTAAATAAGTGCGTTTAGTGTTTAAATCGGACGGTTGCGGTAATTATAATAAAAAAGTGAAGAAATGAAAACGGTGAGAAAATTAATATAATGTGCATAAAGTGGAAATCAAACCAAACGGCAATCGTTTGACTATAAGAAATAGGGATGGATACAGGAAGATTATGGAAGAAAGGATTTTGAAATTTTGGAAGGCAGCAGAGCACAACAAGGACAGCAGAGATAAGATGATGGCATGTGCTGCGCGGACCAAACCGAACCAGATAAGATAAATATTATATTATATTATATTATATTATATTTGTTCGGTTCATTTGACCGGTTAAATTTGACCGGTATTTGTCGTAAAACGGTTAATTCAATTGATTTGTAATGTTTACTTCTGTCACTTATGTGACAAAATGAGTGATTTCAGCAAAATGCTGAAATGCAAATTTACGATCATTATCAAGAATGTCAATTTACATTTTCATCGCCATTTTGTGACGACATATATTAATAATTTGCGACTAAATCAAGGAAATGCTAACAAATATTTTGATGATTGTATGCTCAAATGTGGATTTGTGAGAGTGATGCATCTATTGGCAACACTTTTACAAAAGTACATATTTCTACTTGTTCCATAAAATTTCGAAATACAGTTTAATTGTAATATTAAAACTTTAAGGTTAGGTTGTCTAACTGTAAAAGAAGCCACATAGTAAAACATTTAATAAGAGTTTTTTGCTTCGCCATGCTTTAAAAATACGAGATTTTATTAAGATCAAGTAGACTACTATTTTAACGATAATTAAATTTCTTTTAGCTAGTTACCGGTACACAGCATGACCCCTTAAAAACCCATAAAACCAACTTCGTTAAAAACAGTTAGCGTCCAAACTTGGTTTTTCAATTCCTACTATTTAATAAAATCATGTTAGAGCGGAACATTACTATGTAAAATTATGTCAATCGTCTTTATATAATATTTAAAATTATAGGAGACAAGTGAACCAAAATCGAGCCCAAAGCAGAAAGAGGGAAATCACTCCGCTAATAGCAATGACAAAACCCGACAAATGGCGCCGACATTAACCACATCTGTTTCGGTTGTTGATCTAGTAACATTCAACTGTCAAACTGTTTCGCGGAGTTGCTTCCCGAAATAATTCAGATGAAGTCGATCGACACCCCCTCAACTGAAAACAAAAATGCAAAAACCGTCAAATCATATACATCCATCATCACACTACTCCAAAAACAAACAAAACCTCTACCTATTTATATTCACGAACAGACCCCATTATCCTTATTAAAAATCTTAAAATAAACGTTTTTGAGATCAAGCGGGTCGACTGTAATCGGCACAGTATTATAAAGTTAAGGATGTCCTCAACGAAGTTCATGCAAAATACTTTTCATATACCTGATCGAAAGCCTTGACAAAACAATGATTCCTCGATACATTATACAATGTGAACCCAGCACTACTTTGGATAAAGTGTTTACCATTAAAAAGTAAACTATCAGTAGGCTTAGTGAGAGCATATTAAAAAAAAGGATGGTCACGCAACCTTGGTTATTGTTGCGTCAAATACTCCTGCAACCACAACCCCGGGAAATGGCCAAGAACTGTCAAATTTTCAAGCACTGCAATCTTCTGCATAACCTGCAAATCGCAAAACCATCCAGCCTCATTCTGTGGCTCTGTTTCTGTTTTTTTTTCGTTGCCATTAGTTTGGACCAGTACTGCTTTTATTCTTTAAGCATCCACCTTGTATCATATTGAAGTTCATAGGAGTTACAACCATACTTCCAATATTTGCAAGATGTTAGTCTCAATTAGATACTCACTTTAGATTAGATTATGTTAGTTCTGGTCCCATACACGATTAAACCGTTTTGCAAACTTTTGTTTTAAAACTTGTATTGTGAAATTCGTTTACCATGCCCATACTTGAGTTTGTGCAACACTTACGCCACAATAATATTTGTGCAAGTTACAGTTGAAAATTAGTGTTAATTAATGAAGATGTCTACAAAAGTCGCTAGTTTAGCAATAATCAATGCTTGTGTAAACCAAGCATTTGGTCAAAATTATAGTTAAAAAACGTGTGCTTTTTTTAGCCATAGAAATTTAATAAAAGAGCAAAAATTGTAAAATATATATATATATATATATATATATATATATATATATATATATATATATATATATATATATATATGTATATATATATATATATATATATATATATATATATATATATATATATATATATATATATATATATATATATATATATATATATATATATATATATATATATATATATATATATATATATATATATATATATTATAGCGACTTCTAAAACCTGTCTGATCATGTACAACTAAACAAGTACTTATACACCGGTTATAACGTCATCACTACTGATTAAGATAATCTCGTGAAAGAAACAGAGTGGATACTGAAGAGAAGAAAACTACCTACCAAAAAGTGAAAAGCATAATCCTTGCCTGGTGTTGCAGAACAAATGTCAAATAGTGTTAATAGTAATACTACCACTAAACCAGCAATCCAGCAGTGCAACCAGCAGTAACTAAAAGATTTACAAAAGGTTGAACTGAAATTAAAGGCTCCAAAAATTATATCAAAAAAATCTAGAAAATGGTTAATTCAACTAAAAGTGTCGTGTGACAAATTGCTGCAATATTAGGCAAATTATTACCAAAATATTAATTGTAAACTATCTATATTAACCCTTTTAGCAAAATATTAAGTCTATATTTTATCAAATTTTTTTAAATCTATACGATGTCATTTTTATGCCAACGAATGGATATTAAAAGTAATAGTGCTGTTTTAAAGGATATATAAACCTTATTATGCACCTCTATTTTAATGTAAATTCATTTTAGTTTTCTATCTAAATAATTAAAAGTAAACTGCTTGTATACCAAAGAGGTGACTATTTTGATAAATTGATATTGATATAAAAATGTACATAGCCGGAGAAATAATTTTTTTTTGTGGGGTGTTTTTTGGCAGTTAAAATGCATGCAAATTATAAATTAGGTTTATTGCTAATAATTACCTTAAGTTTCTGTTTAATTCTTCGGTAATGCATTTGTTGCATCAATTAAGCCGCAAAATTTGGTTAATTTACACAGACATCGAAAAATTGTCGTGATTTGGTTTTCCGAATTTGTACCGCATTGTTTTGTCATTTCAAGAAATTATCAACCTCTGTTGTCATCCTCAACTACTTCAGCGGTTGTTACGGGCGGCATGGGTATGAATCAGCAGGTATGGAACCGTTTACCCATAATAAAAAAAAACAAAAAAAACCTTTCGTCTTTTTTTAAGGAAGTCTTTTTTATCATGAGCAAGATAAATAAGATTCTGAGTCAACGAGGTCGGTATAAACAGTTTCCATATCGAAAGATCAGTATAATCATCATCACAACGATTGGAAGGGTTAGCATAAATTTTATTATCTTTCACACGGAGATTTACATACTGTTCGGGACTATTTCCTATGATCGTTACTAATTTGATGTACTCTTCCTCTAAAAATTCGGGCGCATCTAAATTCACATGCAGCACTTTCTCATCAGATATTGTTTCTATTCTTTCCATAAATGTGCACGATAAAGTGTCTGGAACTACATTCTGCGCCCATTTTCGGTGTTGAATGTCAAATTGGTATCTTTGGAGCTTTAGGCTCCATCGAGCCAGCTTTCCAGCTAAATCTTTTTGCCCCATGAGCCATTTAAGGCTTGTATAGTCGGTGATGATAGTAAACGGGTACTCCTCTACATATGCCCGAAATTTTTTTACGATTATCACAGCGGCAAGACATTCTAATTACGTTATGGAATAGTTACGCTGTGCTGCGTTAAGTTTCTGCAACATATATAAAACACCTCCAACACCTGTAACGCTTGCATTGCAATGGATAAAAATCGTAAATTGGGATACTTTAAAACAGGAGCTGAGGATAATGCGAGTTTTGGTTTTTCAAAAGCCGCCTGACATATTTTGGTCTAAATAAACTTATTGCTTTTTTTAAGAAGATCTCAGATAGATGCTGCCAAGGTAGCATAGGAAGGAATAAATCTCCTATACCACCCCGACATACCCAAAAATCTACGTACCTTCTTCACGGTGTTGGGGATTGGTAAATCTAAAATTGCCTTAACCTTTGCTTTATCGACCCGAGGCCAACCGTCCCCTACTATACCCAAATATCTTATCTCTTTTAACGGAAATTTACATTTTCCTAAGTTTACGGTGAGAAGCAATCAGATCCAATAATTTAATGTGCTCGTTGAAACTCTCGGATATAATGAGGAGGTCATCAAGATATACGAAAACCTGTTCGTGAAGTTTTTGCGGTATCACCCGGTGCATTAGTCTATACATAGTTTGTGGGGCATTACAAAGTCCGAATGGCATGACCGTAACCTGATACAAGGAACGAACGACCAGGAACGGTAAACGCTGTTTTATCTCGGGACGTCTGAGCTAGTGGGATCTGCCAGAATGCATCTTTTAAATCAATGCTTGAAATGAATTTGGCTTGATCCAACCGACTCAAGAGACCGTCAATGATAGGTATCGGATACGCATCCCTGATAGTCACCTCGTTCAGTCTACGAACATCTAGGCACACTCGGACCTTGCCGATTAATTTTCGAACTAATGTCAACGGGGAACTCCAAGAACTGTTTGACTCCTCAATTACACCGAGGGATAACATTCGATCCAACTCATAATAAAGAGATTTCTGGACATCTGGAGAATCCGCGTTGTTTTATTGTTTAGCGGTTTCTATATCGATATGCATTAATAAGTTATTAAGGCCAAGTCCGAACTTCTCGAATGAAGGAAACTTTTGTATTACGCTATCCATCTTTTCCGACTGTTCAACAGTGAGATCATGTTTTAAAGAATTTTCAATTTTTCGCCAAATCCAGTATGATCAACTTCGGAAACTGATATTGGGATAATTTGTATATTAAAGGTTTTCCAAAAGTCAATACCTAGATAAAGTTTTTCTTTAAGGGTAGGTATTAAGTGAATTCTCATTACTTTTACTTGATTATTGTAACTTATCGTGTCATAAATGTGACCGATTACTCTTTCTGATGCACCTGAAACAGTGCTTACGGATGCGGGCATATAATAAACTTTTAATTGAGGATCGTTTAGAAGGTCTTCACTTCCCGAACCTAATGCGGTTATTGTGGCATCGCTGTCAAGTAAACCTCGGTAGGGTATGCCATTGACTGTTAAATCAGCATACGGTCGAGTGTCCATTGAAACTTCAGTTGAATCAGAAATATAGGTCTCAGAAATCACGTTTCAGAGTACACGATTTCGTCGTTTTATTTTGAAGGTATAATGAGTATTTTTAGGTTTATTTTTGGGAACATTTGTGTCATAACCAGGTGTGTTATCGGAACAAGTTCTGTAAGACTTAGTTAAAGGAGGTTTAGTATATGAGAATTGAATAAATCTATTCTTTGATCGGAGATAGATTGGTCGGCTTGAAGAGATTTTCTGTATTTATTGAAGAATCCTCTAGCTTGGGTCTGGGAGTAATCGTAAACCGAGGTGCCATACTCTCCAGGATTCGAGACCTCGATTGTTTGTTTCCCTAACATTGAAAGCAATCACACGTGAGAATGCCTGAACGACCACAACCAAAGCAAAATATGTGTGAAATATCATTGGGGCAAAATTTTAATGGGTGCCCAATGTCAAAACAATTCCAACATATGTTTAAACTTCTTCCATCTGACGAGCGCAAATTGTTACCATTTGATCGAAAGGGTAATCGGTTTTGTTGATAATTTCCGCTCGACTGTATTGCACTTATTCTTTCATTCGACCGCACTTCAAAATTTTCAGTTGAGTTAAAATATTGTGGTTCTTCCACAGAATATTTATGAATCGATCTGCGGGGACATATTAACTCTGGCCCATATACCAGACTGAACACAGGCGATGTAAGGCAGCAGCTGATCGTAGATAATTATCCTCAAAAAACATGAAAGTTTTTTTTTTGTTACGGGTAAACGGTTCTATATCTGCTGATGCATACCCATGCCGTCCGTAACAAAGTGGCGCCCAACGTGGGGCACGAACCTGAGATTAATAGTCTCATGCTCATGATTGTGCAATCTCCAACACAGTTTTATTTTTTAACTCCAGATGATTCTTGGGATTATCGGGCATATAATTATCTATATTCTGTATGAAGCTTCATTTTGTACATACAATAAGTTGTCTGTGGTGTTATCTAATAAACATCTACTCGTAATTTCTGATTCCACCTCAATAATGATTATGGGAATTCAACTGGCTTCGTTGCTACCAATAAATATTTACAACAAAAAATTTAATTTTGCTCTATTCACATGAACCTTAAATTATATTGATCTTTATCAAGTGCTCATCTTTAGAACAAAGAAATATGGTTCAACTATATATAGTAAACAAGTGAACAAAGCAATTTCAATTTGTCAGTTGAAATTGAAAATTCAAGTTTTTCTCAACAATATAAAATATATAGCATACATGTCAATGTCATAATCTATATATGCTATATAAACGCAGAATCGAAAGGATGCTTTATCAATTTTACTACAATTTCCGTTTTCTATATAATATATCTTGAAAATAAGGAAACGCCTTTGTGTAATGCACATCCATGTACATAAATATTATATTGAGTGAAGTAGTTATCTAAATTATTTATCAATTTATGATTTCAAATGTACAAAAAATTTTTTTTTTATGATTTAATATAAATATTGGCGAAATATGTTTCGTAAATAGAAATTAAATTACTATTCAGCTCGTAAACTGATATGAATATTGAAGGTTCTGCTTATGGCACATTTCTATATCTGGTATCACACTTTATACAGTCGTATATAGAAAAAGACATTAAATTTATTCAAATGATTGTTTTCGGATTGTGAAAATATTTGATCTACATATGGACCAATCATAAAAGTTTTACGACAATATTTACACATACATACGCAATTCGAATTGATTTTTCACTACGAAATGGATATGAATGTTGTAGAACAGTCTCGATAAATTTGTTAGCTTTAAACTTTTTGAGCGTTCATCCTTCCCATTATTATATCTAAACCGTACCGAAATGATAAAAATAATGTATATAGGGCTTTAAGGCATTATTTCGACCATTTCATCATAAAATCGATAGTCAAATAATTAACGATATGAAATCAATTTTACTGACTAGGCACCGGACAATTTGAAAAAAAAAATGATTTATTAATAAAATTTGTAAAAATAAAACGGAAATTTTATATATTCATGCATATGTTCATATGTTGATGATGATTATGGTGTTTGACCATATACAATATAAACATATACATATATGTACTCGTATTTCTGGATCATGTTACTAATCGAATTTGTATAATGGATAGATTTTGTCGACGCGATATGGGAGTCGCTGCGTAACGCTACATAGTGTTATTTTATACGGTTGTTTAATGGCCGCTTGTCAAGGCGGACTACACATAAAATTTTAACGATTCATTTTCTTTTGATTATCATAAAAATTTTGTATCTTAACGAGTTTTGGAGTTTTTATTATTATTTTTTTTGTATGGTTGATTAGCATAATTTTTAGGGTATAGACTTAGCTGGGCCAAAAAAATAATTGATTAGAATTTATATTAATACTTTAATATATGTAATTATAAACCTTTGATAGTTTCTCAAAGGTTAAGAGTAATCTCCAAATCAGCAGCGTTACATACATCTATATAGTTGTGACCCTTTTACTGGGATTTTTTACAAGATATTTAGAAATTGGCAACGAAAATAAATATTAGTGAAATTCATTTTCATTTTGGGAAAATAAAGTTTGATCATATTGGTTAAAAAAATCTAATAGATGGCACTCGCATCCGTCATAAAAGACTTATAAACGAGTATGATATCCTTAGAGTTCAACGACAACTGCCGTTGGAGTCGACTAAACAAATATAATGTCGCTTCTTACAAATATTAACAAAACTACAAATGGAAACCACCAAAAATTAACCAGAACCCTCTCACCTGATATCTTCAAGAAAAGGTTTTGTTGGGGTCATAAACTGTATTAAATTTGATTTAAATTGTTCAATTATTTCTCAGCTGTTAAGACTAAATTGTATCCAATTTACTTAAATTCGAGCAAATCAAAATAGCCAACATCTGTAATAGCGGTCTGATTGGAATTAATAATAATAAGTATTCGGGAATATTTGTCTAACGAATACCCGAGTAACGGAAATTTAAAAAGTATGTAATTGTACCAAATAACTAAATATATTATATGTGATAAGGCAAATTAATATTGTCCACAACTAAAAGTATTTTACCAAATTGGTGCTTACCGTCGTTTATCTACTTGCGATACTCAACCACAGATGTCGATACGTAACTATAAAATGAGTATGTGTCATTTTCATTTGTCACAATTTCTTTTTGTTTTGGACAAAACATGATCAGTATCGAAAGTGTTATTGCTGAAAATTGTGCGTTTTTATCATTATTTAAATAAATTATCAATTAATATAAATGGTTTTTCTTCAAAAATAATTCTTCAAAAATAAATACGAAAGAGGAAGAAAAAGCTCTTCCCCTATTCATTGGTGTCAGAAGTTGGCCAAATTAATCTTCAAAACCGTCTACAATTTTTACAACCACGTTGCTGTTTACTTCTATTCTACATCAAGAGACCATCTTAAACTGTACGGTGAACTAAACAACGTTGTGATTGTGTTATATTTTTACATGCATACAAGTAAAACAAACTTCTAATTACGGTGCATAGTTAAAAAAATGTAAATTGCAGTATTAATAATATAACGTATTCATCACGTGCAGTCATTTTGTAATTTCGGTCCAATGTCACCAAATAAAAAATATATATAAACATTAATCCCATACTACTTCATAACAAGAACAATGGGTCAAGGAACCGTGCTAAAAAGAACCAAACAAGTTCAACGAATATTTTTAGACACACTCAATGAGCTAACGGTTTTTGTCACAACCAAATTTAATACGTCATTAATTATGCGTCATTATCACAAATAAAGTTGCGACTAAATGAACTTATTATGAACTATTCAGAATTCAAAAAGAATCAATCAACTATGCAGACGCTCGACGAAAATGAACTTATTAGTGAGGTACTAATAAGTTTGAACAAATAAAAGAAACATAGGTCCAAACTAAAAACTCACTGAAGAATTCATGCACTGAAGAATTAAATTGTATTCCAAAACTTGCAGAATTAACATTAGATTCATTTACTGGAGAGATTACCAAATGGAGACGCTATATTGAAGCTTTTGATACTCATATTTATAACAATAGGAAATTAAGTGACCTAACCAAATTTCAATATTTAAAAAACACGGTAAAAGATGCAGCAGCCTTTCAAATCCTTTCAAAATTTAGATTTTGTAGCAGCTAATTATCTAGAAGCGAGACGTCTATTATTTGAACGATTTGATAAGCCAAATGCCATTGCCGAAGCCCATATTCGTGCCCTGTTTTCAATTAAGGTAATGGAGAAAGCCACATCGCAAGGATTGCTAGGAATACTTGATGAAACCAATTCTCATCTTCAATCCCTAAAAACATTAGGACGTCCAACCGAATACTGGGACGACTTGATTGTTTAACTTATATCAACAAAAGTTAATAATATCGAAAGACGTTTAAATAAAAACCCAGAGCTCCGTGCTGCTTATAAATGTTTTATGTTAGAATACAAAACGCTGGGTCATATGGAACGAGTCAAAACTATTCAAATTCCACGCTACTATTTGCCACATCATTTTGTGTTTAAAGCAAATTCTACCACAACCAAAACGAGAGTAGTTTTCGACGGCTCAGCCAAGACTGCTACTGGCGTTTCACTTAATGATTTATTGCTAGTTGGACCAGTAGTTCAAAATGAATTATTTACAATTCTTCTGCGTTTTCGTGCGCATGCATTTGCATTTAGTGCTGTTATAACTAAAATGTATCAACAAATTCAACTTAATCATGAAGATCAAAAATGGCAATATATATTTTGGCAATATAACAGTAACGCACAACTAGATACCTACAAACTCAAAACCGTCACATATGGTACCACGTCTGTACCTTATTTAGCAACCAGATGCTTGTTAGAACTATCGAGGATATTCGAAGACAGTCAACCTAGTGCCGCCTCAGCAATTTGTGATGACATATATGTTGACAATTTGCTTACAGGATGTAATTCAATTGAAGGCACAGTGCAACTACGAAACTCAATATCTAGAATACTAAATTTTGCCGATATGACTTTACGTAAATGGTGCGCAAATCATCCATACATCTTAGAAGGCATTCAAAAACAAATCAAAGAACAATGTCTGCAGTTTGACGACGATCATTATGTTAACACTTGGATTTTATTGCCATTCATCTACAGATATTTTCAGAAATTCAAGTTCATTTGCAGCTACCATCATTAAAAAAGATTACGAACCGAAGCGTAATATCAAAGGTAGCAACGATATTCGATCCAATTGTTTAGTGTCGCCTGTAGTATAATCATTGGAAAAATGTTCTTGCACAAGCTGTGGAAATTAAAATTAAATTGGGATGAGAATTTACAGCTCAGTTACCACACTTATTGGAACACGTTTAAGCAAGAAATGATAACATTAAAACATTTAAAAATACCACGTCATCTGTTTAATAACCTTACTAAGCCAAATAACATTGTACTACATGGTTTTGCAGACGCAAGCGAAAAGGCTTTTGGTGCAGTAATTTATGTCAGATTCAAAACTGAAAATCCAGTAAGGGTTAATTTAATAAAATCCAGAGTTGCACCACTTAAAATACAAACATTGCCACGTCTGGTGTTATGTGCTGTACAATTAATAGTAAAGTTAATGCCAACGATTAAGAAAGAAATCAATTTTTCATATGAAAATATTTTTTATTGGAGTGATTCCTCCATTGTATGGCACTGGATAAAATCACCATCGGCAAATTGGAAAACGTTTGTTGCAAACCATGTGGCTAACATCCAACTACATTCTGATGCTATAAAATGGTTCCATGTAAAATCAGCTCAAAATCCAGCGGATCTGGTATAAAGAGGGCTTTTACCAGTCGAACTAATGCCTTTGACACTTTGGTGGCATCGACCAGATTATTTGCGAAATTTAAATGCAGGATGGAACATGGGAACCCTATTTGACAAAAACACAGCAAATATTAAGTATGATGTAAAATTACTCGAGACTCGAAAACAAATATTTGCGGCTACGGTTGATTCTGAATATGATATGTTAGACCAAATTCACTCCAAAAACTCCTTTACGAGAGTAAATCACGCAATGGCTTACGAAAAAAAGATTTATGAACAATTGTCGTACACCCAACACAAAACTTACAGCAGTGTTGACCACAGCTAAAATTGAAAATGTACTAAATGCAATCTTGCGTTTAGTTCAATCTAAATGTTTTTCAATTATATCATGAGCTACAATGAGATAATTTTAGAATTCAAAATGCTTCGTTAAAATCGCTTTCATTATTCATAGACAAAAATAAGTTAATAAGAGTTGGCGGTTGACTCCAATTTTCGTCATTGTCATATTCTTCACGGCATCCAATTCTTTTGCCATTGAGTTATATCTGGTGGACAATTAGCAAAACGAGTATGCCGTGAATGTGATATATGCAGCAGAGCCAAATCACGATTATTACAACAACAAATGGCGGATCTTTTTGAAGAAAGAGTGAATTCAGCACCACCATTTTTTAAAAGTGGAATTGATTACGCTGGACTTTTTTATGTCCATTACAAAAATTACATCAAAGATTTACCAGCAAACTTAATTTGTCTGGAAACCAAAGTAGTTCAATTGGAACTTGCATCTGATCTAACATCAGCATCATTTATTGGTGCCTTCAAAAGATTCATAGCCACACGAGGAATTTGTAAATACGTGTGGTCATACAATGGAACAGATTTCGTGGCTGCTAACTCGCAGCTCAATGAGTTACCTCTGCTTTTACACAGCACGGATACACATCAACAAATTAATACGATGTGCATTGAAAATTAGATCATATGGTAATTTACCTCACCTGGAACACCCCACTTTGGGCATTTATGAAGCAGCTGTAAAATCTGCCAAATTCCATTTGCGACGAATTATGGGCAATGCAAATCTCATTTATGAAGAGTTAAATACTTTGAAAAAGCAAGTTGAGGCAGTACTCAATTCTCGTCCGATAACACACATCACAAGCGATAACATTATAGAAATTTTAACACCAGGCCATTTTCTTATTGGACGACCACCGACCCTGAGTTGACTTTTATGCTACTCGGTCTGGTTAGAGGGGACGCAATGATTTGCCATATATGTTTGAATATTCACAGTCATATGTATCGATATGACACTCCGTCTGTGTCGATTTGCAACGCTTCCTTTATTTTTACAGTGACGAATTTTCGGTCGCTGTTTGTGTCCTCTTGATCGCCTACGTCAGTGATATTCCGAATCACGTTTACCCTGAATTGTCGTCACGGTTTTCCTTTCAACCGTAGGGGTTTCTAGATATTGTGTACACTTGTGCATGCGGAATTGGCAATGGTACGAATTGTTCATGCCACCACAGAGCCAATATGACTGGTGCAGACGAAGTGTGAAATTGCAGTCCTTCGTGCTGTGTGTTTGGTTTTGCCGGTGGTTGCAATTCCGACAGTCTGTGATTGTTTGATCGGATTTATAGCCGATGATGATTCTTGTGTAACTCCACCAATCATCACTGTGTATCTTTTCACACTGAGCATATGTCGAATTTCTGCCTCAAGTTGGTCGAGGATGAATTCTTCTGCTGCATCGCCGTCACGTTTTGATAGAAGATGTGTGCAAATTTCAGCCAGGTGAGAAGACTTCAACCTACACACGAAAATCAATCACTTAAATTGGTTTTTGGTGAGTTTCTCTCGTTTAAAATCTTCAAACCTGCGGTTAATTTGAGCTTTGTACGATAAAAAATCGGAGTGGTCATTTATGGTCGTTTGCAGATATTTGAAACGCGTGTTGAAGGTAGATTCCGTTTTCTCGAACGTACCTTTTAGCTTTTGTATATCCTCTTTGAATGTAAAGTCTAGTCGTTGGTAGAAGCATGTTCTTGAATTTAGCATGTGCTGTCGCGTTTAATTTACGCAAACAAAGGCAATTTTAGCTGCATCATTGAACTTTTTTGCATCTTCCATAAATAACTCTTTGTCGCGTCGATAAAGCGTCAATACCAGGGTCATACTATTTGCTAATTTCCTACTTTGCATGCGTTACTCGACATTCGCATTTGCAGGGATTTGCTGCTTAATATGTTCCTGGAACGCAGGTTCCCTTCGTTGGGACCCTTGTTTTTGAAGATTTAGATGCTCCAATAATATCCGCCATTTTTGAAATATTTTTTCTTTTGGGGTGACCGATGTTACAGTTAAACAACTTAATTGGTAACAATTACTCTTATTTATTCCGGAGCACGCATGTAGTAGCAAAACCAATTAATCCTCCTTCCTCTCATCGTGACAACTTATTCTCCTTCTTCTTTTAGTGTTCTTTTGGAGTTCTCGCTATTGCCAACATAACGAAACTAATTTTAATTTTTGAGTTCTTTACGGGCTCTATCAAACACCGAATAAAACTCTGCGTTGTCAATCTTGAATGGCACTGGAACATTAGAATACTGGGTGCTGATATGGCTTCTGAACGTTGAAACGCTTTTGACGAATAATCAACCACGATTGCGTGCCGGCGTCAAACACCTAATTAAGTGATAATATACTTAAAAGTTAATAACTTGTAAACATTATTCTATATTATCAATAGCAAAACTATGTTGTCGGGTGTGCTAATGTCACGCGGTACACATTTTAAGATTAATGAAACTTTATATAGTTTCAAGATTCATCCTTGATGTTGTATTATTAAATATATTACGCCTAACGTTATATCATCACAAGTTTTATTGCCCCTTGGAGACATATGTATTATGGTAGATTTTCTAAAACGTTCATCAATTTTATTTCCTATATACATATACAGTCGTCTTATATATATCATGTATATATAGTATTTGGAATAGTACACCAACCAAAATTTTGGTCTCGTTCAAAAATTTAATTCCAACTAAATTAATGAACCATTTCTTTGGGAATTTTATATATCGTCTTCAAAAATAAAAATGTCAAATTAATTTTTTTGGTTAAAATTTCGAAACTGAAACAATAAAATTAAATGATGCTCGATTTAATGAAAAATTTAAAAAGTTCCATCCATATAGACGAGTATATATATATATAGTTATACCGTACATATACATAATTATTGATAAATGATGTTCAAACCCAAAAATGTCAATCAAGTCATTTTTCGTTTTGCTATATACACGTCGGATGGATATAAAGCTTTAAAACGATGAACATATAAAAATTATGTTAGTACGATTAAAACTCGGTGAAGCTTAAAAACAAAAGAAAATATAAAGTTTTCCGCACATAACATTGTAACATAAAAAATATGTTCTCGTGTGAAAAAAACAAATAAAAATAAAAATGTCTGCTACTGGTGCTGGTTATAAGATGGGTAGCCACAATGTAGGTTAATATTAGAAAAAATTTGATGCCGAAGGATATGTATTGATTTTTTTGTATATATATATATATATATAAAAAATTTTTTTTTTTTTTTTTTGCTACGTGAGTTGGGTCAATATGAGTTAACGATTTCTAATTTTTTGTTATTTGCTTTTAGTACAAATAATAATTATTTGCCACGTATCGATGATTCAATATTTGAGGGTCTAACGTATTTTTATTAGTTTATCTAGCAAGTGTTGATAAAATTTCTAGCTCGAAGACTTAAAACTCGAAACTTAATTAAAAAATGTAAACAGATAGATAGGCACTGGATTTATATATTCTTATATTGTTCCTTCGGGTGATATTGTATTTAGGTATAAAACTGTTTGACTTTACTTTATTTTTTTTAATTCTTTTTTAAAGACATTCCTTTCAATAAGTAGTTCGGATTATGTTTGGTCAGTGTACTACTGAGTTTATGTGAAATATACTGCTAATATAAGGAATAAATATCCCAAATGATCAATTATTGGAATTCTTTCAGATAAGTTTTGAACTCGAAATTAAATTTTAGAATGTTTGTGCATTACCATAAGCTTAAAAAAATCCGGGGTGGGCTGAGTCGTCTGCACGGTCGTAGGTGTTCTACATGATATCGTCCATATAGGCGATGTCAGAAATGATAAACTGTATAAGTTTGTTAAAATCGATCTAGCATCCGCGCCATTGGCGGTGTGGAAACGATTAATTATTAGACATGGGTAGGAGACATTATTATTATTATTTATTTATTCATCAATTTCTGTAAAATTACAATGTATGATTGATTACTCACATGACCACCGCCTCTCACAATCCGCCAATGTGAGGTAACTTTGATAGAATAAAATGCCACTCTATGTTGTTTGTACTTAGAAGCTCTGCAATTAGATAATCATCATAAAAATTGGAACAATTATCCGTATAAATTCGTTTTGGCAATCCTCGTCTTGCCATAAAACGCTTCAAATTTGCCAAGAAGGCTTCACTTGTTAAATCAGTCACATCTTCGATGTGTAAAGCCTTAACAGATAGGCATACAAATATGCAAATATAGCCCTTAGTTAAATTCGTAAGCCCTCTCCCCTTTCCCGCTGTAATATATGTAAGAGGCCCCGCAAAGTCTATGCCACCGTTTTCAAATGCCTTTGTTCGAGTGAACCTTTTAACTAGCAAATTTCTCATCAATGAAACATTTTCTTATTATGTGTTTTGCTGTGATCTCTCGTATATGTAGCTCGATGTAAGAGTTGGACCGGCATATAGTGGAGCTAAAGCCATTAATCTCGATTTACTTAAAACCCTTCTATTTTGCTGTATTATTTTGCTTTTATGTCTTCTCCAAATTCTATTTGTTGCGCCAAAATGATGCACAATTACTTGGCAATTCTGATCTCATTGGCGCTCAGCTGGGTTGTTGTTCTCGTATGTGGATTTTTCACTCGGTGAATTCTTCGTAACTAAAATTTGCCTTCAAATAATTCCTCTATCTAAGAAGTACTATATTGGCTGTTTGTTGAAGACAGTTCAATAGACCGTATTGATGTTTTATTATACTCCATGATATCTTCGTCTTCGTGTTTCTCATTTCTTTCGTTCGCTGGCCGTGATGTTTGAAGTTGACTCAACCATTCTGAACCTTTCCACCACTGCGTTAAATTGATCAATTTTTTCGGATAGACGCCTCTGGACCCATAATCTGCTGGATTATCTTTCGATCTGACGTATGCCCAATGTTGCCTGGGAAAAAAGTCTAGAATTTGTCTGGTTTGGTTAGAAATGAACCTCCTCTAACTTATAGAGTAAGTAGAGAGCCACACCAAAACGATTGTCGAATCTGTCTACGCAAAATATTTCGCATCATTTTCTAGAGCGTTCTTAACCATAGACATCAATTTTACTATAGTAAGTGAGCAGCGCATAGCTACAGTCTCGGTAAAGAAATCTTTTTGATCAGAGCTACTTTGGTTTTGGAAGTCAGCAACTAAGTTATTATCATTCCATCTCCGTTTACTGTTCTGCTGTATATCACCTCACGTCTGCGCAAATCCATGTATCTGCATTTTACCTTGATGGTCTATAATCCATGGAATAGTGATATCTTGGAGATGTGTAAGTTTATTTCGGATTCTATTGTATTCCCTTTCGATATAATGGACAAAGACAAAAACCCGAGAGGATCAAATAATCGGGAGGGTTCCGATATAATTTTTCATTTGCATCTCCGGAGCGCTTGAATATCATACAAGCTTTTGATTTACAGTTTCAAATATTTTTTAATCCACGATTGAATCATGGCTCGTCATATACTCATGGGACGTAGTATTAGCAAACCTAGATGCGTAAATATATCTTCTTTCGAGAACAGACTTTATTAACTCAACCACATCGTTACAAGTGCCATTAATAACAACCGGTTCAGTAATGTTTGGATTGCACTTACTTTATAAAGGACAGGATTTCAGTGGTGAGTACCTTGTGAATCTGAGATTTCAGCAAGTATCTCCCAAAGTGTGTTGGAGATCCAATTTAAGTTGAAGGTGTGCTTAATGATGCACATGAATTCGGGTTTAGCGATGACATCGATTTTAGAGTCGCCGCAGAGCACAAAAACTATGTCAGAGTCCACGTTGATATATGGAGTTTAATACTGGCGGTTATGTATGCGTGGAGGGAGAACCTATGGTACATAAGCAATTATATGTTCCTCGGTGTTCTTCTGAGATGAATGTATGGCCACCCCACTAGATAATCACTACGCTAAATAACTCAGTCTGTTTTCAATGTTGCCTGCGTGAACCATGAGACTGCCCATTAAGTTTGAGTATATCTCAGTAAGAAATTGCTCGGTTAGCTACGCACTTGAAGAGAACATTTTATTATTATTATTTAAGCTTAGTAACTCGAAATAATAGACATAAGTTAACATCGTGGACGAAGAGCACGAATGCTATATCGCCACAATAGTCTAGGCGTTGCAGTTTCAAAAGATTACATGGACTCTGATAACAAAAAATGTGTGAGGACATTCTATGAGGACACTCTCGATCCTCACAGAATGTTGTTGATATATGAAGGTGACTAACCCGGGGATATATACTCCAAAATAGAACTAAAGTAATCAGGGCCAATAACGTTTAGGGGATCGGAGTCTCTGTTCACCAGAGAAGCTAGTGAAAATCTTCAGCAGTTAGCAAATTTGGAATAATTGACTAAATATTTAATAAATTACAAAAACAACATTCGACGATTGTTACCACTCTGAGGTACAAATCAAATGGAATTAAAAGGAAATTCCCTTAATCAAAAAGAATGAAATGACAATCGAAATATTCCAACTGTAGACACTTGTGAAGATTGGATGACTGCATGCAATTTTCGAGGGATCAGGAAATAAACGATTAAAGGTTTAATTTATCATGAAGGTAAATGGACGGGCTAGACTCTCGGCAAAACATTTGAATGACCAGTTCTCTTCCTAGCGTCAAGATAGAGCAAAAATTGTCTTTTCGAAAAACCTAAAGTATTGGGTGTGGGAATGAGTTCCCGCTGTTTTTACTTAGATGTCGTTAGTAGCTCTGCCTTCTTCATTTTATTTAATCGGCAATACATGTTCTTTGAAGGTTAGATGTCAAGCTTCAATAATCACTAGTGACATTTGTTCAGAACATATAAACAACAATTTTTTGCATCTCATTGAAAATGTCGAATTTTGTGCCAAAAAAACAGCATTTGTGGGAAGTTTTACTTCATTATTTTTTTGTTAAAGAAAAGTGCAGCGGAAAAGCATCGGTTGCTCGTAGAAGCTTAGGGTAAGCATGCTCCATCGAATACAACCTGTAGAGACTGGTTCCGTCGATTCAAAGATGGTGATTTCGAAGTAGGAGACAAGAAACGTGAAGGTGGCCAAAAAAGTTTGAAGATGCAGAATTGAAAGCATTGCTGGATAAAGATCCATATCAGACCGAAAAATTATTGGCGGAACAGTTGAATGTGGACTAGTAGCAATCGTTTACGAGCATTGGGATTCGAGGATTCGTTTACGAGCATTAGGATTTCAGGAGAACCGGGACCATTGACGCCAAAAGCAAATAGAAGTAAGGTTATGGAAGTAAGGTTATGTTGTGCATATGGTGGGATCAGAGCGGCGTCGTGTACTACGAGCTGCTGAAACAGGACGAAACCATCCACCCTGTGGATCGTTACCGACGACAACTGATCCGTTTGAAGCAAGCTCCTTCAGACTACCACTTGTTCCAGTCGATGCAGTCAGTCCAGGCAGAGCAGCATCATACGAAGATGTCAAAAAATGGGTCGTAACTGGATTGCTACCAAGGAACCGGAGTTCTTCTGTCGCGAAATTCGTTTATTGCCCGAAAGATGGTCGAAGGTTGCAGCTGCCGATGGAGCATACTTTGGATAAATCAGTCATTTGTTTTCGATTCAAACAAACATCTTTTATTTCACGAAAAAACAGCAGGAACTCATTCCTACACCCAATAATTAAACACAACGGAGCTGCAGAAAGGCAGAGATATGGTATCTATTGACGGATGCGGTTTGCAAACAGATTGCAAATATCGGACAGCTACCTTTCCTATCGCACTATATAATTGTTGAAGACTGACCAGTTTAGCGTCTTCAACATATCGCAGGTTTTTAAAAAAAATTAGGATAATATTGCACAAATCAAGTTTATACAAGGAATGTAGTTTGTGGCATTGTTTCGCGAGCAGCATCAACTAAAATATATAGGTAAAATATATCCCGCCCAGTGAAATCCATAAATATGTATACATCTCGGTATGAATGACGTTGTTGTTACTGATAACTGTTACTGATACGGTTTAGCTGCGTAATTAAGGTTGAGGCGAAGCAGTTTTCATCAGTTAAAGATGCGGAAAATAAACATCTTCCTAAGATGTATACCACGTAGATTAAAGCTACCCACAATGATTAATTGATGGCTATGATGAACTGAAGGTTTGGCGACTGAGTCGATGTAATTGACGAACTATTTAGTTGTAGTGTTCCCAGTCATATTATTTTGTCCTTTCTATGAACGACGAAATCCGATTAACTTTACAGTTCGGATAACATATTGGTCGTTCCCACTGGTTGGCATCATAAAATCTCAGGCTTTATACATTCACGTTGGTTTTATAACGACGGTGGAAGCATGCACAATATACGAGATTTTATTTTCCGAAACCATCCATTTGTCGGGTTAAGCTCTACGTTTCTAAATTTTGTAACTATTTTAAAAATATTTCTGATATTAGCCATCTCTAACCCATCTTTTAGTAGTTGATATATTGGATGTGTCTGTTTCAACAGCTGTGACAGAAGGGACGTTTTGAACCTAGAGTTTTGTTTACATCCCAATCGATTGACTCTAGAGTGTACAGGAACAAACTTATTTTTTGCTCCACGGTGGTTGAAAGGTTGGATTTCAACATCGGACACTGGGACTTTGGATAATGAATATGAGGATTCCTGCAGAATGAAATATTGATAGTATATTCGCCTTGGATACTACTTTTAAACATTATCGTCCCGAACAGATCCATCTCTATTTCCGGTGTTGTAACGTGTTAACCGGTCCACATGAAGAACCTTCATTTTAGTTCCAGGGCTTTGTTGGTCGGATACATGACATCGTTGATTTGTTTGATAAAATATTGTTTAGTCCTTCCCAACTTTATTATAGTGTCGGAGATTTCCCTTTCCTTCGTTTGGAATTGATAGCCAAACCAAATCTCCTTCCACAAATCCTGGCCTGTTCGGCCGTAGATCGTATCGCGTCTTCATTCGATCACTGGCCTTCACTATGTTATGTCTTACTGCTTCATAAACGTTGATTATCCTTTGCCTTAAATCTGCAACGTAATGTTGTTTGGCGACTGGTTCATTTATTGGTGAGCCAAATTTTATATCACACGGAAGTCGGAGTTCTCTGCCGAATACAACCATAGCTGATAGTGACATCTTTACGTAAATTAAATGCTCTTTCAAGGTTCAGTTGCACCTCTCCATCATTCCATCTGATTGTGAATGCAATGGTGTAGTCCTCATTTTCTTGATGTTAAGTACTAGACATAGTTCCTGGAACAAGTTCGACTCAAAATTACGTCCTTGATCAGAATAAAGTATCAACGGTACGCCAAATCTGCTAATCCAATTGTTTACAAATGTGTCTGCGATTGTTTGAGCTTCTTGATTTATCACTGGATACGCTTTAAACCATTGGCTGAAGTGATCGATACACATGAGTATGTATCGGTTTACATCTTTTGTCGTGGGAAATGGCTCATCAATATTCATAGCAATCCGATCAAATGGTACTCCAACATTGTATTGCTTCATCCTTCCTCTGGTTCTCGTTTGAAGACCTTTACTGGCAGCACACACCATACACTTTCTGCACTACTCTTCTACCTCCCTTCGGCAACTGACTCAATAAAACCGAAGCCTTATCATGTCCATAATGTCTTATTGATGGTGTTCAGAAGTTCCATTGTGAATCTCGTGCAAAACTTCTTCTGTCCGGTTATTTAGCAGCACAATTTGCTGCTTTATATCCTTACCATTGGCCGATTCCCAGCGTCTTAACAGCAACTAATCTTCTATTGCTAATGATTGCTACTAAGCCCAATAACTCTTCACCGTAGCACTTTCTGTCTCAATGTCATGCCACTGCGATTTTGTACGTTTCTACATCCACTTGATTATTGGTTCCATAGACGCGTCGTGTCGCTACTCGTTCACTAGCTGCTCCCTGGTCCAGTGAACTTCTGCATCGCCTCTGATCCTTGTGATGCTTACAAATTGAGGATTACAAAGCCTCCTGGACATTCCATCTGCGGTGTTATGTAATAATCCTCTTCTATGCTCTGTTTTGAACGTGTAGGCCTGTAGTCTTTCAATCCATCTTGCAACTTGTCTCTCTGGTTCATTTCAGGGCTGCATGGTCCATTCGAAGAAGAAACTCTTGTCTATACAGGTACTTATGGAAGTGTTTCACGCTATCCACCACTGCCAACTATTCTCTTCGTATTACGCAATAGTTTTTCTCTGGTTTGGATAAAACTCGGCTGAAGTATGCTATTACCCGCTCCATATTCCCGCGGTATTGTAATAGCAATGCTCCTACTCCTGTACCACTTGCGTCAGTATCCAATATAACGAGTTATAATCTCCGGCTCGTGGATACGCCAAAATCGGCGAACTGCAAAGTTTCTTCTTTAATTAGATGAACGCATCTTAATGTTCCATTGTCCAAATGAATGGTTGAGATTTCTCCGTAAGACGATGCAAGCTGCGTGCGATATCTGCAAAGTTCGGCACGAACCTTCGATAGTAAGAACACAATCCCAGAAAACTCCTCAGCTCATGTATGTTTCTTGGAATGCGCCACTCTTCCATTGCTGATAATTTTTGCCGATCAGTTCTTACCCCTTTGATGCATTTAATTTCAATCCGGGCGACCTGATAGTTTGTAGCACTTTCTCTAGGTGTTCCTTGAATGTCTGCCTCAGTACGATTATGTCATCTAAATACACTAAACACATCGTAGAACTTGCTCCATCAACCTCTCGATGTGGCAGGTGCGTTGCATAATTCAAATGACATTACCGAGAATTGGTATAGGCTATTTCCTGTCCTAAAAGCCGTTTTTCCTCTGTCATCCTCGTAAATTGCTACCTGCCAGTATCCACTTTTGAGATTTAGTGTGCTGAAGATGTTTCTCCATATAACGTGCCCAAGATATCATCAATGCGTGGTAATGGACAACTATCAGTTTTGGTTACTTCGTTCAGCTTTCGGTAGTCAACGCAAAATCTCATCGAACCATCTTTTTTTTGTAAAAGTACCACTGGTGAACTCCACGGACTGTTGGATTTCTCGATTATTCCATCACGCTTCATCTTCGTAACAAGTTATGCTTCCTGTTGTTTAGCTAGTGGAAATCTTCTTGGCGCTTGTCGTATTGGAGTTGCATTCCCTGTGTTGATTCGATGTTGCACTATATCGGTTTTCCCTATATGTCATCCTTATTCATGGCAAAAACGTTAGCCAACCCTTCCAGTACTTTTATTGTCGCTTTTGCCTCTCTTAGTGTCAGATGATCACACTATAACTGAATAATCCGTTTTCTTGCTGGGTATATCGGTTTGTTACGTTTTTCATCAGATGCGCAATTTGTGATGAAATCGACTTCCTCAGCTTTACCAATCATCACTCCTTCGTTGATCACGCAAACCATCGCGCTCACGTTCATTATTCTTATTAGTATCTTTGGCATGAGTTTGACTAAAGTCCTTCTGCATAATGGGCCTTCGTCCATAATTTTGGTTGGCTCCACTATTCGCAACTTGCTACCTCCAAGGTCACCGTGGATCACAGAGATAGGTCACTTTTTCAGACATTGGTGATATCTCCACTCTTTCTTCTATGATGACCCGTAACCCACCGTGCTTTCTATCAACTACACCACTGTTGTCCATTTGTAGCGGTACCTCCACATTGTGCCATTTCAATACTTGGTCCTTTAGGTTAAGTGACATTTGGTGCTCCGACATAAAATTTAGGCCTACGATGCATTGGTCGGTTATGTCGCCAGCAATGAATCGATGTTGAAACCGTATTCCTCCGACAGTGACTAATAGGGAACACTCTCCTTTCACTGCTGCATCATCTCCAGTTGCTGTTCTTAGGTTGTACCGAATCACCCTTTGCATATCTTCTTGTGGCACCATGTCAAGACGTATAACCGATATGGAAGCAACGGTATCAAATGTGAATGTGCACGGTGGTTTTTCTAATACGCCGGTAAGAACTAAGCTGTTGTAGTCCTTCTTTGTAATTTAATCTGAACTATGTCCCTAGGGCTTTCTTCCACTTTACCCAGCCTTGGCTCCGCAAAGCAGTAGGCACCTAGTTTTCTGGATATCCACTATGGACGCGTGTCAATCAATCTGCTTCAACGTCTTCCTGTTGCGCACCTATCTTTCTGAATTTGTATGGTGTTTCGCACTACCCTCTCGCTGCTCCGCTCTAAAAAGAAGAAGGTATAACCTAAAAAAAACTATGAATGCTTTGTTTATGGATAAATTTGATAAATGCGTCGACGAAGGGGACTTATGATGACGGCGATAGCTGTCCATATGTCAAAATTTTAATGATGCTACTTTTAAAAGTTGCCTATTGTACCAATGTTCTCGGTAATATGATCGGTAATGTTATTTAAAACGTTAATGTTTGGAAATTTTCAAATTAAGGTAGTCTATAACACACAATTTTCAATCGTTACCTCTTCCGAGCTAAAATAAAAGCATCAGTACTTCATAATGCAGATTTTAATCTTAGTGTTCATGCACGGTGGTACCGGACCCTATAACTTTTAACATTTAGTTTTTTCAAACATGTGGATATATATTTGTTTAGAAAAGTTTTTCCATATTACCAAAGTGCCATTCCATAACTTTCAATTATTCGCACGATTAAATATTTTGGTATATTACAGGCCAAAACCACTCGACAATATCGCATATATGGTATACATATATTATAATTTTGCTCAATATAATAGGAGGATGGTGAAATATTTCTTGCAATGTTGAAATTAGCATTATTCTCAATTTATGAAAAGAAAATGCAGACTGCTTTTCTACATTTATTCAAATTAAAATCATATTTGTTATGGTAAAATTAAGAAATACAGGGTTGGTGAACATTGAATATTAAATATAGTATATAGAAGGAAAGCTAGACGAAATAGACTTTTAGGACGGTGTACAAGAACATCATCACCCTATATAATTTAATAACAATAATAATTCAATTATTTTTCAGGCTAATAAATTATTTATTAGATGATTATTATTTGTTTGTGTTCTTTATGTTTTATGTATTTCTTGTACCTAATATATGTATCGTACACATCTATCCATATACGAACAATATTTTTTATGACAATTTTTTAAATTCACTTAATTTAATTGGAATTTGTTTATGTTCAAAATTAATATCTTGTCTATCATATATGTGTGTGTGTGTATATATTAAGTACTTTAACGTGCACATTATGTTCTAAATCAGCTTTAAGCTTTCCACAACCACATGTAATGAGTGGAGGGTGTATCTTTGTGTGTGTGTGATGTCAAATTAAAATGTCATTAATTTTTGTTGACTCACATAATGTCAAAAAATAAAACTTATTTTGTTTTATCGTTCGTTGCGTTGTTTTTATATAAACCATAGTTTTATCTCGTCGATAGATACCACCAGCACATAGTGTCACATCCCAAAATGAGCATGTTAAAATAAATTTGACATATTTGTTTTCAACATTATGATCTTATATATTTATGTAATTTATTTGTTTTTTTTTTTTTTATTTGAATAAATTATTTAACGTACATGTGATGACTGATGACGTAATGAATATTTAATTTAGTTTTTGTTTATAGTTGGAAAATGATTGGTTATTCTAAATTATACCGAATAATTTTTATATATTTTTGGGGAGTTAGTTTACTGGAATATTTTAGTGTATAGTAAATTATTTTGTACATTAATGTTAGTCGAGCGGTATTAACCCAAAGTGGAAATGTTTCAGAATTCTATTCCAGTAGTATACCTAAGTAGCATGTTCAGATAATATAAGATTTAAGATAGGTAAATTATTTCACCAGTAATATGTAAGAAATATTTGATACGTCTACCAAATAAAATCTTAAAGTGATTAAAGATGTGGCACTACTCGATTATAAAAAGAAGAGTAAACTTACATAAACTAAGGTCATCTCACTAGGCTAAACATACAGAGGGTCTTCAAAGCCAATTGTTAAACTCATCGAAATTTACCAGGCTCACATTATGTCTTTTAACTTTAGATCACAACAATTTAAAAGCATCGGTCCTATATATTTCCAACTATCGAGAGAGAAATGGCTAGAAAGTCTACCTTACGCATTATATATTCTGTGTGTAAACAGACTTCAAGTGAGGTCAAAGTGGGTGGCTCTCAGCGTAGACAAATGTCAAGTTTTACCTTTTTTCAAGTTTTTATGACCATAAAAAGGATTTCAAGTCTTTCATAGCTAAATCATGTTTTTTCTGCAATTCTAAATTCGATATTTATACAACCATAGTAAAAGTGAAAAGCACATTGACCGTAGTGCAGCATTAAATATGCACAATAATAGTCCTTTAAATTTCCAAAATATGAAAGAGTTTACTGCTCATAGTAAAAAAGTGTGTATGGCCGAAATTCACTTAAGTGCCTTTTGTGACGAGCATAATGTTTCTTTTTAACTATGGATCAATTAATACAAACATAAAGGAAAGACATATAGAGAGTCAAAGCCATACAGCGATATGTTCTAGAGCATTGTTAATGTAATTAATGGAACCCATTACAGTTTTTGTAATATTATTGTTGTTTTAAGTATATAAGCTAGAAAATGTTTTATATAAGGAAATAAAAATACAAAACGTAACGAAACAAATATTATGTATTTATGAATTTTAACAAAACATATGTTTTGTAAAAACAATAACAAACCACCACTTCGATAATTTGATATTTATCCACTTCTTACTTTTCTTGTATCTTGATTGTAATTTTGTTGTCAATATCGTTCGAGATACGAGGATTTGTGTAAACGATTTTACTTTGTGTGTTCATTTATTATTTTCATCATCGAACCCCAAGCATAGATCATGTCAGACCAGGACTGGTCTCAGACTTTTTGGCACCCGGTGCATTTTTTAAATTTACTATTTTAACTAAGCTACTTCAAATCACTTATGAAGTAGACTGGTGATGAGTTTTTTAGAGGTTTCCCCGGCAGGCCTTTTCCCCGTTAACATTTTATTTAATTAAAAATGGATAAAATGTTAGTTGTATTTTTAATTCGTTATAAGTTTAAGAGTGCAAGTACATAGTCAACTATAAACCTTGTATTTAGCGAATCAATTTTTGTGTTCAAAGTGATGGCTCTATATTGGATTTGTAATTCGTTTTTTGGGGTAGTTGAAATGTTATATATTTCGGATTAGTCTACAAAGTTTAAAGCCATATTTTAAAATTAAATTTTGTGAGATTTGATATTTGCAAATTGATCGTCATAAGGGCTTTCTTTAAATTCAGCCATTTAGTATCCAAAATATTTGGTTCTTCTTTTGTCAATTTGTGGATATCGAAAAAAAAAACAGAATAATTCACTGTGATTTTCTAATTGGTGCAATCGTTCCGTTATTAATAATATGGCCTGATCCAAAACCGTATAATAAAATTTAATTTTAAGCTGGTCTCTCGCTGATAATATAGTGTCCGATGACTTATAAGCACATTGCGGTTTTTCGTCTAGAACTGAAATTTCTAAACTCTTTAAATTTTTAATCATTTTTCATTAATTACAGCAATAGAAATATTTATGTTCATAACCTATAGCAATATGAATACTCTCCAATATGTCATACCAAACAAAAAGATTAAAAATAAATTTAAACTGAAATAACTTATAGAACGATCTAATGTTTTCAAAACATTTCAAATAGTCCATAGACATAAATAAAAGTGTACAACTTTTTTTTTAGAAACCTAGTAATTATGAAATCATTGAATGAACTGAATTAGAATATAAAAGATGCAATTCCAAAAAATGGATTAAACAATGTGTTAACAAAATTGCGATGCAATCTTTTACTTATAGGGATAAGACTTCTGGAAGTCCCAATGAAAATAATTTTGGCGACCCACCAAATTTAGCTTTAATCATCATTTGATCAGGATATTTTATTAATTAACTTAAATTCATAGTTAAGTAAATTAATTAATTATTTAAGAACTATTTTTTCATTGATTAAATTTTAATATTATTTAGTAAATTTTAACATATTATTTTTATTCATGGACAATTTATTTTACTGAGACCAAATACCGTACCGGTACCACCAAATTATATTTCTGATACCATTTACCCGAACCATAGACTATACCATATATACATAGCGTATCTTGACTGCGTATCTTTATGAAATATCGCATACAAAAAAAGGTTTGCAATAACTTAACAAGAAATAGTCGTACATAAATTTTGCAAAAATTTATTTCCAATGCTTTTAAATTCTCTGCAACTTAGCTAATTTAGTTTTACAAATGAGCTATTAGGAAAATTCGTTGAGAGTCTCAAAGTTAGCAGTGTTTTATTTTCGTGTTTAGAACATTCGTCTTTTACTCAAAAAAGTGATAAAAAACAAAATAAATTAAAATGAAATGTCGACAATTTTTATTAAATTCTAACGGTTTAATTCAGTTCAAAGTTTTTATTTAAATTCAAACGGATAATTTAGCCGCCAAATATTTGAAATAATCTCCCCCGACATTTCCAACAAAAACATAACCTCACTTTTTTTTCGCATATGTCCGGATTTTTGACCACGTCTCCATAGTAAATCTGAGTCTAATTCGGACATGATGTCAAAAGTGTCCGAAAAATCCAATTTTTTCGGATATAAAAATACTTGGGATTGCATAGGAAGAGTATTAAACATCGTATTAATGTAACCAAGGACAATTATAAGGTAGCCTATTATTGTATATGTCCTTATATATTCATCATATCTCGAATGATGAATTTGCATGAGTGGTAGTCTAGGCGAAACCGTATAGTAATTACATGTAGTAATTACAAATGTTTTATTTTAAATAATAAAATTCCACGTTTATGAATTTCAAATAAATTTCAATATCTGGCCGATAAATCTGCCTGATCTGGAATTTTATTATTTCAAATAAAACATTTACACGTTCCGGTCACCATATCATAGCATTAAAAACCTGCAATGTTACGAGAATTTTTGTTGGACTATTCCAAATGATTTTGCCGGGATTTGCGACATATTTTTTTTTGAACCACAAACAATAGCATATATTTTCTTCGACCGAACTTTTTAAGAATGACGGCAATATATATTTTCTTTGATATTTGCCGAAGAATCAAACAAGTAATGTGTACTATTTTATGCGAATATAATTTTTAAGTAGGGCCGCCTATAGTTGATTTTTTTATTTTAGGAAATCAAGAACTATCCCTTTAAAAATAAAATACTTGCTCGATTCATGGCTTTAACGATAAAATACACTAAACTCATATTTTCAAATGTTTCATGTTAGATTATAACTCAAAAATACAAATTCTACATTAGGTAAATGTAACATTTACCTAAAAACAACATCACTTTATTTATGTCACGTTATTACAAGTTTATTTATGGTCTTTTAAATTGTAAAAAATATCTGTTTGGAAAAACTTATGGCCAAAAAATAATAAAATAATTGGAACCCGTCGGTTTCTTCTTCTTAACGAGCAAATTTATGATTTATCACTGATACGATTTTTTTCTAGATCAATTTTGGTTTTCATTAGGATATTTTTACTTAAATTGAAGTTATAATATTTACGAGTCAATATCTTACGAGTATATACGAGTTATGGGAAATTTTTGTAGCCACGACCGATATATGGATTTGAGTTTTCTGTGAACTGTGATTAACAATTACCAAATTAATTTAATAAATGTTAAATTATTGGTTTTGTTTAAACTTTAACATATAACATAAGCACAATTTTTTATATGTGAAAAATATATAATTTTTAGCAAAACAGTGGCTGCAGCAATAAAAGCTATGTACGAGTTGGTTCATTTTCTCGTGATATCAAAAAATACGCCCTTCCAACAGCAAAGTTCTGCAAAAAATTGATGTAATGTTCGATAACTTGGATGGCAGAAATAAAAATAATAACCACTGTGCCTTACATTATGGTTATAACATTGGTAATATTTTAACGGAAAAACTTATATAAACTAAATTAAATGGTTGCAAAAAAATAAAACCTCGATGAAACTGACAATAACTGCCATCTTGAAGTAGTTACAAGAAATATTTCAAAACAATTTTAACATAACTTATTTCATGTGTATCCAAACGATTATAAAGTGAGTCTGCGTCTTGAGGATGATTAATTTTAGTATACTCATGTACCAATATGTAATCCAATCCAGAAATTTCCTATGTCGTCCTCACTTAACAGCAGCGTTTATACTTTTGGAACAAAAGGTCTCCATTTCTAGGCCAAAATGTTTTAAAATCTGAAGAGGCCATTTAACACGTCTGGTTTTCTTATTGATTGCAAGTTTCACGTTGTTAACTCTATCGAACATGACCAATACCACGTTTCACGGGTCGAGCCTAAATCTCGCATCTGGGTACTTGAGCAAGGGTTTGATGTTGTTTTAGCGATACCTAAATTTTACTTTGCTGTCTTTATACTGACTTAATCATTTAACCACTAACCACTAACTCGTGGTGTTATTCTTAGGATTTCATGTTCGAGCGGTAATTCCATTTCGTGCCTAAATCTAGGCAGAGCGTGTTAATAAGTTTTATAATTTCTTGTTAAAAGAATTAAGCAGTATCACGGTTACACATTTCAATCCGATTCAATGTTCAAATCCGCTAGTGTTGATAGAGGTAACTTGAATTCATAACTTCAAGAATCTATGTAGGTCTAGGTATATAGATGAACAGCCAAAAATTGGATTAAAGTTTTATAAAATCAATGTTCAATTTTTTGAATCGATTGAAAGCATAAAACCACAAAATACTAAAAATTAAAAATTAAAAAATAAATTCAATTTGTTTACCCCGACACGATTCACAAAACGAAAAAGAAAACCAAAATTTTAAAATATAAATCGTCAATCGTGAAAAAGTTCCTAATAAAAAGCCTAATAGAAAACAAACAAAAAATTCGACCTTCATGATTTTTATAACGTTTATTTACTTTCTTTATATATCAAAATACAACAACTGCGCTGGGTTGCATTGTATTAGTATGATACCAAATAGATCGAAGACAAATAACTATATGGGCTTTGGACATCTATATAGATTTTAATTTATGGCTAGAAGCAACAATCCGTAATTCTCCAATTGTAAAAAACATATCTTGTCATTTTATAATTTGCGTAAGAATGTCACCTAGGCTTAGCCTATATACATTCTTGCGCCATCGTGCTTGGTCTTCTTATCTGTTCTCAGTATGCTTAGCCAGGTTAAAACATAACCTGTTTCCGTTTCTGCCACGTGGAGGTGCATACTTGTCTACTATCTAGCTTCTTTGTCTATTAAAATTGGTAGACGTATGTATGTTAAATACATAGTCTAGTGTCAGTGTTGTGTAGGAACTTACACTATCTATTACTTAGAACAGTGTGACAGAGCCTTTTAAAAGCCTTGATGTTTTTTGGAGTCAATAAAACTAGTTTGTTTGTTGGTCATTCAGTGTGCATCTCCATCATTAGTTGGTGTCTCTCTTCGACAAGATCGCAGCTGTAGAGGAAGTGATCTATGATTTCGTTATCACCACACTCACAGCTGCTTGTTTCGCTTAGATCGAACCTTTTAAGGTACGCAGCTATTTTGCCATCCCCATTAATATTTGCGTAAAAACAGCACTAAGAGCAAGCCTTTTATCCATCCTTTCTTTGATGTTTGGAAAACTATATGTTGCTCTTCCATCTAGCGAACTGTTCCATCTCTCTTGCCAAGTAGCAATAAATTCTTTCCTCATTTGCCTCATGAACAAACCAATAAGGTTTTTTTGTATTTCCCTTTCTTGTAATACCACGTTTCCGTAGCTCAAACTTTTTCGTTTCTAAGTGTAAACCTAGCAACTCTTTCTTGGAATAATATATCAATTAGTATCACGCCGGCCAACACAGGAACTGCGAATCATTATATAAGGAAACATTATTTGGTCCATGGTTTCATTATTGCTGAATTCTTCCTCGTCACAAGCTCTTGGTGTTACAAATCTTAGCTGAACTTCTTAAGTACTTCTCCTGTATACTTCTCCAGATTAGTCTGGCTTGTTCTGTTCACATCGTTAAAGTACTCATTACGGCATGCCACATAGCTGCATTTCTTTTGCAGTTTTGCTGTTGGGCTCTTCTCTTTTTGACATATTTTGCGCATCCTTGTTACAATTGCTCTTTTCGTGGTTAACTCATTAGTCCACCACAGTCATTTTCCTTTTTGAGCACGTTTTGGTGATATACTTTTATCATAGTCTCTGATCAGCCGGCTTGTTATACTGTGCTTCTACTATCCTTACCAAGTTGAGTTCAACAAGTTTTCGAACTTTTCCCAATTTGCACATTTCAATGCATATCGGGGACTCTTTTAGATTTTAAAGTTAGAACTATCGCTCGGTGCTCGCTTTAAGAACTGATTCTTTTACTACCCAATCGGTTGCTTGCCTCAACAATCCACCACTCACAAGTATTAGATCAATGTTTGATTCACCGTTTGGCAATAGGTACTTGGCTGGCCTTCTTTATTGAGAACAAAGAGGCATCTATTTGCAATAAACTCTTCCACGATAATTCCTCGATCGTTTGTGTCCTTGTTATGTCAAAGTTTTGACTTAGCAGTAAACTCGCCAGTTATGATAATTAGAAGGTTTTTGAGGCCCTCCATGATTTTATCAAGTCTATTGGTGTAGTCCACTGGTTCACCAGAGTATTGAAATTAGATACTGCGATTAAATAACAGTTACCCAACCTATAACTTCAACACACACAATGTGAGTCGCAGAACTGTGAGATTCTAAGTATCTCTAAGTCCTGCTTAAAGACGTTTATTGCAGCCTTGCTATTATCAACAGCACCACTGACAACTCTTGTTGAAGTAGCACCAACTCTACCTTTAACCATGTATGGTTCCTGCATGCAGAGTATATCGATCTTCTTTTCTTGCACAAGTGCTTTGTCTAATTTCATGTCCTACTATTTTGGCATATTGCATATTAAGTTGGACAATCCTCAATTGACATGAACTGTCAATGTGATTTTGTAAAACTCGTATATAGGCTGTAATTCGGCACGAAGACTAGCCAATGTATACTCTGCATTTTAGCAGTAAGGTATTGCGTGCTTTTGGTGTCACTTCGATGACTCAATGTACAACCTGAGTATTTTTGAGCCCAGTTTAGAAACCGCGCTTAAGGCCTTCTTCTTGGATGCCTTTGTTTTGCGTCATAATAGCAATCTTCAAACTTTTCTGATCTATCAACATCATAGACAATGATTCTAGTAAGTTTTTTCTCAGGTAGAGAAGCCACTATTACAGCCTCTTTTAAGTTCTTGGTACTCAAAAAGAGCTCAATGTCCTCGCCCTTTACTGTCTCTATAATAATGTCATTGCTGACATTACTGACTTTTTTAATTTCAAGTCCATAAGCTGCGGGTTTGATCACCTCCCGCACTTTGCATTTAACTTCTTCGCTATTAACGAAGAATTCAAAGAATTAATTCGAAGAATTAGGGAAGCTTGGCTTTGGTACTGACACAGCTGCACTTATGGAGATCTGTGCATAGGACACCTTGTTGTTTACTTGTTGCTTTGTGAGTTTATTTGCTTGAATGATTGAACCCTGTACTTGAAGTTGTCCTTGGAGGCCTGACGCTTCTAGGCTTATTGCTAATCCAACATCTCTGATGGAACATCACAGCTTATTGCGTTCAGCAATACTAATTTTTGGAGAAACTCAACTAATCATTCTATGCGATTTAATGAAGCATCCGCCGTTTTGTGTAGTCTAATTCACAGACGTATCAACAACTAAACTTCTAAGTATACAGATTCGAATACTCATCAAAAACAAGATCTAAGATTTATTTATTGCACGCAATAAAATGGAAAATTGTAATGCGTTAGGAATTTACCAAGCAATTGTGAACACTTTCACATAAAGATCCATTAATCATAAAAAAATGATGGTGGGGTTTGCCGCAGATAGTGAAAATATTATGACACGAGCAAACCGCAAGTCTTACACGAATTTTGATCTGACCATTTACCAGTGATTTTTAAAATCACTAATCCAAGCTATACGAAGGTGTTTCACAACTATTCTCAATTCGACTGGCTGAAATTTAAAGTTCATGTTCAACAAAATCTTCCAAATATTTCTCCAATATTTACCTCTGTTGATGTCAACACCTCAATAACCAAAGGTCCTAGCTCTATCATAGATCCTACCCAAATAGCAGAGGAAATCGCTTTTCACTATAAAGGTTCACACTCAGAACGAGTACCTGAAAGATCCCAATTTTGAACAGTTAGCCAATAACTGCGTCAACAATTTTCTTAACTTTCCTCCCCAAAATGGATGTTGTCAACATTCTTCGGCATGTAAACAAAAGAAAAGCCCCGGGTGACGATAACATACCTGTACTGAGAAATTTACCAGATAAAGGTATCACACAGATCACCGATATTCTTAACGGAATCCTAAAAATTGAATACTTTCTATACTGTTGGAAAATTGGCAAAGTCATTCTTATCAATAAATCAGGAAAATCCTCCAATAATATAAAGCATACTCTCCCAATTTCACTTCTAAATGGAGTAAGTAAGATCATGGAAATAGTCATTCTCAACAGGCTCCAGCCACTAGAACCATACATCACAGAGGAACAGTTCGGCTTTCGTGCCGGACACTCTGCTATAAACAAGCAGCGCTAAGGTTGCAAAATTCTATTAAAAACTCTATACGATTCGATCGTTCAACCATTGCAGCCATTCTGGATAAAGGAAAAGCTTTTGACACAGTCTGGCATAAAGGTTTAGGCTATTAAATTAATCGAGTCCTACCTAAAAATAGGAATTTCTACGTTTCTCTGAAGCAGCACAGTTCAAGTTCTAAACCAATAGCAGTAGAAGTTGCTCAAGGCTCAGTCCTCTAGGGCCATACTTTTTCTCATTCTTCTATCATGATATCCCAAAACCTGATACCAAAGAAACCAAAATCCAAATAAACGCCGATGACACGGCAATTTTCACATCTTCAATCAGCGCACGCAAATCAAGCGAGAGGCTATCTAAATACCTTATTCTATATATGCAAGAAAATGGTAGATTAAAGTTAACTCTTCTAAAACTGAAAACATTCATTTCCATTCCAACCAATATAGCAAAATGCCCAAAGCTAGTTCTATTTCATTCGAAGACAGCACCTTAGAATACAAATCTCAAGTCAAATATCTTGGTGTAATTATAGATAGCAAACTATCACCTGTTGCTCACATTAAGAATATTCCAAAAATGGCTTTTGCGGCACGCAGCCTTCTATACAGATTTCTAAAACAAAATGGATCTCTTATTCCATTTTCAAATAGTGTTAATGACTTAGGGATTTATGGAGTTTATGCATAGCCAATTTAAGAGGCGAATGTTTATGTCTTCTTCTTCCACAGTTTATTTATGGTGAGGTAGTTTGGTTTGGCATGCTTTAATTAAATATGGATATTTTCCAAAGATGTTTCAATGCTTGTACCAGCTTTATTTTTAGTATTACAAAATTTGATCATATTTCTCCTTATTAGAGTGTTGTTTTTATTTGTAGATTATGTGTATTTTATGAACTTCGTATTTGTCTCTTTATTTTCAAATTACTTAAACCTACGCAACCTTTCCATTTGTTTAGAAAATTGATTTTTGTACAGGTTTCTTCCCTTTAACTTTTAATACCAAATAATATTTAATTTCTACGTAATAATAATAATAATGTGCTTCAATTTTACAAAATAATACATAAATTTATATAAATTTGTGTATACAAAAAATCTATTTCAAATTTTGACATATATTTTATTTAAGTATATAACACTGAACTGAAAATGTATAACAGTTTTCACTGACATCATGCGGTAAACACTCAGAACTAATATATTTTTTCAATTTGATAAACCGGAATCGCGTTTTCAATGTTGATGATAAAATAAAACGATAAAAGCAAATGAAAACTTCATAATAATTTTTTTTTTTGCATTATCATATCATCGAAACAGAGTCGAACCCCAGGGGTTCGATTCTGTTTCGATGGAAAGAGAATGAAAAAAAAATTTTATGAAGATTTTTTCATTTGCTTTTATCGTTTTATTTTATCATGAACATCGAAAATGCGATTCCGATTTACCAAATTGATAAAATACATTAGTTCTGAGTTTTTTACGCATGATGTCAGTGAAAACTGTTATACATTTTCAGTTCAGTGTTATATATGTTTATATATCTAAATAAAATATATGTCAAAATTTGAAATATATATTTTGTATACACAAATTTATATAAAATTATGCCTTATAGAAAAATTGAAGCACATTATTACGATTATTATGGCTAAATTAATTATTATTTAGTAAAATTGAAACTCGTGATTGACTTTTAAAATTTGTCATTAACAGAATACACACAACACACATATAGAATACATACAACACACGAAACACAAACATTTAGGCGCAAAAAGAATAATTTTATCATTAGCGATAAACTCTTTTCAGCAACAAAATAAAATTGATAAAATATCTCAGTTTTTCACCAAATTTGACACAAGTTTATCGTTTACAAGTTTATTTTAAAGTTTGATCAAATAAGCGAAGTAATAGATATCAAAACATAAAGTTTCAATAGATTGTATACAAATGTAAAATATTTCTTCGTGGCTCACAAATAGTTGTACAAGACCAAATATTGGTTCACCGATTAGAACTGTGACTTTTAACTTTTTTAATTGTATTATAAAAAAACAAGTTCGCAATCTTTTTGTGTCTGCATAATTCTGATTTATATTCCCGTAGGCTGCTAAAGGTTTCATAATTTATTATACAGACAAACGAAAAAATATTGCAACAAATGAATTATCTTTATTATAACCAAATTATTTTTGTGTCGGTTGGGATAAACGAAATTCAGTTTTCTAAAATAATATGTAACTAATAATTATTATAGCAACATATTTATTTTTGCCGTAACTAATATATTTGTTGGAAGATTATTTAAGGATAGTTGTTACAACTAACATATTTTACCACTAGCTTTCAAACGAATCGGTTATTATTTAATTTTGCTTCAAATAATTTTGCTTTGTTGAAATAAATATTTTGTATCTAGAATAGAATTTCATTTATAGTAAATGAATTTTATTTGGTACAAAAAATATTTATTGAGGCAAACGAAATATATTTAATACAAGAGTGAGCCAACAAATTATTTTTCTCAGTGTACGTACGAAAAGTAATCATTCCGATTACTGAACCGAGTCCATATGTTAATCAACATGTATTAAATATCATCTCAGCTTGACCACCCGGACAAAAATATTAAAACCTTAGAAAAAGTAGTAGATCAGAGGCAAAAATGCTCTTTTATTGACACAACTTACAATGGATCACAAAAACCTCTCAAAAACAATTAGCAAAAACTATAAAAACATAATATTTTATTGGCATAACTTCCTGAGTGATTTAAAATTCAGTTTGTTAGCAAATAAAAATCTTCTGTTATACAGTTAATTTATGAAATAAACAGCTCATATATTTTGCCACACTTTCAAGCTCTTACAGCTTAATCGCATTATACAGTACAATGAGCTTAAGCTCTGTATATATAGAACTCAAGTTGTTCTATTATATAAATCACCTTTAACTTGGCGAGATTAAAGGTTGAAAGTGTAAATACTAAAGTTAAACTTGTTCCTGCAGACTTGACATTTGCTTAGTGGTAAAATTTTTAATTTTAATATGCATCAACAAGTTTGCTACCAATTTCACCAGGGATACTTTAGTAGAGTTACTGAAAACTGTATCATTATTAAAAGTAACTCAAACAAACAAACATGACAGAGATTACTATATATTTTACTATATTTAATTGCCTGTTAGCAATTTGACTATCCAAAGAATATCAGCAGCAACATTTTACCTTTCTCAAATATAAGGTATTTTCAACGCCCATAACCACCTTCTCCACATATATTAACCATAGCCCGTACCATACGGTTTATTATTAATTTCTGCTTTAGATGGAAAACTGGAGATGCCAAATAATTACTTAAACTTATAATCTAAAATGATACAATATACCATATCATAATTATCTAAATGTTCAGCATCGTGTTTATTTATTATTCCAACGACTTTTTTGTTTAGGTAACATAATATATTTGTACACATTTGCACTTTATATAAATATAAACAGGGTGAACCAACAAAAGACAACATGATGTAAAACTCATATAATTTTTATTATTTAATGTCTTTGTGTAGATGATTAGCAACTACTTGGTAGCAAAATACGGCACATAATAACGAATTTTGTGAATCACTAATTTCAAAAGTTCTTGCGCCATTATTGTAATTTTTTATTGTAACATGGAGTTCTAGAAGTTTTACCGATCTGTCGATGTGCATTGCTCCGAGATTCACTTCCTAATTGTGCACTACTGGAACCTATATATTCTCATTGAAGTACTGATGATATAGATGAATTATAATTAAGAGCTTAACTCTTCAAATATATATATATATATATATATATATATATATATATATATATATATATATATATATATATATAAATATATATATATATATATATATATATATATATATATATATATATATATATATATATATTTACAATGTATTGAATAAGTTTAGCATGATATCATTTTTATATAGAACTTATTCGATCGTGACGAATATAAAATTAATTTTATTGTAATGAAACATTAAGAAAAATAAATGTAAATCCCCCATATAAGATTTACACATTTTAAGCTGCTGAAGACATTGAAATATCAAAATTTTATATTTATGTACGCCTAAAAATTGGTTATAATCAAAAAACAAATAAAAATTATAATTATCCATCGCATAGATTGAAAATTTACGCGCCAAAAAGTCTATCTACGTTAAAATTATATTTGAACTCATTGAACTCGTCAAATCTAAATTAAATTTGCCCCCCCCCCCCTTTGATATAAAAATCATATATACACTCGTATATGTATATACATAAATAAAATAACGAATTTTCATCGAGATAGTTAAAACTAAACAGGACGGAAATTAAATTATCAATTTTGTTCGCTTCATGCTGATTATCTATACATAATGAGATTTTGTATAATTTTTTTAATATTAACACAAAGTTTTGTTGTTAATTTTCACATTTTCTAAAGAAAGTATAAAACACTCAACCCATACCACCCTGTTCTGAAAATACCGTTTCTTTGTTGTTGTTTGTTTGTTTGTTTCAAAATGATAAGTTAATTAAAAAATTTGTTTTTTTGAGTTTTCTTGCTGCCGTTTGTATGTATGTATGTATATACGTAATCAAAATGACAGCTAAAAAATGCTGAGGTTGTAAAACGACTACTGCTGTATAAACCATCCGAAAGATAAACATTAACTGCGGTCGTATTAAAAATTTGTAATTGTTTCGCTGGAAAACTTTTAAAGTGTTTTGATGAGATAAACAATTTATAAACAATATGATTGTCTAAAATATTGCTGAGCACGGGTTTCACAGCCTTTAGGATTTATCGTGTAATTTATTCGTAATGTAACCCTGTTACTATTGTAAAGATAAAATGTACCCTAAGGTATACCTCCTATATATGAATGAGATATTTCAAAATACTACATATAAATAGTTATCTGGGACAGAACACATTTTTATAATTCGCAGTTTGTCTGAGTAGTGATTCAAACTTTTCTTCGAAGCTACTTGCATACAGATCAGCTTTTTGTTTACTGTTTCAGGCACAGAAAATTGTATTAAAACAATTAAACATTCAAATTCGATTGAATTCACCGTTTTATGCCAAATACATCAAGTATTTGCATTTAAATCTTATTTATATTTACTTTTTTTTAACACAAATCACCGAAATTATTATAACTAAAATGTTATTAAAATAATTATACATTCAAATTCGATTGAATTCACCGTTTTATGCCAAACATCCTGTATCTACATAAAAATCTAATTTATATTCACTTTACATGACAAAAATCGCCGAAATTATTATAAATAAAATTCTATTGAAACTATTAAATGTTCAAATTTGATTGGATTCACTGTTTAATACCAAATACATCAAGTATCTCCATGGCGATTTTATTTATATTCACTTTACTTGACACAACTGAAACTATTACAAATAAAATTGTATTAAAACAATTTAACGTTTAAATTCGATCGGATTCACCGTTTTATGCCAAATACATCAAATATCTGCATAAAAATCTTATTTACATTCACTTTATTCGACACAAATCACCAAAATTACTATAAATTAAATTTCATCAAAATAATTAAACATTCAGATTCAATCGAATTCACCGTTTTATGCCAAATACATTAAGTATCTGCATGAAAATTTTATTTATGTTGACTTTACTCGACACAAATCACCGAAATTATTATAAATAAAGATCTATTAAAGTAATTAAACATTCAAATTCGATCAAATTCGATCAAATTCACCGTTTTATGCCATACATCAAGAATCTGCATGATCATTTAAAATTCTATATTTACTTTACTTTACAAGATACAAATCACCGAAATTATTATAAATAAAATTCTATTAAAATAACTAAATTTTAAAATTTAATCGAATTCACCGTTTTATTCCAAATACATGAAGTATTTGCATGAAAATCCTATTTATATTCACTTTTTTTAACACAAATCACCGAAATTATTATAAATAAAATTTTATTAAAACAATTGCTTGTTCAAGAAATCAACTAACCTCTATCAACTAATAGCTTTTGCGAACATTTTTGAAATGACTGGAATAAGTGAAATAGGGTGATAATTTTCAATACTTGAACAATTCACTCACATTATCAATTTTTAATGATTCAGGAAAAATTCCTTCAGATATGCTACGGTTAAATAGAGCACATTGAGATATATGGTGCTCTAAAGTTATAAAAAACTAATTGAAGCCGTCTCAAATATTGGACTAGGTCATATGATAGAAGATTTAAGGACAGATTTACAATGATATTATTTGCCACATCATACTGCTTTGAAACAAGCCAGCACTACCACGAAGATACGAGTCGTATTTAACAGATCGGCCGTGACGCTGAATGGAAAATCCCTGAATCATGAATTGCTTACAGCCGATATAGAGAAAATGTTCCGTCAAATCTGGATACGAGAGAAGCACAAGCCAGCACTACCACGAAGATACGAGTCGTATTTAACGGATCGGCCGTGACGCTGAATAGAAAATCCCTGAATCATGATTTGCTTACAGCCGATATAGAGAAAATGTTCCGTCAAATCTGGATACGAGAGAAGCACAGTGCATACCAAAGAATAATTTGGCGGACATCCCCGTTATACAAAAATGGAAAGGTCCATCGGCTTCGTACGGTAACATATAGAACATCATCCGCATCTTTTTTGACAACACAAACCCTACACCAATTATCCGAGGATTACGAGATCGAATACCCCAAAGCAGCGAAAATCCTTAAAAGAGATTTCTACATGGATGACCTGATGTCTGGCGAAAATAATTTGGAAAAGGCTCAAGAATTGGTGGGTACACTTACTGCACTGTTAGCCAGAAGAAGTTTTCCGTTACCCAAATGGATGACAAATGGTCCGTGGCTATTACAAACGATTCTAAAGGAACTACAAGAGATATCAGTATTCACGCAGTATTCAGGAAAATGATGATAATACAACCTACAATTTCTTTCAATTTAAGGTTCCAAAGGTTATGGCTAATAAAACTTGACTGGGATTACCAACTACCGCCGGATATATAATTAAAGTGGATCAAAATCCAAATAGAGATGCAAATATTCGAAGAAATTAAAATAAATCGTTGGCTGAATTTGCAGTCACTGAAAAAGTTTGAATTTCATGGATTTTTGGATGCTTCTAAAAGTGGATATGGAGCTGTTATATATTTCAGAGTGAACGTTGCTGAAACGTATAAGGTTAACATATTGGTAGCAACAACAAGAGTAGCTCCAATAAAAACAGTGAGTCTGCTGAGATTAGAACGAAATCTAAGCGTTGCTGCTTTCGAAATTGATGAAAACGGTACAGATTTCTCTCGCAACAGAAACTCAACCACAATCATTTTATTGGACCAACTCACAAATAGTGCTCGATTGGTCCCAGTCCACAAAGAAGATATATTTATATATAGCAATTCGAACCTCTAAGATATTAGAGCTTACAAACCAGAATCAATGATTCCACGTGGAATCAGCTAGTAACCCTTCTGACCTCGAGAGGTCTGATGCCATCAATATTGAAAGCTTTCAGTTTGTGGTGGAACGGCTGGCTGCAGCAACCAGAAGATATATGGATTCAAGCAACTAGCACCAACGTAGAAGATAATAATCTAATGGAAGAAAGAGACAAGATGATTCATCTTCATCTAACAACATCAGTCCACTTAGTCCACACATTATTTGAAAGGTTTTCGAGTATTAAGAAAATTCAAAAAATTGTTGCATGGATCTACCGGTTTTCCAAAAACGCAAGCTCTAAGTGTAGGAATCCTCGAGTTGTAAATTGCAACAGCCAGATTTACGAGGCACTAAATTGCGGGGAGATGAAAAAAACCTTATTCGGGGTCGTTAGAGCAACACAGGCTGATAGTTATGCTTAAGAAATTAATGCACTGAAAGCAGGTCTGCAAATAAACAAAAGGTTTAAACTAAAACTCCATTTTTAAATAAAGCCAAGATTCTTAGAGTGGGTGCTAGATTGGAACATGCAGATTTACCCTTCGGTGTTAAACATCCGATATTGTTACCATTTAAACACAAATTGACGGAGTTAATCATCAGGGAAGAGCATTTACAAAAATTGCATGCCGTACCAACCTTACTAATAAAGATTTTAAAGCAGAAATACCTTATATTTAGATGCAGGGATACGGTAAAACAAGTTGTACACCCATGTGTCAAATGCAGAAGATTCAAGGCGAAGCGACAAGAATAAATAATGGGTGATTTACCGGCTTGCTGAGTTACATTTGCAATACCATTCCTGAAAAGTGGTGTTGATTACGCTGGTCCGTACTGGATTAAGGAGTCCAAACTCAAAGGACTGAAGTAGCTGAAATGTTACCTGGTGGTATTTGTGTGCATGGGAAGCAAAGCTGTACACTTAGAACTGCCAAAACAGTCCACAGCAATAATGGGTCAAATTTTATCGGAGTGCCTAGGGAGTTGAAAGAAATAGCAAGAATCATGGCATCGCCTGAGATACAACAATACTCACCAGAAACGGGTACATTGTGGCACTTCATTCCACCAGCTTCCGCTCACTTTGGTGGTGTTTGTGAAGCTGCCGTTAAATCAATGAGGAATCATTTAAAAGAAGTGATTGGTGATGCGATACTAAACTAATGACAATTCTGGTGCAAATCGAAAGGATGGTGAACTCACGACCATTGTGTCAGTCCAACGAGGAGCTTGACCCATTGACACCTGGTAATTTTTTAGTGAGCCGCCCATGATGCTAGAACCAAATTTAACACATCACAAACCTTCACTACTACATAAAAAGAATACATACAATTTATAGCTACCTCTGCTGTACAAAGCATCGTATCTGCTCAGCTAAGTGCCTCAATTGTTAGTCTGATTGGTTTTAATAATTTTGGTATTGCTCTTTTTTATTTTCTATTTCGTTTGTATAATTTTTGCGGTGATTCTTTTTTCTGTGATTCTTGCACCGAATATCGAATCCAAAACCGAATATCGAATCCGAATCTTGGATCAAAATTTTTACAATTTAACAAAGTTTACATTTTGAGTGAAATTATAACTTTTGAAACATAATTATTACTGTTTGGGTTCCCGTGAAGAAAAGTCATCGTATATTTAGAAATTAAAATGACCAACTGAAAATTCCTACCCTATACCAATTTAAAAAATATATCTCCTCATATAGAGATAGGCCATTAAGTGAAGTAAATTGATTTAGTTTTAAAATTGTATTTAAACTTTAAATGCTAACAATTATGTTAATTCACAACATAAACTCACAAAAACTCATGAGGCAATTGGTCCCTAAAATATAAAACAAAGTAACAAAAATCAGAATAATTATCATTTAGGGAATAATTAAAATTACATGATTTAGAAAAAAAATTCTACCGAGTTAATTTCATCTGCAATTAAACCTACAATTTTTGTTTTATTTTTCAACATATGAATATGTATGTAGAAATTAACCCTTCTCGTTCGGATATATATATATATATATATATATATATATATATATATATATATATATATATATATATATATATATATCATGTCCAAAAAATCACTTTATATATCAACTATCGATTTGAGGTTCGGATATTATCAAATTTGACTATCGCGATAAAACTACATTTATTTCTCCACTTGGTTTGTACAGATTCAACCGAATGCTGTTTGGTCTGCGAAATGCCCCTGCGACGTTTCAATGATTGATCGATCGCTTATACACGCTTCGTTACCAAACATCATTGTTCGTGCTTATCTGGATGATATATAATCATCATATCTGAATCTTTTGACGCCAAAATTTTTTCAAAGCTTAGCCAATTTAAACTTAAAGCAAATAGAACCAAATGTATCTTCCTACGGTCTGAAATTAAATTTTTAGGTCATTTGCTGATAAAAGATGGTATTCTACCCGATGTCAAAAAGGCCGAAGCTATTGTTAAAATGGCGGAGCCAAAGAATTTGCATCATCTAACGACATTCATCCAAACGTGTCCTTGGTTTAGGAAGTTTATACCAAATTTTGCCGATATTGCCTGTCCTTTAACGGACCTTACCAAAAAGAAATTTTTTTGGACATCAAGCAGCGAAAATCGTTTGATCGGCTCAGACAAGCAGAAAAAATAAACCGTGTATTGTACGTACCAAGTACGTTGCAAGTAACTACGCGTTAGGTAGTGTGTTACTTGAATCAGATGGTGGTGAAAAAAAGTCAATCGACTATGCAAACCGGTTTTTAAAACCTGCGGAACGTAATTACAGCACAACGGAACGTGAGACGTTGGCAGTTGTTTGGGCCCTTAAAAAAGTCTTTTACTATACGCTTTCCCTTGATTTTTTCCAGATTCCCAATTCCCCGTATTTAGCTGACTAGTAATGGGATATGAGTTGGCTAAATCACAGGCCAACCACACTTTAATACCATATTTGTCCGGTTTAGAAGGCATATACTGTGTAAAACAAGTTCTGCCTCGAAATGGGAATAATTGTTCGTCTACTACAACGCACGTTGACAGCTCATAATTTTTCCGTAAATTTGTATTTAAAAGTAGAAAAATTTCGGTTATTGCGGCTTGTCATCAAGTAATTTTTGGTTTTTAGTAGCGGGATTATCAACTTTTAAATTGGATAATAGCTCAAAACCGGTTCAATCCCATAACAGTACAATACAGCGGATTCGATGTCGTTTTAGAATGATGTACTCCAGTCGTAATTAAAATTCCAAGATATGTGTTAACATCTACTTCTTTTTTTGGATTTTTGTGTTTATATTTTGCAAAAACAGCCTTCGCTTTTCGGTTAGTCTCTTTGTCTATAATGTTACACATTATGTCTGAAAAAATACATTTGAAAGTATGTCGAATTGACAATATGTTGGTTACTCGGGCTGGTCCTAGTTTTTTTCGAAGAATTTTATGTGGCAATGTTAGAATGAATCTAAGGCTGGTTGATTGCAAGGTGTATTTGATAGGTATGATTCGATTAGTTTAATGAGGTAGTAAGGAATAGAACATTGAATTAATTTATAGACTAAGCCTTTATGCCAGACCGTGTCAAAAGCTTTTTCTATGTCCAGAGAGGCTGCGATTGTTAAACAAATCGGTTTCCAACAATCTGGAAAGTAGCTTGTTTTTAAGATACCATTAATGATATCGGTAAGTTGTGATATTACTTTATCCAGAAGCTTTCTAAATACCGAGTTGGCTATGTTATCGTCTCCCAGAGCTTTTATTTTATTAAGAACCTAAAGAATGTTGGCAACTTCTACTTTTTCGACCATCTTAATTAAGGTTGGATTAGGAGGAGGAGAAAATTGTTGACACAATTATTGACTAACTGTTCAAAAAATGAATCTTTTAGAAAATCGTTTTGTATGTGAACTTTTTCATAGTGAGACGCGATTTCCTCTGCAATTATTTTATGATCTATGATTGAACTAGGATCTTTAGCTATTGAAGTAATCACATTTTGTTTTTTACCACTAAGTTTTCGAATTTCATTGAAAATTTCCGGAATTTCAGGCATTCTGCTTGTGAATTCAGAATTTCTAAGTTCACGGAACCAACAGGAAATCATATTGGAATAAAAATTAATGCCAGATTTCAAAATTTACCCTGGGATTTATAATACGCATGCGATTGTGTAGTTTACTGAGTGTTTGGAGCCCAGGAGGAATTTTTAATGTGGCTTTGCTCTAAATGAAAGGTATATTTTCTTGATGGTAAGTTTGATTATGTTGGTTAACCTGTCTGTTTTTTTTTTTTGACAATTTGAGAAGCGGTAAAGATTTTAGAATCTTCTGAGAGGTTTCGATGAATAAGAATTTTAAATTTCATCCAGTCGGCTTAGGAGTAGTTGCGAAATACTTTTGCTGCTTCTGTTTGGGTCTTGAAAGGGATTGTGAATACAATTGGTAAATGATTTGAGCCAAATTAATGCAAGACTCGCGGTGGAGAACCAAATCAAGAACCGAGTTTCCTCTTGGAAATATTAATTCGTTAGGTTCATTTAATAGGATATTGGAATTATTAGAAGAAGTGAACGACCAATCTGGTTATTGTTTGGGCATCCCCATATGATATGGTGTGAATTAGAGCCACCTGCTAAGATTACTTCGTTACTGGAGGTAAAAAGAAGTTCTAAATCGTTCCTCTTAATCCGTCTCACGTAAATAGAGCAAAACGTCGGGTATTTGTTGTGGGTTCCAACATTTAAAAGTGTTGCTTCAGTTTCGGCTGTTACAAAGTTTTGGCCAAGAAGTGAGGACTGCTATTCTGGATTAAGATAGCGGTGTCTCCAGATTTTACATTTATTGCATCAAGCTTGAAGGTGGTATACCCAGTGACTTGAAATTTATGTCTTTGGGTTAGGTGGGTTTTGGATAGGAGAAGTATGTGTGTCTTGTGCCGGAAGAGCATTTCTTCAAGTTGTTGTCGTCGACAACAACTTGAAGAGTTCGTATTCAACGTAGAAGTGGTCACATTTTCCTTTGATCAGCTAGGTTTATACCAAATAACTGCAACGGAAACCTCTGCCACAATTTAACGATGTTACGCTGAATCTTTGGCAATTTCGGCATTGAGTCACCTGGGCTCGAGCACGTTTCTTCTCCCAGGTGACTTTGTAATGGCTCATACGCTCATAGCTAGTATTTTTCCACAGATGTTGCCTTGTCGACAACTACTTAGAACAGTGGCATCGGGACCCAGAGAAGAATGTGCTCCCCGCATGAATAGAGCAATTTCTGGTATTCAACGTGCGTATACCTTTGATATTCAATTTGGTCTTTTGTAACTTCATTTTTTATCTGGGTCCAGTCACGCTTCTCGGTGGTGATAACGGAGACTGATTTCTCCATGTATCGAAATGTGGGTCTTTCCTCTGCTGTGGTTTTTATTTTCCGCGTTGTTTCCGCCATTTTCTCTACTGGTACGTTGTGCAAGATGAATGGCGGTGGTCGTTTAGCGTATGCTAGAAACGAGTCGTCTGGCATAGCCCTTATCGCCTCTTCAATTTTTTTCGGCTTTTTGGAAGACCTTTTCAAATAAATTATTTCAGGAGCGGTTGTAATCGAGGTTTCTTCTTCGTTTGCTGGATAGCACTGGCAAGATTATTGAATTTTGCTTATTTTGATTTGATGATGATTCTGCATCATGCTGGTATCTGTTAATTAGGTAAAATATCTCAAGCTACTTGTTGTACATTCTTTTTATAGGTTGGTTTATTAGTCCTCAAGTTGTACCCAGTTCCTAATTTTCACTGACTATAGTTTCTGAAAAAGTGTCTAATTAGTTTAATTGTTTGTTGACTTGAGTAAAGAGTTTTTCTTAACTATCGTTGGACTGATAGTCATAACAAGTAAAGTAACGTGATGATAGCCCTTCGAAGTTTTCTATGTAAACGTACTTTTCGGATATCACTTTTGATACGTACAAAACCACAAAATTTAAATCCATATAGGGCAGTTGCCAGTTGCTTTCATTTAAATGCTCGACCTGCGGTAAAAAGCTTTTTCTTTTGTGGGTTGTTATAGTCTTGATCCACAACTCGTTTTTATCAACCACCTCACAAATTAAATTGAACCTAAGTGGTTTAAAGAACGACATATATATATATATATATATATATATATATATATATATATATATATATATATATATATATATATATATATATATATATATATATATATATATATATATATATATATATATATATATATATATATATATATATATATATATATATATATATATATATATATATATATATATATATATATATATATATATATATATATATATATATATATATATATATATATATATATAAACGGACTATCCGTTTTATTTTAATTATGTCACGGAGGACAATAGACGTAATTTACATTCCGCAGGTAACTATGGAAGTTATTTCATATACTGCACAACGTGATCCAGTGAACTACAGTACAATTTCTTCATCGACTTCAAAGTGAACATTATAGAGTGGCTTATGGGTATGTTAAAGTATAGTGAAGTGAATATCGTTACCAAATGAGTGAGGTAAAGATAATTAAACGCAAGTGTGAACACGCTAAAAAAGCAATAACGCGTGTGGAAAAAACTGTAGGAGGAATTAAAGTTGATACTAATATTGAGCTGTACATTCAGCTAGAGCTACTCAAAAAAGTCTATATACAATTTAAAGATTATGTCGAGGGCGTTATTACACTCGATCACTTATAAAGGCATATTCCAATCATATCGGCTAATTACTTACTTGGAGGCTTGGAAGAAACTCGGTGTGCGGTACGATAACCAAAGTCTCGTGATTACATCGCTAATTAAGCAGTTCTTGAGTTAACAGGCAGTTACCGCAGAGTGCGCTAAGTCAATGGGAAGAATATGTGATACGTCTGACAAGGTCATCAAAGGGTTGAAAGCATTGGGTCAAGAAATAGAAAAATGTGGACCTATGACTCATCTACATAATTCTGCAAAAGCTATGGATGAAGACACACAAAGGCAATGGGCGATTAAAAGCGTTAAAGCAGAATATACAAAATATTGATGTTGATCTTATCGATGTGATCTTATCGATGTGATCTTATTACCATAAATTTAAAACAAAAGATGCAATTTGTTGCAAATGATCGAGTATGTTTCAATTGTCTATTCAAAGGACATCTGTCTAATAAGTGTCCATCGAAACGACGATGTTTCGTATTTCAACGGAAACATGACACTTTTCTCCATTCATCGCAAGCACCCAACTTTAACACATCGCTCCAGGAATATGACAAATCGGGGAATTCAACGCTGGTATCATCACCGGCATTACCCACAAATACTGCAGTGATGCAAGGTACACATTGTTGCCAACTGCGCTTTAGTAAAGATGAAATCACTATCACAGGGCATTGCTGGATTTACGATCAGACGCATCATTAATTACTGAAGCTTGCGTGAATAAACTTCAACTACCCTGGCACAAATACCACTACTAAGGGTCGAACAGCAGTTACCCTCACATCGCGAGTGAATGCAAATTTTGTCCTGGATGCCGATTTTTTCATTTTGGATCGGCTCACTTCACGATTACCTAAACTAAAGGCTTTAGTATTAAATGCCTGGCATGAGCATGTGGTGATTCAAATAAATTCGACTTAACTTCCCTTTGCAAAGGACACCAAACTATTAGGAAGTTCAATTCAATAAGCCACGTCAACGTTTAAAGCGTTCAAATCAAAATTACAAAGTCAGGATAGTCTTCGAGATGCGTACAAATTGTTAATGGACGACTATGAGCAGCTCGCGGCCATATGGCAGTAATCTAACCCGACCAACTTGACTTTTCACACTTTTACTTACCTCACCGTCCAGTAGTCAAACCAACCAATGCAAGCGCGATGGTCAGTGTGGTATTCGATGGTTCAGCTACCACGTCATCATCCAACTCGCTTAACTCCAAAATGCTAGTGGGACTAATGGTGAAACCCCACTTGCTCAGTATTCTCTGGTGATTTCGTCTTCATCCAGTAGCATTCACGGTAGACATAGAGCGAATGTATCGCCAAATACGAGTTGATGCTCAAATCTGCGATTATACCAGCGCATTGTATGGCGTAAAAGACCTACTGACCAAATAAAGCACTTTCGAGTGCTAACTGTCTCATACGGCACTTATACTTATACTTTCTTCATTATCAAGCGTTTACCGAGGCATAAGAGTGGTAAGTTTGGATGAACCACATGAACACAAAATTTTGGGTCTTCACTGCGATACAAGATCCATGTCAAGTAGAAACTTGACTTTTATACTGCGATACCTACACAAAGCGAAGTCTGCTAACCGAAACTTCACGTTTTGCCTATGCAAAACCAAGAAACTAACACATTTGGATGATGTATCACCCGCGAGTCAAATCACAACGGATGAATATAAGTGGGCGGAACACCAATTGTGCAAAGTAGTTCACAAAGTCCACTTCGCAAAAGAAGTTTAACTTCTCATCTTAGCCAATCTTGAAAGGAAAATTAATCTCTCTTTCACCGTATTTAGATGAAATCGGCAATATTCTAAGCTGACATTCGAAAAGGCAACGACACTGCTGTCAGATCGAGGCGATATTCAATTCTCAATTCTAGGCCACTTCCACCAGTAAGCGAAGATATTGGAAACATCATAGCACTTACCCCAGTACATTTTTTGACGACAGCTCCACTCATCAGTTCCTGACATCGATAACTCGAAAATACAAGATAACCGTTTAACAAGATGGGAAGAACTTCAGAAGCGAATAATGGTGTTTTGGAAACGATACATGGTAGAATACATCAACAACTTACAGCAGAGAATAAAGTGGAGAACCCAACATGCAAACTTGAAAGAAGAAGATGAGGTGATCATCAAAGACATCCATTTGCCAGCACTATCGTGAACTTGCTCGTATCATTAACCTGGAGACGATAATATTGTGCGAGTCGTGACATTAAAGACTACAACTTCAACGTTGGACAGACCTGTGGCCAACTCATTAAGTTAATTGAAGTTAAAAAACCAAGTCCTTAACAGGGGCCAGAGTGTTAACGACCATTAGATGTCACTATTTATTTAGTACATTATTTATACTAATTATGTGTACTAATGCATGTAATATGGTTTGGTCTGCTTCTTTTTACTCGGACAGTCAAAGTGAACATATCATTGATACACATATTAATAACTACGTAAAGTCAAATAAATAAAATCCAAAATATATATTATAGTTTGTTATAATTCTTATCCTCATAAGTAGACCACTGATATCCATTATCATTTAGCTTGGTAGCCAAAGCTTTATAGGTTTCAGATGATTTTTCATACATTGTTGTTTAGTAGTGCGATTCTATATTCTATATTTTTAATTGGTCCTTTTCGTATTTTTTAAAACCACCTGGGGATCGATTCTGTTTCGATGAAAAGATAATGATAAAAAAAAATTATCAATATGTTTTCATTTACTTTTATCGTTTTATTTTATCATCAACATCGAAAACACGATTCCGGTTTACCAAATTGATAAAATACATTAGTTCTGAGTTTTTTACGCATGATGTCAGTGAAAACTGTTATACATTTTCAGTTCAGTGTTATATATGTTTATATATCTAAATAAAATATATGTCAAAATTTGAAATAGATATTTTGTATACACAAATTTATATAAATTTATGTCTTATAGAAAAATTGAAGCACATTATTACGATTATTATGGTTAAATTAATTATTATTTAGTAAAATTGAAACTCGTGATTGACTTTTAAAATTTGTCATTAACATAATACACACAACACACATATAGGGTCTGTTTTTTTGATATCGGAGAAATCGGAGAGATAAATTTACTGTCAAATTTTCAGATATGCGTTTTTTTTAATATGAAAAAAATTATCTCTCTGTGTCGTTTTTTTTACGCTCCGATAATTATCGGATACGATCTTTTTACTCTGAAAAAATGTACAGATTATTTTATATTTTTTAGTAAATTCTAAAATGGCGACTCCGATTAATGTTGAGCTATCAGGTGACAAATAAAACTTTAATTTAGGGAGTTTAATGCTGAAATTCATAAAATAATTTATTATTTTTGGTACTAAAAAATAACACAAAAAATATTTTGTTCGATCTGATAGATAAAAATCGGAGAAAATAATTATCAGTTATATCCGATAAATAATCTCTCTGATCTCTCCGATTTCTCCGATATCAAAAAAAAATACGGCCATAGAATACACACATATAGAATACATAAAACACACGAAACACATACATTTAGGCGCAAAAAAAATAATTTTATCATTGGCGATAAACTCTTTTCGGCGACAAAATCAAATTGATAAAATATCTCAGTTTTTCACCAAATTTGACACAAGTTTATCGTTTACCACGAAAAAGGAATCGCGATTTGTGTTTTATCGATGATAAGTTTATCAGCTATCATTATCATCGAATCGGAATTGCACCCCTGGGGTTCGATTCTGTTTCGATGAAAAGAGAATGAAAAAAAAAAAATTTATCAATATGTTTTCATTTGCTTTTATCGTTTTATTTTATCATCAACATCGAAAATGCGATTCTGGTTTACCAAATTGATAAAATACATTAGTTCCGAGTTTTTTACGCATGATGTCAGTGAAAACTGTTATACATTTTCAGTTCAGTGTTATATATGTTTATATATCTAAATAAAATATATGTCAAAATTTGAAATAGATATTTTGTATACACAAATTTATATAAATTAAAGTCTTATAGAAAAATTGAAGCACATTATTACGATTATTATGGATTAATTAATCATTATTTAATAAAATTGAAACTCGTGATTGACTTTTAAAATTTGTCATCAACAGAATACACACAACACAAATATAGAATACACACATATAGAATACATACAACACACGAAACACAAACATTTAGGCGCAAAAAGAATAATTTTATCATCGGCGATAAACTCTTTTCAGCAACAAAATCAAATTGATAAAATATCTCAGTTTTTCACCAAATTTGACACAAGTTTATCGTTTACCATGAAAAGAGAATCGCAATTTGCGTTTTTTCACTGATAAGTTTAGTATTTATCAGTATCATCGAACCGGAATTGCACCCCTGGGGTGCAATTCCGGTTCGATGATAATGATAACTGATAAACTTATCATCGATAAAACGCAAATCGCGATTCCTTTTTTGTGTTAAATAATAAACTTATGGCAAATTTGGCGAAAAAATTAGATATTTTATCATTTCGATTTTGTTGCTGAAAAATATTTGTCGCCGACGATAAAATTACTGTCTTTGCAGTAATAATATTTAATTTTACCATAATAATAATAACAATTTGCTTCAATTTTACAAAATAATACATAAATTTATATAATTTTGTGTAACAAAAAATTTATGTCAAATTTTGACATACATTTTATTTAGATATATAAACAAATATAACACTGAACTGAAAATGTATAACAGTTTTCACTGACATCATGCGTAAAAAACTCAGAACTAACCCTACGTCTCCACCTGATATAAATCATACCATTACCATTAACATACCATAAGACTAAATTATTAAAGATGGCGTCTGGTGTGGTCAATGTACGATAAATCTGACATTTAGAAATCATTCGTGACAATGAGTATTTATGGAGTATATACCTCGATATACTCAATAGATACTGATTGTTTTTATAGAAATTTTATAATTTTAATATAATTTTGCTTTTTATTTTGAAATTGGGTTTAAAAAATTATGCATAACACAAAGTTTCAACGTAAAGTCATAATGACGCCATTTTGAAAATAACGAAGTGTCATAATTTTGTATACCATAAGTCTACCATCAAGTTATACCATCATGGTATAACTTGATGGTAGACTTATGGCAATGTTATGTTAATTGCGAGTCTCCACTAGCAAACTGTTATAATATTAATGGTATAACTTGATGGTAATGGCAGGTGGAGAGCCTATGTAATGAATTTTATCAATTTGGTAAACCGGAATCGCGTTTTCGATGTGGATGATAAAATAAAACGATAAAAGCAAATGAAAACTTCTTGATAATTTTTTTTTTTTTGCAATATCATATCATCGAAACAGAATCGAACCCCTGTTTCCCATTGTTCTTTTTTATCTGTAAAAAGATCTTTAAATTGTATCTACAATTATATTGCTAGTCTGTTGAATTTTTTAGCTTTTAAAGTCTTTAATAAATTTTCAACTTCGTTGCTCAGCTGTAAGATAAACTTCTCAAGATCACTTAATTTTCTTCAAAGTACGAAGCAAGATTTTGATTTGATTTTTGCCAAAGAAAACAGCTTTAGTTATGTATATAGTAATGTTAGGATTATACCCTGAATATTATGGTCCTCAATATTATAACATGATTTTAAGTTTATGAACCAATCTATATGCAATCCGAGCTTGAATTTATGAGTAAAATGTTGGTCATAGAGTAAATGTTAAAAAAATTTTAAAAACCAAACTATCCGAATTTCAATCCATACATCAATGTCAAATGTGTAATAAAATTATTAAATTAATCGTTTTTCATTTGTTTTTTCTTTGCAGAAAATCGAAAGACCATTTTTATCAGCCGTTGAAAATACATTAGGCGATCGATATACCGAAAATATCGAAAATATTTATAAAGTAACAATAAAATTTATAATTGAAACGCTAATAAAAGGTTTCGAGGTGAACTCATCAAATTATCAATTACAGCAATGTGCATATGTAGATAATAAAACCGTAGATAATAATGATAATAATTCTAAATTAAATAATTGTAAATCGTGAACATATTACTATTTATCATATTATTAAAGTAGTTTTTTAAAGAAACAAAACAAAAAATAAAAAATTATTATAATTAAAATTACTGATGATTAGCAGACAAAAAGATTTTAATAATTAAAGTGTATACACGAGATTCGGACGAGACGAGAACTTTTTACCGCGCACAATCATCGTCCGTCATCTACATGATTATAAAATAATGTATCAATAAAATATTCAATTATATTTATTATAATTTAGTTTTAATGTTTATTAATTTATTATAATTTAACGGTGAAATGATATAAATGTATAAAGCCGCGGCCAGACAAATGAAAATATACGACCAATGTTGACAATTTTTACAAATTTCAAATCGTGTAACCACAAAACAAATGATAAATACACACCAAGGTAAATAGATCAAAGAAAATGATCAACATTGGCAATCAGGCTGGCCGCGTCTTAATAATGGCAGAAGCATTTCTTAGAAATAAAATGATAACACGCACAATTTATGCTTAATACCTGAATTCCATTATGAAACACATACTGTCAATATTGTAAAAGACAGAGGAGTAAAGACAATACGAAAATTCATTAGAGTAACAGTAAAATCATAAAAAAATGTTCCCTTTCTTTTATTTATATTTATTTCCACTACTGAATAAATTTGTTTCCTTTCACTCTTCAAGTAAATCTATATTTTTTATCTCAAGTAAAGTTTTTTACATTAAAGTTCTAATTGAAAATCAGGCTTAAGTTGTAAAATATCTTTTGTTTAAAGTTGTAAAACCGTTTCCGGTTTAAATTTGTTTGTTTCCTAATTTTAAATGCTCAACTGCCCAAAACATCATAGAGTATAATATTATATATATCAAATATCACAAAAATTGTAGAGATAATTTATCTTCTAAACTACGAACAGATACAGATTATAGTCCTCAATTTTATAAGGAATTTCGTGTGTTTGGTAATTTTATAAATTCAAAAAAATTTTCAGTACACCTCTGGCGATACACAGAGCTTTACCGAGAATTTAAACCAAACCAATTAAAAATTAAAAAAAGTAACACCCATTATTTAAAATAAGCCTAGCTCTATTACATAATATAATTATTATATACAAAATTATATATAAAAAATTACACTATATATATATATATATATATATATATATATATATATATATATATATAAATTAATTAAGTAAAAAATAAAACCAAAAACAACAAACGTTATATGAATTGATAGATTATAAATTTTAATAAAACCACACACTAAACCAAAATCAAATAAATAAATTGATTTAAATAGTGAATATTATATATACATTAAATATAGACGAACTATTATTTTAATATTTTTTCAATTTTCCTAGAAAAGTTATCGATTTTAATTTTTACCAAATAAATGCTGCCAAAATTGTCATATATGTTATAATAAACAGGATATATAACAAATATTAATATTTATTTACAATTATATATATATATATATATATATATATATATATATATATATATATATATATATATATATATATATATATACCTATATATATATATATATATATATATATATATATATATATATATATATATATATATATATATACATATATATATATTTTTTTTCAACATGAAACAATGAAATATCTTCATAAGCAAAATTTAACCATTCTGCGAGATTTAACATTAGTCACTCACCTCCCTCGTTGACTGGAAGGCGAGGTTAACTTTGAAATTTTAAATAGGACTACCTATCTTTTAAATAGGACTACCTATCTTTTATTACAGTTTCGAATTCTAGGAGTATAAGTACATATTACTACTCTGAAGCTTTTTTCGATTTTGATAATAGATGGCGCTGTAATTGATGAAATAAAATTGTATTATATTATTTCTCGGCCAGGGTGGTGGAGTCGGGGAAAAAATATCCGACTACGGTAAATATTTACAAGTGGACTCGGACTCCAGTAAATATTTACAAGTCGACTGCGTCGACTCCGACTCCTACAGAAGTAACGAAAATTTGTTAGAATAACTGTCAGTACATTTTTCTATATTTTAACTGAAGCTCTTCTGCTTTCTTTTTCACATGGACTTTCCACTTTAACTTTGCATCAAGGTTCATACCAAGGTATTTTGCTTGATTTGCATATGGTACAGGGTTATTATTGAGAGTGACAGGAAGTGGTTCTATTGATCTATTAGTGCAGTTAATGTGAGTAGACTTTGATTCATTCACTTTAATTTTCCACTTAGTTAGCCAATCTTGTATACTATTTATGGCTATTTGTAGTTTGAATGTGACTTCACCGATTGTGTCACCAACAGCAACAATTGCAGTGTCATCGGCAAACGTGGCTGTAGTTGTATTGCTCGTCTGTGGTAAGTTGCTTGTAAACAGTTCAAAAAGGAGTGGCCCTAAAATACTACACTGCGGGACTCCTGCTTTAGCTTCTTTTGTGCTGGAGTAAGTTCCTTCCTGTTTAACTCTAAAGTATCTTCTTTTCAGGTATGACTTTAGCAGTTCGCAATACTCAAATGGCAGAGTTTTCTCTAAATTAAATATTAAACCTTCTAGCCAGACTTTGTCAAATGCCTATGCTATATCCAGAAATATGGCTGAATAAATCTTTTTTTCCTCTAAGGATTTTAAAAAATCTCTATTAAATCTGTTATTCTATGGACTTTATTGATTGTGGAGTGTTTCTTTCTATATCCAACTTGGTGGGACGGAACAGCTTCTGATTTTGTAATTTCTGGTTTAATTCGTTTTAGTAATAGTCTCTCAAACATTTTGACATAATGGGAAGAAGTGATATTGGCCTGTACGAGGTTAATTCACTTGGTGGCTTACTTGGTTTAGGTATCATTATTACTTTCGCAAATTTCCAAGATAGAAGGACGTAACGGAGTCTGGAGGAAGCATTAATCATGTCTGATATTTTTTTAATAGCTTTATTATGTAGTTATTTAAGAATCTTTCCAGTTATCAAGTCATATCTTGGTGATTTTTTAAGTACTACATGGTTCTTTATTTCTTGCTTCACTTCTTTAGCATTAGTTAATGGGGTAGTATCACTGTCTGAGACATTTATTTTGATATCACCACTAATACATTCTAACACTATGATAATTATCGCAATTGGATATTATAACTGGAGATGGCCGTGGCACTTTTTTCTCCAGTTGCACTTTCTGGCTTCTGGTTGAGAGTTCTTTACTTGATCGTTCCTGTTCCACTGGAACCTGAACTTTTTCCTCCTGTAGTACATTCCTACTTCCGGTTGGAAGCTGCTCAATTGATTATTTCAGTTCGGATGAAACCTGTGGTGATTTACTCATCTTGTGCTTCTTATTTTTTGTTACGGTTCAGAATCCATCCCGTTTCTCCGTTCAGCTCTTCCTCGTATGTTTTATATTTAACCTTATATGATCATTGGTATCGTGTTTTTCCTGCAGCTAACAGGTTCTTTCTCAGATTGTACTGAGCATTTAGAGCATCTTTTAGCATATTTAGAGCATCTTTCAACTCCTTGTCTTCTCGCTGTAAGTTTTCGAGATCTTTTTTAGATTTAACGTTAACTTTTCTATTTCGTAAATCTTATTGCGCAGTTCTGCGTTATCCCTTTCCAAGGTATTTGCTAATGGTGGTGATCTATCACGCTGGGTTTTTGTCCAAATGGGTTGAGTTGGCTAAGAGAGATTTTAAACATGATTGGCTCACCCCAGAATCCATTGAGCCAGCCTCGTTAGAGGGTGGATTTGTCAGCTTCTTAGCTGGGTTACTACCTGGGGTCAATTATCTGAATTAGTTGTACTCATTGTTTATGTTACTGGTCATGAAGCATCTACCACTCTGAACAGTACGAGTTGGTAGTGGGTCTGGATTGAGAAAATCATTTACTAAGTTCTCGATAGTCGGTTATACCGCCGTGTCTTGGTCGCCAGAGCCTCGTTAGTTACCTAGCAGGGTGCATCAATTGCAGATGAGGATGACATTTGAGCTGTTTGACCATTTAACTTAAGCCCCCTTTTCCACCTCACAACGCATATGATGAATTTTGGAAAGTCATGCTGCACTATATAGCTATAAGTTCATCCAGCACCATATCGGTCTGGTCTGATATGACATTGCCTCCATCTTACACTACTGTCATCAGTCTCTTCATCATCCGACTCATTTATGTTCATTTTTGTCACAATCCTCAACATATTTGTCGCATGTCGATGACAATTGATAGCACTTGACTTTTTGCTATTTCATATTCATCCAAAATCACAACGTGTGCGTAACCAATATTAACAAATTGCACGTTAATAGCGAAGTAATTTACTCTGTGTTGAGTGCAGCCGACCATTTAAGCATTTCCTTTTTATTGTGTGCTTCCGTTAGTACCATATGACGGATGTTGTTTCGTTCTAAAGAAATATTTAGAATCCTTGCCATTTCTCCGTTTAGTCTCACAAACGCAGGAATAAAAAAAATGTTAGTCGGACTGAGTTCTTAAATACCACCTAAATTATCAATTTTTTGAGATTATCAGCAGTCTTACACAGTTTTCAGATTGACCATGCGAAGTTTTGCTAGCCTCACTATTGTAATGAACGCGTCTTCTTTCTTTATAGATTATTGTTATAATTGTAATGAACGCGTCTTCTTTTTTTATATAGCATTAGTGTTATAAAATAATGAATTTATAAACCTGTTTTGCGTTGCGGTGTGATAAATAAAGTTAATAAAGTTTTTTTTTTTTGGGACAACCGAGAAAACAGGTACACAGCAATAAATGAATAATTAAATAAAATAATAAATAATATGGATCTGTTAATAAAACATCCACGTTATAAAAAAGAAGACGCGTTCATTAAAATTATAACAATAATCTATAAAGAAAGAAGGCGCGTTCATTACAATTATAACAATAATCTATCAAGAAGAAGACGCGTTCACTACACTATTTCTTGTTTGTATATTTTTTTTATCTGCTTCATCTACATCATCAAATATTTTGAAATGAGCAAGTTGAAGGTGACTTTTAGATTTGAAGCTCTGCTTTGAGCATAGTTTCCTTCGCCAGAATAACTGCTTATTTTACCTTTAGACATTTTGCCTTTTCATTTTTTATTTGGCACATATAAAACTTTCAATCGTCAGAAATTTTAAAATTATCAAAAAGCATCGACCGTGAATTTGATTCCTTTGCCATTGCCATAAAAAAATTAATCTAGGACATAAAACCATTTGTAATTGTAAATATAATACTCTACATTATTTTGATTAAAAAATTAATATCAACTAATATGAAATAAAACTTACAGAATGTTAATCTTATAGAAATTAATTTGCACCACACGATTATTTAAAAATGTACACTACTTTTTTTAAAGGCATTTAAATTATACATTAACTAGTACAAAAAAGTATAAGTTTAACATTCAAATTCAACGAAAATTGTACATCTGCAGTATTCTTTCTCATTTCGCTCTATCGCAAAATAAAATTTAAAACAATATAGAAAGCAACTTCCTTCGGGTAGCCGATTTCCGTCAAAATCAACTAACCTACGTTCTTAATTTTAGTTGGAAAATCCGAATCTGCAATAAAAAATAGAGGTTCCTATTTTAATCTAAAAGTTACCTCCACCCTACCTACTAGGAGGGGAGGGGGTACTAATTTTAACACTAATATATGTTCCCCTCGGAATGATTAAATTTTGATCTTGTAAAAAATTTTTTCGTAGAGAGCTTATTTTCCGAGATATTTGAAAATTTCAGCTTAAAAAAACACCCGGCATAAATATACATATATGTATATATATATATATATATATATATATATATATATATATATATATATATATATATAAATATATATATATATATATATATATATATATATATATATATATATATATATATATAAAGGGTGTCACAGAAAGAATGGATAAGCCTGAAACGCCTCATAGTAGGACTATAGGATGCACCAAAAAAAGTTTTTTTTTAAATGTACATCCTTTTATCTAACGTAATTACGAGGTTCATTAATATTAATATGCAGATGAAATAAATTTAACTAAATAAAAAATTTTAAAAATTCAATCATTTCTTGTCTTAAACTATACCTGACGATGAAGGCCTCATGAAAAATAACGTAACCCAGTGATAAACTTTGTTTTTCCAACGCTGGTTCATGCAAGATAAGGAGAGTTTAAGTTAGTTAAGTGTGAGCGAGTGAGAAATATAAGTGTTTAGTGCGACAATCAACTTGTTCGATATCGCATATGTTTCATTTCGCTATTTGGTTGGACTATTCCAACTTGAAAGAAATGTAAATAAATCTGCAGACCTTTATAGGGAAAGATACCAGAACGTGCAACATCCGGATTACCGCGTATTCATCAGAGCCCACGGGTGTTACTCCGAAGAAAGTATACCTGGGAGCGGTGTTGGTGGTATCAGCACTGTATAACCCAATAATACTGATACCGAAGACACGATACTTGAGGAAATTGAACGAGATTCGTCTACCTCTGCAAGAGCAATAACTCGATGCACTTGGATCGAAAAATCGAGCGTACACCGAGTACTGAAAAAAAATTTCCACCCCTACTTTAATTCACGCGTGAAAACTCTGCAACCGAGAGACTACAACGCAAAACTGGACACTTTCAAATTTAATGCGCGAAGATCCCAGTACCAGTTCAAATTAGATTTTTGGACTTGCATGAAAACTTATCTAGTCATCTGCCAAATTTATTTAAAAAAGTGTCCGAAGAAGTAAGAGAATCCTATTGGTTCCAGAATAATAGGTATTCTGCTCACTATAAAGTAAACGTCCATGCCTACTTGAATGATATACAAACCACAAAAAAATGGTTTGGCAGTCTGGGCCCGTTTTGTGTCATCCACATTCCTCGGACCTAAATCCGTTGGACTTTTTTATTGGATTCGCCTAAAAGAAAAGTTCTACTCGAAGCCTATTAGACATTTACAAAAGTTATTTTTCATGAAGTCCTTATCATCAGGTATAGTTTAAGACAAGAAAAGAATGAATTTAACGAGCAATTGGCACAGTGGTTAAAGCTGTGGTGTTTGGGACGGGAGGTACCGGGTACGAACCCCAACGGGGGATGGTTGCAAAAAGGATTTTTCATCACCTGATTACGATCGGTGATGACGATGAACACAACTATGATCCCCTGTTGGAGTGCAGAATAGGCTGGCTGAAGCAATTCAATGTGCAGATGGAGTTAAAAATCGAACCTGTATTCGTGCGTCTTCAATTGGGCTGGTGACGGCGTAAGGTAGGACATTAAAAATTAACCGCGAAAGAGTTGGAAGAGCTTCGGCCCCAGAAAAGATTGCAGGGTTCAGACACAAAAAAAACTTTTAATTTTTAAAATATTTTTAGTTAGTCAAATTTATTTCATCAGTATATTACTATAGCAATAACCTCATATTAGAAAAAAGGATGTATTATAGCATTCTTTACTAAATACGCATTTTTTTAAATAGTTGGCTCCTTAGGCTTTCATAAATTTTCTTTCACCACGTACGCTTAAACTTTCACAAAAAATATATTTACCACATTTCATGATTAAAATTGAAATTGAATTTTTTTGTTTCAAAAAAAGTACAACAGCCACTCATATGATTTATTGCATATCTGTTGGTATAGTTTATGAAGAATATTATAGTACCAAAAAACCTATGGATTTCATTTATTTGTAGCCATGGTTTACAGGAACGCAAAATATTAAAAAAAAAAAATTTAAAAAAAAACTGCATTATCTCAGGCACTATATATATATTCTTTCTGGGACCCCCTATATATTATATATATATATATATATATATATATATATATATATATATATATATATATATATATATATATATATATATATATATATTTCTTATGATTTATTCGAGTCGAAATATTTATTATCTTTCTACATTAAATTGTTGGTTATATGTACATTGGAAACGAACATAAATTTTCCGATTATTTAAAATAAATGAAAATTTTATGATTCTTCAAAATTATTTCACTTGTATTTTTCCGAATCGTATTATGTTAAATGTCTCGATTATATGTTTATTGCTTTTCGATTGTACGTTTTTATTGAGCCTTGATTAGTCTAAGAGTATAGAAATGTATAGATGCTATATTTCATGTATTTATTGACTTCAATAAATAATTTTAAAAAAATGGCAGGCGTTAAAATTACTAATCGTACGTTCCAGATATAGTAGTTCCAATGGATATGAAAATATAGCAATTTACAAGTATAATTATTCCAAAATTTCGAGCAAGTATTACAATTTACAAACCATAACTATGCACTACACAATTTTGTGTAAAATTCGTATTTTCATACACTAAATTTAGGTTCGTTTCCTAGCTACTAAAAAAATCGGATTAGATTAAATTACACGAACAAATTACGTGAATTTTAGGATAGCAAAAACTCGATTTTTATTCACTTTAAACCGGCTGACCTAAACCCAACAGTCATGTTTGTAAATGTGAACCTGGTTCTACTAATGAATCAGCTGTTACAGATCAAGTTTGGAAAACATATTTCTACAAATTTTTCTACTCCAAGATCATAACTTTGGTACGTATAAAGTTGGCGGGGATGGAACCAGTGATATATTATTGTCGGTCGACAATTTAAGAATTTGTAATCGATTAAACTCTATGGGAAGATGAAATAGTAGACATTTTTTTGTAAAACTTCTAGTTGCGAAGAATTGACAATGCCACATGACAATGATGGAGAACACCCTTTTCTGCCGATTTTATTAAAGCAAGTCTAAAACTGGCCACTCAATTGTCACTCATTTTGTCCAAACGATGAACGTGCTGGAAAGTTTCAACGGTTGCTTAATTTTCACAATTATTCAAGAATTGCAGAAAATATTGCGGAATTCGATTTAGTTTATACACTTGCAATAATTCTGGACTTTCTATTTTGCGACTCATGATATTTATCACCAGACAGACGGTTATGAATTAAATTTTAACAATATTACAGTACTCTGTTGGAATTTACAATCCATTACTGTTAAAATATATAATTTTTGTTGTATTCGTCTATTGTCGACCCTTCCCAATGAGACATTTAACAAACCAATACCCCACAAAAATGTTAAGCTAAACAAATATTCAAAAATGTAAAGAACTATAATTTTTTGACTATAATTGGTTTAAAATAATTGTTAATCAAGAACTACCTCGAAATTCTATTGAAAAATTTACAAAATTTATTTAAATCTATCAGATATACTAGAAAATAATAGTTTTTATACGTACATATAAAGATAAACACAGTAACACGATATGCTTATAGCAAATATATATACATAAATGTGCAATAGTATTTGGAATCATAAAAGGTGGCCCCCAAATATAACAAAAACATAAAATTTTATAACTAAAATGGTAAAAAGCAAAGTTATGAATTAAAAAGATATTCGATTCGAATAATTTTTGCATAAAATTTAATTTAATTGGCTTATATTTACTATCATTAAAATATTTAATGAGATTTTGAAATTGTTGAGTAACACTGTGGAAGTCAGCGACTCATTCGATTTGTAAAACCTTTCGTGTTTTCAGACGTATCCCACATTTGAATATTTTTGAGGGTTCTATTTACAAAGTACTCATCAATTATATTAAAGGTCGAGCTAAGATAAATTATCCATACTAATTTCACATAAAATTTAGCTAGCTAATGGGAAAATATAGTTTGTCGGATTGTATAATAGATGGCAATTCTATAAAGTCTCCAATATTTTCGCGTCAATTTATCTGCAAGGTACATTAAATTAATTCGAAATTTTGACATTTTGAATGTACATGATTTTGGTTTAAGCCTAAGTAGTACTCAGTTCAGATTGAAATGAAATTTTAACGCAGTCTCCAAAAATCTATTTATTTTCGAGTGAAATAGAAATTAAGTTTTTTGGAGAATTATTTTTTTTTTTTACATGTAACACCAACAAAAAAACAAAATGTAAATCATGCAATTCACGATTTTTATATCTGTCATTCCTAAAATTTGTCGTGCTAGGTATTGTATAGTAAAATATTCCCAATTTTTTTATTGTAGATGCCGCGCCAATTGACTATATTACACTACGAATTGTGATTTTTAAGAATACACAATAAAACATAGCAAGAAAACTTTAAGAAATAATGAGTTGATGTATTAATTTCGTACGAAAAAAGATTGGAGAGTTTATGTGCGCCATCTCTGGAACATGCCATGTACTTGAATAAATTTTGATTTTTTGCTCGTGATCTGAGTGAAAACGAAATCTCAAGAGAAATTTTTCATTTTTGATTTCGCTTTGTTAAAATCGTTTGAAGATTTCACTCGAAATCGATCTGAGGCTTTATCACATAAAAGTGAAGAAGATAATAACCCACCAAGTCCAAAAATCTAAACTAAAATTTAAAAAATTTGAAAACATTACACCATTAAAACAAAAAGACACGTCAATAAGGCATGTCAAAATTTATCTCTACACATTTTTTTTAGCTCGATATTTATCTGTAGATTTGTGGAGACTACGTTAAAATTAAGCTTAGTTCGAGTTGCATACTTAGCTTAAGTTCGAAACAATTAAAGCTTCATTCAAATCGTATAACAATTTTGAATTTCACTAGTCTACCTATAGCAACCTATAGCTACAGTGACAGAATGGTATTTTCACACAACAATATATACAGAGACGAGTAAAAAGAATTGTAGAGTCGTTCAATGACCTTTATCCAGGTGAATTTTTGTATACCTGTAATTTCTGTATTTATTTGATAAAAGTACACCACCAACCAGGAAGTTTGAGTAAAAGTATTTTGAATTTTTATGTTTCATGTGAAATGGTCGAAAATTTAACAAGGCGTCTATTATGAAACATTATTCGCTTTCGTAAAATTCGATATCTAAAGATTTGATACGCGGCGAATATGCCTATTATAGCTAATTGAATCTAGCGAATTGTAATATTAAAAAAAATAAATTTATCAATTAATTTTTATCAATTATAAAAATACACGACCATTACCTTGAATAACACTTCGAATTATACGATATTCCACATCTAAAGAGCAGTCGGGTTTTGACTTGATATTTTCGTAAAATTCGATTCATATCGAATTATTCGAAAGCAAAAAAGTTTCATAGTACCGAAATACGCGCGTGAATCGATTTTGTCGAACTCGAATATGTTGCATAATTGACTCCCATATATGTTAAATGTTGCATCTCCCACGTTTTTCTAACCTCTTTCAGCTACAAAATTATTTATCAACTTCAATATATTGATCGGAAGGTCACTCTTCATAGATTTCAATTTTTTGATAGGTTTTACTCATCTTTTACTAACAGGCAGAAACAGTACTGTATTTTATTTTGTTGGGAATAAATTTGATAATTTCATAAAACTCCATTTTATTTATTTATTTAATTATTTCAAAATAAGATGTATATAAATATGATTTTTCGTTGTTTCGTTATTGCTGTCAAAACAATTCTCGAAACAGAACATGAGCATCAAAGCCGAGCGTCGTCGCCTGTCAAATTGAAGTACTTTTCATATTACCGAGGCGGCTTTCCTTTGCGCTCCGAAAATATTTTTTTATTTAAAGTTTTTAACTTTATAAATTCTATACCACATAAATTCACAAACAAAACTAAAATATATTTGGCAGCTGCAAAATTATGAAGCGACGAAGCGGCGCTCCATTATGAATGTATCAAAGGCTTCGCATTTGTGGAATATGAAAATGTCGAGACGAGGCGGTAATATGTAAAGTGCTTTAAATATGCAAACAGCATACTATGCTTACAGAACCAATGACGGTAGCGACGACTTTTTTCGTTGAAATAAATAAAACAATGTTGCCAACAATTTTTTATTTTTTTAAGTTAGATTTTTAATAGAGTAATACTCTCTTTATGGCAGCCATGTTTTAAAATTTTTTATTGTTATTTTTATATCGCGATATGCTGACTCTTTTGTTTGTTATGTTTACTACGGAGATATTTCTCTCAAAGTGGTAGTTTTTCCTCTCTCCGCGATAGTTCTTCATGTATATTGCGTTTTCTGGGATTGAATTTGAGATTTAGAACGGTCGGCAATGCTGCAGTTGGTTCAGTAGTCGCTTCAGATTTCTATTCTTTTATACTATCATCAATTGGAAGTGGTGCCAATTTCGTTATTGGTATTTTTGTAAGAGCTCTTCCGGGGCTGCATAATATTGCTACCCGAACAATTTCATCTTGCTCTGGGTGAACCTCTACAATACGTCCAGTTATCCATGTTGATGGTGGAATGTTATTGTCTCGGAAAGATCTTATTTTCAAGAACTAATTGTCCAACCTTTAGGTCAGAAGTCTGTGTGGCTCACTTTGCACGTTGTTGTAATTTATGCAAGTATTCCTATGACCATCTTTTTTCAAAAATCTTCCCTCATTTTTTTAAAATAATTTCCATCTTGCCAGAGAGCTTATTCTTTCATCTATAACGTAGGATTCGGGTTGAGCTATAAGAGATGTCCCAATTAAAAAATAGTCTGGAGTTAAAAATAAAGGATCATTCGGATCGGTGGTCATTATTATTTCGAATGATTTCATCTGTCTCTACATATTTTTGATAGAGTTCCTTCAAAGTTTCTATTTTTGACTATAAATATTGTTTTGTCTTCCTTAATAGCCCGTCTTTATTGTAGTTCTTGTTTATCTGACTTATTTTGTTGCACGTTGGTTTTTAGCTTAGTTGAAGGTTGTAATCACTGGCTGGTTTTATCGATTGAAAGAACGCTTGTGGATAGTTGAACTGGTGCTGGTTGATGATCAGTTTGCAGTTTTAAGTCAGTTGGTTGCTCTCTCGAATATATAACCACAAAGTTATTTGTATAGTTATCAGCACCTGTTGTTGTGTGGCTTGAAGTTTCGATGCCTATTGGTTATTTGCTCTATTTTTTCAGTAAATTATAGGTCACCTGTTCTTTTGGTGGCTCGAAGGACCAATCTTATATCAGTGATTATACTTAATATAGCTTTTCGTATGGACTGTTATCCGGTTTCCACTGATGGGGGGCCTAGACAATAATAGATCGAAGTAGTTTCCAACAATACTTCGATCTTTTATTGTTTTTTTTTTTAAGCCCCCACTAGATCATCAGCAAATATTTACATAATTTCAATTTTGCAATTTTGATTAAGATTGTGACGCATTCGAGCTTGTAGTGCTATATCATTGTCTTATATGTATAGTTTCGCAAATTTCAGGAGGTTTATTTTGATTTAAGCTACCTACAGCTTGCCGATCCAATTCAGTATTGATTTCAATATTGATCTGCAAGCCGAGAAACGAACCGAAAAATGAAAATGTCGATATCAAATTGTATAGTTCAGGTTGAGAATTGTCATTTTTTTTTATTAACAAACGACGATACACTTTAAAATTGGCAGAATATAAAATATTATGCACTGTAAAAAATGTATAGAAAATTATTGAATTTATGAAAAAAAATTTATTGTTTTAAAAGTGGAATGGAGGAAAAAATTGCTGGTTAGAACAGGGCTGAAATTTCCATAGGTGCAAATGGTGCAGTCAAACTAGGCGCCAAAAGTATGGGGCGGCACAAAAATGTATACAGTCTTTTATACAGTTAATAGGCTATATTTTTTAAAATGTATCTGGGTATACCGGGAACATGCAGACTATTTAAAAGAGATTCGGAGATTTGACACAAAAATTTCCAATCGAAAACAGTGCACCACTTAAGACGAAATACAAGTGACGAAATATTCCATTTCGTTAAACTTGAAATGTTTCGTTAAGTTAACTTAACGGAAATCTGTCATAATGCGTCGTTTATAAAGTGGAAAAGTATTAGAATACAAGCTCAAATTTAAGGATTAGAACCAGAGACATCTTTAGTTCCATGTGCATCTCATTCTGCTAATTTAATACTTATTAGTTTTTCGAAACTGTTCAAAGTTTATAGGTATTTTGTGCTAATTCAGTTCTTATGTAGATAATTTAAAAAAAGAGAAAGTGAAGACTTTAACTCACAAGCTATTTTTTGAGGCTAGGTGGAAAGTAGAAAATATTCCGATTCGTTAAACTTGAAAAGTTTCGTAAAGTTAACTTAACGGAAATATGTTAAAAAAGCAAATAAGGATTACTAAAATTCCAATAATTTTTGAATGAATTTTTAATCGACATTGATAATTTTCGTTAAATTAGTTTCGTTAAGTTTGATTTTAGATCATTATTGTCTGAATGGCACAAATAAAAAACATATTACAATCTAAACTTAAACTGTGAAAACTAAAGCTCGCTGTGCAAAACTTTTTAACCATTTTGCTAGCAATCTATTAAATTAAAAAGAAAAAAGAAAAACATTTGAAACTGTCACGATCTCCAAATAATGCAGCAAGTTTCTAAGTTTAAGATGATAAACTGTCAAATAAATAAACTATTTGTTTCGTTAAGTTTTTTAAAGTTTAATTAAAGTGTTTAGTTACAATGATATTTTCAATTGCCATTAAAAACCATCACTAGCTTTTAACTTTTATATTAGTTACTCAAACTTATTCTTAACGCGTGTTAAAACTTATCAGCTTTAGTTTTTATTTTGTATTCTCATACCAACCGCTATATTATATATAGTTTAAATATACATGAAATGTAAAAAGTGATTTAGACCCATAACTCGTTAATTTACTTTAAAAAACTTGTAAGATGCCTTTTTAAGAGGCTTCGTTAAATACTCGTTAAGTTATTTGAGTACGATTTAATTGAATTTTATTGGTTCGTTTTTAAATAACGTTATAGTTAAAATAAAAAAAAAAATATTTAGCGAATCAACTAAACTAGAAAAGTTTCGTCAAGTTAACTTAACGAGAAAACGTTTTGTGGAAGTGAAAAAATTGAATTGTTCAAATAAATTACTAATGATATAAATGACCTTTGATTTAAATATTGTTTAAATTGCTAACTTTCTATACGTTATTTTCGTTAAGTTCATTTTGAATCAGTTTGGATTTTTGGTCCAAACCGAAAAAAGTTTAAAAATATTAATATCCTACTGATATCGGTCGTGACTCTACAATTGTTAATTCATTTTAAATTAAGCCTCCCGAGAAGTTTGAGGTGAAAATCTATCAAATAATTGGCCGCATGCTTTGAACTAAATTACTTAAAGTTTAAAATTTTAATTTACCTTTTAAAAACATTTATTATTTCGTTAAATACTCGTTAATTTCTTTGAACACAGTTTAAAAAAAGTATTTGTTTCTTTTTAAATCACGTTATATAGTCAAAATAAACAAAATATTTTGTTAGGTCGTAAAATTGAAAATTTTCGTTAATTTAAGTTAACTTAATGGAAAAGTGTTAAAAAAAACAAAAATAGAATAAAATTTCTAAGACACTTATAATATTGTTGAACTAAGTATGAATTAAATTGATAATTTTCGTTAAATTATTGATGCGTTGCTTAGATTCGTTGCAACCGTGCATTTATTTATTTGATATATATGAAGCTTTAGTGGAAACAACAAAGACTTATTGACACGACACACAGCCGACGTTTAAGGCAGTAAAATACTGAAATTCGTGTGTTTATTTGCCAGGCCCCGCAACATATTTACAAAAACACTTCAATTTGCATTATTGTACATACTTCAAAAATTATAAAAAACTGTTTTATTTCTTTCTCATATTTTCCATAGTATTTTATTTATCATTCTATCTCGTTTTAAATATCTGCATCTTGAAAATATCGGTGAATGTAAATCGCACATTAATTATATTATAGATTTCGCTGTTTGCGAAACACTGAGATGTCAGATATTGGGATTATTTCCGGCTACCGTGTAAATATATCAATTCGTGAAACTTCTCGAGATGGCAAAGGGCCAACCAGATCGATATTAATATGACTAAACCGTTCACCAGGTATTAAGAATTTAGATAAAGGTCGCTGGTTATGGCGAGTAATTTTTGCTTGATTTCACAATCGCTTTTCATCTTAGGCCATACGAATCTATCTGTTATTAGTTTTACTGTAGATTTTACACTTTTCTGGATGTGACAAACCGTGAATTATCTTGAAATATGTTTTTCTCAGTGTAAATGGAATATATGGACGAATTTTACCTGTCGAAGTATCGCAATATACGGGATTGGTACCTGAAACATTAATCAACTTCAGTTTTAAACTTGTTTCATTATTCCCCAACAAACTTTGCAACTCAGTGTCATTATCTTGTTCATGCTTTTGTTAAACATAAAAACCAGTGGTTTATGATCTGCAAAGATCGTGAAATTTATACCCTCGATCGACGCCCGGAAATGCTTTACGGACTGATATATGGCCAACAGTTCGCGATCGTACGCACTATATTTTGGCTGAGTGTTGGTTAGCCGTTTTGAATAAAAACCTAATGGTTCTAGAAATCCGTTCTTAACTTGGTGTAATGCTGCACCAACGCGATCATTGGATGCGTCAACATGCAAACATAACTTTGAATTCTGAGAAGGGTGAGCCAACAAAACTGCCTTTTTTAATTCGTTCTTGCACATCTCGAAAGCGTTAATAGAATGTTCGCCCCAAACCACCGGTGTTTTATCATTCTTAACATTTCCCTTGATCAATTTTTGTAATATGCCCTGCGACTCAACAGCATTAGGGATGCAACGACAGTAAAAATTAATTGAAAATATAAATCGTCTCAAATCCTTTGTGACCTGTGGTAATGCCATTTGTGATATGATTTCTACCTTTTCCGGATATGATTTCTACCTTTTCCAAACTCACACTTTGCTACATTAATTTTAAGATCGAACTGACGAAAACGTTCAAAAACTATTCGAAGGTGTTCGCAATGCTCCTCATAGGTTTTTGATGCGATCTAAACATCATCAATATACTTAAAAACAAAAGGTAGCTCTATCAACACTTGATCGATATATCTCTGAAACGTCTGACCAGCGTTTCTAAGTCCAAATGTCATTACTGTGAACTCGTAAAGACCGAAAGGTGTAATAATCGCGGTTTTGGGTGTATCTAAATCCTGCACCGGTATTTGATGAAATGCGCGTGTGAGATCAATTTTCGAAAACACCTTGCGATTTTCAAGATGCATGGTAAAATCCTGTATGTTAGGAACAGGATATCGATCGGGAATGGTGACGGCATTCAATCGACGATAATCGCCACACGGACGCCAATCACCTCCCTTTTTAGGCACCATATGTAAAGGGCTTGCCCACGGAGAACTTGATGGACCTCGACATATACCTTCCATATATTCAAACTCTTTTTTTGTTAAATCAAACTTTTCCGGAGTCAACCGACGAGCTTTCGCGAAGACAAAACTTCTACGTAATCCTAATGAAATGGTAATGATTTTTGGTCCGTAAGTTTTGATTTTTGAGCCATTAGCGGCAAATAACTTAATGTAATTACTCGCATTTTGTTTGTCCTTAAACGAAGGAGGAACGATAGATAAATCTGAACCAGTATCGACTAAAAAATTATGGTTTGATATCCTGTCAAATATGAATAATCGGCAGTTATCACGGTGCGCCGAATTGCCCGCCATACAATACGGTGAAATTAATTTTTTGAGTCTGATTTTTCGTTATTATTGTACTTGCACCAACTTTTGCAATTCCGAGCGCTAGTACCATATTTAAAATGATACCAACACTGGACATATTGTTTTTTATCACCTGACTTATCGCGAGGATTTTATTGTTATTGTTTCGAGAAGGCGAGCGCCAGCGGGAAAATGAACGTGAATTATTGTTAAATTTATTGATCTTGCTTGACATGTTTTTGAATGCGTTGGTTAATGATTCAATTTGAGCGGATAATGTTTTTTCTACATTCTGATTCGCTGAATTGTTTGTTGGAATATGTGGAACCGCACTAGTTTCGAATTTGGCCATGTTTAAAATTTTATCTGTGACTTCGGCCTTCTCTCGAAGACTTATACCTAAAAATGCTACAATAGAACGTTGTGGCTCAACTAGCTTGGAAAGCCAAAGTGACTCCAAAATTGCATCACTCAACATACCATTAGAGGTTTCCATCATTTCGCGTAAAAGTGTAGAAGGTTTTTTATCACCCAGGTCAATACCCTGCAACATTCTAGTGAGAAGTTTCTCTTGTGACTGTGCGAATTCATTAGTGAGTGCAATTTTAACAGCTTCGTATTTATTTTCCCGCGGTTGATTTCGAATAATATCGACCACCACATTAAGATATGTTGGGTCGAGGCTTGAAATAACGATATCATATTTGGTCTGATCTTGTGTAATTTTATTATTACGAAATTGTGCCTCGATTTGCAAAAACCAAAGATCCGGTTTGCTGGTGTAAAAAGGAGGAACTTTTGTTGCGACTTTAAACGTTTCTCTCATTTCAAACTCTTGAATGCTTCGTTTGTCTATATCGGCTTTTAACTTGTTATATTGACCGAGAATATTTGATAACTGGTTCCTCATCAATACCATCTGACCATCGTCCGATGAAAAAGGAATGTGTAACGCGATTGATTCGAGTCTACTGGGCCCGAGGAAAAACCAAACGATGATTGCGCATCGGGTACTATTATGATATTTTTATCGGTATCATCGCCGACGCATCAGACATTTTGCTTAGAATTCGCCGACGCATCAGACATTTTGCTTCGAATTTTAATTATCCGTGAGAAATAAAATTTACGGAAATAAAATTCGTTTGCTATAGAGTGCACTAGCCCAAATGACGTTTAAAATTTACATTTACATTTAACAAAGAAACATATGTTATTATACTAAAAATTCAACAATTTTGTCGATATTATTGAAAATGTCAAACCTGGATCACTTTATTTTTCTTAGCTGTACTTTATGGCTGTTATTATATAAAATATATTATCTTATTCGATTATTTTGATTCCAAATCCAACGAAGAGTATTTTAATGCATCAAAGTAATGAATTAATTCGTAAAATACGAAAACGCGATGTATGCCATACGTGTATGGCTCCTTTGATTGTAGTACGTGCGACTATAGCTTATTGCAGACGCAAAATGTTCGAAATATAAATCAGGTCGGGGTCACCAATTGTGGGTGTTATTTCCACAAAATATTATATAACTTTAAAATATAGAAATACACGTAGTTTTTTAAGTTTTTTACATGAAATCTTTTATTTCTTATATTTCGATACACGTTGTCGCGTTATTTTTTTCTCTATCATTATACAATATTGACGATTGGAAATAGAAAAATAGCGCCGCTCACGGGCACTAACCATACCAAATAGCATATATAAAAATCTGACAGCTCGATGTCTCTATGTGTTTTCAGTACTAATTGTAATTTTCAAGTGAAAGTTTTGGTTACAATTTTTATATGAACATTAAACGTTAGAAATATATAATTAGTGCCGTTGAAAAGATAAATGTGTAAATTAAAAATAAATAGCTCTGTTATGTGATTTTGTAACCACATCAGTAAGAAAAGCTGTAACCAATGCTACCTATTTTTTCGTGTTACGTTCACATGTAGGATTAAAAAATTTAAATAATTTAACGTTTATTATAATCAATTTATATGAAAAATTGATTATTGGTCATAACAAACGTTAAATTATTTACATTTTTTAATCCTACAATGACCGTAAAACGAATAAATAGGAAGCATTGTTCTAAGATTTTCTTGCTAATATGGTTACAAAAGTACATAACAAAAGCTATTTATTTATAATTCACACAATTATCTTTTCAACGGCACTAATTATATATTTCTAACGTTTAATTTTCATTTAAAAATTGTAACCACTTGAAAATTACAATTAGTACTGAAAACACATAGACATCGAGCTGTCACATTTTTATATATGCTATTTGGTATGACTATTTGCCACCAGGAATCCATTCCAATCGTCAATTAAGGTGCGTTTTCATTTTTTTAAACAAGTTCAGTGGCAATACCCAACCGACCGATAACTCGGAAAACGATAACACGACTACTACAACATAAAAGCACTAAACCCTTTGAGCTGGTTCAATTGTTAGGACAAACAATGTCGTATTATCGTACTACCATTGAATAACTATATATAGAAATGACACCAAACGATTCCGCCGCTACGTATTTGTTATAGCGCTGTATGCATTTGTATCTTAGATAAATTTAGATTAAGGGTTTAAGTATCAACTACATAAAAAAACATTTTTACGATTTTTTTTTACATTGTTTATTCAGTGCGAATAAAAACACATACAGACAAAGCCAATGTCAAAACAAAAACAGTGCGATTCAATGGGAAAATCTAAATAAAAAACGAAACAAAATGTTTATGTAGTTTATCCAAGGTCACTTAATTCATATTTTACAAATGATTAAGTATATCAAATTTTCTTAATTTTTTTTGGTACTTTTTTGGTACGATTTGACGTTTTATTTTACCAGTCGCCAGAGAGTTATTTTATAACTACTAGACATAATTCTTAACCAATGTTAATTTTTATTATTAGTGTGCATCATTCACTTAATTTATAAATTCAATAGTCTAAGTGGATCAGTTCTTCTCAGTCGCCTGTATCTCGGCTGTTTTAGGATGTCCCGGGCCAAACCATTGGGATGTTTCTTTAATTTTGATCAATATCTCGAACTATATAGGCTCTTATTGTATCTTTAATGGTTAAAATAGCGAGGTCATTATGTATGTTGGTGTTTCGAATATACCAGGGAGGATTCGTGATCTTACGAAGTATTTTTGACTGTGTACGTTGCAAAAATTCTCTATTTAATGCGCTGGTGGATCCCCATAACTGAATACCATATGTCCATATGAGCATAAGTATCGCTTTGTATAGGAAAACTTTATTGTCGAGTGATAATCTTGATTTTCTTCCTATTAGCCAATACATCTTAGAAAATTTTATTTTTATTTGATTACGCTTTGCTTCTATATGCTTTTTCCATGTCAACCTTCTGTCCAAATGTAACCCTAAGTATTTGACACTAGATTGCGGAATAGTTACACCGTTCAATTTAACTTGTGGGCAGGTGAGTTCTCTAAAAGAGAGACTTTTATTTGCCAAGTCTTTAGCCAGTTTTCAATTTTACTCAGGTGATTTTGCAATTGCGTTAAGGCAGTTTGAGGATTTTTACAAGACACCAAAAAAGCTGTATTATCAGCAAAATATGTTGATATTCTAGCTTCGTTAGAAATAAGTAAATCGGCTGTATACAGCAAGCATAAATTTTTTCCCAAGACACTTCCTTGTGGAACACCTGCGCTAATATCATTTAAACCAGTGGTTGCTGCATTTTCTTTTATCTTTGGAGAAGACAGTTTTCAATAACTACATGGAACTGCTTCGGTAAAAATTCTTTAATTTTTTAAATAAATCCTCTATGCTAAACTTTATCGAAGGCTTGTGCAATATCCAAGAAGACAGCAGAACAATATTTTTTTTCTTCGAATGTTAGTTTGACTGCATTGACAATCCTGTGAACTTGCTCTATAGTACCATGCTGATTTCGGAAACCAAATTGATGATCTGGTGTAATATGCCGTTCTTCTAGTATTGGTTTCAGTTTACTTAGTAACAATTTTTCAAAAAGCTTTGATACTGTGGAAAGCATGCTTATTGAACGATATGACGAGAATCGTGTCTCATTTTTTTCAGACTTTTGCGTTGAGGATGTACGTTATTACTGGGTGTGGAAATGGGTTCCCGCTGTTTTTTGGTGAAATAAAAGACGTTTGTTTGAATCGAAAACGAATGACTGGTTTATTTAAAGTATGCTCCATCGGCAGCTGCAACCTTCGCCCATCTTTCGGGCAATAAACGAATTGCACGACAGAAGAACTTCGGTTCCTTGAAAGCAATCCAGTCATCGACCTATTTTTTGACATCTTCGTATGCTGTGAAGTGCTGCTCTGCCAGGGCTGACTGCATCGACCGGAACAAGTGGTAGTATGAAGGAGCAATGTCTGGTGAATACGGCGGATGGGATAGAATCTCCCGCCCATCCAAGTAGTTCTTGACAACTAAAGCAACTAAAGCAACGCGTGGCCAAGGTAACGATCGCCAGTGATGGTTTCGTCCTGTTTCAGCAGCTCGTAGTACACGACGCCGCTCTGATCCCACCATATGCACAACATAACCTTACTTCCATGAATATTTGCTTTTGGCGTCGATGGTCCCGGTTCTTATGGCTTGACCCACGCTGGTTTGCGCTTCGGATTGTCGTATCGAATCCATTTTTCATCTCCAGTGATGATCCGATGTAAAAAACCCTTTCTTTGCTGGCGTTGAAGCAAGAGATCGCAGATGGTTTTTTGGCGATCGATGTCCCGTTCTTTCAATTCATGTGGGACCCGATTTCCGAACTTGCAAACGCAAATCCCAATGCATTAAACGCTTGCCAATAGTAAAGCGGTCCACATTCAACTGTTGTGCCAATAATTTTTCGGTCTGACATGGATCTTCATCCAGCAATGCTTCCAATTTTGCATCTTCAAACTTTTTTGGTCCGCCTTCCCGTTTCTTGTCTCCTACTTCGAAATCACCATGTTTGAGCCGTCGGAACCAGTCTCTACAGGTTGTATTCGATGGAGCATGCTAACCATAAGGTTCTACGAGCAACCGATGCGTTTCCGCTGCACTTTTCTTTAACAAAAAATAATGAAGTAAAACTTCCCGCAAATGATGTTTTTTGGCACAAAATTAGACATTTTCAATGAGACGCAAAAATTGTTGTTTATGTTCTGAACAAATATCACTAGTGATTATTGAAGCTTGACATCTAACCATCAAGGAACATGTATTGCCCGATTAAATAAAATGAAGAAGGCAGAAATACTAACGACATCTAAGTAAAAACAGCGGGAACTCATTCCCACACCCAATAATTTAATACATTTATCTGATAATTCTTTAATCATTGTACCGGTAATAAAATCATGTCTTGTTGCTTTTTTCGGACTTATGCCGTTTTTTATTGTGCTTTTAAGTTCCCTCCACTTAAATTTTTTAAGGCTCCCGCAATGAATTTATTGTGGTTTAAATAATTTAAGTGGTTAAAATAATCTAATCTAAGAATTGCTTCTTTTTTATTGCGTGTTTTGATATTTTTGACAGATATCATTATAAATAAAACGGAATAGGCCCATATGGTAGCGTCAATGGATAAACGTTAATAATTAAAAATGGACAACTATTTTAAATTAAAAAAAAATCGTTTAAGTATTCGACATCTTTCTATCGGAAAGTCAAGTTTTTGGGAGCAAAATTTCGCTTTACTTGCGAATTCTGGGAATGCTTACTAATTGCAGTCATAACCATCTGCTCGCATAACTGTTGTAGGAATTTACGCCGGTGACTAGAATTTGTTTTCAGGAACGAATTATTCTCCATATATACTCAATGTGCTGCTAAAGCCGCCACATCCAAAATGTTATTAAAAAATGCCGGTCGCCAGTTAGACGAATCATTTTGATCCATATTGTCCACGCCACTCTTGGTTCTGTTGTAATCTAGAATTGTAGTTGGTTTATTCACTGATCTTTGATTCTCTTATCATAATGCATGGTTAATAAAAGCATCACATTTTTTTGGGAATATAAAAACACAGTGTGATTTTGTTCGAAAATCGCAAAAAGACGATTTGACAGGTTGAGTTTTGCCTTGCATGACTAGGAATTCCACTAGTACGAATCGCCGTCTTTTGTTTACTGTTCCTAAAATTGATAAATTGTGGTCGCGTATCAAAATAGAAGGTAAATTGTTGGTGGTGAAAAAATTGTCACATGTTATATTTCGACCGCTACCACTAAAAAGAGTACAGCATAGATCCTTCACAACACATTTTCCTTGATTACTTTTTCTTTGTTTGTTTGGAGCCATTCCAGGGTAAATTTTTCCTTTCAATAGATAAACGCGGAAGTGGAGTTACACACCGACGATACTTTAATTCCATATCTGACAGGTTTTCAAAGCGAGGTAAAGGAGATGAGAAAGCATTCTCCATTTATCTAGTCGATGTTCGTTTTTGGTTCGGCTGACGCCTGCAAATATGGCATATAATATGGCAGCGAAACCCTATGTAAAACCAAACCTTGTTGTTAATAAAAATTATCAAATTTTATTTATAATAATACTAACGTAAAATTAAAATTTAAAACAAAATTTCATTCAAAATGTATAGAAATCTTACATAGATGAAGATAAAAATTCGGTTGTTAACACAAGGGAACGATAAAAATCCTGTTAATTAACGAAAAATATCATGTGATAAAAAAAACGATCAAATCGCTGAAAAATAAAATCAATTGATACAAAAAAATTCTATTTTCTCCTTACGAGTTAAAATTATGTTTACTTTTTGATCAAAAGTCAAGGATAAAAAAAATGATGCTGTTAGTTTGTTTATTTTTGTTTTTTAAATCTTCACACATTTTATTAATACCTACTAACAAACACATGCATCTCACAAACCCCCATGCGTTTTAACAAACACATTTTTAAATTGGAAATATAAACGTACCAATTACATAAAATAAGAAATATTCGTGGACAAAATTTAGCAAAGACACTGAAATATTTATTTCATAGTACAATTTATTAACACTTGGCTCATATGTCGCTGCAAAGTTAGCGGTGTCACCTTCTATTTATAGTTATTCAATGGTACTACATTGTTATTAACGTCAACTCACCAGAAACTGTGAAATGGGACGAAGTCAAAGATTAATTTACTTTTATAAATACTTTTGAAATAAAAAAAAGTTAAAAAAAAAACTATTTTGGCTGGAATTTTAAGTTAAGTATTGGAATTTACAATTGTTTCATTATATTTTCTAAATGTTCCTTAAACTAATTATCAAATGAATTTGTTATCTTACAACAACAACAAACCGGGTCCTCAAAATTATTTATTTTATTGTTTACATCCAAAAAATTGTGATATCACAGATATTTCACTAAATATATTTAAATATAAAATATTGTAATTTCCACAAATAATAAAACTTGTCAATTTAATATAATAAAAACCAAACTAAATGTAATAGAATAAATAATATTAATAATAATAGTTTGTATTTTATACGATGCATAATAAAAAAAAGCATTTATTTATGTCTAATACTAAATGTACTATAATATATAAGCTATACTATATATATATAATAAAAATTTATATCCGTTTACACAGCACACACAAAACGAGCGCAAATATTATATAATATTATTAAAATATATCTCTATCAATGTAAGATCGGTGTAATCGATCGGAATCGTAAATTTTCTTTGGTTTTATTAAAACTGTGGCTTTTATCATTTGCATGAATTTTATGTAATATACTTTATTTTAATAAGCTGATGCTGGCAATAAATTTGAAATCTTATGACGTCAAAATTATTAATATTAAAGGAAAAACCAAGGATATTCTTAATTATTAATGTAACAGAATATTAAATTTTGTTACAGTGTTGTTGTTTTTTTTTTTTTTGGTGGGTGATTATTGCCGCACATTATTATTTTATTTTTGAAGGTAAGACAAAAACAAAATGTACGTTAAGACGGTAAAAAGTTTTTTTTTTTTTTTGGGGTGATTTTCGATTAGCTTTCATTATGGATTCGAGGGTGGGATTTGCTGAATGTGAATTATTTAATATTTTAACTTATTATTGTTAAAATGGTTCAAAACAAATGCTTATATTTATTTGTTTAAATTTTTAATGGTCGATGAGCTTTTGGTGGTTTTAGAAATACTGTACAAAAATTTCAATTGTTCGAGTAAAAATTCATATGATTGAAAAATTGGCTATTTCCCCTCTACATTCCCTTCAGTTTGCTATATTGAAAATATATTTATATACCAACCAAAAATTCACTGACAACATTTTATTTTATTAACTTTGTATAGCTAGCCTGCATTTATATACATATAAATTGTTAAAACATAAAACGGCAATATAAATCCACCAAACCACATAAAACAAAATCTATTAAGACAAATTTATAAGAAACCATCATCTTAAATTCGGATGGTGTGCATATTTTTATTTTGCGCACATAATCCGAATTTATCTGCAATACAGCCATCTAATCCAACATATAAAAAATGGATTTGTTTATGATCGAACTGGAGGGTTATAATTGAAAATTATAAGATAATTATATAAGTCATAGAAGACGTTAAAGTTAATGTGATATAAATTCATTGGGTGCTTAAGAAATAATTCATAAATTTAAATAAAAATTTTACCTGCGGCCAATCAATTATATTTTTTATGATTTTGCATGGTCTAGTGGATTTTAACTATAAATGTACTATGTGTAATGCATATATTGATTTTGATATAGGTCATGCTCCGTTGGACACGATCTCAAGCCAAACCCAGTTGTGCTAGACAACCACAAAAAAACAAACCCTTTCGTTCAATAAACGATAGTTCGCTGCAAATCTTGAGAATTTTTTGATTACTATTCTACTTGTTTACTATTACTAATCAGTTTGATTTAGATTTTCAACTGTTTGGGTTATGAAAATTCAAGAACTATTCACAAACAAACCGTGCATTTTTAAAGACTAACGAATATTACACCGCTGAATAATTTTAATTAAGCGTTACAGGACGAGATTGTAATTAAACTTTTTATGATTAGTTCTATAATTTCAAAATAGTTATTTTGCAGTTTCTTAGACAGACCTTCCTTTTGTTAATTTTTTTCGAAAGAATTGTGTCGTCAGCCCAACGAGCCGTTTAGTCAGAGTCAATTACACACATGTAATGGTTTTGTTTATTTCTAAAAATCCACCAGTTAATCATTCTGACAACTCTTTCTAGTCGTCAATCGTCTTTAAATCTTATTCGTACTTCTATGACACCAAATGTTTTTTTTTGCAATCAGTCAATTTAATAATTAAACAAAAAAAAAAGTTTTTGCTTTAATTATGCTTTTGTTTTCATCTAAATGTTATGTTTATGTAAAAATATTTTGAAATATTTTGAAATATTTTATTGAGTTTATAAATAATTATATAAATTAATTACTAGTAAATAAAAATATAAAAAAAAATTAATTATAGTTTATAAGCAACAATTAATTATATTTATAACCTAAATGTGAAATATTTATGATGATAAAATAGTAAATGAACTAAATTTAGTATTTGATGAAAGCAGAAAGAATATATTTATGAATAAATTAAATAAATACATAAAACAAATAAATAAATGAATTAATCAATTAAAATATTAAGTCGGAAATTTTTAAATGTAATATATTTATTATATATGTATAATAAAATAAATATAATAAATTAAAAAAACAAAAATATAATTTATAAAATAAACATAATTTAAATGATATATTATTATGTGCATTAAAAATTATTGAGTATTATTTAAGTAACTATATTCGTCCTAGGACGGGCACAATAAACATTTAACATAATTTTGAAATTATTTTTATCAATCTAAAATTTATTTGAAATCGGGTGTTCCGAATTAAGTGGGTTTAGGGGTACCCTCGTCGTAAGTATCTCAATTATACTCGGTAACGCAATAAAGAAATTTACAAGAAACTGTTAATCACATTTATAGGTACATGAAACATTTAGTTGAGTTGCTCAATCTCATAGTTTAAAAAAAAATGCTATTAAACTTTAAGGTGACTGCACGTATGCGGCTCGAGCGCGGCGCATATCAGCCGCATACCAACCAATCAAATCAACACGTTTAAACCATATGATAAGATTTACCAATCAAATCACTCGTTTGTGGAACAAAAAAAAATAAATTAAAAAACAAAAAAATTTTAAGGAATAGAAACAAAATAAAAATTTATTTTTATTTGGTTTTTACTTTCTTTTTATTCTTTATAATTTTTTTGTTTTTATTTTATTCTTTTTGTTCCACAAACGAGTGATTTGATTGGTAAATTTTGCCACACGGTTTAGATTTGTTGATTTGATTGGTTGGTATGCGGCTAATATGCGCCGCGCACGAGCCACATTCGTGCAGCCGCCTTTAATGTTGAGACGTTTTGGAATTTGATAGCATTCTAGAATTAATCAGAACGTCTTGATATTTGCTTGTTAGTTGCTGATGTTACCTTTAGTGAAAGATTCTGATCCTGGAAGATTTTTATCACTAATAATAATTTTAGTCTCAGAATGTGTATGTCTATGCGGTCAGGTTTGAAGTTCATGTAATGGTTTATGTTGGATATATAATGTTTGTATTCAGTCTTAGTTTTCCTGTATTTCTGTACACAAGCACGGATACATCTGCGCTCAAAAAACCTTATTTCTTCCATGTAACTATGGTTGCAGTTGTACCATATTGGACAAGCATAGGTTAATATTAGTCTAATTAGAGCTTGATAGCAAATTACTTTGACACGCTTTATGATGTATTTGGCTCTGACTAAAGGGTTTCGAAATAGGATAGTTTCACATTTTGCTATATTGACCCTTATTCGCCAGGTGTGTAATAATCTATAGCATCGTCAATCGCTTTCTGTAAATTCGTTGTTATGTCGGTGATGTATTTACTGCTTCCGGTTATACTGCCCTGTTGTACTCAGTTTTTTAGTAAAAATGTGAAACTGGACGTATTGATGACGTTTGTTGTGAAAAATTTACGGCCATAAAACATCTCAATTAAGAGGTATAAAATATTGTTGCAGAAATCCATTTGTTCCAATTTGACTAGAAGGCCATCAATCCAGACCGACATGAACGGTTGAGAAATGATGCCGGAACCCGAATAGGTTGCCGGTATGACATTGTAAAGTTCCGCGTGTTCATATATTTTGTTAAATATATGATAATCTCATAGATCTTGCCCAGGTTCGAGAGCAGTCCGACTATTGACAGTTCGACTATTATATCGTATGGTAAGTGTTTAAGCACTACGTTGGGAATATTATCGATCCCGAATTCTTGTTGTTGTAGATTTAATAATGACCACAAGCTCGTCGAAATAGCTGAATTTGAAGTTTGCATTTTCTAAAGGATTGCTTGGTGTATTTGTAGTCATAAATTTAGTAACTGTTTTGTGATTTATTTTAGTAGACGTATGTGTGCTGCTTTTATTCTATATATATTGCCTCGTTGATGGTTGTCTCATGATTTTCTTTCCCTAGTGTTGGATTCCGTGTTGAGTTTCATTGAATGTGGTGGCTTAAGATGTTTAAGCTTTGTACCCCGTCCAGGCTCACGTATTTTGAGCCAATTTTGCTCAGTTTCGCCCAATCGATGTAAAGGTCTTTCATTGTATCTATATCAGTCTCCTCAATTTCCAGGTGGTGTATGCTTTTGCTCGACCTCTCTCTTGTTAATCGATTGATTTGACAAAACAAGCTACACCCTGGTTTTATTTTTTCAAAATGGTTACGCTAGTGTCTGTTTACTTTTATCTTTATGTGTTAGTCGAATAAATCATTTACACGATTAATCTCTGCTTTGATTAGTGAGACTTGGTTGTTGTTATTTTTACGCCGTACCGCCGGACTGCTAATGCTAATGTTATGCATGATAAGCTGAGTAATTATGTGGCAATGTGTTGTTCAATTTCTTTGTCATCGATATTTTTGTTGGCACTATGTTTGGTAGTTTGTTCTTCAGGTGTTTGTTTTATAAATATTGCAACCTATTCTGCCAAATTACCCAAATAAAAACAAAACGTCAGGTTTGTGATATTCGATGAATTTGAGTAAGTTTAATCTGCGACGGGTCGTACAGATTGAGTTCACATTTCTTGCAATTAGTTTAAGCCTGTTCAATATATAAGAAGAAGCCAATCAATTGTGCAATCTGTTCAGATTGCTGCTCGATGATTTTTAGGCCATGTCTTCAACCTTCCGGGCTAGATTTTCAACCATATTATGGTCGTTATTAATAATAGTACTATCATTGTTAGTAGTATTGTTGTTGTTGCTTGTTGTTAATATTACGGTGTACCAGGAACCTGGTTCTCCCACATGGGAGCGAATATTAGACGTGCTATACTAAGTATAGAAATACCATATTTGTTGTTGTAGTGGCAATAAATAGAGAGAAGATATAAGAGATACGTACCTGAAGTGTAAGCGTCATTTAGAATTGGTTCATTTAGACTAGGGATAGGAACAAGAAGGAAAATCGTAATATAATCCGTGCGGAAACTGCAAAGGAGTGGCAGATGCGATGGGTCAATTCGCCGAAATGACGTTTGACTCATCGACTAACCCCTTCGTTGAATAAATAAATAAATAGGAGATATGATGAGATGGTTTTCTACCTGAATCAGTTCCTATCTGGGCACTAGCATAACGTAGAGAATGGTATGACTGTAAAATTTATGAAAAAACTACGAGACTTAGAGAAGACTACGCAGGAATGTTAATAATTAAAAATGATTGAAGCTTGAGCTGAGTCAGCTTGAGCTGAGTCAGTACCACTAGGCCAAATTAAAAGGAAGTTGGGGTTAGGGCTTAGTCAGTAGGAATCCGACACTCTTGCAAGATTATAATTGTATTTTTTAAGGTTTTTGAATATTCCTTCCTCTACCGAAACAATAAATACATATGAAAATGCCCGAGCCCCACATATACACACATACACGAATATTCATGCATATGCAAATACCCCACCCACGCACATCCATTCATAATCAAAATCCCACCAGCCGATAACTCATCACTCTACAAAGAAGCCACCAGACCCAAACCAACGCATGCATGCACACCCTCGGCCAACGAAGCCAAAATCCTCGCAGCTCGAACAAAATGCATGCAGTTTAAGACAACAGTATCAAAAACGGTCTATCCCCACTCAAACCTACTCATATTCATGAACTCCATGAACCAGCAAACACCCCCTAACACATCCCAACCAAACCAAAAAAAAATTAATAGGGACAATTTCAAGAAGTGTGGGATTTCTACTATACAAAAATGGGCAGCAAACTCAGAACAAATCTTAAAAACCCACTGAGCGTCAATACGTGGAAAAGGAACCGATTCATTTAAGAATCAACGATTTTATCAAAATATTGTGTAATTTAATAAATTCGAAGACTGTCACGTTTGCAATTGATACGCAAACCTAAACCAATAGGACAGCGATCAAACAAGTATATGAGGGGAACTATACAAAGCTAGAGAACTTAATGGCAAATCAAGTATTGCAAAGGTTTAAATTTATGGCCATCTACACCTAATTTCAACAACTCACATATGCAATATGGCAACAATACGCAGATTACAGAAGGCAATAAATTTCTAACCTTCAACACTAGAGACAATTATAATTTTCTAACTTACGAAAATTGATCAAATTTTAAATATTCATAACTTGCAGCGTACAATTTTATATTGCCAGAGATTTATGAATCCTTCTAAGGAGGTAGCCGTTGCAGAGCTCAAACTATTTCGGAAGTAAAAATAATTAAGCTTGAACAACGACGATATTTTCATAAAGAATTCCTATGTGGTTATGAGGAAAGGAACTCTGTAAACAAGAAATTCAAACTGTTGGAATTGAATCCTTTTGTTGATTATAACTTCGTGGACGTTTAAAAAAATCTCAAATAGCATTGACTCAGATGTTTTCCCTCGTCCTGCAAACAAAAAATTATCAGAACCAAGTAATAGGAATCTACATGCTTGCAGAGTGACCATTCGCTAAGGTGTTCATTGGCAATGCCAGATCTATTCAACTCACAAAGGATACCTTCCATATGCATGGCCACCAAAAGGAAGTTTCTTTAACTCTAGGTTTTATCGGTATTATATTGTGACCTTGGAGAGATTGAAATCGCCCGGCCCACTTTTAAACAGGAGGGTCTATAAAAACAATTCCAGAACTTAATGAAATAATAGGGATCGACTTTTAGACGAATGAAGCCAACCATGAACAATTATAGAAGCAGAAGTTACATAAGAGCCTTCACATGGGTACTTTATTGAACGAAAATAAGTATTAACAACGTACGGCACGCTCCTTACTGAAATGAGACAACGTTTAAATGGAATCCCAACAACGCCTACGATAACAACAGCAATTCAGGCATCTTCAATTTTCAGTTTCTCTGAAAATAAAAAGCAAGCCACACCCCTGTTACACCAACTATACCACCAATCAAATTTTTTTTGTGTTTCATCTATCCAATCTTTTCTGGGGCCAAAGCTCACCCAACTCTCACGGTTAATTATAACGTTCTACTTTACGCCGTAGCCAATTCGAAGACGCACGAATCGCAGGTTCGCTTTGATTAATCCTCTCAGCCTGAACTAACATGAACGATGGTTCGGCCCATGGATTTTGCACTCCAAAACGGGGTCATAGTTGTGTTTATCGCCATCACCGATCGTAATCAAGTGATGAAAACTACCTTTTTCAACCCCGTTGGGGTTCGAACCCGGTACCTCCCGACCCAAACACCGCAGCTTTAACAACTGTGCCAATTGCTCGGTCAGTCAACATTGAAAATACAATTTGTAGGAGCGATATTTCCGATAAAATATCAATGGAAATGAGACTTATAAAAAAGGCGGACGTAAAACTGACCTACATTCAAGGTTTACTGCAATAAGCACAACTATGCGGAAATGAGAAACGGTTTAGTTCGCAGTTGTCGCCGAAATTACAATAATTTAAGAAAAGAAACATAATGGATCAACTGCACGAGGAACTACTTCCAATCGCTAGAAGCAACCAACAAAATGAAATCACTTCGCACGCCCAATACCTGTTATTTCACAAGCACTAAGAAGAACTTTTGCTGGAAATAAAAAATATGCATTATTTGTAATGCATCAGCCTTACAATTTACAACTAATGCATATTTTGACATGACATATTGATAACATGATAAAATGTCAACGTTTGTAAAAATGCCAGTAACAGAAAGATCGGAACTTATAACAGGGAACAACCTATGCAGAAGTTGTTTAATCGCGATGCATAAGAAATATATCAGCAAAGATACCTGCGTGGTATGTATGGGAAAATCATAATACATTAATACACATGAAGGAAGTTATATCTTCACTGCACCCTGCCAAGTACGCTCACGCAAAAAATAATAGAGTATCTTTATTAGCTGCAGCCCTGATAAAGGCAGCTACTCTTATTGGATATGCAATGGAACTACCATCTTTATACAAGCAGCAGCCGAGTTATTTATAAAATATAAGGTGTACATTGCAATATCGCCACATTACTCATCAAATTGCAGGCAGGTGGTAGTAGCGTTTATTTTACCAAATAAAAGGTGACTCAGCTAAAACAATAAACGGTGTTAACAAAAACACGTGGAAGGAGCTAATATTGCCAGAACTTTTGCAAATATTTTAAAGAAAGAAAAGAGTAATTAAGACCTCACCAGACCATACAGTAGCTCAAAAAATGGAGCTAGGATGAATCCTTATGGAAATGACGCAAACCTAATCAACCTCAAACTCTTCAGACCCAATTGCTTCAGAAATTCTTCTGAAGGACTTTTATGTTGATAATGTTTTTTCTGGTGCAGATATCATATAGAATATGCAATAAAATGTTAGCAACAATTACGAATATCATCGAGTAACAACCCTGTTATAAGGTATACTGAATCAACTAAGGGAATCCAAACTAACCATCATATGTAAGGAACATGAATCTATAAAAACGTTGGGCCTTATGTGAAATCCACAAAATGACGATACAAATTTTACAAGCTGAAAAATATAAAAATTTTGCGCTGGGTACACACAGAACATAAAGATCAGGATTTGGAGTTTCATGAATTTGGTGATGCATTCGACTTAGCGTACGGTAACAACTGAGTATTGCAAAGTTACAAAAGCAGGAAAACCTAATGTGAAATTAATATCGGGCAAAACAAAGGTAGTACCAATTATTCAAAAGTTAACCCTTCCAAAGGATTAAGCAAATTTTCGAAGCACTGAATATCCTGGATTGTAAGATGTAGGCCTAGGCAGATTTAACAATATTGCTAGCCTGGTTACAAGGACACCCAATTCGTTCCATAGATAGCTCCGCACAGTGGAAACATGTAAAATCTAAAAAAAATTCAGCGGACTGCACAACAAGTGGCATAGACCCTGATAAACTGTGCGATCATAATTTATGGTGATCGGGGCCAGATTGGCTTAGAAGCAGTGCTGATCTTACATTCGAAACTATAATAACCGAAACGGATTTAGAGAAGAAGCATCTCCGTACATTTAGCATAATAATAACAGATTCAGCTATAATTTAAAAGATTTCTACTTTTACAAAAACAAAAAGAGTAGTCGCATATTGTTGGCGCTTCTACATTAGAAGAGTGATCATAAGGATAATCAGAGGAAAAATGATTTAACAGCTCAAGAATTGGAAGAGGCGAAAATCAACATTGTAAAAGTTACGCAATATACAGCTTTCGCAGATATTAGAAAATGAAAGGAACGAGGTTCAGTAGACAGTAAAAGCAACTTTTTGTCACAAGCTTGATTCTCGATTGGGCTCATAAAAGCACTCTACTGCATAGAAATTTAATTCTTGCGTTTATAAGAAGTAAGTTTCGATTTTTCAAGTAAAAAAGAAACAACATAATCGCCATTGCCACAAGTACATCAGATTTAAGGCTGGTCGAGCGACTCAACTAATGGGAAGCTTACTATTACCAAGGGTAACACTATCAATCACATTCACTTACACGTGAATATATTATAAAGAAAAGCCAGAAAGGTTATATCGCTACTTTCATCTGTTTAACAACGAATGCGATGCATATAGAACTGGTTAGTGGTTTGACATCAGAAAGATGTTTCTCTGCCTTCAAACGCTTCAGAACACGAAGGAGAAATGATATTTGGAAAAACTGGAGAATGGATTTTCTACAGAGTATGAAGCATCGCGCGAAATGGACAAAGAACTCTCAAAAGATCCATCGCTAAAACCAGTCCAATGCCAATTTCATCGAGGATTAATTTTTACACAATTTAGTTTGCTATTTAATCATAAATAAACTTACGTCAGATCAAGGCTTGCAAATTGAGCAAATTTACGGTCGACACAATCTTCCATCCGAGCAAGTAACTATTTATACTGTGGAGCGTAATATTTAGGAAGAAATGAATGAGTAGATTCACCATCACGCATACCAACTATAGAGTTGTGTCCACTTTATGGAACATTTTGCAGAAAGATTTTGATAGAAAGTTCATAAATAAATCATTTTTCGTCACAAATAAGAAATGTATCCAAACATTAAAATAAATTAATTCGTTTAAAAAAAAAAATTTATAAACGCTTAAAAATTCAAAAATAATTTCGACCACCCAATAGTAAACTTACCGGCTACATTTTCTTGATCCACTGTAAAATGTTATTTTAGTTTATAAAAAATGTCACTACAATCTCACTTCAAGTCAATTTATCATAACGCTATGTAAAACACAGCATTTACACATCGCAATAGAAAAAACATTCTCATTTTCATTTCACCTAATTGATAGCCATATATATTTTCATTAGGACTATCAATACGCACTAACAGTTATCACACTAATTTTTTTTATTGATAAAAAACTCATGACGATTAATGCAAAACCAACGGGATTTTCAAACAAAACAAAAAAAATCATATCGATTAGAGTGAGATGAATGTATAACCGCAAAACACAATCATAAAAAAAAAAATATTATTTTTATAGAAATGATCAGAATCCATCCACTATTCATGTGATTTTTTTTTGGTTTTGGTCAATTTTCACGTAATTACACAATTTCACTCACGGTAAATTCAACAAAAAAACTTTACATAATTTAAAACTTTATAACTAACACTACTAATAAATTATTAATTTTTATTTTATTTAATTTTTGATGTTAATCCTTTGTAGAACCGACACCGACACGACCATTCGTTGAATCTCAAAATTCACTGTTGTATTGGTATTGGTGAAAAGAAACTACGCCGTAATTTGAGTCAAATTTTAAAATTTTTGTTGGGTTCCAATGTATCCTTATTTGACTTAAAAAGAATTTTACGCATTGTTGACAATTTTCTTTAAAAGCCGTTTGTCTGATAGGATTTGAATTGTCTCCGAAAAATCATCTATTTTTTTTTAGGTCATAGCGCATATAGTCGTTTTATTTTCGGAATGTTCGTCGGTATATGATGATAGGGCTGAAAGGTCTATCGTTGTGAAAATTTGGAGCCCTCGAGATGTTGAGTAAAATTCTGGTGATGTGAAATTAGATTCTGATCTGGGATCGTGAGTTGAGTTTATCTGATGCCAGTCGTCGTGTTTTGCATACAATCGGAGGTCCGTTCGTCTCAAATTTGTGAGTCACGTTATACATTTGTTGTTGCCGATGTTGATGTTTCCGTGAATTATTTTGTAATAGTTTTAAATACTACTGGGTCCGTCGTTAATCTATCAATCCCACTTAAAGCAGGATCATCAGCGAGCAACCCTGTGTTCCAAACAAAGCGTGCTGGTAAGACCGAAACGTCTGCGCCAGTATCTGTTAAAAAATGAACTTGTAAATGAATTTCGAAAATTTAAAGACGGCTGAAAAATTACCGAAATTTCTGACTATACGCAGACATCTCAGACACTAATTTGAGCTTGTTTCATAGTTTTGTGCACGTTATCAGCCCTCCCAGCCAGTACTAACAAGCAGACTATTTGAACTTGCTGATGCAACCTCTTCATCCAGAATTAACGAATTATTTGATAACTCGTGTGACTATAAATCCAGAATTTGATAAATATTTCTGATGTCGTATTCCTGGTCACGTTCTAAATAATGCAATTATTTTAATACGAACAAAACTATAGACATACCCAGTTTAGTTGCGAACAATGTTGGGATGATGTCAACCGCTACAAATTCAATTTAACGGCTGTACCAATTGCACCGTTTTTTCATTTATTTAACCATCAAATTTTCTATATTTCAACCTTAACACATTTTTAATCCAAGATATTTTTCTATGTTTCCATGTTTAATACGAGTTAATAGAATTAGTACTTATTGTCATTGTATACTTTTATAAGATGTCACTAGTATTAAGTAAAAATTTTAAATTGGCTCAGTTTAGTACAAAATTTTAGTTCACAACTTGTGAAATGAAACGGAAATTTTGGAACATGATCGGGTGCATAGGCCATATGATTACTAGTTACATTATCGAGTTACTTTATCGACCCATGTGTAAGGGTAAAAAAAATAACAATCATGTGGATAGGTACATATTGTAATCATGTAAATAAAATATAATGGGTTTATGGAGTTAGTTAGAAAGAGAAGTATATATATATGGTACTTCCGGGGGAAAAAGAGGGAGAGAAGGATATATATGTATTATATATATCGTGGTCGAACGAAGGTTAAAAAATACATAAGCAATCGTTTTTAATAATTCTATTTTTAATAAAATTGGATATTGGTGTTAATCGCTGTAACATATGAATGTAATATTGTAATCATATAAGCATTACTCACCATGGTTGATAGGGTCATGTAAATGAATAAACTAATAAAGACGATTAGTTCTAACTTCACATCAATAAGTGTGTTTCAACTAATATTACATGGTGTCAGAATAAAAGTAAAAAACTGAAAAAAAAATCTTGAAACATCGGATAAAACAAACAAAAATAAAAAGTAAATAGTAATTAGTGATATCCAGGCGTTATTTTTTTAAAAAAATAAATAAATATTTCAATTAATAAAAAATGACGCACGAGGGATCAACAAATTTTATAAGACCACCAAAATGTCTTGAAATTGATAATAGCAACCAAATGGGTATTAAATGGAAAAATTGGATCCAACAATATAAATGGTTTGAGGTCGCATAACAAATGGATAAGAAAACTGAACAAATCCAAATAGCGACATTTATGGCGTCGCTAGGACCGGATGCACTGGACGTTTACAATTCATTCAACCTGAAGAATGATTGAAAAAATCAAAACGAAATTTGAGGAACATTTTGCACCGAAATCGTCAATAGCATTAGAAAGATACGTGTTTAACATAATGTATCAAATGGAAAGTGAAAATGTTGATCAGGGGTGGGATGTTGTAACATCACTATCGATACTATCGAAAGTGATGATCACATCACTAGTGATGAAAGTCGGTATGTTGTATCATTTTCGACAGATAATCGATAATTGTATATTGCAACACTTTTTTTTACTTGAAATGACAGCTGTTTTTGAGACATTTTAATATTATTATTCTTATTAAATAAATAAATGAACATTTTTTTCATAAATAGTATGATAAATAATTGAAGCAATATTGGTGAAGTTATTTTGTTTGTTTTTTTGTTAATAAAAAGTTCCGTCATCATCAAAACATCAAAATATATTTTTAGAGTGTCGTATGCTAAGGGACAAATATTTATGACACCTAATACCCTATATATGATATACAAAATTCTTATCAGAATTTTACTTTGTTTTATAATAATATTATATGTTTTTATAATATTATAAATAAATAAACAAGCTTATTCTTAATTTTTGAAAATTATTATTAATAAATTTTAATTAAATTGTATTAATATTTGTTTTCCTTGAAGTCTTAACATATGTATCACTCAGATTTTTGATGAGTGATGAAACATCGAAGTTTTCGCTTGTCGAAAGTGGTACAACATACCAAAAGTGATAATTTATCGAATATCGAAAATTGTGATGTTACAACATCCCACCCCAGTATTACACAAAAATAAAAAATCAGTGCAAAAAATGTGAATTCGGTGAATTGTCTGATAGCTTGTTGAGAGAAAAAATCATAATAGGAATATGTAGTGAAGCAGTACGTGAAAGGTTGTTGTCAGAAACAGAACCGACCTTGGAAATCACAATTAAAAAGTGCAAGGCAAGTGGAATGACTGCAATGCAGCTAACAGCATTACAACGCAAACAATCACAAATGCTGGATGTAATTTTACTGAGAAAATCGGTAAATAATAAAAAACCGGAAGATACGGTGAAAATTGATGAAACGATCGATTGTAAAATGTGTACCGTAAATAGAGTAGCCGAAATTGAAACGGAAAGTGAAATGGAAAAAAATGACATTCCCGTGAAACACAAAGTACATTTTACGACCGAGTATAGGAACTAAACTTGATTTCGGTCGGGAATGTAAGTCTGTTTTTAGACCGATATAAGACCGTCAGAAAACGTGGATGCTTCCAGTCTTCGACCCGACCCAAAATTTAGGTGGGTAACGTATCGGTATAAGACCGTCATTAGTAAACTGGATTTAGACACCATTTCAGTTAGTAATAGAACCTATTCAGTGGGTCTAAAACCGCACAATATAAGTCGATAGAAGACCCTAATGACGGTGCACATTGCAACGTATTACCTAAACATATAGTCGACAAGCTAGGAATCAGAATTATCAAGTCAAACACTCGACGAATAATAGGGTTTGGAAACAATAACGTAGATGTAGTAGGCGAGGTCGAAGTCGATTGTCAAGTGAGAAACAAAATGACAAAATTAATATTTAAAGTAGTCAACGTAAATGTCATACTAATATTAGCGAAAGAGGCATGTGGACGAGAAGAGCTGATTATACGATTAGAGGAATTAAGAATGAAGAATAATATTTTTGACATGTAAGGCTGCGTGAAGAATTATGAATATGATATAGATTTGGTGGAACATCTAAAGTTCAAAATCAAGCCAGTTCGAAAAGTTCCGTTAGCAATTAAGGAACAGGTCAAAGCTGAAATTGAAAATATGGTGAAAATGGGAGTGTTAGCAAAAGTTCATGAAGTAACGCCAGTCGTATCACCAATGGTAGTGGTGAGGAAAGGAGGTAGACTGCGGACAATAGGAACACCATGGGGCAGGTATTCATACAAGAGATTACCATTTGGTTTGTCATCGGCCCCTGAGGTATTTCAATATCTGATCAATCAAATTTTAGGCGACCTTGAAAACGTAGAATGTTACATGGACGATATCCTTATTCATGCTGAGAATAGTGAACAACTAGAAATCATCACAAATAAAGTACTGAAAAAGTCGAAGAACCTGGATTAAAATTGAATAAAAAAAATGTTTATTTGGAGCAAGTGAAGTCAAATTCTTGGCCATGTGTTGAATGGGAGTGGTTTATCAGCTGATCCTGATAAAACAGCTGCGATTAAAAATCTTAAAAAACCAGTAAACGTCAAAAAATTACAAAGACTATTAGGAATGGCAACGTATTTATCGAAATTTGTACCGAATGGCATATGCAGCTAAAGCGCTAAGCCAAGCTCAACGAAACTATCCACCAATACAGTTGGAAGCAGTCGCGATAAGATAGGTATGTGGGAAGTTTCATGAGTATGTATACGGAAAGAAGTTAAGAATTGAAAGTGATCACAAGCCACTTGCGCATTTATATAAAAAAAGATTACAGTCAGCACCATTTAGACTACAACGTATTATGTTTGACATAAAACAATATTCGCCAACGGTAGTGTATGTAAAAGGGACTAGTCAATACATAGCAGATATTCTAAGCAGAGACTGTGTAAATAATGAGTCAGAAGAGGAAGAGCTGCAAGTATATGTTGCGATTAACTTCTCAAAAGGTGTGAAACGTGAAATGGTAGAAGCCACGAAGCACGACCAAGAAATCTAGGTGCTGATTAAAGTAACAATGTCAGGTTGGCCGAATGATTAAGCTGAGATACATGAATGGGTAAAACCGTATTGGAATTTCAGAGAGGAAATATCATATTACAACGGTTTAGTGTTCAAAGGAATGAAGCTGGTAGCACCAAAGGCACAAATACCGAAAATATTGTATAACACACATCGAGCGCATTTGAAAATTCTGGGAAATTCTGTATTGGAGAGGAATGTCTACAAATATAACGTCATATGTGGAAACATGTTCAATTCGTCGGTCGATGCAGAGATCAAAATGAAAGAACAAGGAAATCCCAAGTCTTCCATTTGAAGTAGTGGGAGCCGATCTATTTCATTGTTTGATAAAAAGTACATACTCGATAGCTACTCAGATTATTTTGAGTTTAAGGAATTAAAAATGAGTACGGCAAAGGAAGTTATAGAAATATTGAAAATATGTTTTTCCACGCACGGATTACCAGCAAAGCTAGAGACGGATAATGTTCCACAATTTTCTGCGGGAGAGATTAAGAAGTTCGTGAGTGATTGATCGATCAACCATGCTACGTGTAGTTCAAACCATCCATAAGGCAACATTGATGACAATAGTGAAGTAGTTCACGATAACACAAAAGAGGCTTCACTTATGGAGTCTAAGGAAGCAACGACCAAATTACCCATCGTTACCAGATCGGGTAGAGTAGTCAAACCAATAAGTAAAATGGATTTATAAAAAAAAATAAAAAATAAAGGGGATGTAACATATGAATGTAATATTGTAATCATATGAGCATTACCCACCATGGTTGATAGGGTCATCATATGTCATGTAAATCAATATACTAATAAAGACCATTAGTTCTAATTTCACTATCAAGTGTGTTTTAACTAACATTACAATCGGCGAGTTTTATTTAATTAATATAAAAATAAATTAAAGGCTTACACATGCAATGAGTAATTTTGAATCAGTCACTAACAGGCTATGCGAATTCAATTGGATGGCAGTATTGTATGAATTTTAAATCCACAAAATCTCAATGATTCGCAACTAAAGCGACAACCATGTTTTATAATTACAAATTTTAGCCAACTGTATTAGCAAATTTGTTTGATACAGAGCCCATTTGCATAGAAGACCCGCATCATGTTCAGAATTGACCTTTGTGCACTCCTAAAGTCTAAATACCCTGCAAATCCAGTGTATTACATTTAATTGATGTAATTGGTCGAGAGTGTTACATGACATATTATATGTCCTGAACGCACACGTCAACGCAGGTCAAATGTTATGTTATACTACACAATTGTAATTGTTACTACTACTGAATAAAGCATTATAAAATCAAACCTCTATCTTGTACCATTACGTTACATGGTGTCAGATGTGAGATTAAATAAAAAAATAATGATATAAGCGACTAACAACTATTAAAATAGTAAAAAAGTGAAAAGAAAAGTATATAGGATAAAATATTTAAATATATATATATATATATATATATATATATATATATATATATATATATATATATATATATATATATATATATATATATATATATATATATATATATATATATATATATATATATATATATATATATATATATATATATATATATATATATATATATTTATATATATATAAAATACGCAAAGACAACAAAAAGTGAAAAATAAATGGTATAAAAAAAAGATACAGTAATAGACGCCATTTTTGATACAGTAATAGACGCCACTGGTACTTCCATTAATAAATATACGAAAATAGTGCGTACAAATAAAAAGCGACGTAGTTGGCTCGCGTAATATCAACAAAAAATAAATAAAAATAAAATGGGCGATGGTCTCAGACCACCAAAACCGTTGTCATGGGTGGGAGACGCATGCAACAATTGGTTAGACGGGCAACGGACGTTTAAATTCTATACAACAGCCACGGAATTTGGAAAGAAAGAGGTAAAGATCCAGGCGGCAATATTCATGACAAGAAGCAGGTAAAGTGTTTGAATCTTTTCAACTAAAAGAAGAGGAGATAACATACGAAACATTAATAAAAAAAGTTCGACGAACATTTTTAACCAAAACTAAATTTAACGTATGAACTTTTTGTTTTTAATAATTTGTCACAATCGGTCGGAGAAAAATTTGAAGATTTTTTGACCAGAATTAAATTACCATTTTTAATGTGTACCTAATTATGATAAAATAACGGTAGATGATATTTTGAAGGATAAGTTAATTTTAGGCATATGTGAAGATGACATTGGTGAAAAAATAAATGATGACACAAAAAATTTAAATGAGGTCATCAATATATGTAAAGCACACGAGGTAGCATCTTTGCAAATGCAAGCCGTTAAAGTAGACAAAGCAATTCGTTTAATTAAAACAAAAATGAAAATGATAAAAACATACTCAGGATATATCATCCTCTACAACCTATTGAGTCCAGAAATCTCGTCCAGAATACATAAATCGAAAATCTTTACCTTGTTGGATTGTAAAAAAGGATTTTAGCAGGTAACGGTTACGGAAAGAACGCAAAAATATCTAGCAATCGCTGCACCATGGGCAGATATACATGTTCGAGAATGCCATTCGGGCTAGCATCACCACCTGAAATATTTCAACATATAATGAACGGTCTTCTAGAAAATATACCTAACGTTGAATGTTCGATAGGTGACATATTGATTTATCCTCAGAAACTGAGAAAAAATGCTATGAAATCACAAAAAGAGTAATGGATATTATTTATTGAAACTTAATAAAGAGAAGTGCATATTCAATAAAAAATCGTTAAAATTTCTTGGACACATGATAGCGGAAAACGGAGATAGATAAAGATAAAATATCGACCATATTCAACATAGAAACCCCAATAACTACAAAACAAGTTCAAAGATTGTTAGGAATGGTAACTTATGTGTCTAAATGTATACCTAATTGTTCAGAATTGACAGCTCCAAAGAGGGACTTGATCAAGAAAGACAACATTTGTTTGGGATACTGAACAGGAACGAGCTTTTGAAGAAATAAAGAAAGCGCTAAATACCGCACCAGTACTAAAGTTTTATGATACGGTAAAAGACGTAAAACTTTCAGTAGATGCAAGTAAAAAGGCATTAGGAGCAATTCTACTCCAGGACGAACATCCAATTGCATATGCATCGAGATCATTGACTTTGGCAGAACTTAACTACCCGCAAATTGAAAAAGAAGCTACGGCAATACGGTTTGCGTGTAAAAAGTTTCATGAATATATTTATGGGAAGCAAGTCACAATCGAAAGTGGTCATAAACCACTAGAAACAATATTTAAAAAAACCGATAACATCAGCTCCAGCAAGGCTTCAAAGGATTTTATTCGATGTGATGGTATATTCACCGAAGATAATATATAAAATAGGTACGGCGATTCCGATTACAGATACTTTAAGTCTTGATGTAAGGAACAGAATCACTGAAGCTGAAGAAGAAGACTTAAAATTACATTTAGTAATACCTTTCTCGGCAAATGCATTAGATAAATTGATCAAAGACACGCAAATCTTAAAATATTGAAAAATTACATAATTAAGGGATGGCAAGAAGAGAAGTTAATTCAAAAAAGTCTTAAACATTTTTCAACATTCAAAGAAGAACTAGTAGTATGCGATGAAATAATTTTTAAAGGGGAAAAAATATTCTTACCAACTAAACAAATTTCAAAAATACTAAAAATAGCTCATATTGGACATACAAGAATACAAAGTTCTATCAGACTGGTTCGACAAAGTTTTTATTGGAAAAACTTAGCAAGTGACATAGAAGAACTAGTGAGTAAATGTTCGGTATGTCAACAAACCCAACGTAATAACGTAAAAAAGGTTATCACTCAAAAATTAGTACTAGATTTACCTTTTCAAATAGTCGGATCAGATCTGTTTACGTTCATAATAGATAGCTACTCTGGACTTATAGACTTTGAGAGGCTAAACGACACACATTCAATACATATAATAAATCAGTTACAAAAATGGTTCTCTGTGCACGGAACTCCAGAAATATTGGATACTGATAACGGACCACAGTATGCGTCATATGAATTCAAAAAAGTTGCTGAAGAATGGAATTTCAGACACCAGACTTCGAGCCCAAGATTTCCAAGATCGAATGGTTTGGCTGAACGCGGGGTCCAAACAGCTAAATTAAACATTTATCTAGCATTGCAAAACTGGCGAAACACACCACGCAGTGATGAATTAGGATCACCTAATTCACGGTTATTTAGTAGACGTACCAGAAGTAAACTACCAATTAAGAGAGATCAGTTAAAACCGAATACAGTAACAAAAGTTCATGAAAATTTAAAAAAGTTAAGGGACAAACAAGCTCAGGTTACAAGTTGGACCGAGAGAATGGACAGCAGGGATGGTTGTTTCAAACGCAGAAGCACCAAAATCGGTTTATGTGAAAACAGACTATGACAAGACACTAAGAAGAAATACTTACCATTTGGCCAAGACATTTGTATATTTGCATCCTAAAAGAAAATTCCAAATGAACATACATCCGAAAGGCAGGAATTAATTGGTGCAGAGCGTCCACGGCATGTGCCGTAGGACACTTCACATGAAACGATTAATAATAATAATAATAATGCTATCAAAACTGCAAGTTTTGTAAAAACAGCAAATAAAAATATTGAACGCACCCGTCAACTCAAGTCAAATGTTATGTTATACTACACAATTGTAATTGTTACTACTACTGAATAAAGCATTATAAAATCAAACCTCTATCTTGTACTATTACGTCACAGAGAGCATGAATTTATATGCTAGCATAATATTCGAAGTCTTAAAGTCACCTTTAATGAAAGTTCTTTGGGTCAGTCACGTTCAACGGGCAGATCTTAAACGAACGGTGAAGAGAACTCTGAGAAAAAAAGGAAAATTTTGTGGCACAGATGTCACGGTCAGCAACGATGGCTCCTCGGGGTAGTGTACAAGTTCGCTTCTTCTTTTGCCTAACACAGAAACTTGTACATAGATAAAAAACATGTCGAAGTAATCTTTTAACGATCAACTAAGAATTTAGATGACAAACAAATAATAGCCATATCAGAGCACCCATCAGTTTCTTATAAATCAACGGCATAAACATACAACCATGTGCACTTTTCTATGTTTTAGTGAAGACTATTCGTTTTAGTACTACTATTTACCTTTTACTTCCGTAAGATGTCACCAAATACAAGTTCATAACATATTTCAAATTCCAAAAAAGTCGTTATTTCTAAATTTAAACAAAATTCTTTAAATCTCGTAAATCAGTTATAATTTCCTAATTTAGTATGTTGTGATTAAATAGTCTTAAACCTCGACTTAATGATTATTATATAGAAATAGTTGTAATTCAGGATGGCTCATCTGTCGTTTTTTAAACGAAAACTTAATTTTTAAAATTTCGAGTTGCATGTGTACGAACTATGTCTTAACTCAGGACACTAGTTATATATTAGGAGTGTAATATTATGATTCATTCATATTTAATTATGTTTTTTATTATGATAATTATACAAAAAAATTTTACTCTACAAAAAATGTTAGATTGTACAATAAACTTCCAAGAGATGTCACTACTAAATTATAACAGTTTGAACTGTTCTAAACAATATTTAGTAAATTTTTATTATATTGCCACGCCTGCACATACATGTCAAAATATGTGTACTTTTTTTTTTTATTTATAAATAGTTTCACTTGACTTCGTAAACATTTTAATTCTATATCTTTTGTATATTGTATTTTTTTTAAAATATTTTAATTTGTTCTAGTTCTAGTGTTTATATATTTTATTCCACTATCGAATAAACTTCTGTGTTTTGTGTTATTTGTGTAAAGTGCATTAAATTGTAAGTCTTTGTGTGAAAATGGCAGAAAATCTGCTCGATGCTTTACTTTCGGTTGATTCGGGCGACAATGATAGTGAATTTGAATTAAAATTTAATGAAATTGCATCGGTAAGTACACCACCCCGATAATATATATTCAAAGTATTATATACATCAAATGTTATTCTAAATATTATAAAATACCGTTATAATATTATGTGTATGTATACAAATAACGGTACGTACGTACTCAAGCACATAAGAAAGTGAGATAAAAATTAGAAAGGTTGATGTAGGTTAGTTATTTTTTGATCGTTTTTCGTTATTCATTTATTTGTGGGTCATTCGTTGAAATGGAAACTGAATAAAGTAGGGAGATTATGTAATCTCTGTACAGTTTATGTAAACAAAAAAAAAAAAAAAAATGAAAGTCTTATTCATAAACTTTATATGTACATAAAAATAAAACTAGTTTTCTTGTATCGCGCGCTTCAACAACGATATAGATGAATACTACTATATAGTCTATCGTACTGTAGCGATAAGATAATAATGGCAAAACATTTACATCTGTCATTTTTTTATATTTAATTTTAAACATAACAACAAATAACATAGAATATTACTATAAAATTCGAACAAAATATTTTCTATGTTTTCGATCATAATACATAAATACTAGTAAATTTTAATTTCGTCAAGTTGGTTAAATTACCGACGACGACGACGACATTTTGAATATATACATTTCGTATACATATACGAATTGTGTAAAATTTTTTTTGTTTTTTGTGTGCATTTTATAAATTAGTATTAGTAAATTTCTCGTTGGCCGCCATTGTGGCTTGGCTGTGTAATATTTTTAGTGTGTTGATGTTAAACAAAAGAAAAGTCTTGTAAAAATCGGCGGCGGAGTAACAAACAAATATTTTGTACTTTTTATAAATTAAAAATGTTTTAAAAATAAATTATATAAATTATAATATCTAAATTGTGCTGTGTATTTTTTGATTTTATATATATTTAAACAATATTATTACAATTAAACTAAACAGAATTTAATAATTATTATGAGAAGAAAAACTCTGTTAAATCGATAATTTTATGTTTCGTTCGCGTTAGTATTAAAGTGAAAGTGAAAGTTGGCGGCTGGGAAACATACACACCGAAAAAGAGTGTGTGGCTTTGTTAATTTAATGTTTTTCGGCTGTGTTTCCCTTCGCTTTAGAATTTAATATTTTTTATTTTAATTTTATTTTATTTATTAACAAAATAAATAAAAGTTGGTTAATAAAAAAAATGTGTGCATAAAAAAAAAGTGAGATAAATTTTCCGTTAATAAAAAAAATATATATATATACGTAAATTAGTGTTTGTGAGAGATTGGGGATAATTTCCTTTGTTTTTAATACAACAACAACAACAATAAAAATTGTATCGAAGAAATACCAATAAATTATTTTGGTACATATATATATGTGTGTACATTTTATATACTTTCCTGCGCCGTCGCCGCCACTTTGTGTGATTTTTGTATCCAAAATGCTTGCTTGTTTATTTGGATACATTTTAATTTATTATCAGATACGCCACCAAATCGACCAGGGGATAAATAATGATTATAAGTTGATTATAATAATTGCACAACTGTTAAAATTTCGCAAGTCCAGTTAAAAAAAAAAATGCTGCTTACCATGCTCCATATAAATTGTTAAAGGGGTAGTCTACTCTACACCATTTAAAGCGACAAGCGTTAATTCAACTCCACTGTACATGTTTTAATTCAACAACCCCTCTATATACGTATTATAATTTATTAATTTCATTTCCCTTGCATTTAATGGCGAGGGTGATATGATAAAATATTCCAAAAAAAATTACAAACTCACCCCAATTTATATGTTTTGTACATTAGTATGTATTAGTAAATTTACTTTTTTGTACCTTCCTGTGATTCATTACTACTCTCCACAAATGTATATGGAATATATAATATATATATATTTATATAGTAATAGAAATACACACAACAAAACAATGCTTCGATGGAGTCTTTTCTACGCTTGTATCTGTGTAATAATATGTATAATCTGATGAATGTGAAGCGTGCCGTATTAATACATTACTTTTAGGGAGTAGTGTTGTAGGTTTAAAGAACAAAGACCATTTCAATGAAAATATTGAAAATTAAATAGTTTTTCAATAAAGTTTAGTATTTAGTACATTCAATAGTTTTATGTGCGCGCATCTGTTTAAATTAAAAATAATAATTTTATTAAAAACTAAAAAATTGTGTGTGTGAGTGATGATTATTATTCTCTATTGTCTGGATATTTTGAGAATGCTACTGCTGCTGCTGCTGGTTACAGTATGAATAAAGTGATTATTTACTTATGTAAAAATAATGTATATTTTCCTATCTGATGTTGTAATAAATGGAAAGTAAATTGTGTACGTACATAAGACATATGTTACACTTTGATTTAGTTTTAAACGACGATAATATACACATATCATGAATCTAAATCAGCATTATTCATTGAACCTTGGCTCAGCATAATGTCCTCGAACGTGTATGTACCTTCTTTCTACCACACTGGTTAAACGTTAAATAGTCTCAGTGGAAATTTTTGATGACTAAGAAATTAATTTCAATTTTCCTAAAACAATTTTCCTTTTAGTCATCTTGACTATCCGCTTTTTTTCCCTGCTAAAATACAAAACAAGGATAACATATTTCTCCTTAGTTTTTTTCCCCGTTACACACTATAAATATATATATGTATACATTATATGTTTGTACATATAACATTTTCCAACTTTTGTACATATTTCAATAAAACGAGTTTCCTTTGTTGTCTTCTACACTCGATTTTGTATTTTATTTTTTAACCCCTTGTATTTATGATTTGCCAGCTTTCGTTGTGTATTTTAACCAGAGTTGTATTAGAATAACGGCTAAAGCTAGCTTAGATTTTAAATTGATAAACCACAACTAATCAATATTTATTTTTAAAGGGTCTAAATTTGTAAACTTCTGTCAAATTTCACAGTATACTTTTGATGTTAGGTAGCTTAAAAAATTTAAACTGTGTGGATTCCAAAGTTAGCATATTTTAGATTTAACATCTATACAAAATTTGATGAATTAAATGGGGCATTCAAATATTATGATTTTCGATTAGGTATGTCAAATTATGGGGAAACTTTGTGTAAGAAATTTACCAACAATAGACATACCGGAAAATGATTTAGTAACTTATTGTAAGAAATTATAATTCCGGGGAAGTGTGATACACATGATTACAGATTGAGACCAATAATTAGTGGGGAATATTATGTTATTTCTAAATACAAACACTGAATGAAAAGTTCGTAAGATTTTGATTTATTTGTATGGGGAAGTAAATAAGGAAATGTTTTATGCTGTGTGTCTTATAAGACTAAACTAAATTATGACGAGTTAGTTCATGTTATATCTAGATAGATGGAGCTATCACAAAAGTCACTTACTGTGGCTCAACTTGAACTAATGCTGTGTACCTTAATCGACTCTTCAAACTAAACTTTTCAAATTGTTCTATCTTCCGCTGTTGCCTCATAGGTGGTAGCTGAAATATTTTTCCGAGGTAACTTTTCGGTGACTTCACAAAAAGTATAAAATAACTACAATAATTTTAAACTATAAATAAACTTTAATACGTTTTGGTTTAGTTTATTTTCAAGTTGAGGCACAGTTAGTGACTTTTGTCTACTTTTGTGTAGTTCCATCTATCTAGAAATAGCATGAACTAACTCGTTATAATTTAGTTTAGTTAATTAAGTCGATTAATGCAGACAGCATAAACTAATGCTGTTTGCCTTAAATCGACTTTTCAAACTAACTTTTTCGAATTGTCCAAGCTTCTGCTATTGCCTTATAGGTGATAGTTAAAAAAATACATTTCCGAGATAACTTTTCGGTGACTTTTCACAAAAAGTATGAAATAATTTTAAACTATAAATAAACTATAATACTTTTTGAGTAATGCTGTGTGCCTTAATCGAATAAACTAACTAAACTAAATGCTAACGAGTTACTAAGTTGCTAGCTTTAAATCGACTTTTCAAACTAAATTTGTCGAACTGTTTAAACTTCCGCTATTGCCTCATAGGGGATAACTAAAAAAGTACATTTCCGAGATTACTTTTCGGTGACTTTTCACAAAAAGTATAAAATAACTATAATAATTTTAAACTATAAATAAACTATAAGACACGTTTTGGTGTAGTTCAGTTTCAAGTTGAGGCACAGTTAGAGACTTTTGTTTACTGTTGTGTAGTTCCATCTATCTACAAATACTATGAACTAACTCGTTATAATTTAGTTTAGTTAGTTTAGTCGATTAAGGCACACAGCATAAACTAATGCTGTATGCCTTAAATCGACTTTTCAAACTAAATTTTTCGAAAAGTCTAAGCTTCTGCTATTGCCTTATAGGTGATAGTTAAAAAAATACATTTCCGAGATAACTTTTCGGTGACTTTTCACAAAAAGTATAAAATAATTTTAAACTATAAATAAACTTTAATACTTTTTGGATAATGCTGTGTGCCTTAATCGAATAAACTAACTAATCTAAATTATTACGAGTTAATCCATGCCATTTGTAGATAGATGGAACTACACAAAAGTAGACAAAAGTTGCTAACTGAGCCTCAATTTGAAACGAAACTAAACCAAAAAGTATGATAGTTTTAAATTATTTTATACTTTTTGTGAAAAGTAACCGAAAAGTTACCTCGGAAAAATACTTTTCTACTACCATCTATAAGGCAATTGCGGAAGCTTGAACAAGTTTAGTTTGAAAAGTCGATTAAGGCACGCAGCATACAAATTTAAAAAATTTATTAACAACTAGGAAATCATAAATTTTACTGTACGTTTGAATTTATAAAGAATGGAAATTTCTAGAAGTCCAAAGAAATTAGTTAATGATTTTGAAAATGCAGTTTATTTACGTATATTATTTTACTTCAGTCTCCTTTGGTGTTTTTTCACTCGGAGCGATTCATTGGTACATTGTAAACCACAACATTCGTATTAATATTCACAATCAACCCGTATCTTAAGGGTTAAATGATAGAAATATAAAAATAAAAGAAACAGAAAATATTAACTGTACAAAAAACCCCTGTTTTTACTTTGTATTTCCATTTTCTCGATTTGCGCAATTGTGTCCAACAGCAGCAGCAGCAGCAGTCTATCAATCAGTCTCAGGAAAATATATTCAAAATATACACGTACAAATTTGTTGTTGTATTTTAACATAGGAAAAATAAAAATTTCCCATTTTCTCTTACTACGTGAAAATTTATTTATTCTTTCTTTCTTTATTTATTTTACCTTCCTTTTAGATATAAATAAGAACTTCTGACGATATAATAAAGTAAATAATAATAATAATAAATAAAGTCTCTTTATGTATGTGTTAAGTGTTTAAAGGACTAAGAAATTGAAAAAAAAAAAAAAAAATTAAAATAAAATAAAAAAAAAACGAAAAGAAAAACTATTTCATATAAAGTGATAAAATCCGAAACAAATGTTAATGTTTGTGAAATATTTTGTTGTTACAATAAAATGGCCTCATCTCCAACACCATCACTAGAATCTTTACCAGGCGCTAATTCAATTGGATCATTTGGTGAGCCAACCGATTATTTATCCGATTCACCATTAACACTAAGCGGTTCTTCGCCGCCCGTCAGTGACTCAGCTATTTGTGACGATTTTGGTATAACTACATCGAGTCTCGAATCACATCAATCATCGAATAATTTTTGCAGTAGTATAGGTAGCGGTGGTAGCAGCGGAGGTAGTCTAATAAATGGTGGCAACAATTTAGATTTATATCATCGATGTACCGGATGCAAAAGTAAACAATCTGATGCTGTTGCCAAATGTATTGATTGTAATAATTTGTTATGTTCACATTGTGTAACTGCCCACCAATTTATGCATTGTTTTGATGGACACAGTGTCTTCCGAATCTCAGATTTACAATCGACAAATAATAATAATAATAACAATAACAATAATATTTTGGGAATAAACAATACAAAAAACGCAATAATGAACGGATTCGATAATATTATTTCGGCACCATCACCACCCTGTGGTGTAACAATCACCAATAATACAACAAGCCATCGTTTAACATCACTGCTAAATTTAAAAGATGATACTGTCACAAAATCGATTATGAGTAATTTAATCAATGATAATCAAATAACAGTAACGTCAAAACAGCAATCGTATTTTTGTTCGCGGCATAAAAATGAGCTGCTAAAATTTTATTGTCGCACTTGTGCAATAAGCGTGTGCAAAGATTGTATGATAAACGATCATCCTAATGGTTTACACGATTGTGAACATACAACTGATGCAACACCAAAACAACTTGAACATTTACTACAAATTGTGACGGAGGTGCGTGCTAAAGCGGCCGATATGCGTTCGGTTATTAAAAATGCCGAACATAATAGTTCTCGCATTCAAGTTCAGTATCATAAGGCACAAAATGAAATTAACGATACTTATCAATTTTATCGTTCGATGCTTGACGAACGTAAACTAGAGCTTCTTAAGGAGTTGGAAAGTTTTTATGTTGCAAAAAATATGTCACAAACCGTTTTATTAACAAAATCTCAAGAACATGTCGATAAGGTGTTACAATCATGCGAATTTGTCGATCGTGTCACTAAACATGCGGGTCTCCCGGAAACCGTAATGCTAAAAAAATTAATGGAAAATAAATTGCAATCATTTGTCACATATAGCCAAGAATTACAATCTCAATTCGAATTGGATTTTATATCGAACTATCAAGCGATACAAGTTGGTGTACGAAATACTTTTGGATATATACGATCGTCGGCGGAGCAAACATCAACAAAACAGCCGCCTATTGCACGACCCACATCAAACGGTAATGGTATGATGACGAACGGTGGTAATGGTGGTAATCAGACATCAAATTTAATTATGACAAACGGAGGTAGTCCGCCTGGTAGTAGTACAGGCAGTTTAAATACTCAAAATGGCCAAATTATAATGAATGGCGGTAACTCGAATTCGATGAGTAACGGTATTGGTAATGGATGTCATAATCCTTCGGCTATTGAACGATCATTTTCAAATTCTAACTCAATGACAAATGGCCATATTACATCAAATAATAATGGCATGCAATTTGAAACATCAAACATTATCTCGAAACGGTTCAATAGTGCTAATAGTTTAGGACCGTTTGTTGGCGATGGTGGTAATAATTTACATGTAAACCCTTACGAAAAATGGAGTAATGGTGGAAATGATAATATATTTAATAATTTATCTGAACCATTTACCGCACTACCAAATGTTCCTATACAGTCTGATAATTTACTAACCGATTTGACGTCGAAATTAATGTCGTCGACAATATTTCCACCAAAATCTCAAATAAAGCGCCAAAAAATGATATATCATTGTAAATTTGGTGAATTTGGTATAATGGAGGGGCAATTTACTGAACCATCGGGAGTTGCCGTAAACGCACAAAATGATATAATTGTTGCCGACACTAATAATCATCGTATCCAAATATTCGATAAGGAGGGTCGATTTAAATTTCAATTTGGTGAATGTGGTAAACGAGATGGACAACTACTATATCCAAATCGTGTTGCTGTTGTACGAACATCTGGTGATATTATAGTGACGGAACGATCGCCAACACACCAAATACAGATCTACAATCAGTATGGACAATTTGTACGTAAATTTGGTGCAAATATATTACAACATCCACGCGGTGTTACTGTCGATAATAAAGGACGTATCGTTGTTGTCGAATGCAAAGTAATGCGTGTGATAATATTCGATCAAACTGGTAATGTACTACAAAAATTCGGTTGCAGTAAACATTTAGAATTCCCTAATGGTGTGGTCGTAAATGATAAACAAGAAATATTTATAAGCGATAATCGTGCCCATTGCGTCAAAGTATTTAATTACGAGGGTGTATTTTTGCGACAAATCGGCGGCGAAGGTATTACAAATTATCCGATTGGTGTGGGTATTAATGCGGCCGGTGAAATTTTAATCGCGGACAATCATAATAATTTTAATTTAACAATATTTACGCAAGACGGCCAATTAGTATCGGCACTCGAATCTAAAGTAAAACATGCCCAGTGTTTTGATGTTGCTTTAATGGACGATGGTAGTGTTGTATTGGCTAGTAAAGATTATAGATTATATATTTATCGTTATGTTCAAGTCCCATCAATTAATTAATTTAATTTTTTTAACTTTTCGTTAAAAAAAAATAAAATATTATTGGAAAAATCTATTAAAAAATAAAATTATAATTGTTATATAAATCTTTTAATTTTTTGTTTAAAATTTTTTTTTAATTAATTAAGTCATGACAAAACAAAAAAAAATTAAGAAAAAACCATCACATCGATAAATCGTGTTTTTCATATCAGTATTATTTTATACATTGGTTATATAGTTTTTAATTTACATTCCATACATGACGAATAAAACTAAATTATTACTGGGATAGTTTTAAAAAAATAAAAAATGTTAAATTAAAATGAATTTTTAGGGAAAAAGTGTGTTTTAACCAGTAATGATTTTTCCAATAATACAAAAAATTGTAAAATTTTAATGAATCTTATGATAAAAACCTAATTAAATTTCTGTGTATATATATTATAAAAAAAAAAAAAAGATCTTGTGTGTTGTTTTTTATTTCTTAGTATTTTTTATATTATAATTTTTTAAGCGTTTGATAATTTATTTGTTTTTTTTTTTGTTTGTTTTAATTTTATTTATATATATAAAATATTATTAATAAATAAATAGTAATAATTATAATTATTTATTTATTTTTTGTTTGTTTAATTTTTGTTGGTTTTTTTGTCACTTTTCGATATTTTTTTTACTATAAAATAAATTATTTTAAAATAATTAATTAATTTCTTTTATAAAACATGAGAGACGAAACACATAATTATGATAAATAATTTTTTTTTTAAATTAAGTATTTGTTATTAATATTATAAAATTAATTTTTAGGATAGTTTTTATTGTTGAAAAAATAAAATTATAATGCCCCCTACCCCAAATTAAATTAACAAATTTATTAATTTAGCTCATCGTTATTATATTAATTATTATATTCATCATTTATAGTAATTATGTAGTGTGGAATAAAAAATTTAACGGATTATCATGTGATATATTATATGCATATCTAGTTTTTATTAAAAAAAAATATATATATATTTTAAACATGTTTTTCACAAATTTTTAACATACAGGTTTTAATTTTATGTCCATTTGTGCCAGAAATTTTTCTATTCTACCTAGAGTATTTTATACGATTCGAATGTTAAATCTATGTATATGTATATAATTTTTGAAGATGATTCCGCGTTAAATTTTTTTTTTCAAGTGCTACATAATTAATTATCGTGATGATTAAAATTTAAAGAGCTAAACTGAAAATTACCAAATATATAGCCAATTTATTAATATTTTTGAATATTAATTTCATCTAAAAAAAAAAAAAGTTTTTAGTTAAATGAGATAACTAGTCTATATTATTATTATTTTTTTTATTAATTAAAAATTTTAGTTAAAATTTTCAAAATTAAACAAATTTTTTATTGGCTTATTAAGTAGTAGACACAAATTTTTTGGTGCAATTTTATGATTGGCATTATTTTTTAGACAATTTATATTTTTAAATGTATACGATATGTTTAAAATTAAAATGAAATTAATATTCAAATTTAATTTATATAAAGCACACAAAACACATACACAAACACACATACATAATATATACCATGCAATTATTTTGTTTTGTTTTTTTTTTTTTTGGTTCGGAAAAATGCGTAACTCTTTCCATCCAAAAATATAAATTTAAAAATAAAAAATTAATTTTCCGCGCCAAAAAAACATAATAAAAATAAAAAAATATTTTTTTAAATAAAATTATTAATAATAATAAAAAATTAAAGAATAAACAAAACACCATTTTCATTATAAAATTTAAATAAATATATTAATTAATTATTAATGCATACGAAACTTATTTGTCATCTAAAATTGAAAATTGACCAAAAACAAAAAAGAAAATTTAACTAATAGAAGTTAAAAATAATTAAATTTAATGTTTTTTTGATGATGTTTATTAAATATATTATATATCTAAAAAAAAAAACTAATTAAATGTTAAACTAATTGTAATAAGTATTACTAGTTGTACTTGTACCAAGGTTCTATGGCTTTTTTTTATTACCAACTTTTTTTATTAATTAATAGTGAGTTGATAAAATTAAGGGAATTTGATACACAACTTTGTAAATATATAAAATACATATTTTTTTATATTCGAGATGAAAAAATTAAAAACAAAAAAAAACACATCAAGTTTGGAGGATCCTAAACATTATATACTACAGTTTTTAACTTCTTTTTTTATTTTATTTTTGTTAAATTCATCATCATTATATTTATGTGTGGTACAGTTATTAATCCTACTGTAACCCAATGTGTATTACAAAATTATGTTTCGCAATATTTTTTTTGTGTTTTCGTACGCGTGCGCTTGTTTAAGAAGAAATCGCGAAAAGACATTTGAGAGTGAAAGTTTTTGGTGCTTTTTTTTATTTTTTATTTATTTTTGTTATATATATTATTATGAACCACCGATAAACATTTAAAAAAAAAAAAAAAAAAAAAAATCTAGTTTTTGTTTTTAATTTTTTGAATTACAAAAATAAACGCGAAATCTACTCACAAATGTATCCTATATGATGATGAATTTATATTTATTAATTATAAAATATATTATAAATATTATGAAAAATTGTCAATTATATTATTAATATTTTAGAAAAACTAAAACAAACATAAATATTATATAATAAAAAAAAAAATACATAATTTATTCTTGAGATCAAATTATAAAAATATTTTTTTTTTAAACTTAAAAAAATATTAATTTTGGCCTAGACAGTCGTGTGTATTTTGTAATAGTGAATAAATGTTAGGAATAGGGGCCTAAAATATAAAAAAAAATGGGAATTATCCAAATGGACCAAAATTTCATCTGGAAAAAAATGGAAACATACAATCAATAATTTACCAATTAAATTTGTGTAAAATTGATATTTTAATTAAATATATAAATATTGACTAGTCATATCCTTATGATTAATTATTAAATTAGAATTTTTATTAAATATGTATATATATATATATATATATATATATATATATATATATATATATATATATATATATATATATATATATATATATATATATATATATATATTTAAATATATTATTTCCAAAACAAAAAAATAATAAATCTACTTAAGTATTATCGTCGCATTGTGAATTATTTATATATTAATACCAATAGTATGTATTAAATGTGAAATATACAAAAAAAAAAAAAAATTAAAAAAAAAAAGTTTCTCGTCGATTGAATGTTTTATTTTTGATACTTCTAAAATAATAAAATTAAAATGTTGTTATAATGTTAATAATTTAGACAAAAAATTAAAAATTTATTAATTTTGCTTACAAATAAAAGTTTGATTAAATATTTTACTTTCTCTTCTCTCTATCTGTGAAAAAGACTGAAATTATTATTTTTTATTTATTTTGCATTTAAAATACGATAAATATAAAAAAAAAACCGCGCACACCATTTCATTATTTTTTTTAACTTTTTGAACTGAATTTTATAGTTAAAATATATATATATATATATATATATATATATATATATATATATATATATATATATATATATATATATATATATATATATCTGCGCTTAATACAAAAAACAAAAATGATATGTTCCTTTAAATAATTTTTTAATTTATATTTATATTTTTTAATAAATAAATTAAATAGAAGCAGCACAAAATGAGCACATTTAACAAAAAAAAAATAAAAATCAAACTTTTATTAATTTAAAATAAATAAAAATGCATGTGTTGTAAGATAAATTATAAATCACTATAACAGATCTTTTATTTAAAAAAAAAACACTCTACTTTTTTATTTTATATATATACTAATTTTATTTAAAAAAAAAAAAATTTAATTAAAAAAAAAATCAAATTTTTCGCTAAGACTGTAATTTTGAGACTTGTAAATTGTTCCAAATATTTAAAAAAAAAAAAACATGAATAAATAAAAAATTTATTTAAAATATTATCGTTATAGTGAAGATATTTATATTAAAAAAAAATAAAAAACTTTACTTGTAATTGCTTCCTGAAAAAAAAAAATAGTGATCCCTTGTTTTTTAATTATTTCCGTCTTAATTAAATTAATTAACAAATATATACACATCATTAACTACATATTCGATAGTACCAAAATTATTAATTTTTAAATTTTATTTAAAATTGTGGATTAAAAAAAAAAAAATAAAACAAATTGTGATTATTAAATATATAAAACTATTTTTTTTAATGCTAAAAATTAAACATGTGACATAAAAAATGGGATTGTAACTAAAATTAATGATACATACTTTTAAATATGATTGGAACATCGCGCCTTTTCTCTGTATCTGTTCTCGTTTAATTTAATAATTTTAAAATAAAATATCAAGCTGTTGTAAAAATAATGGTACAAAAAAAAAGGAAAATTAAAATTGTTATATTTTTATTTTTATTGTGTAAATATACAAAAATCAAAAAAAAAAATCCAATCATAATAAATAAATAACATTGAGTTCCGTCAATCTTTTTTAATTTATTTTAAACATCAATTAAACAATGAAAAATGAATTTAAATAAATAAACAATAATTAAAAATTATTATTATTAATTAATTAATTATGTTTGAGTGTAAATGTATTGTTGATGAATTTAAAAAAAATTAAAAAAAAAATCGATATAATTAATTAAAAAGTGTTTTTTGATAATTTTATTTTTTTACCGTACGTTACGTAACGCGTATTTTTTCGAAGTGTTTCTATTATTATTATTATTGTAGTGTTTTATTAAGTTACATATAAATAAATATTAGAATATTAATTTAAGTTTTTTATACACTATATATTATAAATAAAATAAAAATTATAAATTTACATATCGCAAAAGTATTTTTTTTTTTTTTTTAAACATCTGTTAATATAAAAAATATTCCATCAAAATGTTAATCTCTCTATAAATATTATTTTACCGAATAATTTTTTTTATTGCTTATTTATTAAACAAAATAATAATAATAATTAAAATTTTTTAAAACCTAGTAATAAAGAAAAAAATATAATCCGTGTTAAAAATTTAAAAAAAAAAAAAAAATGTCTCGTTAGTTTTAAAACAAAACAAAATAATTATCTAGTTTTTTATTGATACATAATAATGATAAAAATTAAAAATAAAATATAAAGTTGAAATGTAAAATTCGTGGCTTTATAACACCACATTGTTTTGATGATGAACATATTATATATACTGACCAATTTGAAGATAAATAATTAAATAAACTACTATTTTATTATTTTAATTATATATAAAAATAAAATTGACAAGTGTTTTTTTTTCGATTAAGTAGTACATAATATTAAAAATTAAATAAAAAAAAAAAAAAAACTGGGAAGCAAATAGTTTTTTTTTTTTTTTTTTTTTTTGAAGAATGTTAAATGTTAAGTACATTTCTAAGTATTAAAAACAAAATAATGAATTTAAAAAAGTTTAAAAATAAAATTATTATTTTAAAAATTAATAAAAAAAAAAAAACAAAACAAATAAAAAGACATTATTAGGGATTTATATTTTTTATAAAATTAATTAAAACTCAAATAAATTGCCAAACATTTTTTTTATATATAATTTGGTTTAAAAATTCAAGTTTTTAATTAATTTTATTAAAATATATAAAATAATAATTTTATTGAATAAGCGAAAACTGAAAAAAAAAAATAATTTAAATAAATAAAATTCTTATGTGTGTAGGGAAAACATTTTTTTTTAATTTGTAGAGTTTAATAATATAAATAATTCGATTTGTGATTTTTATATTTATATAAATTATAAACAATTTTTGTAGAATGATTTATATTATAAAAAAAAAATTTTGCTAACGTATTTAAAACATAAAATGAGCTTAAAAATATTTTTTTTAATTTAATTATATTTGCTGTATACATTTTAAATAAAATCACAAATCTGATAAAATTTTATTTATTTTTATTATTTTTTTTTTAAATTATTAATTTTAAGAATCTACACCTTTTACTATTTATTATATATACCAACTCAGTTGTTTGTTATATTAGTAGTTCTGTAAAATAAAGTAAAAAAAAAATGAATTTCTTAAAAGTTTTTAAAAAGTTACAAAATATTTATATATATTAAAAAAAAAAAGAGAAAATAAATTGTCAATTACATATTTTAAACGGATAAAACCTTTATACAATATTATCATTAAAAAATTCTTCAAAAAATTAAAAATAATGATTTTAGGCGTTAAGAAAAAAAAAATTGTTTGTTTTTTATCAATATATTATATTATATATATATTAATTATAATATATATATATAAATTATCATTAAGCGTATATTGTGGACTGGTCATCATAATAGGGCTGAAAACTTTATATAGTACAGTCCTACTCTAAATAAAAATGAGACTAGTCATATCCTAAATTAAATTTAAAAAAAAAATGTTATGGATATTTTACATAAACAATCATGTACTATTAAATTTGCTTATTACTAAATATTATTATAAAAAAAAAAACTATAAGAAAAAATGCCAATTACATTTTATAAATAAAAAAAATATTTTTTCAATGATGATAAAAACAAAAAAATTAAAATGTTATAACAAAAATTAATGATAAATGAAAATGTTTGCTTTTTTTTTAAATAAATTAAATTATTAGTAGATTTTAAGATAAAAATTAAAAAATTTTCTTTTTCAACAAATGTCCCCGGATTTTAAACAAAATTTTTTTTTTATTTTTATAAACTATTTTTACATTACACACACATACACACGCAACAAATTCTAAAACAACAAAACGAATATATATATATATATATATATATATATATATATATATATATATATATAATATTTAAAAATAAAACTATGGGAATCAATTGTTTTTTTAGACTGTACTTTTATAAAAATTAAAAAAAAAAAATAATGTTAAAAACTTAATTAAAAAATAAAATCAATAATTTTTGTTATCTCTATATGATGATGTTTCACACGATAGAAAAAATAAATTGCTTCAAATACAACTAACAAAAAATAAAAAAGTGTTATTAGTTATTAAAATTAATTATTAAGTAAATGTTAGTGTTTTAAAAATAATAATGATAATAATTATTGAAATGTAACTCTTCTCAATAAACATAGTGCTTATTATATCTTATTTCTTAATTATTATATACATATTATATAACATGACATTTTTGAGCTGCTACCAATTTGAATATAGGTTACCAACACCAATAATTTTTTGTGTTAATTTTACGTTTTTTTTTTCATTATTTTAAATAAACAATAAAATAATTAAACTCAAAAGTGCCATCTATATATCTCGACTTTATATTTTTTTCTAATTTTTATTATTTTTTATACGTAATATGTTTTTTTGTAACAGGATAAGTTTTTTTTTTTTTTTTTTAATTTTGTTTATCAGGGTATGTCTTATTTATATTTGATAAATAATTAACTAAAGTATTTTTAGTATTTAAGTTTTGTTTGTTTGTTTGTTTTTTTGTTTTATATTAATTTAAAAACAAAGTATATTAGATCAAAATAATTATTTTGTTTTTTTTTTTTGAATTTTTTCGTATATTATTTTTGATATTAATATAACTATAATTATAAAAACAATATTTATAATTATATTATATTTGTAATAACTAGTCATATCCAATATTTATTTAATCATAAAAAAAAAATTTAAATATGGATATATTTTTTATTTTATTTTTAATGCACTATTTACTTATATATCACTTAAATGATAATTAAAAATAAAATAAAAATAAATTTGTTTTTTTTTATATTCTTTTATTATTATTTTTTATATAGTAACTTAAATAAAATAAAATAAAATTAAAAAAAAAATCATACATAAATAAATATATTTTGCATTTAATTATTTTTAATTTTATATAATTTTTCTACACAAAAAAAGTTAAAAATAAATAAAAATTTAAAATAAAAACTATTGTATGATTAAAAATTTTAAAAATTAACTAAAATTATCACAACGAATGATAAATAAAATTAATAAAAAAAAATATAACCAAAGTATTAGGTAATTTTATTATTTTTAATATTATTTATTTATATATAAATAAAAACAAAATTAATTTTTTTTATATAAGTTGTTCCCTATATATGTATGTATATATAATTATATATATTGTATATTTATATATATTGTATATTTATATATATTGTATATTTATATATATTGTATATTTATATATGTTGTATATTTTTATATATATATATATATATATATATATATATATATATATATATATATATATATATATAATTTTTAGTCTGTGTTCATAAGTTCCTTTTTTATTATTTTTTTATTAATTAATTTAAATTAATAATATGCATTTAAAAACAAAAATAAATTAATCATACAATAATTTTTATTTTTTATTTTTATACTATTTTTCAACTTCCATTTACAATTTAAAAAAAAAAATGTTAATAAAAAGTAAAAAAAAATCAAATAATTATTAACTATATACACATGCAGGAAGTTCTAGAGATCTTAGAATTTACTCTAAATAATAGTCTTAGATCTATATTTTCTTATATTATGCATTATTGAAAAATAAAAATAATTATAAGCAAAAAAAGAAACTGGTTTTAATTTATTTAAATACTTCAATATAATTTATGAGAAATCGATCTGACACGTGATGTTCTCTAACGTGAATATTTTTACGCCATAAAATTTCAAATTATTCGCTTATGGAATTTCCTATTTATATATATATATATATATATATATATATATATATATATATATATATATATATATATATATATATAAATTTATATATATATATATATATATATATATATATATATATATATATATATATATATATATATATATATATATATATTTAGTTATATTAATTACGAATAATAATATCCAGTTAATAGACAGAATTTATATTACTTTCACTCTCTAGACTAAATGTAGTTTTCACAATAAGCAACACACGACATAGAAAAAAAAAATTAAATAACAAGAAAACTAGTTTTATACATATTTGTCTTGTCCCTATTTTATATCATGATATGATTTTATAAGAACTTTTACTCTCACAATATTATGTAAACACATAGTTTGGGTGGCCATTTAAAATGACAAGCCTCAATACATATTTTGCCTAAACAGTTATGTAATCGACTGTTAAATTAGCATCCTACACCGTTCATATCATCATTAATCGAGATTATCGATGATTTGAAAATTTGACATTTTTGTGAAATATTTATAAAAAATAAAGACAATATTGTAAAATATAAAAATTATAATAGGCAAAATGACAGATGCAGGAAGAAGCTAGTTTTTAATTAAGTTATATTTTAAAATGCTTCTTTTAGATTTTAATTTTTTATTGCTAATTTGATCAAATAAGAACGTATCTAACAAATGTTGCAATATTTAGTTTGAAAGGTAAAAGTTCTACCTTTTAATTATGTTATAAATTAGGTTTGTACAAGGACTAAAAATGAAAAAAAAAAAATGATTTTGCTGGAAAAGTCGTTTAAAGTAAAAAAGGAAGAAACAAAATGTAGTTCTGATTTTAAAATGCATTTCATCGGAGCTTCAAATCTTCAAGTCAAGAAATTATGTAGACAGTTTTTTCATTCTTGGGCCGACTAACAAGGCAAGCGCATTTGCCAGAAATGTTTTCATGGATCCAGAACTAAAGTTAAATGTTCGAAGAACATCAGGTACCACTCTAGTTCTAAGCATAAACTATGCCAGCTAGCAATTGGATTAAGCTATAAACTATGCCAGCTAGGTTTTAGACTCCAATGGAAGTTTGTTTGCAAAGTTAAAACATAGAAGAATTGGCGGAAGAGCACCACCAGTAGTGGATCCTGCTACATTTGTCAAAACACGAGGAAACTTATCAGTACCGAAGATAAACTGGTAAGACATATTCACACCCCTTTCCCGCATCTATGAGTGATGACGTTCATAGTTCCTGGAGTGATTGATTGTTTTTTTCCGATAACGAACGAGATTTAAATTTCTTAACCGGCAGGGGTATGATCTTGAAGCATTGTAGAAATTTTTGTTTCTGTTATCCAAGCTCTTTAAAGGGAATGATTTTAATACGTAAAAATAGTTTGCAAATCCTGGGCTGCACGCACGCTACAATGAAAAAACGTTCCATTAGACATTGTGCTTGATAATTTTTTGTTTTTAGACGCACAAGACAAATTATGTATCTTCTGTCCCAGATGATACTCCACCTCCAATACCTTCTAGCTCTCCGGCCTCTTCTTCTTCCGTTGCGTCACAATCATCATCTGTTATTCTACAATAATATGGTTTCATTAACTCGGCACTTCTAGTAATCTGTGATCCTTCCGTTTCCGATACTTTCTTTATATCGTAGCGGTTTCGATCTTTTACATTAGTTACTTCGTACGGACCAAAGAACTGGGATATAATTTGTTCCCCCAACTTTTTTTTTATTACCACCTAATATCCAAGGTTGAATGGAGTTGCCACTCACCTTCAACGATTAAAAGTTCAGGTCATCTCATCTTTACACCCGTAAGTAATTGAAATGGGCTCACGCCAATGCTTTTTTGGTAAGAATTGTTTAAATATCTAATCCACATTTGTACCACTCTTCTGGGATTGATAACGCCAATTTCGTTAACGCGGGTATAATAATTCGGTTGATCGCTCTACTTGTCCGTTTCCTGAAGGCATTTCCACAACCACAGAGAAGTTTTTGATACCCTCTTTATCGCAGTAATCATCAATTTTTTTTTAAAATGCAGGGCTTTGATCAGCAGTAATAGCTGGTTTCCCGAAAATCATCTTTTGTAACTCCAATTTTGGCAATGGTTTCTTTTGTAGACATGGTCTTCGTCGGATATAGCCATACACACTTTGTAAAACCGTCAATTACACAGAGGATATATTTATACTGTTTTTTCGTATCCACCAAGTACTCAAAGGGACTTTTTTATTCTGCCAAAAAGCAAGGGATGTAATTTTTAATACAGCTTTGAATTTTATCGCGTAATTTCGTAATGAATTTGCCCCTTGATTAATTCCTCAGTTTTCTTAATAGAAAAATGTCCTTGTTCGTGGTATGCCTTAATGATTTTTGCTTGCATTTTTCTGGGGACAACTAGCAACTAGCTCCAATGTCACCTTTAAATGTTCATCATCTTTCTGTGCAGCCGTTAATCTCGCCGTAACACCTTCAATGATTAAAATAACTGGACTCCTGCTTAATGCATCCACGTGTTGCATTTGTTGTGATGAACGGTGCTCTAGTTTATAATTAAATGCTTGCAACTGCAGTGCTCATCCTGCAATTCTTGACGCTAATTCCTTCCTCTCATTGTATATTTATAAGCAGCGTAATTCGTGGCTATAACAAATTTCAATCACAAGAGAAATACAAGAATTTTTTTTAACGCTCTAACAATCGCCAGGACGTCAAGTTCATAGCTACTATACCGTTCTTCACAGTCGGATGATTTCTTGCTGTAAAAATAAACAAGATGAAACTGCTGATTACCGTCGAATTTCAGAAGAAGAATAAATTCGGAGAATCGGTTCTTTAAGCAATATTTCTTTTAGCTGGTTAAAAGAAATCTTCTGTGCGGCTCCGAACTTAAACACCGTATCCTTTCTCAGAAGATCAGAGAAAAATTTTGCATATATAGCATAGTTGGTCATAAATTGCGAAAATATCCTGTTAGGCATAAACACGACTAAAGTTTCTTGAAAGTATTCGATTCTGGAAACTTTAGAATGCCTCCTTTTTACTGTTACATGGCTGGAGCCATCCACTTTTAATTTAGTACCCTAGGTATTCTATGCAGGAACACAAAAACTGACATTTGAACCAATTTATCTGGAGTCCATGGTTTTCGGCCAGCTTTAACACGATTTCTAATCGGGTATTTGATTTCTTCTCGTTTCTCGCTGGGGTTACTAGGTCATCCATACAAAAACAGACTTTCCCCACCACACTAATGGTTTAAATAAATTGCTGATGAAGCGTTTGAATGCAGCTAGGGAGTTGCATAGACCAAACGGTGCCCGTAAAAACTCGTAGTGACCCATCGACGTGATGAAGGCAGTGCACCTAATAGAGCACTCTTCTACTAGAAAAAATGTGATTTTGCTGTAATCTATTCAGAGTTTGGAAGTATCTTTCTTATTTGATAAAAGTATTGGGCTAACAAATTCTAAGTTACCATGTCTTAATATGCCTTCTTCTAGCTCGTTTTTCGAACTAGTTTGTTAACAATAGCCTTTTCCAGCGGCGAAAGTTGCCGAGGCTTATGGAAAATCGATTTCCCATCATTTAAAATGATTTTCGTTTTCACATCATTTTCCAACTCTAGTCTTTAAGGAATATAGATTACAATCATACCTTTGATAATTTACGTATTGCTTCGGTTTCTAACGTGATTTAAATAGAGATCCACATTGCCGTGGTCAATCGCCAAACAGAATTGTTCCGGGATAAATCGCTTCATTGTAATGCTATTCGGAGTAAGAATTGTAATAGTTTGGTTCAGTAATTCCTTATCAATAATCACTTCACATGGTAAAAAGTCATCTGCTACGACATGGAAAACAGTCTCGTAAAATTCACTATCAACTTGCACATCTGTATAGAACAATCCAAAATTTAAAATATTGTTTGAACCCGCTTTCTTGAACTTAGCTGTTTGGTTCATGAGAGGCGGCTTTTCTATCGCTAAATATTTACGCATTGACATTAAATTAAGCCCGTATCCACTATAGTGTTACCATCTTTTGTACTGACAGTTGTTTCATTTTGGTCTGTCAGCACGCTATACTTAGCAGCAACCAATTTTTATGGGCATTTAGGTGAAATATGTCCGAATTCATTGCAATTGTAACACTTAGAGCCTTTCTTTTTATCAGGACACCTATCACCACTATGGTTCCAGAAAACGTCTTATGGTGTGCACATTTTAGGAGTTCTATGAGAGCTCAAAACTGTGTTCACCCAGGAAGCAGCGGGACGCATACAGTTTGCGTTTGTATAATACATCAAAATGTCAAACTAATTTATATATATATATATATATATATATATATATATATATATATATATATATATATATGCACTTCCCATGTGTTGGTAGAATGTAATTTGATGGTATCATGTGCTTAACTTCCCGCCCTTTGAAAATCCGCGACCCGTGGATTAGAATTTTATTTGAATTGGTTGTATCCCTGAAGACGTTGCTTGGTTTGTAATACCTTTCTTCGGAAGCCAGACTGTTTTCCTTCGCTTCCTGTATTCCGTTAGAGCTGTGAAGATGATAACTTTTATAATTAATGTTACGATCCCTATCTCTGCTGCGTTATTGGTTTTATAATCTTCGACAAGTTGGTCTATTAGTCTTATGTTTTTTTGATAAAGATTGTGTAGATACTCCAAGTTGAGTTTTACTCCTTTTTTAAGCAATATTTTTTTGCAAAATAGGTGGGAGGATTTGGGATGTTTTTATCTCCTTGTTGGTGAAGGTCCATCCTTTTATTTCTAATGTTTCATTTTGATACTGAATCAGGAAGTTGCCTTCCAAGTGTTTTTCTGAACCATTCTGTGCGATGTACCGTTGAAAGTATTTAAAAATATCGTGTTCTCGTCTACCGATTCAACTATTTCTCTTTCATTGAATTAAAATTCACATCCTGCATCAGATCATGATTTTGGTATGGCGGTGACGTACAGGATTATCGTATCCTTCATTAGCATGGTTGGGTCAGCATGTTCGACAGCCTCTATTTCGTTAAAATATGGCAGAGTCTCTGTTTCACTAACCGGTTTATTTCTTCCTTATCTAACAGATTAGAGTTTATAATTCCTCCCTTAGCTAGCTGGGCGGCTCTTACTATCTCCTTCACTTCTTCCTTTAATAACTTAAGGCGGTTAAACATAGTTTGCTGAAATAATTCGTTTTCATTTCCATCAAGGTGTAGCTGGATTTCATTATGCTGTCTGAGTATCTGCTGGATCTTCTGGGTGATGGCTGTGTTTATCTTGTACTGCTCGTTGTTGTTTTAAATTATCCAATTCTGACCGTTGAGTATCGTGTCCCAGTCTGTTGCGTCCGGTGAATCAACAATTCACTTCAATGCTGAGCCAATCCAGTTTATTAAGCGTTTGATTTTCTGTTTGGAGTACTTAAGTTCCCCTAAGAGGGGACCATCTAAAAGCTGAGGTTTAAAGATTTTAGATGGATTAATGTCCTTTATTTCTGTTTGGATTCTGGACAGAATTTCTTCGTAGCAGCTAAGATCTATTTGGTGGATTATCTTGAAATTTCCACTGATGATATTTTCATTCCCTTCTTTCACCGAGATTAGTGGGGTGCCGTAGTAGTAGATGTTCAGCGACGTAACTGTCGTCCAAAGGCACAAGCCGGAAATAAATGAGCTTTTATTTATTGATGTTCTTGATATGCGTTTTATGAATCCGCCTTCCGGATCTAGTAATCACTATGACTTTGTTATCTTTTGACACAGTCTCTTTCCTGAATTTTGATTTTTGCTTTCCCTGTATTTGTTTAATGGCCGTACATGTTGTTTCTCCCACTTCGTACGTTTTCGGCTCACTCTTTTTAACATTTTCCCTTTGCATTTTAAGTTTTTGACTATGCTTTATCTTTTCTACGAGGTCTTCATTTATTTTTTCTTTGAAGTCCAACAAGTCCTGGTAATTAATGCGTTGTGAAAAATGTCGCATGGTTTTTTCCCAATAACAGAATGTATTGAGTTATTATACCTATCGACTGCGACGTTGACCAGTTCCTTTATTGTGTGGTCCTTATACTCCGACTGGATTTCTAGGATTGTTGAATGGACCCTTTCTATTGTTCCATTTACTTCGCTTCATTGGGGTCAAGTACACATTTGTTCCGACTATTCGTTGGGGTCAAGTACACATTTATTCCGACAGTTTTTATATGTAATTGGTGATGATTGGGCTGATGAAGCTAGGCTCATTGTCCATTACCAAAGTTTTTGGTGCTGTGAAGTAATGCAGCATCTTAATTATCTTCCCCCGCAAATGTACAACAGATCGGTTCTTTATATGGAAAAATTTCGTGAATTTTGAAAATGTATCCACGCATGTTATAAATTTTTCGTCTTTTATGTTGATAATATCCATATGCAAAATCTCCGAAGGGTATGTTGGTATTGAAGTTTCTTGTAGTTTCGATTTACTTGGATGTCGATCGTACTTATTCTCATTGCAAGTGTTACAATCCGCTGTGTATTGTCCCGCTGCTTGATGAGGACAAGTTGTTTACTTCCAGTTTCAATTTCGATAGGGCATCTGCTACCTTGTTGGTGATGCCCGGTTAGTATTCCAGTTCGTAGTTATATTCTTCGATGCGACCCTTCCACCTCTTCAATTTGTTACGGTTACTTAGTGCAAAAGTTAACGGCTATCTTTGCTCCATAGAGATAGTTTCGTAGATTATCCAGGGCCCAGACGATCGCCAATATCTCCCTTTCATTTGTCGCGTAATTTTCTTCAGTGGTGTTAAAAGATTCGATTGGGCGATCTTTGCCGATTTCGCCTTGCGAGAATACTGCTCCTATACTGGTGTTTGACGCATCTGTCGTCAGAATGAAAGGTCTGTTGAAATCTGGGAATGGGAGTAAATCCGATGACGATAATACTTCCTTTAAGCGTTCGCCCTCCGTGTTAGATTCGTGAGAGGTTTCGCAAGTTTTGCAAAAGCTTTAATAAATCGACGATAATACGATGTCAATCCAAGGAATCCTTTAAGTTCCTTAGGGTTTTCCGGTAGTTAGAGTGCTTTGATCGCTGTTACCTTCTTTGGATTTCCTTTTATACCTGCGTCGGTTTTAACATAACCCAAGAATTCCGTTTGTTCTCTAAGGAATTCTGTCTTATTAAGATTTACCCGAAGGTTTGCATTCCATATCTTATTGAATATCTTTCTGACGTTATCCAGATGTTGCTCTTCTGTATTTCCGCCAATGACGATTATATCGTCAATGTACACGTAACAAATTTTCCCAATGAATTCTTTGAATACGTCATCTATTATCCTTTGGAAGATAGCCGGCGCGTTCTTTAGTCCGAATGGTAGTCTCCAGAATTCATATTTTCCATGAATCGTGGAAAATGCAGTTTTTGGGATGTCTGTTTGCTTCATTTTAATGTTATGAAAGCCAGATGTTAGGTCGATTGTTGTATAGAATTTTGCGTTTCCTAAGCTAGCGATGGTGTTGGTAATATCTGGTATTGGATACGTATCATATATGGTTACGGCATTCAACTGCTTTTCTACTATCCATATGGGTGAATTATAAGGACTCTTCGACGGTCTGATAATTCCGTTCTGTAGAATTTTTGCTATTTGGTCCTCCACTTCGGTTCTCATAGTGATAGGATAGGGATAGGTCTTCGAATATACTGGTTCCTCGGCTGTTGTTCTTATTTCTGCCCTTATATTAGTATCGATAAATTCCTCATCGCTGATTGGCAAAATAGTGGTAGAAATTCCTTAATTACACTTTTCAATTTTATCTTCGTTTGTTCGTCCAGATGATGTTTCGTATGTTGTTTACTTGAGTAGAGATTTTTTCTTTCAGAGGGATGTCGATGCCAGAAGAGATGGTTAGTACATTCTGTCTCCTGTCTACTATTGCCTCCACTTTTTTTAATGTATAATCTCCAATGATACCGTCGAATGAGGTTAGTCCTACCCGGATGAAAAAGTCGACTAAAATGTCGTTCCCAAATTTCTTAAAAATCCGTACTGTTATTTTATGGTTTATATTAATATTGCCTGCGGCTGACTTGACCGTGAATGGTTTATTTATGGCTTTGGATATACTGGTCTTGGTAGTGGCATTTTTACTTCCTGTTGTTGTTATAATCTTTCTGTTGTTGTCAATTTTTATAATCTTTTTTCCATTTTATTTATTATTTCGATGTGTGAATTGAGTGCACCGGCTAGTTGTACCATGGAAGCTTGTACCTGATCTATTGTCATCATTGTGTGTGTGTGTGCGTTTCAGGACTTCGTTGCAATATTATTATTATTCGCGAATTTTATAATAGATTATTATAATAGGTTATTATTTTATTATTTTCGTATTATTACGGCTAAACATTTATTCTTATTACTTTCGTATTATTATTAAGGTAAACGGCTATAATACTGACATATGCCGCGACAAATCCATGTTTTATATTCCTTATTAAATATAGAACTTACACTTTTTGCAATGTTTGCGGGTTTTCTAAATTGTCAATTTATTTAAGATTACTTTAGAGAAAGGAAAATTGAAATTAAAAGATAATTTTATAACTTTTAATATTTAATGAAAAAGGAAAAGTGTACCTAATACTGATCTATCGGAAATTTGTTGAGTCCATTACTGACATTTTTGGTTGCTAATACTGACATATTTTTACATGAGGTAAGTGCATACCTATATTTTCCGGAAAAAGTATAATAAAACGTAAATACTCCTAGTACTTAGTTACTTATTTAAAAAAAATATATTTATTTCTTAATTATGGTGTCACAAATTAGTAAAAACAATAACAATAATTTTCATAACTTTTACCGAAGCTTCATTTGATTTTGTATCTAAAATAGTACCTGGGAAATATTCGATCAGATATCTCGGGATTTCACCTAAAAAAACCTTCATGCTACCGTCTACCGAGCCTGCTATCCTTAAAATTATTTTTCCGGTTTAAGTTTTTAAGTAACAGCTGTATCCAGTAATTTATATTTTGTTGCGGGAAATCCCGCTTTGCCAATGTAAATAATTTAATATTTTATAGGGTGTCCCAATAACCGGTTCAGATTTGACATATCGGTTATTTTGGCTCTAACAAAACTAAAGTCATTCTTTCTTTGACAGAAACTCAGTATATTATTTCTAGTTGGCAAAATGAGTCGCTTAACGAACAAAAGTAGGAAATGTTAGAAATTTACTTACGCAACAAAGACAATTGGTTCCAAGAAAATGTCGTACACAATTTGGTCAAAAGGCGGAACTCACACCCAACGGTATCAATAAGTTTGTGCATAAAGTGCGTGACATGGGCTCCCTAGTCGACAATTCAATGCGTACCCGTACTTGTCTTGTTCGTTCAGCCGGAAATATCACCGTGTTTGCCGAAAATGTGCGTCAATGGCTGAGAACAACGGAATCAACTACCGTGGCATGTTAACATCTTTTTTGTGGCCATTTCTTGAAGGTATTGGTTTGAGCGACCTTTGGTTCCAGCAAGATGGTGCGCCATGCCACACATCGGGCGTTACAATAGTGAAACTGCGTCAGTAATTTTATGGCTACATTATCAGTCGAAATGGTGACGTGAATTGGCCGGCAAGGAGTTGTGATTTGACGCCTTTGGATTTTTATTTGTGGGGTGCCGTGAAGAACAAGTGTTATACGGACAATCCACAAACAATTGAGCATTTAAAAGCCAATAATGAAGCCACCATTGCCGAATTAGATCCGCACACAACCCAAAATGTTTTCAGAAATAAGACCGACCGAATGGAGCCGCGGCTCCCATTTAAATAAAATCATTTTCCATAAATAATCAGAAGGATTGTTTTTTCAAACAAAACTAAATTTGGAAATATATTCAGCCGTTTTTGTTTTATTAAATTTTTAATTCTGTACTTCTTACCGGGACACTCTTTATGTTTGCTTCTTCCTTAATAGATAAAATAGTTAGGTGGCCTATCGGTGCAATTAACGCATATACACCTCTGGCTTTATATTACAATGTCGTTCGTGGGATTTTATATTTGTTGGTTGCTGCGGATATTGTCATCCCGTTTGCCATATTTTGAAGTGCAGTATTCAGGTCATCCCTACTTTATTGAAGACGCTTCAATTTCGTTGTCATTCTAACTTAAATTTTATAATAATCCTTTACTGACAGTTTGGTATATAATACTGACACATAATTTTCAGAAGATTTATTATATTTAAATGTTCCGAAAAGTTGTTGTCAGTTTTGAGCTAAGTTTTGTGTAAATAATTTTAAAACAATTGAATTATTAAATAAGAGTTTAAATTATATACAAAATGGTTAAAATTAAATAAATAAAAATAAGAAATTTATCGTTATACTGACATAGAAAGGAGTCTATACTGAGATATGTGTGGACTTATTACTGACAGTCGCGATTTTATTTATTTATAGTAAAAATTAATTTAAATATTAGTGTCAGAATTAGGACAGTTAAATGATAGGTTTAATTAGAAATGAAATGCAAAAACGGTTTAAAGAAGGATTAGACACCCTTTTTTTAATATTGGATATAAAAATAGCAGTTGTTGACCTATTACTGACACATGTGTCAGTAAAAGGAACAATACCATTTTTCATTTGTATCTAATTCTGACATAACTAATTTAACCAATATTTGTATTTAATTTCACTTGTTTCACGGAAGCACACTTAAATGATCAAAAATGAATAACCAAAGAACACATTACAATAAAAGTTAAAAATTAAAAATGACTTACATCATAAATATTACTAAAATATGAAATTCCAAAATTTAAGGCAAAATTTTAACAAATTTGCAATAACTAGATGTAATCACGACCGTTGTCAAATTGGAGCTGATTATTACTTAATGTTATACCAACATTTACACAAATATTAGAACAGAATGAAACAGGAATATTCATGATTATATTAAAGAAAAAAATTGAATGTAAATTGAGTAATTCTCTTAAAAACTAAAATATATGCAATATATGTCAGTAATACCGCCTATGTCAGTATTATAGCCGTTTACCTTATATAACTGTTAATTTTATTGTTTTATTCGATAATTTGATTAATTATCACAATTTTTATTGATATTTTTTAAAGAAATTATAACTTTCCACTTACAATAATAAATTGTTCATGATGATTTCTCCTGTTGTAAGATATGATACAGGATTTTGGATTATTCTGGAGTAAAACTTGCCTAGTTTGTTTTGCAGTTTGGTATTGGTATAGAAGTTCTATTTTGCCAGAAACACGTTTAACGCTTTAATGTTTCTCTTAATTTAAATTTTATTATAATTTTTGAACGATTTCGGTAACTTATCACCGAATTTTAAATTATATTTTTACCGATTAATTTTCAATTAAATTTTACCCTTTTTTACTGCTTACCTATCAACATAAGTATAATAACATTAATTTTTATTTCAGTTTCATTTTTAACTGTCACTAACATACTTTTATCTATCCAAATTATAGTAATTTCCTAAACAAATTTACTTTAAAATTTCTATCTCAAATCTTTCACTTAATTAATTTTGGTAAATTTAATCTTTAAGGTTTCGGTTAATTATATAATTTTTGGTTTAATTTGTTTTTAACTTTTTTATAAAAGTTAAACTTCTCTCGTTGTTATGTATCGGGAAATTAATACTTTTAGTATTTTCTTAAAATGTTTATCAACATTTGAATATTAAGAAAAGGTTAAAAAAATGAATAGCGTTGGTTAAAAATTTAAACAAACAGCAACAAAGCATTCCGTAAATAAAATGTCACGTTTATTTACAGCTCCAAATGCAGTTACGTTTTTGATTGCTAGTCCATTTTTAGCCATTTGATGCTTTTGCAATAGTGACTGCATTTTTAGATTTCAGACTTTACTTCATTTTAATGCCTTAAAAAAAATTTAATTTGGTTTTTGCTGTTATTATTTTATGACTCGTAATGCTACATACGGATGCATATCCTTGCTTCCATACTGCAATCATACTCCATATGTTAAATATTAATACAATTTTGAATTGTTTTCAATATTTTAGTACATAAAGGTATGATACAATGTTATTCATTCGTTAACAAATTTACATTTTGTTCAAGGTAGTTACATTTGTAAGTTGTAACTTCATCTGACAAATATCAAAATTGCAGCGTTTGTAAACATTTAATTATTATTATTTTTTACCATGGTGCACAAATTGAGATGATACGAATAGTTTTTACTAAACTAGATTATAAAACAAAATAATACGATTATTTTCAATTTAATTTTCTGTAAAAGAAAATTTAGTTTTCTGGAATATAAGTTTTTAACATAACTAATTTTGTTACTATAGGATAGCTACTTAGATGTAAGGTCAGCACCTGATGCTTTGGTCTATATGTAACCATCTTCAACTGTATTAACTTAAACGTTTCTTACAATTAATGAGTATGTCCTGTACTGTTCTAGTGCTTGTAATTGCTAAATTTAATATCTAAGTCATCAGTGAAATCAAGCACTTATTCAAGTTTTCAACCAATTAATATTTTATAGCGGTATTTATGATGATTCGTGTTTTGTTCGAAAACACATTCGTGTTTTGTCGATTTTTTTTATTTGTATTAGAAGAATTATTACAATATTACCAATAAATAGTATTTCAATCTAGTCTTATATGAGGACTAATGAGTAATTTTATTCTAGCTTATATCGGGTTTTTCAATAAGGACAAAGCATTTAAGGTATCTCGAAAATTTAATTTATGGCTTGAAGTACAGTCAAATGTACGGAATTCGACATAGTTCATATGTCCACCACGGGAACGTTTGCAACTGGCCATTCGTTAAACCCAATTTTGCGATGACTCTGCCACTCATTGACGGAAACGGCCGCTATCTCTCGTTCAATATTGGATCTGAGCTCTTCTAACGTCGCCGGCTTGTTGGCATAGACCAACGATTTAATGTAACCCCATAAAAAAGGTGTTGAGGTGTCGACAAGACCATTTCTGGATATAACACGTTCATCGAATTTAGATTTCAATAAGTCGATTGTTAGACCCGCTGTGTGGCATGTCGCACCGTCTTGTTGAAACGACATATCATTCATTTCTATCATTAATATCATGCAATTGACCAAAGAAAAAACGTTGCTAGATGTCTCTGTAGTGATCTAACGTGATGGTCATTTTCATCAACGAAAAAAATGGCCCAACGACACCACCAGCATCAAAACCACACCAAACAATTATTTTTTGTGGATAAAGTGGTGTTTCTTGAAGGGTTTTCATCTGATCAATAATGCATATTCTGTTTGTTGACGAAGCCGTTTAGCCAAAATACGCTTCATTACTGAAGATTATTTCGCGATGAAATTGGTCATGTTCTTTTAACGTTTCCAGAGCCCAATTCGAGAACGTACGTCACTCCATATGATCGAGGCGAACCGCTCAGAACTGGACATTTTAAAACTGGATATTTCAAAATAGGATTTGACAAAACGAGATAAGGTACAAAACTGGATATTTTAAAACGAGATAAAGTACAAAGAGAGATATGGTACATAACTGGATATTTTAAAACAGGATATTTCGACATGTGATTTAAACTTAAAATTGAAATTCGATATGTAGGATGAAAATGAAATTTTGAAATGATTTTTTGAGAAAGTTCTGGAATATGGCCAATTAGGAAGGAATTCGGTGAGTTCTTAACCGATAATGATGAAATTCTATATGTAAGAAGAAAATGGGACTTTAAAATGATTTTTTGGGAAAGTTCTGGAATATGGCCAGTTAGGAAAGAACTCGGTGAGTTCTTAACCGATTATGATGAAATTCGATACGTGGGATGAAAATGAAATTTTGAAATGATTTTTTGGAAAAGTTCTGGAATAAGGCCAGTATGGTTCCATACTTGAATATTTTTACTTAATGTTTTTTTTCTTTAATTGTTAAAAACTTTTTTGGGAAAACCTCTGGAATATGGCCAATAAGGTTTCATACTTGAATAATTTTAAGCAGAGAGATAGAATTTTCCTTCACTTAATGTTTTTTTTTAATTGCTGCTTTTCTCATCTTATTAAAACAATAATTGACTTGATCGAGTTTACTGTCAGTAAAATTTATCTTCATCTATTTTTTATTTTTTTACTTAATATAACTTTTCTTCACCGAGTTCCTTCCTAACTGGCCATATTCCAGAACTTTTCCAAAAAATCATTTTATAATCACATTCCCATCCTACATATAGAATTTCATCATAATCGGTTAAGAACTCACCGTGTTCCTTCCTTACTGGCCATATTCCAGAACTTTTCCAAAAAATCATTTTAAAATCACATTCCCATCCTACATATAGAATTTCATCATAATCGGTTAAGAACTCACCGAGTTCCTCCCTAATTGGCCATATTCCAGAACTTTTCCAAAAAATCATTTCAAAATTTCATTTTCATTCTACGTATCGAATTTCATCATAATGATGGTTAAGAACTCACCGAGTTCCTTCCTAATTGGCCATATTCCAGAACTTTCCTAAAAAATCATTTTAAATTTAAATCACATGTCGAAATATCCTGTTCTGAAATATCCAGTTTTGTACCATATCTCGTTTTGTACCTTATCTCGTTTTAAAATATCCAGTTTTGAATTATCCTGTTTCGTCAAATCCAGTTGTAAAATATCCAGTTTCGACCGGTACCCATGATCGAGTGGCTTTAGTTCTTGAGTTAACTTGATCTTATAAGGTGTAAGCCAAGATCCTTTCGCAAAATTCACAAAAGTGTGGTTTGATCGATTCTCAATTTTTGAGAACGAAATATTTTCGGCACCTCAACCAACCCGTTATCTCACTGGCACGGGAACATCCAGCAGCGAATATTTAGACTTAAATTTTTTCGCTAGACTATTAATTGCTTGTCTACTGGGACGATTATAACAACCAAAAATTGGAATTGGAGTTGCAGTCACCGTCAGTGTTGACACTGACAGTTTGGTTATTTGTTTAAGAGTGCGTTCGCAGTGAAAGTTCAAAGTTATCAAGTCCCAAATGGAAAACCTTACATATTATAGTTTACTTAATTAATTTGGTAGGCTTGGTTCGTTTAAGTCTTCTGACAATCTACATTAAACCTCTAGATTAAAATGTATTTGTAGTCTCTTTTGGTGTTTTCTTGTCCAATTTGTATTTCCCCTTGCATCTGATTCAGTCTTCAAGTCCTTTTGGAGAACGCTATTTCTAATATACCATGGCGTGTTTACAATAGTATGCAAAACTTTATTTTGAAACCTTTGCATTATATCAATATTGCAATGTTTGGAGCAGCCCTTGTGCTGTATTCTGTAGGTCCACACAGGTTTTAAGATTTGCTCATAAAGTATTAGTTTATAAATTCTGCCTATAGCCAATCCATTTTATGGAATTTTTGGCGAAGTTATTGATTTTCCTTCTTAATAAGGGCTTTCCATCGTAGTTTAGCCTCTAGGGTCATACCAATAATTACCAATACTGCCTTATGATATATTTTTTTGAAAGTAAAGTCTACATACATACATTTACTTTCATTTAATTACATTCAATATTTTATAGACCAGCGATGAACTTTGTCTATGCTTGCTAGTAGTTTAAGTGTAGCATCTTCAATATTATTTGCTACTGCCATGATAGCGGTGTCATCAGCAAAAGGGGCAAGTATGTTTCCTTCTTCCATTAGTTTTGATAAATCATAAGAAAACAATAAGTACAAAAGCGGTTCCAAAACACTCCAGCCATTATTGTTTTTAATTTAGAATATAGGTGGTGTTGTAAAGTCCATTGCGTATATAGTTTAAACCTTCATTAAAAGATTGTCAACAACTAGTGGAAGAAGTTTTTTCGGAAGTAACTTTGATATCAGCTTTTTCATTACCTTCGATCTTTAGGTGTGAAGGTATCCATTGAAAAACTATTACCTTCCACAAGATCGAAGAACCTCAAACAACTTATTCACATATACATTACTCTGAGTACCCCTCCCCTGCTTATTAAAGTTAATCCACTCAGTGCGTCGGAGAGTAAAATAACTCTGCTTCTCCCTTCTTTCATGGTCAACTGTCCTTCTATAATTTCATTCAACTCAGCATTCATTATATACAGATGCTATCATTTACTCTCGACATTTTCTCTTTTTTTTAGTGCTGGAATGCAAATTCCTTCACCCATCCGATCAACACTCACACTAGCATCTGTATACACTTCCAAATATGCAAAATATTTCATTTGCATCTTGTAAAATTCTTTCGTAACTAATAGTTCATTCATTAAAGGTTTTGTCGTGTCTCCAAAATTCAAACATACTACCAGATTTGCAGGAGGAATAATTGGAACTACCTTTTGATTTTTGCTGAATATGTTTATATTCTCCAAAATCACGCTGGTTTTCTGAAGACTGTTCCTGACTGCAATCTAGCTATCATTTCATTCATTCCCGCGTTATCCTTCATAATCATTCACACAGTTTCACGCATGGTGATCCACTCTCTTTTATAATTGAGAGGTGGATCATCAATTTTAGACCATATACCACTAGATCACATGCAATTTTAACTTTTATTAACGTGTTAAACCTAACTTTAGAACACACCAGCGTCTTTCCCATAATGTCATTTACACCTGGATGAGCTTCCCATTTTGGTTTACTCTCCCTTTTGATAACATTCAGCCTGCTTTTACAATTATCAGTTAATTTCTCCATGTGTTCTTTAAAATTTAAACGTTGATCGATCCAGATTCCAAAATACATATAGTCAAAGTTACATATATTCTCAATATAGATTTGCACATCAATTCTTCTATGTGACCGAGAAGCCATACAAAAACATTTTATCGTATTTACACGCAGATTTAGATCAGTTAAACTGTTAATTGCCTGATCCACGCACTCCTGAGCTCAATCGTATGCGCCGTTTCTATGTTTGAACCTTTACCCATTATGACAAAATCATCTGCAAACTGCAAAATGACTTGGTCTTCTGAGTTTAATTCATGAATCAAGCTCGTATACAGATTGAAGAGAGTAGGTGAAATTTTGCTTCCTTGCGAAAGTTCAATGTTCATCTTTCCCTTCAACCTGTAATCCCTTCCACTCACAATTAATTTTCGTGTACCCATAAAATTATTCGCAAATTGTCTGTGGAAGGCCCAGGTTTAAAAGTACTTGATAAAGTTTCTCTGGAACCAAAAAAACATTTGCTCTTTCAATGTCTAAAAATACTGCCACAGTTTACATTAGAGTAATGTCTATCGCACTTGCTCTGACCCTAACATTCCCCATCCTTGTTGACCTTCCATCATATTCAGGATTACAATATCGGAATCCAGAACGAGGTCAGCTAACAAGTTTTACATGCATCATTACTTTCACAACCCACATACTCGAATGTGCATTCATAGCACCCCTCCAATCACGTCTTTTTTTGATCACTTACATATACAAACAGGTTTTTATAGCCCCTCAGGCCTCAGGGTTCTTTGTCACACACATTTAATTGGAGTTCCGAGTTTTGGCAGCGATGGCCTTGAAATCTTCAAAGCGGGAGATCACAATCGGTGTTAAAACTAGGTGCACTAGGATTGCAATACCGCCGCCATCGGACCTCGGACTAGGATAGAAAATTGTTTCCTTTCATCGTAACCGTCTTGTTTTCTCGCTCCCATGTTTCACTTGCAAGTATCACGTTCATGCAGTTATCGCCAAATAGTTCCGTAACATATCGCTTTGGATATTTATCTGGCCAATATTTAAATCTTCATTAGATCTTACCATTCGTTCAATCTTTCACTTCCATTTACTCCATACAAATTGATCACTATTTGCATTTGGGTCGCTATTTGCAGTATAAATTAAATAATAACTTTTTTTTCTTTTTATCAATATTTAAAATATTAAAACTTTATGCAAACACTTAAATTATTTTATTTCAATAATATTTATAAAATTGGAAAAATTGGGGAAAAAAACAAACAAACAGATTTTTCGTATTTGTCAAATGACCGAACGCAATGAAAGTTTAATTGTGAATGTTGTCGAATTTTAATGCAAAAAAAAAAACGATTTGCGAATTTTTTATAGCATTTTTTTATACTCCCAGAATAATTAAAATTAAAATGCTGGTTTAAATCCAGAATCACTGTTCCAGATTCAACTGAATTTTTGTCAATTTAACAATTGATCAGATTTTCCTGCCTGTATTATATCGGTTGCTCTAATCCTATTTAAACTAACCGCAAAATATACAAAGTTTAACAATTTGACTGACTTATGTAAACGATACAAACGTAAGCGAACGATAACGAGAAAGTATGATGTAACACGTTCCGAAGTCAAATTGACTATGTGTTAATTTCTAAGGGAAGGTCGTTGGTTATTCAGCAATGATTGGTTTAATAAGAAGATACATCTTGCTATCGAACAACAAAATATATCCTAGAGAAAAGCGCGAATACGTTTCAAAATCGCACGAATCAACAAGAAAGCGATCCTTGCTAGGAGAACTGCGAAACGAATTTTGTGACGGAAAAAGCGTGAATGTTTGAAAACTGAAGTATTATAAGAGTTCAACAACTCAGCAACGAGCGCAGTTCACGTATCTTCTCTGAAGGAGTCACTGGACTGCACAACACATGCCGATTGATAGTTGCTATTCGGTACCAAGATGGAAACCTGTGTGTTGACATCAATGCAGTTAGATGCAGTCACCTGCGGAAGTGTGAATAGAAGACCCGCTCTATGAGGCATTCACAATGGTTATGCAGATACTAAAAAGAAATCAAATATCGCTCAAAATGCGAAAACTATCTCGGCATATCTCATCTTGCACAGCATAAAAATTACTGTCTTACATAATATTGGAGAGAATCACTCTTCCGGAGAAAAATTGTCACATGAGGCACAATTTGACCATCGACTGTTTGTGATTTTATAAGCTTGTTACTTAAGGAGAAGTTTACACATAGTAAGCGGTACTTCTGTATCAGCGTTGTATGGTAAGATGTTACAGGAGGTATCCTAATCAGCGAGCTCATCGGCCTTAATATACCCACTTATATTGAAATGTCCTGGCACTCATGTGAGCTGAATGTTGAAATGTTCTGCCATCTCGTTAAGAGATTAGAGACAGTAATGGGCTACTTTCGACGTGATAAAGCCTGATTGTCCAACTTTAATGACAGCCTGACTGTCCGTAAAAAATGCCTATATATCCTTTAAAGATATAACATTATACTTCATCCAGTCTATGGCTTCTTTGATTGCGATGAGCTCTGCCTGAAAGACACTACAGTGATCAGCGAGACGAAAATAGAGGTTTAAATTTAGTTCCTTGCAGAACATCTCACAACCGACCCAGCCATCAATTCTAGATTCATCCGTAAAGAAGTTAATTGTACCAGGATTTAGAACTGCTTCACTCACCCAGTCTTCTCTGGAAAGAATAATAGTCAAAAATTTAACTTCGAGGTATGATGTCGGGATGACAAATTCAATAACTTTGAGAATTTTCCCAAGATGAGTGTCCCTTATTACTGCAGGTTCACAGAGAAATTAATTTAATCTTAATAGCTGTACATGCGGCCATTTGTTTAGCTAAGATATCAAGGATATCTTAGGGATTAGATGAAGGAGAATCTCTAGTGCCTGAGTTGACGTGGTTCTGAGTGCACCACTAAAACAGAGGTAGGCAGTTCTTTGAACCTTCATCAAGAGCTTTTGGTTTGCCACTAAACTGTAACTCCGTGGAGTAGAACAGGTCTAACTACAGAAGTATACACCTAATGTACTATGTGAGGGTTTAGTCCCCATTCTTTCCCAATGGCAATTCAGTTTTAAATGGATTAATACTTAGGCCGCACCTATTGGTTCATTTGGTAAGATATTTGCCGATGGCAACAGCATCTGCATAAGCAACTACTTTAAGGCCTGCCCCCTCTAGGTTTAATAACAGGTCATTTATAACCAAGTTCCAAAAAAGATGATACACCACCTTGCGGTGTACCGCTACTCAAAAATTTCCAGGCGGATGTCTCACCAAGATTAGCCAAAATGACCCTGCCCCTGAGCATTTGATCAACCCAACATTCGAGTGATACATCCAGCCCTAAATCTGAAAGTGCCTGCGTGTTCGACTCTGGTTTGACATTGTTAAACGTCTCTTTTTTATCACAGAAGGTCACCAAAGAGAATTATTTATATTCGAATGATTTTTCAATAGGGTCTAAGAGGTAATGAAGTGCAGTTGCCACTGATTTCCCCTTGCAGTATGCAAGCTGAGATTTAGCTAATTTTACTCGCTCGAATAAGCCTCTAATATAAGCTTCTATATCTATCTCCGCCGAATTCTCAAGAAGTACGAAGTAAACTAATAGGCTTAAGGTATTTTGGGTCGCAAGAGTATAGTTCCAGGCTACTTTTAAAAATCACTTCAAGCCAGAGAACCATTAAGTCACTGTTTTTTTGGATGTCGACAAAAATGATTCCATCCGCGCCTGCTGACTTAAAATATAATTCTGACTTAATCCTTCGGGATAGCATATGGTTTATTTTGCAATGTCAAGGAACAACTGAAAAATATTATGTCATGTAAGGGTGTGAGAGTAGCACCCTGACGGATGAGTATCAATGATGGCTTAGGACCTTTCTTTAAGAAAAGTCATACGCATGATATATGAATCCAAACGCGACTATGACGACACTTAACGAGTTCTCTTCATCCAAGAGGTTGGGAATTTGCAGCAAATACGCTGGCTCAGTCACGTTCTGCGAGCCGATCCTTAACGGATGGTACAGCGATTTGTGAGAAGGAAGCCTCCGTATAGCATGCGCTGATGCCACTGTCGGCGATGATGGCTTTTTGGGGGTAGACGTCGTCTGGTCGCCTTCGCGCTGTCTAGAACAAAACGATGAACGCAAGCTTGGGATCGAAACCGACGGAGCCAGATTGTTGATACGAGCTGAACCAGCTTTTTTACGAAATTCAAACCTGAATTGGTTTTATTTTCATTATCAAAAAAGGACTAAGTAATAGTAGGTTAGGATATGTCACATATATTTTTCGAATATGTAAATAAAATTCATTATTAATATTATTTTTTAGTCAACAACTTGGTTTGACGCGTAATGATTCACAAACCCATATAAATAACACTTGGTTGATTGTTTCGTAGAAATATAAACTTAATATTTTGTCAGATATATATACGAGTATCTACGGAACTATACTAATGTAACCAATTATAAAAAAAATAATAGTAATAATAAATCCAAGAATATAGCTGGCGAAATAGAAATATGATCACACAATTTATTTTCAGCATCAATGTACTGAAAAAGAAATGAATTTTAGGTGCATGTATTTCGCTTAATGTATATATTATAACTTATATGATACTGACGTAAAATATACAAATTGTATTATGTTACCATAATTGATGGATAATACAATAAATTCCTAATTATATTATACTATAGTTGGACAAATGACTTTTTGTTTTTGTATTTGTTAAATCGCAGTCAGTATATTCGTTAGATAAGGAAGAAAAATATAACTAAGTGTGTGTATGTGTTAAAATAAATTTGCTGATTTGCAATAAAATTGCGATTATAGCGCCTTTGATGACTTCGACTTTACACTGGTATCCGAAAAAAATATTGACTAGACAAAAGAATTAAATTAATAATAAGCCAAAACTATTAAATTTCGAAGAATAAATAATTTCTATTTTTTAATCCACTACATAGTTTTTTTTTTTTTAAATACCAATAACTATATCTACTTTCAATGTATATAATTGAAAGCCACCAATAATTACTAAACACTAACCAGGAAACCGCGTGTAATTAATCAATCGTTTCTTTATATTATAAAAAAAAAATATAGATATATTAATATATAATTTAATAGTGTGTTATATCCACTATAGTAATCAAACTAACTCAAATTACAAATACTGAATAAAAAAATAAAAAAACTATAATTTCAACACATAATTATCTAATATAATAAACCAAATCTGTAATAAAAATAAAATACATAATAATACTTAATGACATCATCATGTTGCCAAAAATGATCTGCATTATTATAATTATATTAATTAATATTTTTCATAATTAAATTTTAATATTTTATAATATTAAATATGTATATACATAATATTATGTAGTTTAGATGTATGTCGAAGACGTGCATATACACTTTTTTTTTGTATTATTAAATAACATCGAAAGTTGAATATTTGTAATATAATATTGTTGTTGTTTCTAACGTTTATTGGACAGTGGTTTCCAACCGTTTAATAATTGTAACCGTTTTGTTGGGAATATATTTATTTATTTTTTTTCCTTTATCTCCAATTTAGGAGCATAGGGCTTCCACTATTCTGAACCATCTTACTCTATTTAGGGCTATTGCTTTTATTTCCGCCCATGATTTTTCCAGGTGTTTTGCCTCTGCTAGCATCGTTCTCTTCCATGTCATTGCTGGCCTTCCAACCTTTCTTTTTTCTTGTGAATTCCAGTCTAATGACATCCTCGTTATATCACTTGATGCCTTCCTCAGTGTGTGGCCAATCCATCTCCATTTTCGTCGCTTTATTTCGGTCTCAATGTCTGACTGACATGTTGTTATATGCAGATTGATGTTACTGATCGTGTTAGGCCAGAAGCACTTAAGTATTCGTCGAAGGCATTTGTTTACGAATACCTGTAGCTTCTGTATGATTTTTCCTGTATGCTTCCATGTCTCACACCCATACAGAAGTATCGATTTCACACATGAGTTGAACATTCGTATCTTGGTCTTGCGCGACAGGACAGAAGTATTCCAGACATGTTGAATGTATATCTGGCTTTATTTATACGTTTGTGTATGTCTTCTTCTGTTCCACCTGTTTTCGTTACTGTGCAACCAAGGTATACTAATTCATTTACATCTTCAATTTGTATATTGTTGATGTGCATCGGTGTGGTTATATTTGTGTTCAGTCTCATCGCCTTGGTTTTCTTGATATTAATTTTGAGACCAACTTCATTAGCTAGATCTGATAGCTGTTGCACTTTCTGCTGCATGTCGGAGTGTTTGTATGTGAGCAAGCATATGTCGTCTGTATAGTCCAAATCATTGAGTTTACCAGTTAACCCCCATTGAATGCCATTAGGGGACTTGTTATCTAGTTTCCGCATTACACTGTCGATTAGGAACAGCATTGGTGTGAGTACGCAACCTTGCCTTACTCCTCGAGTGTTGTAGTATGTTTCAATTTGTTTGTCTTTGTATTGAATTCGGTTCCCAGCATTGTTCGAAATCGACGAAGAGCATATACAATGGTGAATTCCATTTATTGGATTGCTCAGTGATGATACGGATTGTGTTGATGTGATCAGTGCAACTTCTTCCTGGTCTAAATCCAGCTTGTTCGTTTCTTAATTTTGCATTGATCGTAGGTGAGAATCTGTCAAGCATGATCATTGCGAGTACCTTTATTGTTGTGTTGAGGAGGGAGATACCTCGCCAGTTCCGACATTCTCTTAGATCACCTTTCTTAGGTATCGTAATTATCAAGCCTTGTTTCCATTTCAGTGGAATTCTCCTAGAATTCCAGTCTTCTTGGATTATTGGTGTTAATATTTTTTTTAATTTTTTTTTATTTATTATTATTACAACTGACTTATTTTATAAGTCATCTATCAATTTTTCTATCTTAATTTAATTCACATTTGTTGGGATAAAGCCCAATGGCTAGTCCCAAAGATAAATATAATTATTTATTTAAATAAATATTTGCTATAATATAGTATTTATTATTTTAGTTTGTAATCACTAGATCCATTGGTTTGGTTCTTTGTAAGCGTCGTATTGCTATCGGACAGTCCAGCATACGACGGATTTCGATATTCTCATGTTGTTGAAGGCGTGAATCATGTTTGGCAGCATAAACTGCAATTACTTCATTGATTTTTAAGTCACGGTGCAGGTCTTCATTTCGAATGTACCACGGGGCATTTACAATATTCCGAAGTACTTTATTTTGGAACGTCTGAATTATCTTAACGTTTGTTTTCTTATTACAGCCTCAAAGCTGTATTCCATAAGTCCACACAGGTTTCAGAGTTTGCCGATATAGGAGCAATTTATTATGTATAGATAGTTCCGAATCCTTACCTATGAGCCAATACATTTTCCTGTATTTGATGTTTAATTCGTTCTTTTTCTTTTTGAAATCTTCTTTCCATTTAAGTTTGGCATCAAGAGTCATCCCTAGATATTTTGCTGTATTTGCATAAGGGACTTGTTTAGAGTTTGTTTTATTAGTAAAATTCACATGAACCGATTTTGTTTCATTGAGCTTAATTCTCCATTTCTTCATCCAGTTACTAACTGTATTAATCGATGTTTGTAATTTATCTGTAGCTTGCGTTACATTACTCCCAACTGCCAAAATTGCTGTGTCGTCAGCAAATGTAGCTATGGTTGTTTCTTTCATTAGTGGTATATCTCGTGTGTATAGGAGGTACAAGATGGGGTCCAAAACGCTTCCTTGCGGCACTCCTGCTGAAATTTTCTTTAGATCCGAATATTCATCTTCATATTTTACACGGAAATGCCTGTCGGTTGTGTAAGATTTTAGGATTTCATAATACTGTTTGGGAAGATTGCGATGTAACTTGTACTCTAATCCTTTATTCCATACACGATCAAATGCTTGCGCTACATCCAAGAAGAGGCCTGAACATATCTTTGTCGTTTCTAGAGTACGTTCTATAATATCTGTGATTCTGTGAACTTGCTCTAGGGTCGAATGTTTTTCTCTGAATCCAAACTGATAAGCAGGTATAAGATCATTATCCTTTATTATAGGCTTTAGTCTCTTCAGAAGTAGTTTTTCAAATATCTTCGATATAGTAGGAAGTAGAGATATTGGTCTAAATGACTTTTTATCGTTACTGGTTTTGTTTGGCTTTAAAATCATGATCACTTCTGTATCTTAATCTAAACACAGCATTGATTATGTGCAGAAGTTTGTGTATTGCTTTGTCTGGTAGTTCTTTTATAATTTGCCCAGTTATTAAATCATATCCAGGAGCTTTTTTTGGATTTACACTTTTTATTTCTTCTTTTAACTCACGGAGAGTTACAGTTTGTATTTCAAGCTCATTTGATCTGTGTACAAAATTAACATTTTCATTCGCAGATTGTCTGGGTAGTGGTTGAAAAGTTTCTTCGAGGTGTCTCGCCAACAGATCCGCTTTTTGCTTACTACTACGAGCCCACGTACCATTATCATTTCTAATAGGTGCTGTTGAATTTTTTGGTCTCTTGATCGATTTTGTTGCTTTCCATAAGGAGTATTCAGTGTCTTTTTGACCAGTAAGTGAAGATAAATATGATTCTATTGTTTCATTTTTTACTTTCCTGATAATAGATTTCAGTTTTTTACATAAGTTATTAAGCTCGGTTTTATTAGCTGCAGTTCGATTTATTTGCCAGAACTTACGTGCTTTACGTTTTTTAGTCACCAGTTCTCTTACTTCGAGTGGATAATTTGTGCCTCTACTGTTATTTGCAGGTTCGAGTGGAGTGCTCTGCCACGCTGCTTGCTGTATATTTTAAATTAGTCTGTCAATTTTTTCCTCAATGTGCATAGATCTTCTTATTGGCACTTGCAGTTTGATATTTTCATTTAACAATTCACGAAAAAGTTTCCAATTGGTATTTCTGTTGTAAAATCTTGGTGATATTTCTTTTTGAATAATAGTTTCGCTGAATGTCATGATAACAGGAGAGTGATCTGCTGTAAGGTCTTCATTATTTTCAATTCATATGTAGTTGTCAGATATTCCTTTTGTTACATAGAAATCTATAAGATCAGGAGTTTTGTTTAGATCTGTTGGCCAGTAAGTAGGTGCGCCACCAGATTGGAAGTCGCATTTTATTTTTTTGGCTGCTTTAAACAGTTCTCTTCCTTTTGGTGTTGTAATTCTGGAGCCCCAAAATGTGTTTTTTGCGTTGAAGTCACCTCCAATAATGAAACATCGTCCCAAAGAGTTGAAAAAGTTCTTCATATTCTTCTTTTTTTAAGTTATAGCGTGGTGGACCGTATATAGCTGAGATACTTACATCTTTGTTCTTAGTTTGAATTGTGATTGTTGTCACTTGCATGGACTCAGTTTCAACCTTCATTTCTTCATGGTGTTTTATATTATTTTTAATGAAAATTGCAGATCCCCCTCTTGCCCTTTCTGCTGGATGAATAGCATGGTAGAAACTGTACCCACGTATTTTGCAATATAAAGATCTATTAAAATGGCTTTCAGAGATTAAACATATGTCAATTTTTTGCATGTTTAGAAATATTTCTAGCTCAGATATATGATGGATTAGCCCATTTGCATTCCATATTACTATTCTCAGCGTTTGTAAATTAATTTTTATTTTTATTCACGTTGGAATACTGCGATGATAGAGTTTTCAATTGGTCAAATATAAGTTTATTTATTTCTGCTTGCTCGTCAAGTTTTTTACTTAAAGCTTCTATGGTTTTGATGAAATCTTTTTGAACTTGGCCAGTATTATTTACTTTTGTGGTTGATTCTTGATTTTTAGCAACTTCTGCATATGATGCGTTACCTCGCAGATTGTATAATCCCTTATTGTTCGGTTGGTTTGTTGTACCAGGGTTTCTTTGATTTTGCTCAGAATTTCTTGCACGGTTTCTAATTTTTTGCAATTCTTTAGCTACTTCACATCCACGATAATTTGCAGGGTGTTGTCCTTTACAATTTATGCATGCTGCTGTAGTAATCACTTAAGAAATTTAATTTAACTTTAATTTTATTAAGAAAAATTAATAAATTTATAAATAAAAATATAAATAAAATATTTTTGTTTTTATTTAAATAACAACGACAATTTAAACCGCCAATTTTGAAATAACTCCGCCCACAGTTCCAATAAAAACATAACCTCACTTTTTTTCCGCATACGTCCGGATTTTTGACCACCTCTCCATAGTAAATCTGAGTGTAATTCGAACTTGATTTCGAAAAAATGTCGGAGATGAATTCATCAAAGTGTTCGAAAAATCCGATTTTTTTCGGATATAAAAATACTTGGGATAATATGAAAAACGTAGTAGAGTGTTTCCTATGTTGTTGGTAGTAGTCGTATGTAGTATATGCCCTACAAACAAGTTAATTGAAATTAATATATAAAATATTTTTAACGTCATTTTTTGTACTACAAATTCACATTTTTTGTGAAAACGTCCCATCGGATTCTTAATTTGAAAACGTTAAAATGACGACATTAAGTCACAATGATAACACAACTTATACTACACAGCAATCAACATTTCTCTTGGAGCTCCTTGATGTTGATTGTCCACTATGTTTAATTACTAATTTACGCTTTATATATATCAAGGTACTGTGTACATGTAGAGTTAGCGAATTATATGAATGTGCACGAAATTACTGAATAAATATTTTGTTGTAGCGAATATGGTCGCTACATTAAACAATATCGGTTAGATTACCGCCAAGTTGGCTAAGAAATTCATTTAGGCAATCATAATCTTTTCTGATAGAAAAATAAAAATTAGTGGATTAGTTTTACAGATAGTCGATTAGTTTTACAGTTTTTATACAATTTTTTTATCAAGATCGATGCGTGATATTATTGCTCCTCTCGCAAAACGTGACCGAGTCAACCTACCCGCTGTCCTTTTAGTTCATGAACGTCATCAGCAATTTTAGTCAAATTCCTGATCTCGAAAATGTTTTTATTACTTGAGCATGCTTCCAAAATGTGCGATTTTGAAATCCAGAATTCTTAACCTCCCTTATTCTCGGTCTGAAGTATGCTTAGTTATGAATTATTGCCAATATTCGAAATCAATTTTGGTTCATATAATGAGTTTTTGGGTTGCCTATAACTCAATGAGCAACACTTTCGATTTAGTGCAATTAAAGTGTGTTTGAGTAAAACAAAACAACAAAAATGTTTCATTGAACGTGTCTTATAGATTTCACATTAAATTGAAGTTTTCGATTTTTTATAGACAACAAAATAGAAAAGGAAAGCTATACGATTTGTGTTCTTGTTCCACCCACAACCCAGTTACGCTAATACGATAATTTAAGTGGCAACATAAAAAAATATTATTATTTTTTTTTAATTAGATTGTTAAATTGACGTGACACTGAGATTGAAGATTTTCAACAACTAAATAACAAAAATATTAAATAAATTGTTAGCATCTTAATATTTATATATGCCAATACCGCATTAACCATATAATAATATTCCTTTCAAAATTACAAGGAGAAAGCTTTTATATTTCTTATGATTTTGTTTGCATCATTCAATTACATTCATTAACAACAACTCTGAAAACGAGTACTAAAACCATTAATGTACGTTTAAATTCTTTATGTTTGCCGATCTGGTGCGAAGATGTGATATTGAATTGAAAATATTTTTACGTTATCATCTTCAACAGATAAATATATATATATATACATTTTTTTTTCTTTTGCTTGAGCATGTCTAGCTGTGTTGGTCTTCATATTCTACACATGACCTTGTGCAACTCAAATAGAAAATTCCACGCATCGTTTATACAGCGTATACAGCACACAACAAAAAAAGAGCAATGTCCAAATAAAATAAGCAGTTTGACGAACATTATATATATATATATATATATATATATATATATATATATATATATATATATATATATATATATATCCATTTACATACTCGTAAAACGTACGATTTATATTTATTATATAATATAAATGTTGCGAATATATAATATAATATATATCTAATCGTATTGAAAACTGGTGTGAAGTTTAAACATTTAGATAGCTCCTTTAACCCTTTCCAGTGCTTTAAGTGGGCAAGCTAAATTTCGAATGATATTTTTTTTTTGTGAATATGCCTGTACATATGTGACGTACCATTACTAACCATGGAGATTGCATTATAGATTGAATTTAGCATTTCAATGTTGTACTTGAATTATATATAAATATATAAAATTTAATTTCAATGGAGCTGTTCCAAAAATTTTGAATGTTAAGAATTTAATCGGTAAAAGTGAGTTATCCATGAACTTTATGACCGTCATCATTGCTTGCATTGTAATTTAATTAGAATTGAGGATGAATAACGTTTAGTTTGTCCGAAAGTTTCAGATATTTTCATATCAATGGTCTCAACAATTTAGTTCAAGAATTTTAGAAACATAAATTTTGTAGTTACTTATATAGTGTAATAACCTTGAAGATTATGAAGTTACGCCTAAAACATTAATCTCTTTAATGTTTCTTGTTTCTTAATTATGGAAGCGAAACAGCTTAATTTAAATTTCGGAAACCCCATACCGAGTTTATTTATCATGCAGTACCTAATCGAAACAAATTTCATTGTAATAGTATTTGTTTTGTATATTATATCCGAAATAAGTTTACATACCAAATTTGTTAAATAATAATGAAAATTTTGGAAAATTGTTTTCCAATTGTCAAGTAATGTTTTGTGTCCACACTGTGTCAAAAATATAAATACACATAGTACTACCATCATAAGAAAAAAACAGTTTACCCATTGATGTTCTAGATGTCGGGTCGATAGAATATCGTCAACATTTAGTATAAATATATGACATTTAGGCGATTATACATATAAATATATATTGATTATTTTAAAACGATACCAGTAGCGACATCTAGCACTTCAATGGGCTAACATACCATGGTAGTACTATGTGTAGTTATATTATGCTGTAATATGCCGAAGGTCAATCTTTAGGTTCGCGTTAATTATCCATTTTCACTTTGTGTAGCTTCATCATGTGTTCACTTTTATTTATTTTTTATTATTTTTACAACTAACTGACTTATTATATAATATATCTAGCAATTTTTTTATCTTAATTAATTCATAATTATTTTTGGGATATGACCCAATGGCAAAAACTATTCCCAAAGATAAATACGATTCTTTATTTAAATAAAAAATTTACTATAGTCCAGTAGTATTTTGTGTCTTATTGCCATCGGCCCAGTATGCGACGTATCTCGGTATTCTCATGTTGTTGAAGCCATGACTCATGTTTGGCAAACTGCAATAGAGTCTCTTCCTATGAGCCAATACATTTTCCTGTATTTGATGTTTAATTCGTCCTTTTCCATTTTGACATGTTCTTGGTATACTGACATAGTTTTTTTTATTAGTAAAATGCACATGAACCGATTTTGTTTCGTTGAGCTTAATTCTACATTTTTTCATTCAGCAACAATCGGGATCATTATCATAAGTAAAAGTACCTATTGTTATTTCTTTCATTAGTAGTATGTCTCATGTGAACAGGAGGTACAGGATGGGACCCAAAACACTACCTTGCAATATCATAATATTATTTGGGAAGGTCTCGATGTAATTTCTGTACTCTAATCCTTTGTGTCATACTCGAAATGCTTGTGCTACATCCAAGAAAAGGCTTGAACATGTATCTTTTTCGTTTCTAGAGTCTAAAATATCGGTGTTTCTGTGAACTGATAAGCAGGTATAAGATCATTATCCTCTATTATAGGCTTTATTCTCTCCAGAAGTAGTTTTTTAAATATCTTCGCTATAGTAAGAAGTAGAGATATTGGTCTCTATCGTTGTTTAGTGCTACTACCTTGTAATCCTTATCCGTGATAGTTTTAATCAAGGCATTGATAGTGGGGTAGTCTTTGACACCAACTATATTAATAGAGAGTAGTTGATTTATCTTCTCTGGTTTAGGATCTTTATAGCACTGAGTTGTTGCATCCGATACAAATGTCCGGGTTATTTGCTTAATATTTCTGGTTGCTTTTGGTTTTCTTTCTGCTGAGTTTTATCATTACTCGTGTTGGGTGCTGCTTGTCCACTGCACTCTCTAACCGCCGGCACTGGGTATCCGTTCCCTGCACTGTGCGATTTGTCCTTATCTATTTTTGCCATAATGGATTATTTTGTTCTGGGTTTCCTATCCATATAATGATAACAAAAACTATTTTGAATATGCATTCAGTAGCGCATGATCATTTCCAGTTTAGACGCCTAAGTTATTGCGTTAGGAATTTGCCCATCAGTGCCTACCCTTCCGATAAGTGTTTATACTTTTGGCGTTACCCAAGATGCAGCGGGAGAAGCTTGTACAACCAACGCACCTGTTACTTTTGTAAGTAACAATTCATTTAAACTAAGCTTGTTCGTTCGATCAGTGAGGTTGGCTTTGTTTCCGTACCATTAAAAATAAAGTTTAAATTAAAGCAACTAATTACTTTTCTAAAGTTGCGTTACCTTAGGTTGTGTCCGAAATTCATTAAAAGTATTTGTGAATAACATTTTTGACATTTATTTGAAAAATATGCCACTTTATTCCGAATTTTTGGTTACGCTGTCCTAAAAGCATATAATCTTCTTATCACTTGATCTGTCGTCCTAGAATTGACTTAGATCTTTTGTTGATGGCTGAGTTATGCATAGCACGTCCAAAAATGTTTGCACTAACTCTCGAACGATTGGTTTGACCTTATCGTAACGATCTAAAACTTTTTCCCAGGTTGGCTCGTAATTTTAAGATTTTAAGAATAAGATTTTCCGATGGCCCATTCTTCAGAAAACGCTTCAAATGTTGAAATTTCTGTATTTTTGTAATTCGTTTCTCATTATGTACTAACTGTACAAATAAATCGCGAAATGACCGAAATTTTAGTTTTTCAAGACCGGTAAAAACCGAAATATCGAGTAGTGGAAGCTTAATTGTATTTTCTTCACGAGTAATTTCCACAAAACTCTCCAAAAACGTTTGTTGCTGATTCAGGAAATCATCCCTAGTGACGTTCGCGCTTGACCAATCATCAGTTGTGGTAGCTATCTCTAAACGATTTAGCTTCTCTTTAATTTTAAATAGTAACTGTTCTAAAGCTTCAACGGTTTTTAAGTTTTTAGGAAAAATATTTTTATCAAGGCCACCTTCAAATGTTTTAAACTCAGGCTACTTTTCCTTGAGTAACAAAATTTAGCGCGAGCTAGCTAAAAAAGGAAAACATATAGCCTGTAGAATAAGATGAAAAACAATTGACAGAAAAAACTGAAAGCTCGTAAAGTGAGCATATTTCGAGGGACAAGTTAAAAAAAACAAATAGAGCTATTCGGAAATGATATATTGCGATCTATAATGACCGAAATTAGGCAAACTCCTCGGAGATTGTGACATTATCTAATTCATCAGTACCAGGGATGTGCGTCGACACGTCAACAATTATTGTCGATTTTGACGCGTCAACAATGTGTCAACATTACGTCAACATCATTTTTAAGTCGACAATGACGTAATGTCGAGGAAAAAAATATTTTTTTTGCTTTTTGTTCCCTCTTTTTGCTTTTTTCTCTCTAATTCTATCCGAATTTTCTATTAATTCGTTATTTTCTTTTACATTCCAAGAGTAAGATGCCATAATTTTACAATTAATGGACCAACCAGCGACTCAGCATTCAGCAACAATTTTAAGTAAGAATACGATAGATAGATCGAGTCCAAATGTTTCTGAGCAGTGAAGGAATGATCGAAACTTTTTTGTTTAAATAAATTGCCATTTAACAAAGTTAACAGAGAGAAAATTACGGAACGAACTGTAGGAAATGTCAAATTATTTTAAACGTAACCTCAAACCTAGGAGACTTGTTGAATGCTACATGATTTTATTTTGTGTTAGTTCAATTCTCATTCATAGATGGCTATACTTTGTCGTTTAAGCAATTTAAGCGGTAATACGGTGTTTGCAAACATAAAATATTTGCCTTAAATATAAAATAGGTTTACTTATTTACAATATACGTGAAATTGTAAGATCTTGTTTTTTGTCGAGTTGTCGGAGAAAATATTCATAAATTTCGATATTAAATTCCACTTCATGGAACTTTAAAAAGGTGTTGCATTATAAAATAAAAATATATTTTCTTTCCATGATCGTTAAAAACTTAAAAGGGACACTTTCCCTCTGATCTTTAAAGTGGTACAATTAAATGAATTGAAATTTAGTACCGAGTTCGGTATAATCTCTGCAATAATGATAGTAAAAAAACTTTTATTTAAATAGTTTTTCGGCAATATATTATGCCGGGGAAGAAAATCCGAAATAAATAATTAAATTAAGGAAATCATCAGTTCTTAATCAAGTGTGTCTTGTGCAAACATTATGTCATCAATCGATATTTCTTCTAAATTTCTACAATCTTTACGATGGTGCCAACTTTATAACGTGTCAGTACAGGGTTTGCTTAATTTGACTTCCTCAATCATTTCATAAATTTAGGTAGCATATAAGTTAGTGTTTTTATATTTAAATTCTGATTTTTTTTCCTTTCTCAGCTCGATAAGCGCATTTGGCTTTGATAATTGATAGACAGAATTATAAAGCTAATAAAGCATTCTTCTAGCCTGCTGGTTTTCAGTTCCACGCTGCTTAACAAAAACATCCATTGCATTTTTTTGAACTGATGCGACAGAACTTTGGAATTCTTAAGGATTTATAAGTTGTTGTTACGAGTATAAAATCAAAAATTTTAAGTAAATTTTAAGTTGCAATATATATAGCTTTAAAAATATTAAATACTATGTATTTTTAAAGATTTTTATTTATTGTATTTTCCTACACAAATATTTATAAAGAGTGGGCCATCTATCGGTTTAAATTTGAATCACCAGTTATTTCGAATCTGGCAATACTTATGTCATTCTATTCTGTCAAAAAATTCAGTGTATTATCTCCACTGAGCAAAATGAATCGATTTACGCTTGAGCAACGTTGGGATTTATTGGAAATTTATTTCCAAAACAAAGACAATTGGTCGAAAATTGCACGAAAATGTCGTGCAAAATTTGGACGCAGAGGAGGGCTAACAGTGCACGGTATATGCAAGTTTATTGTTAAAGTTCGTGAAACTAGTTTCATTGTTGATGCGCCAAGACGTGAGCGTGCTCGTACAGTGCGTACACCCGAAAATATTGAAGCTGTGGCTGAGAGTGTGCGTAAGAATCCATCAACATCAACTCGTCATCGTTCTGAAGAATTCATCATTTCACGCACCAGTTTACGTCGAATTTTGCGAAAAGATCTCAGTATGAATCCTTAAAAAGTTCAATTGGTTCAATAGTTGAAGCCGCATGACCATCCGCTTCGTTTTCACTTGGTTTGATGGGCCAACGAGAAACTGCACGATGATGTCGATTTTGTCACAAAAATTTTCTTTTCGGATGAAGCTTATTTTCATCTTGGTGGGTACGTTAATAATCAAAATTGCCGTATTTGGGGCTCAGAAAACCCACACGTGGTCTTACAGAAGCCAATGCAACCATTACGAGTGATTGTTTGGTGGGGCTTGTGGAGCGGAGGCATCATTGACCCATATTTCTTTGAAAATGAGGACGGCGCAACCATTACGGTCAATGGAGACACTTATCGTACCATGATAACCGATTTTTTTGCGCCCGCTCTTCATGGTATTGATGTGAACGATGTTTGGTTTCAACAGGATGGTGCAACTTGCCACACATCTTATGCCACAATCGATTTATTGCGTCAAACGTTTGATAGCCGTTTAATTAGCCGAAATGGTGATATCAATTGGCCGGCAAGAAACTGCGATTTAACACCATTGGACTATTTTCTGTGGGGCTCCATTAAAGACAAGTGTTATGCCGGCAAACCAGAGACAATTGAGCATTTGAAGGCCAACATTCGTGATGTCATCGCCGAGATACGACCCTATACACTCGAAAAAGTGCACGAAAATTGGTCCGATCGAATGGGGTACTGTGAAGCCAGCCGCGGCAGCCATATGAATAAAATAATATTCCATCTCTAACCAATTGTACTTCACAACAAAAAAATAAATTTGGCAAAATTTCAAACCGTTTTTGTTTTATTGCATTATTAAATTTAAACTTTTAAATGGCCCACCCGGTGTATATATATATATATATATATATATATATATATATATATATATATATATATATATATATATATATATATATAAATATATATATAAATATATATATACATATATATATATATATATATATATATATATATATATATATATATATATATATAAAAATATATATACATATATATATATATATATATATATATATATATATATATATATATATATATATATATATATATATATATATATATATATATCAAATTGTACACAAACAATAATCATAATGTTTGGCAATACCCAAACGCGGTGGTGCTGCTACGAAAATAGCGGAAAGAATTGAACTATAAGCATGCCCCATTTGTCATAAAAAGTAACAGTCGTCAAATTCCACATTGCTTCTTACGGATTTCTTACGAACTCCCTGGATAGCCTATAAGACGGAACTATAGATAACTTAAAACTTAATTTTTCTTAAGTTTGGACGAAAAATGTCACACCCTTTAAAAAGTGTCACTATGGTTCCACTTTTAGATTAGTATAAATCCCCTAAAGTCATTTTAATTTCAGTCAGTTCCGGACTACTTGGAAAATTTTTATCCGATTGAGCCTATATCCAAAATTAAAATACAAAAATAAAAAGAAACAAAAACAAAACTACTATTTTCCTAATTTATATTGTTGACGCGTCAACAATGCACGTCGACAAAACTTGTTATTGTTGACTCGACAAAAATGTGTCGACGTTTGTTGACGTCGCACATCCCTGATCAGAACCAACAGAATTACATGCCTTGGTCACATCGAAAGAGCCCCATCACATCACTGCACTGGCCCGATGACGTCGCACAAAATCTGGGTAACTGTCGGAACTGGAGGCAACATATGAGATACTCCAAGTTACCAATTCCCGAAATTACAATCTTTGATTAATCAAGCCACCGAAAACAGGAAGGAAATCATATAATAATTTTGATTTTAATGTTAAATCAAACGTGATGGATTAATTAAATTAGAATTATGTAAACAAAAAAAAACAGATATTTGCCCACCAATCAGGAAATTTATTTGATTAATTTGTTATTAATCGTCATTTCTATTCCGACAATAATTGACGATGAAAATGAAAAGACGACAAAACATTTTTTATTTTATTTTACATATTTATCGTCTGATGAGTCCATCAAGATGTATTATTGTTCCCCCCTTGTTTATATAGTTTATATAGTTTTAACATTTTTATTTTTATTTTTAACAAAATTCTAATACTATTATTATTGTTATATCCATAAACAATAATAAAACACTTTATGGGTTATAAACCTCATTTGAAAGTCTCAATGAAGTAATTATGTAATACTCGTAATAATTATATACAGCATTATTGACGAGAAGTGAAAAAGTAAAAGTGCTACAGCACACAACATAATAGTTTACTGCTTAGATAAATATGTATTGGTTTAGTTGAATTGACATCAAATAACTTATATAACTATAAGGGAAATCGCGTCGATTTTATGTGCCAACATGATATTAGTTGGGATAAAAATAGTAGATGGCACTAGAGTAGTTGAACGAAATGTTTACATTTTTTTATCTACAGTTTTTTATATTGAACGAATTATTAACGAAACAAAAATTTTAAATCTAAAAAAAAAATTTTAAATTTTATAATCGGGATTGGAGTACATGGGCTTATATTTATATACAATAATAAATAAATAAAACCAAATTTTATTTTTTTTTAATTATTTCATTTCATTAAAATGAATTAACTTCGTTAATTTTTTTCTTACACCAATTTTTTTTAAATTCTCTTGTTTTGCAAAATGAAAAAATCTTATTTTATAATATATATTTATGATAGTTTTAATTAACACGTAAAAATGATTTTCTATATAATTTGTCTTTCGGCTGGATGAAATAGTTAATATTTCTGGCAAGGAAACATTACCCGTACCTTGCGCTTTTATAGATTTATTAACAACTAGCCGTTTATAGGATGCTATAAATTGTTTGCATGTTGGATTGTCGTTTCGGCCAGTTCGATAACGAATCAACCCAAAAAACAACTCTAAGTGATCCTGGCTAAACTTATATGTTAACAAATAATCTAATTTATCATTTACAATTAATTCATTGTACATAATTTTTAGACTTTCGGAATTTATTAAAAAACCTAAAAATCCTGTATTGAAATTACTTTGTATTACATTTAATTTTTGATGATATTTGTTAACATATTTTAATTCATTGATAGTTTGTTTTAAATATTCTAAATTTTTAAAAAAAGTTTCGTGTGTCGATTTAGAGAGAGGTCGTTTAAAATAATATTTTGCCATTAAACTATTACTATTAAAAATATCAAAACAATCATTAATAATTAGTAAAAATTTAACAGTAGGCATACAATCCTTAAATATTGGATCGGTTTGGCTTAAATATTCTAATGCGTTTGCTACACTGCGACTAAACACTTGCACTGCATATTTTACCCGCATTTTATGAAAAAATTTTATGAAAAAATAAAAAATAAAAAAATTGGTTGACGTGCCATCTATTGTTCTCGTTAAAAACGTTTGGTATGCCATCTAGAATTTTTATCCGAAACAAAATTGAACGAAATCATGTTGTCGTTAGCATTTACTATGGAAATGTTCACGATTTCCCTTATAGTAATATAAGTTATTTGATTGACATAGAAAAGCTATGTATACATATTGCATATAGATAGAAATATATAGTAAAAAAAAAATAGGTGTAGTTCAAATTCAAGTCTTTTGTCTATTTTCGTTTTTTTTTTTTTTTTTACTATTATCGTACATAATATTACAGATGAATGAATCATATACCCATACATTTCCTAAAAATTTATGTAAATTTTATATCTAAAGTACACAAAAATGTTTAAATGCCATGTGTTTCGTGCTAAGACTATATATTTTAATATATGTAAATAGTTTTTTAGTTTTTAGTATAAGGTCTTAAACATTTTTAACTGACAAACTTATATGTTTTCGAATTTCCGTTAGCGCACATTAGAATTATTACCAGGTGTATACTGTAGCCACTATTTTACACACTTTGTGTACGAGTTCATACAACATCTTATATACATTTTATGTGAAGCAGGAAGTAATTTTTTTTTTGTTCGCGGGCAAAATGTAATCAAATTTCTTATTATTTACACCACCTCCTTCTATACATTCATACATTCATACAAAAAAAAGTGTCATTACTATTAAGATGAAATAAAAAACATTACAAATGTATTTAGTAATTCATTAAAATGTATGTATAACTATATATTTACTCTTTAAATATAGTACTTTAATAATTCGACAGTGACGCCTGGTTGATTCATGATGTTATGAATTATTTTATGCTACAGTATAAAAAAAAAATGTTTGTATACAACACACCAACAAGTTGATTGATTTATGATTTTATTATTACTTCGCGCTCGCACTTTATTATATACTCGTATATTGATATATTATTCTCGCTGTATTATAATAGTAGCAAAACCAACACAAATGTATATACAAGCCATGAAGTTGCGATACTCATGCCAAAAAGTGACTACTATACCTAAGTATTAGTGTTGTGACGTAGTATAATTTGTATATACTTTTATTATATACTTTGATGTAAATAAAAAATGAATACGAATGATGGAACAACAGTATGTTGCGCTCTTTAAGACAAAGCAAAAAACAAATTTATTATTTAACGAGAGAGAGAAGTATTGTTATTATTATTTACTTCATTATATACTATACTATATACTAATAATTTAGAGCAGAGTGGACAGTCGCAAAATATAATTTTTGTTTCGTTTTTTTTGTAGAAATTGGTTTTGATAGTAGACATCTCGAGTATTTTATCCGCAAATTACTCTATCGTTTTGTTATTGTTTTGTATGTACAGGTATCGCTTGCATGGCGTGGTTTTTAATTGTAAGGTTTAATAGATGCGCGATTTTTATTTTTATTTTTTTAAATTTCGATTAACGTAACCTTAAACAACTAGAAACGGATGCTGATTCGTGCACATTGGTAATCTAGTGAAACAATCCAATCATACAGATTTCTAAGTCTTCGGTTGTATGAATTGATAACATACTTTGTAGTCTTTTAATTATACGTAAAATGTGCATACAACAGTTACATTTATACAGACAGTGTAATTTTAATTTTTTTGGTACAAATTTAAAATGGATTTAAATTGAAATTAGTGGTCATAATAAAGTTTAAATACCCTTTAAAACTGCATAATTATTTTTAATATTCATTCGTGAACATTAAAATAAGTTCGTAGAAATTAAAAAATAAATAAAAAAATGTAGACTACATTTACCTAAAACAGTTGATTAAACATATGGTTTATAATTATTTTTTTGTATTAATTTGCTGCATATTAGAGCACTTTGTCACTTAATTAAATTAACCATTTTATAGATTACATGCATAGTTTTAAACTTTGGGCTTATCTGACTATTACTGAATTAAAAACAACTTTTCTATTGCAACTAACTCTAGACCAAATATTATAAGAACTTTATGGTTGTCAGTGTTGAACATAGTCATAGATGGAAAAATCTCTTCTGAATAATAAATTTAAAATGTGCACACAAAAACTTGGACACAACGCAGTCAACGCCTTGGATGCCCGACCACTTACTAAAATATATATAATATAATATATAATATAATATATATATATATATATATATATATATATATATATATATATATATATATATATATACATTAGAAATAAAATATGCCAACACTCAATCAAGGTTATTTCTACCTAGAGTACAACCGGAAATTTTGCAACAGTTTAAATTTGAAAATTCGTCAAACTAAAAAACTAATTTACGTCCATCACTTTTGTGATATGGTAGTCGTTACTAGTGCTCGGAAAATAAAGATCTGAGTGTAATTGCCAATAAATTAAATATAATTTGAGCATGTAAGGAGTTTAAATTTTACTACTGTGGCCATTGATGCATCGATAAAAAATCGTTTAGTGACTGAAAACTATGATATAACGAACTACTTTTGTTTCTGTTCATTATCGCCGGTTGAAGTTTTATAAAAGACAAACTTATTGATCGATTCAATTAAATAAGGACCCAGAACAAACAATTTTCTTGGAATTCAGTTCTTAAATAGATTAGTGTTAGGAAAGTCCTGTTCTGATCATCGACATGACTAAAATTTGTGATATAGTATACCATGTCTCTTAAATTGTTTTGTTGTGACTTTTCCGGGACAATTTACAGCTGTCTTTGCTCCTACTGTGATGGGGTGCAATTCTGGTTGTGATTAAACACAAATTACGATTCTTTTTTGGTGCTAATGATAAACTTGCGTCTAATTTGGTTTTCATTTCTATTTTGTCGCTGAAAATAATATACATATCACCGATGATAAAATTTGATTATTTGAGCTTAAATGTATGTACGAGCATTATTATTTATTTTTTTATAAAAATATATTTTATAAAAATTGGCACTGACATCATGCGTAAATACTCTGAACTAATGTTAGTTTTTCGTTTGGTAAACCAGAATCGTGTTTTCGCTGATAATGGTAAAACAAAATGATATAAGCATATGAAAACTAGATGATAATTATTTTGTTTTCATTATCATATCAACAAAACATAATCGAATCCCCGGTTCGATGATAATGAAAAATGATAAACTTATCATAGATAAACCACAAATCATAATTCTCTTTCAGTGAAAATAATAAACTTGCATCAAATTTGGTTTTCATTTCTATTTTGTCGCTGAAAAGTATTTATTACCAATAATAAAATTAACTTTTTTGCGCCTAAATTTATGTGCTAAATATTTTAAACTTTTTCATTTGGTAAACCGGAATCGCGTTTTCGTTTTTGATGATAAAATAAAATGATAAAAGCAAATGAAAACTTAATAATTATTATTTTTTCATTATTTTATCATCGAAATGGAATCGCACCACTGGTCGAACTCAGGCAGTGCGTTTTAATCATCACAAAAGAGAAAACTTTCCATTACGGCTGCTCCTCAAAGGTTAGTGTTGGGAACTCTTTTATTCCTGATTTACGCAAATGGAATTTTAAAACTCCCTTAATGCATTTGCAGATGACTTTGCATTTGTCTGTTAAAAGTAAACAAGCTAAAATTGTTGGTATATAAAATGATCTAGATTATATGGCAAATGGCTGAAAGCAGTTTATGGAAAGTTTGTGATTGACTGAGGGAAATCTATTCCATGGCTTTGGCTGTCATAGAGTTCGAGTCTGTACCTCGTTCGACTACTTTAATGTAAGTGTCGTAAATGAATCAAATATTAAGGGATTTTGATTGAAGCAAATTTAAATTGGAAGACCAACATTGAATGCTTGAAATTCAATCTATTACTGGTTTCTAAGAAGATGCACTTTCTAAGATTACTTTCTATTATTCTCGTCTGTTTTTTTCCTTTTCCTCAAAACTCAAAAAGTGTTTGTAAAAGATGTTCACAAAGATTAAAGCACAAAGTAATAAATTCAGAGACACGTCATACGGTGGTGCAAGGGGTACTCAGTACATTAGCGGGACCGCAAGATAGACGCCACTAAACGATTGATTAATTTCAACATTTACTTAAAAAATTTGAAATTTTAACATAACAAAGCACTTGTGGATACAATATTTAAAAAATTGATGTTGTACCTTTTCTGTAGAGCAATTATCATAAAATATTTTTTTTTGCACATTGATCCAAATTTAGCATTGAATTAAACAAATTTTAAGAATATTTTACACTGTTCCCGCACAAAATTCTAGGCATTTTCCAAAGAACATGGAAATATTTAGAAATGGTTGAGAATTATATTTTTGAGCAATGGGATTTATTATAAATAGCAAATTACCTACATCTCTTGCATTTTGGGGGATAAAAGTGTGAAAAAATCGGTTAGAAGATTGACAGAAGACTTATTTGGTCTTAAATTGTATCTTAAGCTGTTCAATTCTTTTTAACACTTAATAAATTGAAATAAGAGAAGTTCTGGTATGAGACATGAAATGTGAAGAATATGTATATGAAATATGCCTAAAACTTAAGCGCAGGTTTGATATTAACAATTATAGCCACCTTGTAAATCTATACATAACACACATGGATGAATTTTGAGTATAATTGGATCAATAAAGAATTTAATAGGAAAGCTCGGTTTCAGGACATTGGCCAATTTTATAATGAGCCTATTTAGGGACTCATTTACGACCAGAGTGTTATTACCAAATATCGAAACTTATTTTTAAATAACTGGATGAATTTTAATTTATCGTGTGGTTAACGCTTACATAATTTACATAAATATATATAGGGACCAACATTTTTTGCATCTCGGCGGGTTCTAGCGGACTATTAATATCAATATAGCTGCAAATAAAATTCAACCATTTTGTTTCGACTAACTTCTACCACTGCTGCTTTATCTGCAGTATAACAGCGTTTATGGTAAATTCTTTATTTTAAGACTTTAAATTAAAGTCGTCGTATTTACAATCTAGAGTGATTAGAAAAGTATTCTTAATTATCTTGATGGTATTCGTAACAAAATACTTACCTAATGAAGTTCATATTAAAAATACTCCATTCCTTTGCTATATCGGAAATCTTGTGTGAGGCTTCTCAATTACAATTATTTATGACAGTATATGAGTTATGGACGAATTTTATTGTCGCAAATTCTTGGTTATTGAGAAATAATTTAATTGAAGTTATGTCGTATATTAAAGGCGGTTACAGTATTCGTTATTTATACATAGTGGTTTATTGATCAAACTAAAATGCGAGCATCAGATGCAGATTTATGTATGTATGTAAAGGCATTAGACGCACTCTAAATTGTATAGCCCCATTTAAACAATTTTAGAAATATTTTATTTATTTATTAAATTGTGTAAAAATACAATGTAAGATAATATATCTATAGGTGTACTAAAAGAACACAGCCACATAAAACTATTTAAACTGAACGAAATTATCAAATCATATTGCCCTTAACCTTCTTTCGATATGTTGAAATCGAAACATCCGTAATTACCATTTAACGCATTAAAAACATTAATAAGTGGTTCCATTCTTATAAAATTGGTAGCACTAAACGAAATACGTAACAAATCCGAATGCGGTCTAAGTGCACGACAAAGAGCACAAACGCAAAACTTCTCCAGCAGCTGCAGAGCAATCAATCTTTGAGCATAATAATATCAGTGGCAAAACTTGATAAATTGGACAACGTCGTTAATAAAAATGTTAAAAAGTAAAGGACTAATGTGTGACTGTCTTGTAGAACCGTAGAAGGTATACGTTAAATTCGAACGTAGGAACCATTCAGGTTATCAAACGTTTTTGAAAAATCTGTGTATATAACATCTACTTCGCCACGATTTTCCATTATACTGGATACATCGCTCGAAAAGACCATCAAGCTAGTAACTAAAGATCTTCCCTGGAATAAAACCGAGCGTTGACGTGTACTTTTAATTCGAAACTCTATTCGAAACTCTATTAGACTTGATTAAAGATTCAAAAGGTTTAGGTATCACAAAAAGATTCAAAATTCACCTGTAGCGCGTAATATCGCTTCTTCTACACGATTTGAATATGGGAAAAATGTATGATCTTTTCCAAAAATCTGAAAAAATATACCACTCGACAAACTTGTATTGAACGAATTAAGTAATGGTTCCCACAAAGATTGCGCACATTTATTTAAAATCAATGGTATGATACCATCGGGGCCTTCCGCGCCTGATATATTTACGTTTTCCAATCCATTTATGATTTCCGCCTCATTGAGTTGGATCAATATTATCAATATTATTTGAGTATAATGAGTCGGAGCTATCAAATGATGTTTGAAAAAAAACAGATGCTTTACAAATGACTAGTGAGGCCGAAAAGAAACCATTATTGTGTGTCATAATTCTTAGAAAGCCCTGAGATTTTCTTTATTTATTAATGAATGCAAAAATTGCTTTGGGTTAATCGAAATTTTACTTTGAATCTGTAAGATATACATTTTATAAAGGAAATCATTAAGGAATGTGAAACTCAACATAATGCACTGTATTTATCATTGTCGTAACTATCCCCTGAGCGCATATATTTCTTAAAAGCTTACGATTAGCAATATATTTTAAGCGACGATTGAACAATGGTTCAACATAATTATTTTCTACAGATTTTTTTCGGAACACATGATTTAAAAAAACTCAGAACAGTTTTATTAAGCTCTGCGACCGCTAATGAAACACTCAGACCTTGTAATAAAATTATCCAATCAACATTATCAAGAAAGTTATTTAATGCTGGAACATTGGCTTTGTCAATATCATATTTAAAATCGTCCTTACAAAAATTTACAAAATTATATTCTACAAAATAAAATGGTATAAATGGCGTGGGGAATACTTGCATGTCCCGCTAAATCCGGGCAAATCGTGGGTCGAAAATATGGCGAGAATCGTTAATAACTGCATTGAATTGATGCGTCTCAAACCTCGTCATCCACTGAAGGCCAAGAAATTTTAGGAAAAATAATTTCACCCGCAAACAATGGTGACATTAGAACGTCACTTTTAAAGCAGTAAACGTCACTCTTAATAAATTGTATAAATCCTTTGTAAATATCATCATGACTACTAAATATTAGATAAGATTAATAATAACTTTCTTGAATTATTGTTTATGTCTGTTATGACCAGCCGGATTCTGTACTCTAAGGAAAATTTCTTTCATAGTTGTATTCCCTACCATCACCATTTGTAATCAGATGATGGAAGTACCCTTTTGCATTCTTCCCTTTTCGGGATTCGAAAGCGATACCAACGTAGCCATTTTAACTACCTTGCAGTTTAACCGGAAGTGGCTGCTTCCATAGGAAATTTTAAGAGTTTTGTAAATATTTCAAAAAGTGCAGCACTCATGAGAAAACTGTCAAGTGCAAAATTGTTGTATTAAAAAAATAAAAATTTAAATAAAATAAAAATTTTGTTGATCCCACCTCCCTCTTGACGAGAACAAGAAAAAAAGTTTTAAATAAAATGAAAAAACCGCAGTGCGTTAAGATGAGATTCTGCTGAATTGGCTAGCAGGTTTAGAGAATGTTCTTCATAGAATGTTCTATCGTATAATTTACAAAATCCATTATATATATATATATATATATATATATATATATATATATATATATATATATATATATATATATATATATATATATCGGGTTATGTAAAAATTCTCCGCGATTTTTTGGTAGATTTTGAACAAAAATGTTTTTTATTGAAAAAACATCAAGTACATATTGACCGTTATAATCTATGAGTTTTGTCATTTTTCGGGGTGGCTTCATAATTTCATCGGTGTAGAACTTCTGTGGTTTATCGTCGAAAAACTTGACTAAGTGATTTTCAGCGGCGTTTCGGCTCTGCCAATTTTTTTCCATCACGAGAGTTTTGCAGAGACCGAAACAAACGGTAGTCTGACAGTGCAAGGTCCGAACTATACGGAGGATCCATCAAAACTTTCCAACCAAGTTCCTTCAATTTGTTCCGAATCATCAAAAATGTGTGTGTGTGTGCCCGCGCAATGTCAAGATGGAACACAATTCTCTTTCTGTTGGCCAAATCTGGTCTCTCTCTGGTTTGCTTCGTTGAAACGGTCGAGTTGTGCACAGTACAGGACCGAATTGATGGTTTCGTCACATTGCAGCACCTCATAATAGACAATTCCCTTCAAATCACACCAAACACTTAACATAACCTTGTTTGCCGTCAATCCAAGCTTTGAAGTCGATTGTGGAGAGTCATCAGCCTTTGACTATGAGTGCATGCATATGATATTCTCGTATTTCACCCATTTTTTATCGCCTGTAAAAATGATTCGATTTCGTTGTGTTCCAGCAGCATTTCACTGATGTCAATTCGGTTAATCAAATTTCTTTGCGTTAATTCATGTGGCATCCAAACATCGAGCTTTATTGTAGTTTGCTCTTTTCAAATGATTCCAAACTATCATGTGGTTAATGATGTTTAATGCCTCCGCTATTTCCAGACAGCTTGCGTGCCAGTTTCGCTCCAGCAGTTACAACTAGAAAACCGTGACTAAAAAATCGCGGAGTCTTTTTATATGACCTTATATTTTACTATAGACATGTTTGCAGCTTTATCGTATATGTGTCTCTTCAGCAACGAGAAATGTCTAACTTTAAGCATAATATAAATACGTATAGTACTACCATCATAAGAAAAAAACAGTTTACCCATTGATGTGCCAGTTGTCGGGTCAATAGAATACCGTCAACATTTATTATAAATATATGACATTTAGGCAATTATACATATAAAAATATTTTGATTATTTTAAAATGATACAGTAGCGACATCTAGCGCGTCAATAGAATAACATACCATGGAAGTACTATGTATATTTAAATTATGCTTTAAATTAGCACAGCTAATAATAAATTAACTGGTCAGAGTACACCTGCTGCTGTTATCATTTGTATGTTTTTGGGCGTGAAATTCATTCTAGGCTTAGCCTTTATATATTTTCCGTCATGTTTGGTCTACTGTAATGCTCAATCTAGTGTTAATGGTTAACTTGACACTATTTATTGTTAAGAACATTGTCACAGAACCTTTTAAAAGCCATGATGTTACTGGGCATCTTTAAAGTTAGTTTTCTAGCTGGCCACTCTGCACTCAGCTCCATCAGTAGTTAGTTTCTTCCGTCTTCGAAAAAATTGCAGCTGTATAGGTTCATGGTTTCGTTATCATGGCCACACTCACAGGTGCCTATTTTGCTTAATTGGAACCTTTCCAGGTAGGATGCTAACCTTTATTCGATGTTTGAAAGAAAACTATACGTCATTCTTCCATCGAACGAATTGTTCCATCTCTTTTGCCATATTGCTTTTCGCATCTGCCTCTTCCTCGAAAAATACTTAATTTTTGGTTTCTCATTTCTCGAGAAATTTTAAAAACGGTTTTTCGAGAAACTTATTTTTCGGGATTATTTCTCAAAAAAATTCGACATTTAAAAAAAAAACAAAAAAATGTTTAACTTTTATTTTATGTTGCCATCTATTGAAAAGTATCGTAAAACTGATGTGTTATTAAGTTCAGTGGAAATTTCATTTATAATTTTTTGATACTGTCAAAATACTTCATTTATTCTGAATCTTTAATTTAAAAAAATATTTTGCAAAAATAATAAAATCCAAAAATAAAAAAACTTAACGAAAAAAAAATTTAGTTAAAATTTTAAATTTAGTTAAGTTATAATGTAAAGATGATTTAAAATTAAAATACAATGAATATGAACATGAACTCATATGAACATAGTGAGGTTTGGAACAATAGATACTTATTTAAATTTGACCATCAGCAAACCCAGCCTTGAGTATATCTTTTTCAAGCTGGCAGCAAAAGATAATATATTATCCATTAATGCAATATATAAAAGTGAATTCATCAGAAACATCATCTCTCTACAAGGATTTTTATTGCCAAAACTACCATCAGATGTCATGAAACTTATTTTGAAATACGAGTACGATAAAGAAAAAGAAATTAGGTAACTTTATTGGAAGAGATAGCCAAACATTTTCTATATCCATCGACTAATGGACAATTTTTAGAAATAGAAGATATTTCTAAAAGGCTGAAAAGGTTATCGAATTAGTCACGATTAAATTAAAATCATTCCTTGAATTAGAAACCGATATTGTCTCTACTAGATTTGATTTTATGTACTGTATTTTGGAACAAAACTACCGTGCAATACAAACGACCACTGTGCTATGCAAAATTTCTATTTCTTATGAAATTTATATACATACGTACGTTCTAAATATGCACACACAAACCTACAAAACATTGTATAGAAAGAGAACTAAGGAAACACAATTGTGTATACAAAAAAAAAAAAGATTTGAATGTAACAACCAGCAAATAATACAATAATTTTTATTTTCTACTTCTTATTTTATTTAATTTTTTATTTTATTTTTTGCAGAAGTTCAAGGATCAATGCTCTTTAGAAGAGTTTGCTGTATATTTTTTAAATTTTTTAAGAAATCAAACAGAAGAGTAAGTACAAAAACTTTATATGTATGTATATATGTTTATAGTTTCTTTGTTACGAATTTGTATTAGTTTGAGACTTAATCGCTAAAATGTGCAACAGTGGAGCACACATGTTAATATGCAATCCGTAAGATTTTTCAACTAAAAATATTTATCTTTAATCAGACATCGTGAAATTTCAAAAAGTGAATCTTGTTAATTTTATGCAAAGTACATTTTGTTTTTAAACAATGTTTCCTTTTTGCTCGACGTCCTTAGTCTAATATGGACTTCTATTTTTGCTTTTACAATTGTTTTTCCTTCTCAAGGTAATTATAATTCGATGTAAAATTTGATCGATTGTGTTGTTACCAGTGCAACGCACCAACAAACTTCGTTTCAACTGTGTGGAAAATGTTATTTATTGGTTTATCATAAGGATGTCACCATAACAAATTAGATTAAAGTAAATTTTGGTTGTTTACCAACAAAAAGGTACAAATTTTATTGTTCACCTTCCGTTTAAACAAAATAATCATGAAACGTTTAAAAAATCGTGATGATTGATCAAGAAAAGCTAGAAGATGTGATGAAAATTAATTTGGTATTTTGTGTTGTAATGGCTCTATTTGGGAAAAGAACACCCTGCAGGTTTGACAAATCATTAGTTTCTGCTGCTTATTGCACAAATCAGCATAAAATCGATCAGCATAAAACTATGTTTTTGGCGGATTTTAATAAGCTGGGGATTCCCTATATGTATTAGTAAATATCAAAATATATACATTTTTTATAGTTGGTCCATAGTATAAATAGATATAGTACTACCATTATAAGAAAAAAACAGTTTACCCATTGATGTTCCAAGTTTCGGGTCAATAGAATATCGTAAAAATTTAGAATAAATATATGTCATTTAGGTGACTGTAGGTTAGCACATTGACGTGCTAGATGTCGCTACTGGTATCGTTTTAAAATAATCAAAATATTGTTATATGTATAATCGCCTAAATGTCATATATTTATACTAAATTTTGACGATATTCTACCGTCCCGACATCTAGAACATCAATATGTGAAATGTTTTTTTCTTATGGTAGTAGTACTATGTGTATTTATATTATGCATTTATTTAAAGCAGTTACTGCTTTGAAAGGACCAGCCTTCCTTTAAAAATTGGTGCAATGTAAGCTGTTTTGGCTTTTTCGTTGCTTCCATATGCATATTCTTGTAACAATTAATGGCTGTATCAATGCCTCGTGAAACTAGTGATTCTTTCTTCATCGAGGTCATTTTGACCTAAGATGTTTATTTCTTGTTCGAAACAAGAAAGCGTTTTTGAAAAATCCTTTAACGTTAACTTTCGGGGAACATCTAATTCTACCTCTTCATTTAATGGTGGAACGTTTTCTAATTGAAGCAGTTCTTCGTTGGAAAGAGGTTCACGATCTGCTTTAAGCAAATCTACCACATCAACCTCTTTTAATTCCTCAAAACCAAGTTCAGATCCTAGGTTCAATATGTTTTGTCGAATTGCTTCATCATCTTTTGTTGTTATGCATTCTGGCCATATTTTTTTCCAAACGCCGTTCATTGTGGTTGATTTCAACTCATTCCATGGATCGCCAATATTTTTGACCGCATCTTTGATGTTATACTTTTTCCAAAATTCTGTGAGCGATTTACCATTTGTCTCGTTAGTCAGTTTCCAAAAAGTTCTGCGCAAATAATCTGCTTTAAACGTAGCTATTACACCCTGATTCATTGGCTGGATTAGAGCTGTAGTGTTTTTAGGTAGAAATTCAATTTCCACATCTTTAGATAATTCAGCTAAATTAACCAGATGTTCTGGAGCATTATCTAAAAGAAGCAAAACCTTGTTGCTTAAATTTCTGCTTTGCAAATATTTTTTCACTCACGGCAAAAGTGGTTTTTAAACCATAATTCAAAGAGAATCTTGGTCCTCCAAGCTTTTTTGTTGGATCTCTAAAGGAAAGGCAATTGATTCTGACATATGGACCAAAAGCAGTTTAAGCTTAAGATCAGCTTCAGCATTGCCGCTATGAAGCAAAGTTAATCGTTCTTTGGACACCTTATAACCCGATGCAGACTTCGTTTTTTGAAAGTTCTGTCAGGCATACGCTTCTAGTAGAGCCCGGTTTCATCGACATTAAAAACTTGTTCTGAAACGTATCCTTCTCTTTCAATGAGTTTTTTCAGAATGTTAGGATACTCTAGAGCGGCAGTCTCATCGGCACTAGCTGCCTCACCTTTTATCTTTAACTTATGTAAATTATGTCGATTTTTAAATTTTTCAAACCAACCTCGGCTTGCAAGAAAATTTACGTCTTTCGAAGAATCATCTGGATCATCACTTTTCAAAAATGTTTTTTGCCTTTTCTTGAATAGTCATTAGGCTAATTGGAATTCTCCGTTGGTTAATTGTCTTCAATCCAAATGCCAAATAACTTTTCCATTTTTTCCATTACACTGCTCCTTTGACGAGTTAATTTTGAAATACTTAACGCTGCGGCTGTAAATGTTCCTTTATTTTCTCCTTATTATTACGAATGTTTTGAACGGTAGATTGTGCAAGTCCCAATGACCTACAAATTTCTACAATTTTTCACCAGCTTTAATTCTACGCAATACTTCTAGTTAAGTCTAATGTAACTGATTTTCGAGTACTCTTTACATTCGAGGCACTGTCTAAAATTAAAGAACATTTTTGCGACATTTTATGAAAAAAAAACATATAAATATCCCCGTTTATATCGAAACTGAATATTTACAGGTCGAAACTGAATATTTTACAACTGAATTTGACAAAACAGGATAATCCAAAACTGGATATTTTAAAACGAGATAAGGTACAAAACGAGGTATGGTACAAAACTGGATATTTCAAAACAGGATATTTCGACATGTGATTTAAACTTAAAATTATTTTTTAGGAAAGTTCTAGAATATGGCCAATAAGGAAGTAACTCGGCGAGTTTCTAACCGATTATGATGAAATTCGATGCGTAGGATGAAAATGTGATTTTAAAATGATTTTTTCAAATCAATAATTATTTTAATAAGATGAGAAAAGCACCATTAAAAAAAACCATTAAGTGAAGGAAAATTATATCCCTCTGTTTAAAATTATTCAAGTATGAAACCTTACAGGCCATATTCCAGAAGATTTCCTAAAAAAGGTTTTAAAATCTAATTTAATTATACAATTATAGAAAAAAAACATTCTATTTCTCTCCTTAGAAATATTCAAGTATGGACCGTTACTGGCCTTATTCCAGAACTTTCCCAACAAATCATTTTAAAATCCCGTTTTCATCCTGCATATCGAATTTCATCATAATCGGTTAAGAACTCGCCGAGTTCTTTCCTAACTAGCCATATTCCAGAACTTTCCCAAAAAATCATTTTTAAATCTCATTTTTATCCTGCATATCGAATTTCATCAAAATCGGTTAAGAAATCACCGAGTTCCTTCCTAACTGGCCATATTCCAGAACTTTCCTAAAAAATCATTTTAAGTTTAAATCACATGTCGAAATATTCTGTTTTAAAATATCCAGTGTTGCACCATATCTCGTTTTGTACCTTATCTCGTTTTGAATTATCCAGTTTTATACCATATCTCGTTTTGTACCTTATCTCGTTGTAAAATATCCAGTTTCGACCGGTACCCCGAAAAAGATATCCGTGAAGACCTCTACAGACCTCCATACGTCATTTTGACTTGTCTATTAGTTTTATACTTCTTTATCAATGTCTCAATGCTACAGGGCATAGCGTCTTCCTTTGCGAAGAGTTCTCACCTTTTCAATAGCAAAAAGCATCGACCACCGAATAGTTTTGTCGTTTTTGCCTTAAACCTTATGTTTCTATCCATGATTTGTTTCGATTTCTACTTGTGACATGTCTTCTGAGCCACTTTCATTAATGTCATCTTATGTCATCTTTATCCTGAGCTAGAAAATGTGGTAAATTTCCGATAAATATTTCGAATGATGTGTAACAAGTAGTTTAAAAATACTCGTAGAACACAGCACCTCATACGAGTACGTTAAGTCAACGCGAGTACGTTATGTCGACCAAGTCCTTCGTGCGCAAATAATACAAGTGATTTTTGAAAAAAGAGCCACTTTTAAGAGAGTGCACAAATTTCCGTTTGTAATGATAATAACTCGTTTCTTCTAGGGATCCACAACAAAACTAAGGACTACAAGTAGAATAGAAAACTATAATTTATTGAAACATAAAAATAGTTTTCAGTTTTAATTTAACTATTTTGACAGTATAAATTCAGTATTCGCAAATATTTTATCAACTCGTTCATATTATTTGATATGGGAGATTAAATGCTAAAATTTAAATTGTTTTGTATATTTTATAAAATTTATTTAAATTTAAAATCAATATCGACGTTTCTAGATATCGAAAATTATTGAATTTTCACAGAGTATATTATATGTATATACATATATACATAAAAATGTACAGTATAACCTATATAAGATTAAGATATGTATTTTAAATCTGTAAAAGGTTAATCGCATACCTATATAGTTTTCCTTAAAATTTTTATATTTAAGACCAAGGATTAATCAAAATCTCCCGGCTGACGTCGGGCCCACCATACACCCTTTTACATATAACAAAACCGAAGAATTCGATAGGATATAGTTATAGTTGAGATAGACTCGACTGGGTTACAGACACCTAAGCGATCGATTTTTAGTAACACTTTAACAATACAATCCTAATCTAAATATGTTTAGTTAATTTAATCTCCAATCGGTTCTAAACTTCGACACATTGTCGAACAATAAAACATTGTTAAACAATAAAACCCTTTCCTTGTAAAATTTTGTTAATTGTTAAGAAACCAATTAAATTCAACAAAAGTAAGTAACTTTAAAATAACTAGTACGCTTAAATTTTTACAGTTACAGATTTTTACCAAAACAAAATAAATGAAAATTATCGTTTCTGTTTTTCGGTTTTCGCTCAGTTAAGCGATAAAAAAGTAAGTTATTCTCTATACATCAGAGATGGCGTTCAAAACTCTCCATTCCAATTTCACGCGAAAATAATATTTTGAACATTCTTTTAGCTTGAAATTTTGACATTTTCAATTATTAAAAAAAAATTTGATGTTTGAAATTTTTAATAATATATTATGTCTGTTTATTTTGACGGCTACGAAAAATAATCCAAATTAGCATGCCAAAAAAATATAGAGAGTTTTATTAAAGATATAGAGGTTTTATTTAATAAGGTTAAATAATTTAAGTCTGTTAACTACTACTAGTCTGCTGCTTACTATATGTAAGATAATTTGAAGATACTCCGTTCCATAATGACACTCTATTTATTTCTTATTTTATGTTTTGTAAATTTCTTATTTTTAATTTAAGTATGTATTTGAACCAAAGCCGTCTTTAATCCCTTAAAGAAAGTCCAAATGTACTCGTATATAACCTGTAAAAAACTGAGAAAAATGTAACCTGTTAAATGTATTTGTGCCGTATTCATTGCATACTAATGCTATCTAATTATACGAACATAATGTATTGTAAGTAAAAAAAATTTGAAAAAAAGTATAGAAAAATAGCATTCGCATAATATAAAACAAAATAATGGTTGAAAATAGAGAAAAATTTTACAATACAAACAAATAATTTCTCAATTCAAATAAATAAAATACAATTTGGCCAAAGCCGTCTTCATTCCCTTATAGGAAGCCTGCACGTATATAAGCTGTAAAAAAATGAGAAAAATGTAACCTATTGAATGTATTTGTAAGATTATGTCACGTTTATGTATCGCTAATACACGAGAAAAATAACACAACTCAAAAAAATCAAGTTTCATAGAAAATAAGATTTAAGAAATGCTCGACATAACTTTTAACATAAACCTTAACATTTTTTGTTTGCGGAAGTAGGTATCTCTCGAAAACTGGCATTAGCTCAAATATGACGATTTGGTAAATAAAACTTCATACGTTTTTAATCACATTTATTGCAAAAACAGGAAATTAGAAAATTTGAAGATGTGTCACTTTTCTCGTGTATGAGCGATATGATTGTGAATAAAATAGCATATTATACAAAACCCTCTCTATTATACAAGCCGTATTTAATTTCTCGTACACGCATACTACTACGGCTTTTACATACTGCATCAGTATTAGTACTGTAATTCCAAATAAAAAAATTTAAAAAAATATGATATAAATAAATGATAGAAATAATATAAAAACAAATAGTTGAAATAAAACAAAAGAAATTATAAGTCGCTCATTTTTTTTTCATTTCCTCTTTAATTTGCTGTTTTGTTATTTTTTCTCACAAATACAATCAACAGGATACATTTTTCTCATTTTTTGACAGCTTATGTATGTGTACGTTCGGGGTTCCTATAGGGGATTGAAGATGGCTTTGACTTACACATAGTATGAAGCGAACCGTTTGCATTAGTGTATCTGTAAAACTTACAGCACGGCTTGTAAACACATTTAAGTTGGTTTTGTACTTTTGGGGTTCCTATAAGCGATTGAAGATGGCTTTGACTTATACATAGTATGAAGCGGACCGTTTGCCTTAGTGTATCTGTAAAACTTACAGCACGGCTTGTATACACATTTGAGTTGGTTTTGCACGTTCGGGGTTCCTATAAAGGATTGAAGACGGCTTTGACTTACACATAGTATGAAGCGGAACGCTTGCCTTAGTGAAACTTATAGCACGGATTGTATACACATTTGAATGGTTTTGTATCTTCGTACGGCGGGAACATGCAGGCTTCTAAAAAGCGCTATTAGATCTGGTGATGGCAAATACTAGTAAAATTACATTTATAAACCAAACTTCTTTTTCTTTCTTCTTTTTTCAAACTTCTTTTTTCTGTCAAAAGCTCGATGTACGAAAGTGCCATGGTTCGATAGTGACGTATCTAGGCCCATTACACTCCGGAATTTTGCGCATTATAAGTGAGCAACTAAAAAATAGAGCAACTTTAGTATTAGTCGATTAGAAAAGCGGGGTTTTTATTCGAATATTCCTAATTTAAAACTAAAGGTCGATACGCAGATCAAGCTAAGATAAATTTTCCGTACTAATTTGACATAAAATTCAGCTACCTAAAGGTTCAATCTCAATGACACCGCACCGCAGAGCACCGCACCGTATCCCACCGTGTGTCGCCGACTTTACAGATTGTCGAACACAAAATGTCCGCGCCGTTTAAAAAAAATACAGATCGGTTATTTTATTGTTTCAATGGGTTTTCAATGGGTTTTAATTGTTTCAATGGGTCTTTTAATTCATTTTTTCAAAATCAATTATGTTTTATTTTTATCGAATTAATTTTAATTTTAATGTATTTTGCTTAACGCGAAAAAGTGAAAAAAAAAATTGTGCTTGATTATCAACTAAATTTTAAGGTTATGTTGTTCGAAATAGTAAAAAGTACATTTATCTTTTCCGCCCGCACCGCGCCGTTCATTTGCACACAATTTTGCTCACCGATGAAAAATAATAGAAAATATAGTTGTTCGGATTGTATGATAGATGGCACTACTATAAAGTCTCCAATATTTTCGCGTCAATTTATCTGCAAGGTACTTTAAATGAATGCGAAATTTTGACATTTCATTAGAATTTTATTTTACGCGTTCATGGTTTGCTATATATTTTAAATACGATAATATGTTTGAGTTAAAATGGTGCAGGTCGAAATTTAGGATTTAAATAATGTACATGATTTCGCCTTATCACATAAAAGTGAGATGCCAAAAATCTTAAAAAGCACTAAAATCTAAAAAATTTGAAAACATAAGACCATTAAAACACATTAAATTAGGCATGTCAAAATTTATCTCTACACATTTATTTTAGCTCGAAATTTATCTGTAGATTTGTGGAGACTACGTTAAAATTTAGCTTAGCTCGAGCTCCATACCTAGCTTAAGTAAATATTCGCTACCTAAAATTGAACCTCACAATACAGTGTTAGATAGAGCTAATGATTTTGCCTTTAGAAATGTTGACAGAATGCAATTGCTAAATCTAACGCTGTAGGTCTTGATCTAATTCCACTGAAATTTGTAAAACTTACTCTCCCATTTACAATGGATGTTTTGGTATATATTTTTAACTGGATACTAACTAAGCTGTTGTGAATGATATACAGCTTTTCGGTGATAAAAATAAATCCACAATATCGGTGTTGCTTGACTTTAGCAAGGCTTTCGACTCAATAAATCATTCGATTATGATTCAAAAGCTTCCAGTAAAAATTTAAGTTTTCATCATTTGCTGCTATCGTCTGCAAAATGTTCGACAAATCATACTGTTTATAAGCTTATTGCTTTACTGAGGCATAAGCACAAAAAAAGGTGCTCATAAAAATGTATATAAATAACTTTTACTTTTCTTGCAAAAATAAAAAAAGCGAAAAGTATTTTTTTAAGACGAAAAGTTTGTTTTATGTATATAACTATACACACACATATATATACTCAAATATTAGGAATCTAATCTTATTGATATATTTTTCCACCTAAAATATGTACACACAACATGTTTTTTAAAAGGAAAATATGTCCAAATTGTCGATAACATCAAAAGAAAATTTTGTTTTAAGGGCTCTAAAACCAAATGTAAGTACTCGGTACTTTATAGAAATGGTTTTATGTATATGGATGCAATAATAAAAAAAAAAGTTGTATTCTTATCAATTTTATGATGCTGTTCAATCAAAAATTTTGTTTGCCGATTATTAGATTAGGTCTAAGAGATGTGATTTGATATTATGTAATAGTTAACTTACATATTTTGAACTTTAATCGCCACAAGTTTTTTATTAAATGTTTGTTGAACTTACCTAAAATTTCTTAAAAACATTAAATGCAAGAAGATAAATTAAAAAGATACGTAACCAGTTCTTTTCTTGTTTGTTTCGAGAACTTTAGAATCATTGTACTTGGATTGTACAGACAATAGAAGTGAACTCGTAATCTCATTAGAGAAAGAAATATGTGTAAAAAAATGCAGTCAGAATGTGAATAATAAAAAACCACATGTGGCTACCTAGAACTCTGTTGGTATAAATTGCACTCTAATGGCTTTTTTCATCCCTGTGGTTGGGGAACACTCCCATGTTTCGTAAAAGACTTCTATAGACTAGCATGTTATTCTTAGAATTCCATCACAGCATCCTTGGCTCTCCAATAAACTCGATGGCCAAAAAGTGGTGATCAAGTGTCCCAAGGCTATACATTGCTTTGCAGTCTTGCTTTTATTCTTAGGCCCAAGATGAAAAAGACTGTTTTGGATTTCAAAGCAGTTGATAATCGTAAGTGTAAACTACGTTTACGCATGCGCCTAGCCAACCTGACCATCATTTGTGTTCATGCGCCCGCTGATGTAAGCCAACCAAAAATATAACGTCTCATTTTACAACAAATGGGATGATCTGATGGGATCCATACCTGAGCACGACGCAAGAATAGTGATTGGTCACTCTAATGCTAGAGCTGGCAAAAATCAAACTGACTTATGTGAAAACATATTAGGTGTATGCATTAAAAACCGGATTTTTTTTATGAAATTTGAGCCTTTATTGTGAGAAAATGTTACAAGATTTTTTTTCAAAGTATGGCCCATCGCTACCCACTACTTTTTCCCATATTTCTGGCAATTTATGGATTCTATCCCAGCAAAACTGCGCCAGTTTGGCGGCCAAAAACGAATCGAGCCAATTTTCGATACCTTGAACTGAAGTGAAGCGTATTTCTGATAGGGCATTCTGCATGGATCGAAATAGGTTGTAGTCGGAAGGAGCAAGGTCTGGGCTATAAGGCGGGTGAGGCAGAATTTCCCATCCGTTATTCTCCAGGTAATTTTTGACCGGCGCCGCAATATGTGACCGAGCGTTATCGTGTTGGAAAATGATTGACTCGTGTCTGGTCGCATACGTTGGCCGCTCTGTCTGAATTTTCTGATACAATCGGATCAATTGTTGACGATAGAGTTGGACATTGATGGTTTGGCCACTTGGCAACAGCTCATAGTGGATCATACCTAGCTGGTCCCACCAAATGCAGAGCATGACCTTGGCCTCGTGAATATTCGGCTTTGATGTCGATAGGGCCGGCCTCGTCTTCGGACATGCAAAATCGTCTTTCCCCGTCTCTTGGCTTTAACTCGTATAGCACCCAATTTCCCATCTTTCGGATGAATCCAAAAGATAGAACGTCTGAAAATTGTTGCTTGATCAACTCCCAATAATTCTTCTTGCGTTTGACATGAATCTTGATCCAGTAATGCCTCCAATTCTTCATCCTCAAACTTTTTCGGCTGACCAGGATGCTCTTTGTCCTTGATGTCAAAATCACCACTTTTGAAGCGACTAAACCACTCAAAGCACTGTGTTTTTGCAAGAGCATGCTCACCATACAAATCCACGAGCAAACGATGACTTTTAGCTGCAGTTTTGTTTGCGAAAAAGTGACTCGATAAAACTTCCCGCAAATGCTGTTTTTTCGCAAATTTGTAAAATTTCCCATCGTTGAAATCGGTTGGATGTGCACATTCAAAAAATTTTAGCTGATTTTGATAGGTATTGAATAGGGCTTTCAAAAAGAATGACGTACTTTGCGGTCGCAAATGACATCATTGTGGCTAGCACATGTTTTCCTCATAGAAATATCCACTTGGAAACATCAACACACCCTCGTAAGACGTCCCGGACTTAAATTGACCATGTGTTAATTTCTAAGGGAAGGTCTCGGGTGATTCAAGATGTGAGATCTTATCGGTCGGCTGGCAAATTTGTAGGCAGTGATAAATTGGTCACTGGAGGTATTGAAAACTTCGGTTGTCAGTGCTGCCCAGGCGACTCTAGGTATATGGTAAAAATTAAACCCAAAAATGATTGGTATGATGAGGAGTGTTTTCTTGCTGTCGAGCAACAGAATAGCCAATAAAGAAGCGCGGATAGATTTCGCAAAGCGAATTTGTAGACGGAAATAGCGTGAATGGTCGAAGGCTAAACACTTAAGAGTACAACAACTCAGCAATGACCGCAGCTCTCATGGCTTCTTAGTATGAGCTACCGGACTGCACCATACCTTCAGACCTAGTGAACGAATTTGGTGTAATTCGTACCTATTTTATTTTTCGCTGGAACAGATGAAGTAAACACGAATTGTAAATAAATGTAAAGTTAAACTTTATTTTATAAATTTAATATCGCGCTTATTTATCGACTCAATTTATTTATAATTTTGACAGTTCAATACGACAGTTCGATTCCTAATGAACAAGAACACAATAAAAAACTGGTTATCAACCGCTAATAAATCTTAGTGAGGCCTCTATATATAAATGATTAATACTAAAATCTGCAACAAAATGTAGTAGTATTGCCATCTAGTGTGTACTAGTTAAACTAATTTTTACTGAGGTTACATGGAAATGAAATATAATATTGAGCTACTTTAATTTTGACTTACAATAACAGTCAAATAACCGAGTAATTAGCGCAGTGGTTAAAATTGCCGTGTTTGGGACGGGAGGTACCGGGTTCGAATCCATTCAAATTAAAATATTCATTAAAAAAGAAGATTGCTCAAAATGCGAAAACTATCGCGGTATAGCTCTACTTTGCACAGCATACAAATTACTGTCTTACATAACATTGGAGAGAATCACTCATCTGGCAGAGGAAATTATAAGTGACTACCGAAGAAGATTTCGTCCGAATCGGTCAGTGACTGAACAAGTTTTTTCGATGAGGATTATTCTTTCTAAATATTACGAAACATCTCGTGACGTACATCAGGTGTTCTTAGATTTCCAACAAGCCATCGAGATAGCCTATGCATGGTTTGCTTTGCAATGTCTGGAAATACCTGACAAATATGTGTGTTTATATAAAATAAGAGTAATGCAAAGAACAAGCTATCAGGAATGTTTACGATTAGCTCTGGTGTACGGCAAAGAAATGATGTCTCCCCGATAATCTTTAATCTCATGTTAGAATTCATCTTTCGTAAAATTGAACACCCTGAACAACATCTTGTACCGCCAGTCCAACCAGGTTCTGGCTTATGCAGATGATATCTGTGTAATTGGACTAAATGGCATTGGTGTTAAAGAACTACTGGATCCACTTGTACAATTCTTAGCTTCCGTTGGTCTCAAAATCAATGCGGACAAAACCAAATATATGATCACTGGTTTTAGAAACCAAGACGTAAAGGATATTAGTAGTGGTGACTACACATTTGAAAGATTGACAAGCTTCCGATACCTCGGATCCCTTGTCACTCATGATAACTGTGTGGAAGGGGATACTAAGGAGTCTTGTTGTTGCAATAGTGCTTTGCATGCATTACGTCCACTGGTAAAGTCAAAATACCTTGCAAATGCCGACCAGCTAAAGTTGTACAAGGTGTTGATCAGACCTGTTGTCATATATGGGTGTGAGAGTTAGACTCTGACGGATGAGTATTAGAGAAAGATAATGACATTCAAGAGAAGAATCATGCGCTTGATTTATGGCCTCAAACGCGACGATGACGACACTCTTCGAGTTTTATTCAATCACGAGATCAGGAATTTAATGGCAATTCCTGTTTTATTAATAATCAGTAATTTTCAGTCAGTCAGTCATCAAGAGGAATCAAACCAAATACATTAAATAACTTACAACTTTGGTAGCAGGGGCCTTGTTGGTTGAGTCAAACTGATGGTTGGCCAAAATCGCCAGTAGTAGTAAAAGGCGTTTCTGTGAAAGAGCAACCCAAATATATTAAAGTGCTAACAGCAACCAAGACTGAAGAGATTAGGTTATGCTGGGCTACTTTACATCAAGAGAACCAAACGTAAAACTAATCCGGTGCAAAAGACCTACGTAGTATTCGTATATTTAGTTGTGCAGTACATTTGAATGTGGTAAGCAGTCTTGACACTGCATCAGTCTTAGGCGCTTTTTTCCCAGACGTGGAAATTCACAACAAATTTGGCGCGACAATGGGTTAAATTTTATTAGAACCAACAGAGAGTTAAAAACCATGAAGCAGCAGATGGTTAATCAATCAAGCAACCCATCCCGGCAGTGATGGTATTACACGAGTTGTCACACTTAAAACGTCAAAGAACAAAATCAAAATTAATTTTGAGATTTCCACTAATTTCAAACGTTTCAAATTCTGATTTGCAATTTTTTTAAGTAACAAGTAGTTGTGTTCTAATTGCAGTTCAGAGAAATTAATTTTGTAACTCTATCGTGGAATTTATTACGGTTAAAATTAAATTCGATACACCCTTTATAGTAGATCGCACAGCAGTAAATTTTCCCCGTGCATCGTCAACATCGTTTTGTTTCTTTTTTCTTAAAAATATATTTCTAATAAGTTATTGCCATTTATTAATGAAAGCATTGACTTTATTACTTTAAACGATTTAAAGTTTCCTGATTTAATTTGGATAATGGGTCTTCAAAGTCATTCAAAACATTTGTAATTTCTTTGATAATACTTCAAAAGTGTTTTTGTTAAAGATTACACAAATATTTTAATGGTACTCGTATCTGGTGATAAACTAAAAATAGTGTTTTCCATTATAGATGGGGACCTCCAATAAGACCTTGTTGAACATGGACGCTTCAAAAAGTACTGCGTCAGATGGCTTACCAGTGTCTCTATTAAAACATTGTTCTGTTGGATTTGTTACTCTTTTATGCCTGTTATTTAACTTGAGTTTCAACCGAGGTAGTTTTTCTGAAGCATAGAAAATACCAAAAACATATACTGATCCATACAAATGGGTCTCGCTAACTAAGCTAACTATTTCGGAATCGATGGTCAATGACGTAATTTGCTTCCACTCTAGAAAATGAATCAACAGAATGGATTTTGTCCAGTTTGTCACTGATTTGATTGGTTTTCAAAATGATTTAATCAATTCAGTTATCGTCAAGATTGATCAGTACCCCGATTTTGTTCGGTTTTTCATTCATTCTAACGCAAAAGAATTGAAAATTTCGGATACGTATACAGTGTATAATATACACTTTTATTACTATGTGATTCAATTTTATTTTAATGTGTCAGTTTAATTCTCATGTAAATTACGCCTAAATGTTGTTTCAATAAAGCCTAAATGTCGAAGCGGTTGAAATCGGTTACCGCATGAGTATTATTTTCCCAACCTTTCGATATATGTGATTGAAAATGTGTAGGAAAATGATCGATTTTCCAAAACTTTTTGAAAATAAAAAAAAAAAACAAATCAAAATTAAAACAGTCTTTAGGTTTACAAATTCCATCGAGACGTCAAAAAATTTAACTAAGTCATACTAAAAGCAAGTAGCGAAATATCAAATAAGCCCTCAACTTATGACAATTAACTCCATCTCTGGATTATCTTGTATATTGTATATACCATAAACATATAAATATTATAAATAGAATTAAAAAGTCGCGATATTTTCAAGACTGGATCAGAAAAAGCGAATTTTTTTAAAAAACATCATGTGGGCGCAAACCACGTATTGGAGCAAAAATATTCAAACGCGTAAGAAATCTATACGAAACCCAAAACATTGCGAATAAGGATAACAGATGCTACGTCTAGTCAGATATTTAATCGTTGTAATTTTAATGAATTACAACGATCTTTATAGGGTGGGAGAATATATTCGTTTACCTGGAAAGTAGATAAGCCCCGAAGCGCATATAAAGTAAAACAAATTACTTCTGAATACTTTCAATTCTGTCCGTGTGACATTGATAGTATGGGTCGAACAAAGGATATATAAAAATATTTTAGAGTGAACGGGTCACAATATTCTTTATAGTTCCGCTTAGTGAAACCAAACATAACATAAATTTTTGCAACATTTGTGTCTGTGGGTTTTGTAAATAAAAAATCAGGAAGAATATTCTATGCCAGATGTGAATTCAACTCAATCAACAGCCGTTGCTATAAAGAAACTATTGCTGACGTAAATGTGAACGAATTCAAACTCCTCAAAAAGGTTATTAATAAATAATAAAAATAATAGTGAACGAATGTGGCTGCCTTGTAGAACACAAAAGTAATTCGAAATAAACGAGAACAAGAATCATTAATCTTCACAAAGTGGTAAAGGTCAGAAAGGTAAGAATGCAACCACCTATTAGAAATAAACTGACAATTTAGTTTCTCTGAAAAACTGAGCAGGAGAAATAAACGTTTTTACGTGAAATAGTAGAAATGTATGTACCAAAGCTTCGAAACATTATAAACTTGCAGAAACAATTGCTATTCCGCGATAGTTACTGATATTATATCTGAAAGAAATTTTCATTTATCAGGAAAAATTTCAGAATGGTAAGTAACATCCGAAAGGTTGAAGTCTCCGATGACCATTAGTTGTTTTCCGACGTGCATCAACGGTAAAACATTAAAATTAATAAAATTAAAAATTTCAAGATAATAATTCAAAATTGATCCATTGGGAATGTAAACAGCAACCATTAGGCAACCTTAATCCGTACCGCAACATCAAAAACTCGATTGCATGCAATGATGTCAGTTTGTTATCTTTTCTATGGACCACATAGTCGAACAAAAAAAAAATTTCAGTGTTGAAATTTTTGGTAAGCCATGTCTCACAGGTAATAATCACATCAAAATCATTGTTCAGGGCATCAAGCAAAAATTATTTAACTTTACCACGTATACATTACCACGGTAAATTTAAATTTCAGGGGGAGAGTAATATCTGGTATCTGGGGTTTTACATTTAAGGCCACTGTATGAAAATTTCGAATATGGAATGGTATAATACTAACATCAATTTAAAGCAAATATATTCAAGATCTTGAAGAGTTTGTATTTTAGGGATGCGTATACCATAAATTGGTACCCAAGCATTTATTTGCAAGAGCCAAAACAGCGTCTTTAGTGTAGAAGAACTAAAACTGGATAAATAAAACTAAAATTTATGTGCAACAGTTTTAATTTCAAAATACAGCCAGGAACTGGTACCGGAAATAGTTTTGGTATGTTGATGAACCGCTATCCCGTTCTATATGTACTTCTTCTGTAGGATAAGAGGAATTGACGCCAGATTTTTTTCCAAAATTTGATGGATTGGGTTGATCATTTTGCAAACTAGTATCATCAGATATTGATTCAAGTCCTGATGTAGAGTCCTGATTACCGAGTAAGGTAGAAGCACTTGCTTTGTCATTATAGTACAAAAAATTGGGAAATTGATCGATTAGACAATCCTAGATAACTGAATTTATTTTAAAAAATCGTGACTTTTTCGAAAAATATCCAAATTTAGACCGATTGATTTTAAATCGCGGCTAATCTATTAGTAATGTGATAACGGCGGTTTTAATTATTCTATATAGTGTATCTTAGACCGTTCTAGATAGCCGAACCTACTTAAATCGTAATTTTATCCGAAATATATTCAAATTTGGAAAAGCTGAGGCCTTTCAATTTTTGTAAATGGTGCCGCGCTTCTTAGAAATTGCCACACTATATACTTAGGTCAGCAGAATATTACTGTAGACTAATACTAAACCAATAAATTTGTAAAAACAAAATTAGTTCGTATGGATTAATGCATAATGCTATTGCACTTAATTGCTGAAATATGTCCAAATTGCTATTATTTGCAGTAGTTCGGCAGCTGTATTGTTTTTAATAATTGTATACCTCGAGTTGTTAATATTATGTTGCTGTTGAGAGTTTAACAGAAGTAGAAGATACAGTTATTTTGTATTTTAGAAGACGGGGTGTTATCCTTCATTATGGTCTTATCCTCCAATTAATCCTTAATTAATAATTTGTTTTTAGTGACTAAGCATAATTATGTAGAAAGTGCTTGTCGGACTGCCCGACATTAAAATCACACAATTCGTTGCAAGTGATTCAACAGGTTATAAACGATGAACGATAAAGCGCATCAAAGTCCTCAATTCTACAGATGATTTGTATCGTTCGTTTAGCCCACAAAATTACGAATATGCATAAATTATGCAATAAATCGCGTAAAAGTGGTCCGATTTCGACGAGTGATACTTTAATTTAAAGCTCTTGGTATCAGTATAAATAGTGCTGGAAAATATTCATAAATTTTCATAAATTATTTTCGAGCACACAAATCAGGCAAGGGATTAGCCCAAAAAATTACAAATATGCATATATTATGCAGTAAATCACGTAAAAGTGGTCCGATTTTGATGAGTGATACTTTAATTTAAGGCTCTCGGTATCAGCATAAATTGTGCTGGAAAATATTCATAAATTTTCATAAATTATTTTTGAACACACAAATCAGGCAAGCGATTAGCCCAAAAAATTACAAATATGTATATATTATGGAATAAATCGCGTAAAAGTGGCACGATTTTGATGAGTGATACTTTAATTTAAAGCTCTCGGTATCAGTATAAATAATGCTGGAAAATATTCATAAATTTTCATAAATTATTTTCGAGCACACAAATTGGGCAAGGGATTATCCCACAAAATTACGAATAATAAAAGTGGCCCGATTTTGATGAGTGATACTTTAATTTAAAACTCTCGGTATCAGTATAAACAGTGCTGGAAAATATTCATATAGTTTCATAAATTATTTTTGAGCACACAAATCAGGCAAAGGATTAGTCCACAAAATTACGAATATGCATAAATTATGCAATAAATCGCGTAAACGTGGCTTGATTTCGATGAGTGATACTTTAATTTAAAGCTCGCGATATCCGCATAAATAATGGTGTGAAAATATTCATACATTTTCATAAATTATTTTTTGTAACAAAAAAATCATGTAAGGGGTTAGTCGGGCTCTTATGTTACTACACTGTATGTTATTTTGAAGTAAAACGGCCAGACAACTTACTAAAGCGAAAACTATAAAATAGCTCACGGCGAACAACTTATCTCGTAACAATATCGTTTTGTATGATCTAATATAGTTTTGGAATTTTTTTGTGTATTACCAAAAATAAAAATACAAAATCGAAATACTAGCACACAAAATAAATAAACATTTAAAAATAACCCAAAAAAAAAAAAAAAAATTAAATCCAACTTCTTACGTCGAGTATGAAAATTTCAAACCCATATACATACTTTTTAATGAAAAGAAAAATGAAAATTACTTAATCGGATTTGTTGTACTACTACTGCATAATCAAAATACATACAACACCAAACAGCTTATGAAAATGAAATGATTGTCGGTATTTTGTTGTTGTTGTTAGACTTTATGCATATATACATATATAAGATGTAATTTATTATTTCTTACTTATGTACATACAGACATATTTATATACGCAAGCGTATTGAAAATTTACCTTTAACATTGCTTTACTTTCTATTTTTCAATTAAATAATAATATTTATGCTTACTTTTCAATTATTGATTATGTAACCAATATGGTGGTTATATACTATATAACTATATGTACATAATACCTATCGAAACTAAAATATAATTCAACCAACTGTGCGCTTGATACAATTGAAATTCGTTGAAGTATATCATGTAGCCGCTTATAACTACTCTACCGTCTAAGTGTGATGAATCGATGTAATTCGTATTGCTTACAAAAATCCATTGAAATATATTTAGATACAAGTTATGGTCAAACATGGGAGGGGGGTCAGCATATAAATGAGTTGCTGTACTGAAATTTAAATGTTTTTGCTGTATGAATTTTTAAATTTTACATTGAACTTGACATTTTCAATATTACTTTGGGGTGATATTTGAACTTTTGGTATACTCTAGCTCTTTTGTACTTCTTTGTCCATATTATAGGCATTGGTCACACAATTTATTTAAATAGTTTTTTTTTTGTCTTCCAATGACTTTCAACAATTTTTTTTTTTTTTGTGTAATTAAGATAAAAAAAACAAATTTTAGCAATGAAAAGTGAACTATCATGGAACAAGGAACTAATTCTTTGAATACGATTTTTTGTTTTTATTTTATTTTATTGGAATTTGTGAGGAATGGTGATTGTTGTACTATCGTGAAAGTTCAGAATAGTTGGAGTACTAAGCGGTCTTTTAGTTTGATCGGTACTAATCGATCGATTCAATTTGATACCAGACTAAGCTCTGGGTATTATTCTAGACAACTAGATGACGCCAAATCGATGACAGGTTCCTAATAAAAATGCGAACAATATTTGGAAATTGTATCTTAAGAACACTCGTTAATTTCCGCAACCGTCCGGTTTAAGACTTCATAGCATTTGCAAATCTCACACCGATGCATTATAATGGCTCTAATCTACACTTTGTATGCATCTTCTTTTTTTTTTATTATGGATCGCCGGCATTATTATTATGGATGTATTTATGTAAATTGGCCATGGTAGGAAAAGCCACCAAAACTGTATTAAAGCGGTTGTGGGGGCGTAAAAACCTCCGGGTCTTTTCAAAAGAATAAAAAGAAGGTGGTTTTGTATTTTTCAGTGTCTCAATTGCATTAAGGCTATCCATGAAAATATAGTTATTGCCCCGATTGAGACCCCTCTAAATGCAAAGTCGCCATATAGTTAGCCGTCAGTTCAGCAGTGAAGACTTTGTATGAATGGATCGTGCAGTTTGTTCTTTATACTGATAGATGGGTCATTAATGATTCTAATTCCATAGAAATTGTTGTTTTGCGAACTATCTATATAAATAGTAATGCTGCTTTCGTATCCTTCAATTCTTACAAGAAATGCTTCTTTAAAGACGTGATATCCTCAACGCTGGCTGTAAACGACCAAGATTATTTGATACAGCATCTATATGTGTAGAAACCATCTACACAGAAGGACGAGCAGGAGCATAGAAAAACAACCAAACCAACAACTGGACACAGCCAATACACTGAGAAAAATATAACTTAAAATTAAAGATTTTAATCTTTCTATCAAAGAATTTTAGCCTATAGATTTTGCGCAAAATTTTTTCTATTTTATTTGAAAGTTTCATTTCATTTTATTTTAAATTATGAATAAGAACTTTGCCTTAAAAGCTTATGGCATTTAAATTAATAGTTTAAGGTATTTGGTTAAAAAAAAATTATTTTATTTCATCGAAAATAATTTTTTAGCTTAAAATTAACACTTAGGGCTATAAAATTAAAAATATTTTTATTTTAATTGAAAATGCATAATTCTTTGAATCAAGTTAGTTTTTCTTTAAAAATAAAGTTCACGAGAGTTAAAAATAAAAATTGTATCCTTTGAGTTAATAGTTTAGAATTTTCGATCAAAGGAACCATTATCATTGATCCAAATGAATCTGCTCTTAAAAATAAAAACTAGAAAACATTAAAAGTTTAAAATTTAATTCGACCGTTTGGTTCAACGTTTTTTTACTTACCTATATTTTAATTTACATACCTTTCCATTTAATTTGACAGAAATAGAAATAAATATAACATAAATATAATTATTTAATTCATTTTAAATTTATTGTTTATATTTTTTACATCACAGTTAATTTTATAAAATCACAACATTTCGCTTATTTTTAATTTCAGTTTGCAACAAATATGTCAAAGAACCCTTCATAACAAAACTAAAATTATATATATTCCTTAAGTCTGACAACTTTTTCTCCTGTAGTTAAATAATATAAGTTAACCGGATGACTTTCTATATCTTGAAAATTAATTAAGTTTAAACTTTTAGATGGAGTACCAATTGCATAACAATGAAACTGAGCAATAAATGCATGATTATTATTAGATTTATATTTATATATGTTTTGAAAAATCTGGTTACAGTTAGGTTGGATGCAATTAAATGTATATATAGAAGGAGTTCCTTCAATTCTTTGTAAGTGTTCTGTGAGTTCTTTGACATTACTAAACAATTTTTTGCATATAAAACAGAGAAGCATGGTTATTCATTTAAAAAGTACAATCATATTATATAAAAAAAAAATGTATAAAGTTTGAAATAGAAAACTTATTAGTATAATAGTAAGTGGTTATTCGAATAAGCCTAAGTATTTCTTAATGTTCGGGTGTTTTGAATCTATATCAAACAAAAATTCTTGCAGAAAGTACCAAACTTCCTTGCTAAGAACGGAGTATTCTAAATTAAATATAAATGATAATTTTATCAGAGTCATTAAACATTTACGAAACGAACCGCATTTGTATTTGATTCCCTCGTAAGTTATAAAAATTTCATCCAATTTTTCCCATTTGGTCCCAATTACTACAATTTTCGGCTGCAAAGTAAATCCTTTTTGTTTGATTTGTTCTAATTTTCCTTCCAGTTCATTTATATTTTGCAAAAAAATTACAAAATCTTCCTGTGCGTCAGTTATTGTTGGTTTATATTTTTGACTAATTCTCTTTGGTTGAATTACAGCATGTAACAATAAGCAACTAATCATATCGCGTGCGTCTGGTGAAACCTTAGAAAATGAAACCTTAGATAAAGCCCGTATATAATTAAAGCTGTTTTAAAAATATTAAGTAATGATCTTACCTTCGTTTAAATTTGTATTTTCAGTCAAATCTTTTAAAAGATTTCGATTTTGCTTGTCTTTAATTAAAGGTTCTAAAATTAATGGGCATGTATTTATCAATCGGTCTATTTTACTCTTAGCAATTTCACTTTTTTGTTGAAATTTAAATTCAAAATCTATATCAATCTGCAATGAAATAACGTTTGTCATTATGGAATAGATTAATTAATGAAATAAAAACAAATTTTAAAATAGTAGATGAATACAATTACCAATTCATAGCCTAAGTGGTGTTTATATGATGGCCACTCAGTTAAAAATTCAGCAATATTTTTGTTGATAGATAAAGTAAATTCTGTTGTTCGAACATTTGCTGATTCTTGCCATTTTTCACAAACTAAGCTCCATGGTTCAATATTTGATTTTAGCCAAGTTCTATTCTCTAAATACGTTTCTAAATAAATAGATTAAGATATTTTGTTAAAAAAATTGTGTTTTGCCTTTTTATGATCAAATCACCTGAGGTGAAGCAATCAGTAGTCGAAGTAGTTTGTAAACTTTGATTGATGGTATTTGTGGATAATTTTAAAAATTTTGTGCCATAACATTGGTTGCTGTACCTATCAACAAGCTTTCCCGTTTGTTTTTTTTTACCTTGCCGTGGAGAGTAATATTCATTCTATAATTAAAACAAAATATAGAAAAAGTTATTAATCTTGCCAAAAATTTGTGTAGGTTTAATGACTTACCGGATATTCGGACTTAAAGATGTTTGATATATTTTTTGATAAAATTTCAAAATCCGCTGAGTGTAATCTAATATTTAGCGACATATAATGATCGATAATGCAATGTATTAAATACTGGCGATGTTTTGAATCTAAATGTAAATCATTACAGTTATAATAATCAATCACCAAGCGTCCTTTAATTGATTTTTCCAAAATAGCCAATATATTATATTTGTCGCCAACTGGTACCCGTAAACTATAACAATTTAAAATTTATTTTCAATAAGTAAAAAATCATAAGCACATGTTGTATTTAAGTATAATTTAACTTTGATTTTTTTCTTGATTAATAATAAACTTTAAAATAATTATTAGTTTAATTCATTAGTATGAATCGAAGATTTTGTAATTTCTTTAAAACACAGTTATGCTACAATTTATCTAAAAATTTATCCATATTTCGAATTATATAAAACATATATGTGATACCTATGTTCGGCAAAAAATGATCCACTTTGTATTGGACTTGATGTTGAACTTTGATTTTCAATCCATTCCAGTACTCTGCTATTCAAAGATCGTGTTACATTCGATTCTGGTAGAGGATTGTTCTAAGTAGAAAAACAATCGATTGCAACAATTTGATATGTGATGTTCTAAAATTTACTTAGTATTTGTTTACCATTTCTAGACGCCATTTTCTCAGAGCTTCTTTAAATATGAATTTTTCACCTTTTGGATAATTTTCAAACATCTCATCTATGCAATCCAGTCCCATAACTTGCAATGTTTTGATTGTACATTCATGAGTGATTACCAAGAAATGTATAGTTTTTTGTGAAAGACCCCACGATGAAACCAGGTTTTTAAATTCTTCATATCGCGCGAGATCATCCTCGTTTGGTAGTACAGAAAACGGTACAAATTCAATGGTACAATCACTTGTACTATAGACATTATTTCCATGTTGCCCATTATTCGATGACATTTTGTAGTATGGATTTTACGAATATTATGTGAAAGCACTTGTTTTATATAAACCACGTTTTGTACACTTAAATACTAACCTTGAAATTGGTAATATGCATAATCCGAATTAAACAAATAAAAAAAAATTTCTTGCACTTTTATAATTTTGACAGTATTAAAGTATTTAATATGTTTTAATATTGTATTTAATGTATTTAATAGTATCTAATATATCTATTTAATAGTATTTAAAGATTTTTAATCACTATTTTTGACCGGTTTATTTGAAATAAAAGATAACACAATAGACGACTAATCGATTCAATTGATGGCGTTGCACTAAATAAAATTATCATTAATTCATCATAAGTCAAAACGAGTATTATAACGGTAAGAATTACAGTTAAATGTTTTACGCATTTAACACAATAGAAATATTATTTACGAATATAAACGAAATATCAAATAATAATACGATTTAAGAGTTTTAAATAATCATTTAAATTTAAGGAAAAATTTAAGGAATTTAAATTAAAGTAAATTTTATTTAGTTCAAAAGATTCAAATATTTTAATGATCCCTTTTATGCAAAACGGTAAATAAGAACTTAAATCTTTAGAAATAAAAATTTATTTAATTTCACCATAAAATTTTTTCTTTTGATTTAAAGATATTTCTTACTTTTGTAATTATATTTGAAACTATGATGATATACTTGAATTTTAAGAATTAAATATTCATTTAAATTGAAGAATACAATCATTTCGATTTTTAGATTAAAGTAAAATATTTTTGATTCAAATGATTTAAGTTCTTTGCGAATTAATTTTACGCGCAATATAAAATAAAGAATATGATTGTTTGGAACAAATAATAAATTTATTTAATAATTAAGACACTTCATTTAATTCAAATGATTTTTGTTAAAGATTAGAAATTTTTAAAACAAAGTTTTATAATTTTTCTCAGTGTAAGAGCATTTTGAGCAATAAGAGCAAGATGTAACTTTACGGCGGTAATCAAGCCGCTGCAATCCAAATAGACCGCAACGGTCCTGATATGAAGGAAGAACAAAAGCAACAGAATGATTGTGGGGTAAATGAAGAAGCATATAGAACGAACTGTCCTTTAAGTACGTTCTGAGTGGCAAATGCAAAACGGTGACCAAACAGGGGAAGCGTATTCCAGGATAGATCGTATAAAAGCCGCATACATTGCCTTAAGCGTAAATGGGTCACAAAAGTCAGCACAGTTATGCTTTATAAAGTCTAACATGGTGTTGGCTCCGCTGATAACAAAATCAATGTGCCTGGTAAATGTAAGGTCAGAGGAGAAAATTACACCAAGATCAGAGCAATAATCCATTGCTCTGCCATGAGCCATCCTGGAGGATGCCCATCATGAACAATGCCATCCTGGAGGCTATAATAAAATAATATCAGGAAAGGGATGCCAAACTATGACACAATCATACATTTATTCACATTTAGGGAGAGTTTGTTACTGGCGCGCCACGTACAAAACCTTAACAAATCACTTTGTAGCAACAGGCAGTCGGATATCTGCAAATAGATGACATTTCGCGAACTTGAAGCACTCGACAACACCGTTGCTAAATATTATGAATAGAAAAGGACCAATATGACTGCCTTGAGCCACTCCGTGCGTGGCACGAAAATACCGGTAAAAACAATCGGAAATCTTACGGGAAAAACAGTACAAATAACTCGAATCTTCCAGGGATCCAGAAAAATATCACTCCACAAGCTTATGTTAAATAGTAAGTTACATAAAATGCAAAACTCTCTGCACAGCTCTTTAATAAAATAGGCGGATTCCCATCGTGAATGGGACCCTTATTAATATCAAGATTGAGTAAACAATCTCGAACCTCGTCGACCGTAAACTTGATAAAACTAAAACTGTGGTTGGAACTACTGACAGTGTTACTTAAAGTGACAAAAAATGGCGATGCTGGCTCGTAAACCGAAGCGTCAAAATCCTCAAACAGATCACATATGCCAAAAGAGGAGTTGGTGATGGAGCTCCGATAATTCACCAACGAAGAGAACCCAGATGTTTTTCTTTTATTGTTAATAAATTTCCTATTGTTAATAGGGAAAAATTATCGTCGGGGTGTCCGGAAGAAATTGTGTGCAGAAACCGGATCCTATGAGCACTAAACGGCTTCAGACCCTATAAATCGGCAGGCCCGGACAGTATCATTCCAGTAGAATTGCAAAAACACTCATCGAGCATTCTCCCATGGCTGGAGGTGATCTTAAGGGGGTGTTTAAAGCTGAAGTATATTCCTAGGAAATGAACGGAGGTTAGGTTGATTTTTATCCCGAAAGCGAGGAAGAATTCACAGGCCTACCCAAAGGAACTAAGATCAACCCAGTGACTGGGCGACTTCTCAGCATGCGTACTGGAAAGAGAGATCTGAGAACACGGCTCTGCATTCCCTGGTACGAACAATTGAGAAATTAATCCACTCGAAAGAGTACTGTATGGTAGCCTTCCTCGATATAGAGGGCGCCTTTAACAATGTCAAGACGGAGGCAGTTCAGGAAGGACTGTCTTTCTTAGATGTGGACTTCCCGTTAAGGTGGTTGATAAATCAGATGCTAGAATGCAGGATTGTTAACGCGGAGATAGGGGAATCCACCATTAGGAGGCGAGTAGTTAGAGAAACTCCGCTAGGTGGTGTCTTAACACCTCTTCTCTGGAACATAGTAATCAATGGACTACTTTTGGAGCTGGAGAGAGAGGGAATAGGGGTGATAGCTTATGCAGATGACGTAACGATTATGAACTCGAGGAGGTACCTAAGCACGATTAGGGAAGTCATGCAATACGCGCTCTTAATCATTACGCTCCAAATCCATCCAAAACAGAGTTGTACTCTTCACCAAAAAATATAAAATTCTGATAGTCGCCCCTCCTACCTTAAAAGGCACGGCACTGGCCTTTGCTGATAAGGCAAGATTTCTGGGCATAATTTTGGACAGTAGGCTAAATTGGAAGCCCAATATTTTAGAGAGAGTAAAGAAGTCGGTAGAAGATGGGGTCTAAAATCAGAGCTGGTACACTGGCTCTTCACCGCTGTAGTCAGACCGATTCTGCTGTATGGGGTGAGTGTGTGGTGGCCAGCACTAGACAAGAAAACTTATAAAAATATGATAGAGAAGATACAAAGAACGGCCTGCTTGCTTATAAGCGAGGCACTGAAGACAACCCCTACGCGTGCTCTGGAGGCTATGCTCTACCTTCTTCCGGTCGACATCTTTGGTAAGCAGAGAGCGGCAACTACGGCTGCACGTCTCTCTGCCGTATTTGAGTAGAAATGTCTACAGACGGGCCACTCGACGATTGGCAGTTCGCTTAATGAGGACTTGGCGAATATAGTGACTACACAATACCGATTTTATGCTTTGAAAAAGGCTTCCGGACCCTTATCCGCTCAAGGGAATCCTGGGGGAACAGGTCAACAACAGAAACTGAAAGTATACAATCCTACACTGACGGCTCCAAATTAGACTGCAAAGTCGGAGCTGGAGTCTATTGTGACAAATTAAATGTAAATATATCCGTTCGTCTTTCTGATCACTGCAGTGTGTACCACAAGGATGTCATATCCACAAGGATATAACAATATATGTGGACAGTCATATGTGGCATTAGTTTTTGGGCGATGAACGATCTCTCTCATTTCCGGTTGGCCAGATGTCGCGTTAAAGAAATCAACTAAACAAATACCGCTCTTCCGAAAAATATCTTACGTAGGAATAAAGACTTAATTTACGATTCACCAAAACACACGGAAGGTGCAAACCATCCCCGATAAAGTTTTTGAAGTCATCCGTTCAAAATCCATTTCAGCTATTCCTAATGAACCAGGTTGTTCAATTTTTCTGGAATCCAAGAAGTTGATGGAAAGCTCCATCAACTTCAAAAAGATATTTAAAAACTAAACCAATCGATCTAAAGCATGTCTGTGGCTACTTACGAAGCAAATAGATTCGGATCATGGTTTAATCGACGTTTTAAATCTCCTCATACTGAAAACAGTTAAAGTCGTCACCAAAGCAGCCAATCAAAAAAAAACTAATCATGCAGTCCAACAGCGACTTTGTAAGCAACCGCTTTGTTCATAAAATGTAAAAACACAAAACTGATATTTTTAGTTGATACGGGATCTGGTTTATTGGACATTCCAATAAACGAGGTTCGTCAATCTAAACATAGTACAAATTCCAATATGCCTCTAATCGCAGCAAATAATACTATGATTAGCACTTACGGATCTATACTATTACAAGTTGATCTAGTGCTTCGTAATTCATTTAGTCACATATTTACAATCGCTGATCGTCCATAGTCATCTCACGTATCATTCGCTTTACATATGGTCAAGAAAAAAGGTAACAATGATTGGAGACCATGTGGCAATTATCGCAAGCTCAATTCCGTTACCGTTCCTGGTCCGTATATTCATGATTTAAATTCACAGATTAATGGATGTATAATTTTTTCTAAAGTGCGATTTACTGCGGGCATATCATCATATATACCCGTTGCGCTCGAGTGGTTCATAAAACAGGCATGGCTAACTCATTTGGACCTTACGAGTTCCTACAGATGCCCTTTGGTTTGAGAAATGCATCCCAGACATTTTAAAGGTCCTTCAACAATGTTTTAAAGGACTTCGGTTTTGTTTGTCCATACATTGGCAGCATATCGATTTTCAGCAGGTCAGAAAAAGAACATAAAAATTATTTGCATCTTCTATTTAAACGGCTGGTTGAGTGTGATGTCAAAATAAAACTTTTAAAATGCGAAGTAGGAAAACCGACACTTCATTTTCTCTCAAATCGATGGAATCGATCTTGATCGACTTGTTCACTTCCTAACAAATGACGAAGAACGGAAGTTATTAATACGTAAATCCAATGGATCAAAAGTCAAATTACGTCAGACATAGGTCAGACAAAAGACGAAATATGGTGCAAAACATTAACAAGTAAAATTCATCCATACTTCATGGTCTATCATCGGTAACTGAGCCAAATCTTGCATCAATTGACAAAGGTGAAAAATTGTAAGGCCTACCAAATCTCATTTATATGTTCATTCGATATTTTACAGTCCAGTTTCAATCATATTCACATGGACCTTGTAGGACCACCACCTCGATGTCAAGGTTATAACTACCTTTTTCAGTTATTGATCGTTTTACCCGATGGCCTGAGATATATCCAATGAAAGACAAGTACAGCGATAACGTTAGGTAAAACTTTTGTATCACAGTTTGTTGACCTAATCACTACCCTTCTGAATCGAAAACAGTTGTGTTTGAAGTTGGAATGTCACAATCTTGTGGACACTAGAATTTTTGATTATGGGCTAGCCAGAAGATTTTCTATTTGAAAATAGATCTGGTTCGAGCCTATCACCAGATCTCCATGGCTACAAAAGATATCCACAAAACAGCGATAACGACTCCTTTTGGGTTTTTCGAGTTCACACGAATGCCATATAGTCATCGGAATTGAGCTCAGACATTCCAGCGATCTCTTAACGAAGTGTTAAAAGGGCTGCACTTTGTTTTCTCATATATCGACGATATCCTCATTGCGAGTCACTCGGAGATGGAACATAGCGAAAATCTCGAGTCAATATTTCAACGTCTCTTCGCATTTGAAATAAATATCAAAGCTTCGAAATGCATTTTCGGCATGAATTAAAATAACGACACAACACCGCCGTCGTTATAATGGTCAGTATATTAGTGACTCCGACGAGAAACTGGTTATGTGCGGAAAAGGATATCTACCCGGAACTGCTACAGTGTTCAATTACTGACAATAATCTCCATAAGGGCCCCAGACTAATTTAGAGTTCTCTCTTAACATTGGGTATCTACGAGATCGCGATGACTTTCATCAAGAGCAGCTTAGCTTGAGTAGCTTAAGTTAATATCGATGACGCTTAATTTCAGGATATCGAAAAAACTAGTAACGAGCTTAGAAGAAATTTAACTTCGAGGTATGATGTCGGGGTGGTTATTGTCAATAGCTTTGAGGATAACTTTATTCATTAGAATCTATGAGTGTCCCTTATTACGGCAGGTTCACAGAAAAATTTATTTAAGCTTAGTAGCTATAAACGCATCCATTTGTTTAGCTAAAATATCAAGAGGGACTAGATGAAAGAGAATCTATAATGCCTGAAGTGGTTCTGAGTGCACCACTCATACACAAGCAGCAGTTTTTTGAACCTTCATCAACAGCTTTTGGTTTGCCACTATATTTAGAGCTGGCCAACAAACTATAACTCCGTATAGTCAAACAGGTTTAACTACAGAGGTGTACAGCCCATGTACGATGCGAAGGTTTAGACCCCATACTTTCCCAATGGCATTCTTACAGGAGTATAGAGCTATTGTAGCTTTCTTTAGCCTTTCCAATATATTAAGTTTTGCTGATCACAATAAGACCCAGAAATTTCACTTTATCTGTGATATTCAAGCCAACCTCGTTTAGAGTAAGTGGGTTGAAAAAAGGAAGTTTGAAAAAAAGGACCAATTTAGTTTTAAGTGGAATAACACTTAGACCGCACCTTTGGCCATTTAGTAAGGATACCAAGAGCATTTTGCATTAGATTTTTGAGAGTGATAGGATATTTGCCGAAGGCGCCGAATGAATCACCTGCATAAGCGACCACTTTAAAGCCAGACTATCTAGGTTTAGTAACAGGTCTATTATAACCAAGTTGCCACGAAGGAAAGATAATACACCACCCTGCGGTGTGCCTCTACTCACAAATTTCCGGACGGATGTCTCACCAAGATTAGCCAAAATGACCCTGGCCCTAAGCATATTTGATCAATTCAACATCCAAGTGACACATCAAATCTGAAAGTGCCTGCGTGATCGCCTCTGGTTTGACATTTTTAAAGGCTCCTTCTATATCACAGAAAGTCATCAAAGAGAATTCATTATATTCGACTGATTTTTCAATAAGGCCTAAGAGGGAACGCAGTGCGTTTCCACTGATTTCTCCTTGCAGTATGCATGCTGAGATGCTGCTTGCAGTATGCACGCTGAGATGCATGCTGAGATGCATGCTGAGATGCTGCTTTACCGGCTCGATTGAGCCTCTAATATAAGCTTCTATCTGTCTCTCTAGAGTTTTCAAGAAGTATGAATATAAGCTAATGGGCCTAAGGTCTTTTGGGACGCGATGAGAGCGTTTTTCCACCTTCAGTCCATTTATTTGGAACATGATTTAGATCCAAGCTAATGTGATTAAAAAATCACTTCAAACCAGGGAAGTCACTGGTTTGTTAGATGTCGGCAGGAATAATGCCATCCAGACTTGCTGACTTAAAAGGTTTAAAACTGTTTACTGACAACAAGATGTTCCTCCTGTTGACAATTTTCCCTGCGAGACCCGTAGCCCTATTTGTTTTAGGCAGAATAGTCAGAGATTCGGAACATCCTGGGAAATTAGTTTCCAGTAGAGTAGATAGAATTTTACGTAGTCTAGCTGCCTCAGAGGGCTCCTGTATGTTATCACAGAAGAGTCTCCAAGCTTTGGTTTTGGCACTTCTTAATTCGTATTTATATGATTTGAGGACTTCTTTATATAGGAGTCCCAATCCACGCCAATCTTTATTCTCTTCGCGATTTTGAAGAGCTTCTTGTATTTCAGCCGTGTTGCTTGTAGTTCTCTTGACCTCTATGGAGGACGAGATTTGCCTTTAGGCCTACTAATAGGACACTCTGTCGACCAAGGCATCCAATTCCTGTGTTGATTCAGGAGATTTAGGGTTCAATTCTGTTAAGAAGTTATCTACAATTAATCTAAAGGCTTCCCAGTTGATCCTTTTTCTATTCCTAAAGGTTGGAGTTTTAGAATATTTCAAATCTAATCCAAATTATAGATAGCAATGATCAGAAAGAAGTGTTCTTCGGACATTTTCCAATTAACTAATTTATTTGACATGAAGTTTGAAACAAGGGTAATGTCCAAAACTTCCTGTCTATTATTAGTTAGAAAAGTAGGCTTACGGCCTATATTACAGATAGAAAGTTTAGTATTTATGATGTAGAATTTTGTCTTAGAATTTTGAACCCAAACTCGAACTCGGACATGAACCCGAATTCAATATTATTTTTCCATATTTTATTGATCAAATATTTTCTTCTAATTTCAGTTTTATGAAAATCAATTCATCATCATGCAATACACCGTGTAAACCGAATCAAATACCAGAACCAACAAAAACCGAAACTCCACGCAATGTACAACGAGATTTATTTCCTACGACACCAATCACCATACCGGCATCGAGCAGCATGCCCGATTATAAACATCATTCGTTCGGTATTTGCCTTAACCCAAACGATTTTATCGATTTAAATGAAAGTTTTAATAAAAAATCATATGATCGGTGTAGCACACCGATACGGTCCGCCGACAATAATCAAAGTAGTGGGATACATACACCAATTCGTAATATGACAAGTCGTAATAATACAAATGGTAATAGTATTGCTAGTAATAATAATTCATTTTGTTTAGCCGACTTTATCGTATCGAACAAAACTAAACAAACTAAACGACGAAGTCGAAACCAATCGGCTAATAACAACAACAATAATAATTCATCGAATGGTAGTAGTAACACAAGCGCAACAACAAATAGTAGTAGTAAATGTGCCAGTCAAAATGAGAGTGTGACAATTAAACCAAAACGAGTTGTTCCCACAAGAGTACAATCAAATTCGACGAAAGCGAATCAATCGCATGGTAACGAGTTTTTTACATCTCCCTTTAAATCGGACAATAATTTATTAAACGTAATGGTCGAAGAGAAGGAGCCAAATTCGACTCATATATCGAGAGATCGCGAAATATTGCTCGAAGAAAAATTAAATATTAAGCACGAATTTGATTTGCAAAACGATCATAATGGCACCAATTGTATTCAACAAATAAATAAAATTTTAAAGAACAATATTCCAAAGCATTCCTCTAAAAAAATGACGAAGCAAAGCGACACCCTTAATTTAAGTAACATAAGCAATAAATTCTATTTAGATAATTTAATTAAAATTTACTCGCACATTATCGATTTAAATTTGATTACAAACATTTTGAACGAACTATCGTATTTATTGAATATGATCAATATAAATATTGAGCTGAACGTTGAAACGCATGCCGCAGTCGTACACAGTAACAATAATAACAACAACATCGATTACAAATATAATTTACTGCTTAGATCTATAAATAATTGTATCTACTTTAGTTTTCGGGTTTTGGATCGTCAAAAGTTTACACTTTCGTTACTCGATACCAAAACGCTAAAAGTGTTGATTGAAAACGAGCGTATGGCGAGCTTGAACTCATCCTTGCATACGTTTTTAAAAAAACTATATCAAACAAAAATCAATTTGAACTCCACATATTTGGAGAATAACAATAATAGTAATACAAGTAATGTGTTCTATCAGGAAGAGACCGATACGCGTAATAATTATCCGTCCGAAAATGAATTTCGTCCGTTTCGTATGCAACGCGATTTATTTTATACAATACTCAGGAAATGGGAATATCAGTATTCAAATCCAAATTCAAATATAAACGTAAGATTTGATTTGAAAGTGGCCAGTTTAATTAACACTCTAGAACATCCGGTCAATATGCAACATTTGTCGAACTTATTTGTAGCCCAATTAATTTTATCGTGTAATTTTGATGATACATTACCAGGGCTAAAAAGTGATTTGCCTAATATCGATTTGAATAAATTATCAAAACTGCAACAACGATTGGTGGCGCCTAGTAATTTCAGCACCGAATATATGTTTCCCGGGATACAAGGATTTTTCAAGGAATTCATTTTAAATGGACAATTTTCGAATATATTTATCGAACAGCTAAAATCGACACTGATTCACGAGCTTCTTTTGATGACGGATGATTTATCGCAAGAGGAGCGTTTCGAGGATACGGTATGTATTTTTATTTTTTTATAATTATCGATTTAATAATTAAAATTAACAACCTGTTGTGTATACAAAAAAAAGATTCGTCCAATCAACATATCAACAATGCGAGTCCTGGCAAAATTTATTGGCTACATTACATCACTTCCATTTAAATACGATAATCGCGGTAATCTAGCGGTAGACGAAACTCAAATCAAATATCGTAATATGATGCTACCGCAATTCGATGTACGCGCTGTGTTAATAAAATCGATCAAAGAAAATCGAATCCTTATTACAATTCCATGGATTGTACAATACTTGACCATGCTCGATCATATTTCGATACAGTTAAATTATTATAAATCTGTGCTAAAAATATTGTACGAGATATATATAAAAATCGATCAAATTGCACACGACTATCATCCCACATCGAAATTCATAATACACGCATGTCTCGGTTGGTTGTTCCAAGAAATTCCGGCAATTAGTGATGAATACTATACGTATCGAACAAATTACACGATACAGAATGGTTTGAAAATGGGCGGAGAGGATAATGGTACAAAAAATTGGGAATTAATCGAAGTAATTATTCCAAGTAAATTACAAAATATATTTTTAAAATCATCGCTTCCCATCGAAATGACAAATATTGAAATAAAAAATGGTATTATAACGTGTACCATAAGAAATCAGAGCATCGAAGATCTAAATCAACTGGCTGTGTCCAAAATAAGAAATTCGGATGGCATACAAATTGAATCGTTTAACGTGAATTTAGAAAATCTACTAAATATTGCATGTCCGTTTTTGGCCGATTTCCGAATATCGATAATGCCGGCCAACTATACTAAAACCGTATCGCGTAGTGGTAAATATCGATATATTCGAACGAATTTGACCGATACGAAAACACCGACCAAAAACGGTTTTCCCAGTAGTAAACAAAAATTACTCGACGAATTTTTACAATCGCAATCGCAATCGACTAAAAAGACAATCGAATTTATTATCGAACGTACAATTTCGGCCGTTATAAAAGATTATCAAATCGATTATTTACTGCCGATTAAAGAAAAAACGATAAAAACCGTTAATAATTTAACGGTGCAGAGTTGTGCTGAATTACGTGAAAAAATGTTGATTCATTATGGAAACGGTCTTACGGAATTGACTCGAAAATGGAATGAAAATTTACCAGGTATGATTCGAGAACGAGTTACAAATTCGTTTAATGCCTTATTGCCGAAGGAGACGCTAGAAGTTCTGAAAAATGCTTATATCGCATTTGCTGTACAAAAATGTACGTTAAAGGCGAACGAGTGGAAAATGACTCATTGCACCAGTATGCGTAAGTATCAATTTTATTTTTATTAAATTTTATCAATTAGACTTAATCCGGTTTACGGAAGAGACAATTGTTCGTTAATTGTTATGGAAACTGAGTCTTCTGTTCAGCCAAAATTCGTATTTAAAAGTGTTAACATTGAACAAAACTGTCGTTCTGAAGTCAAATTGACGATGTGTTAATTCCTAAGGGAAGGTCGGGTCATCAAAAAGGTGAGATCTTATCTGTCGGCTGCCAAAATTGTAGGCAGTGATCATCAATTTGTCACTGCAAAGCTAAGATTTTCATACAAGTCAAGGATCACAGGAAAACGAACTTACGTTTCAACTGTGAAGGTGTGATAAACGGAAAAAGCACAATATCAGAATCTTCTTAGCAGTAGCATTATGAAACGTAACCAACCCCCGTTCTGTAAATGTGAACGATCTATGAGAGGTATTGAAAACTTCGGTTATTGGTGCTGCCCAAGTGATTCTAGGTGGCTCAAAAATGATTGGTTTGTCGTCTTGCTATCGAGCAACAGAGTATAGCCTATAAATAAGCTCAAATACGTTTTACAATCCCACGGAAGACCAAAGCGGTCCGTGCTATGAGAACCGCTAAGCGAATTTGTAGAAGAAAAAAGCGTGAATGGTGAAAGGCTAAAGTCTTAAGAGTACAACAACTCAGCAATGAGCGCAGTTCACATAACTCTTTTAAAGGAGTCACCGGACTGCACCATACCTTCAGACCTAGGTCTATCGCCTTTCGGGACCAGGATGGAACGAGCATTTCTCTTATTTACTGAACGTTTAACAAATGTCAAATGCAGTATGTGAAAGTTGGTAAATACAAACTGCTGATGTGTGCATAGAGGACCCCTTCTACGAGAAATTTACACTGGCCATGCAGAGAATAAAAAAAATGGTCTCCTGGAGTTGATTGCATTAAATCTGAGCTCTTGATATTCGGAGGGGATGCTTTGTGGAACTATCTTTTAGAACTTGTTCGATTAGTATGATAAAGCGAAGTTATGCCTTATAATCACTTTATAAGTGGCCGCGTTGAGTCCAATCCTTAAAACAGAAGATCGCTCTTTGCGCAGCCTACAAATTACTGTCTTAAATAATATTGAAGAGAATCACGCTCCTGGCAAAATAAATTGTAGGTGACTACCAAGGTGGATTTCGTCCAAATCGGCCAGCCACTGATCAAGTTTTTTCGCTTAGGATGATTCCTCAAATATTACGAAACATCTCGTGACGTACATCAGATATTCTTGGACTACCAACAAGCCATGATATAAATACACATAGTACTACCATTGAATAACTATATATATAGAAATGACACCAAATGATTCCGCCACTACGTAGTTATAGCGCTGTATGCATTTGTATCTTAGATAAATTTAAATTAAGGGTTTAAGTATCAACTATATAAAAAAAAAAACTTTTTTAGGATTTTTTTTTTACATTGTTTATTCCAAATAACTTATATTACTATAAAGGAAATCGCGTCGAATTCATGTACCAACATGATATAGATCGTAGAAAAATCATAGATGGCACTAGTAGTAGTTGAACGAAATGTTTACATTTTTTTATCTACAGTGTTTTATATTCAACGAAATATTAACGAAACAAAAATTTAAAATCAAAAAAAATTTAAATTTTATAATCGGAATTGAAAATAATTGAAGTAAATGGGCTTAAATTCATATATAATAATAAATAAATAAAACTTGTTAAAATTTTATTTATTTATTAAATAAAATTTGTTTTTTTTTTTTTTTAATTATTTCATTTCATTAAAATGAATTAACTTCGTTAATTTTTTTCTTACTCCAATTTTTTTTTTAATTCTCTTGTTTTGTAAAATGGAAAAATCTTATTTTATAATATATATCTATAATAGTTTTAAGTAATACGTAAAAATGATTTTCTATATCATTAATATTAAATCTAGAATATAAGTGATTGCTATTATCTATAAAAGAGCCATCTATTGTTCTCGTTAAAAACGTTTGCTATGCCATCTAGGATTTTTCTACGAATCAAAATTTAACGAAATCATGCTGTCGTTCGCATTTACTATGGAAATGTTCACGATTTCCCTTATAGTAATATAAGTTATTTGGTTTATTCAGTGCGAATATAAACACATACAGACAAAACCAATGTCAAAACAAAAATAGTGGGATTCAACAGGAAAATCTAAATAAAAAACAAAACAAAATGTTTATGTAGTTTTTCAAAGGTCACTTAATTCATATTTTACAAAAGATTAAGGAAATAAAATTTTCCTAATTTTTTTTGCTACTTTTTGCTTCAGAATTAATTCTATAAATTTTTGTACGTAAAAGTACTCTTAATGTTCCATGTGCCTGCTTGCATAGCTCACTGCATAAGCTATATCGGGTCGTGTTTTATTAGATAGATAGAGTAAACGTCCAATTGCTTCTCTATACGGGAATTTGATTTTTACTACCTCTGTTTCGGTGTCTTTACCCTGGCTCGTTATTGGTGTTGATGCCGGTTTCGATTAATCCATATTAAACCGCATTAGAATTGAATTTATATAATTTTCCTAAGTTATCACCAACTTTTTCTCATGTTTTGTTATTTCTATTCCTAGATATACTGAAGGTTGTTCACAGATTTCCAGTTGAAATTCCTTATTTAGATGGAAAAGTAAACTTTTTATTTCCTTTTCGTTTTCACCGATGATAATACCATCATCAACGTAAATTCCCAGAAACATAGTACCGATTTCATTTTTAAAAATACATTGTTCTGTTTTAATTGGCGACAATCCCTTACATTTTAAGAAATTTGTGAATCGTTTGTGCCACTTTAATGGTGATTGTTTAGTCCATATAGCGCCTTTCGTGATTGACAGATTTTGTTTCCTTCTTCCTCATAATTTTAATAGTATAGCTTCTTTTAAATGCTATTGCAAAAAGTATGCAAATTGAGCAAGCATTCACGACAGGACTAAAAGTTTCCTGGTAGTCTATACCATGTTCCTGTACACAGCCCCTTACTACTAATCTCGCTTTGTGTCTACCATTGTCCTTAATTTTAAATATCCATCTATTTAAGAGTATCTTATTGTTACCAGCTTTCGACCTATCCACATAATCCCACATTTCATTTTGTTTTAGCGATGCTTTCTCCTCTTCTATTGCATCTTTCCATTTTTCACTTTCTTCTCCGGTCATTGCTTCGGTCAGCAAGATATAGTCATTCAACCGCTGTGGTAGTTTCTTTATCCTCTTTTGCGATTCTTCCACCACTTTTTGTTCGTGTCGATCGCATTCTTTAGGAACTGAAATTGATTCGCTTTGTTGTTCGTGTTCTATATTTGTATCTACTTCTTCAGACTTTATCGGTGCATAATATTACATCCCTTGACGTTATTATCCGTTGTTTTACGGGATCCCCAAATCGATAACCGTTTAATCCATAACCTACAAATCTTAGTTTACTACTTCGACTGTCTAATTTCATTAGATATCCTAGGTTTTTTCTAGATGCGTGACTTCCAAAAATTTCGATTGATCGGGTTTTCTGTTTGTCCATTTTTCAACAGGCGAACGATTCGTTGCTTCTATTGGACTTCGATTTAATAAGTATGTTGAAGTACGAATTGCTTTTCCCCAAAAGTCCTTACCTAGTTTCGAATCGAAAATCAGTGCTCTTGATTTATCCATTAGTGTTCTATTGAGACGTTTCGCTTTCCCATTTAGCTGGGGAGTATGACTGATAGTATAGTCAAGCACTATACCTCGCCCTTTACACTGTGTTTTTAAGCCACTCTGAATGTACTCTCCTCCATTATCACATCTTATTTTTGAAGTCTTTAGATTCATAAACGCTTCCACTTTATTCACATATTCTCCTTCATATATTCGAAAACTTCACTTTTATTTTTTAGAAGACACACCATACTGTAATGAGTGTAATCATCGAGAAATGTTAGAAAGAACGATTTATCATCCCACGTTTTTGGCTGTCTCGGTTGTTTAGCTTTTATGCACACTTCGCAGATTGAATCTAACACATCTAAATCTACTTGTTTGATGTTTAATCCTTCGGTTAGTTTAATGAGCTGTTTCATATTTTTAATGCTAAAATGACCTAGTTTGCGGTGCCATTCCATCGCCTTCGATTTCTTTTCAGTGACTAAAACTGCTTGTTGATTTTTTTTATTGAGATTAACCGTATATAAACCGTTATTTTTTTTATCCCTTCGAGCACAAGTTTTAGCGTTAACTGAGAGTAGATTTTTAGATAGTTTAGAAGTATACAAAACGTCATTGAATACTAGATTTCCGCTTTCAAGTTTTCCCAGACCCAAAAAATCTATTGATTCGCCTTTCTTTGCAACTGCAATACTCAACTTCTGGATTTTCATTTCCCCCAACAAATCAGCATTGTTTGTCATGTGTGAAGAGCAGCCTGAATCCACAACAAAATTATCTTTACTAGATATTTGATTTTTCGGCGCTAGAAACACAACTTTTTCGCTCGACGGTATTTTTGATTCCTTGTTTTTACTTGTTTCTCTTTATTTGTCGGTGTTTTATTTTTTGGACAATGACGACTTATATGTCCTTTGTTGTTGCATGTATAACATTTTTTTTTCTGATGAATTAAATGCAATTGAACCTTCACACTCGATTATGTTATTCCTGGGGTTCGATTCTGTTTCGATGAAAAGAGAATGAAAAAAAAGTTTATCAATATGTCATTTGCTTTTATCGTTTTATTTTATCATGAACATCGAAAATGCGATTCCGGTTTACCAAATTGATAAAATACATTAGTTCTGAGTTTTTTACGTATGATGTCAGTGAAAACTGTTATACATTTTCAGTTCAGTGTTATATATGTTTATATATCTAAATAAAATATATGTCAAAATTTGAAATATATATTTTGTATACACAAATTTATATAAAATTATGTCTTATAGAAAAATTGAAGCACATTATTACGGCTATTATGGCTAATTTAATTATTATTTAGTAAAATTGAAACTCGTGATTGACTTTTAAAATTTGTCATTAACAGAATACATACAACACACGTACAGAATACACACATATAGAATACATACAACACACCAAACACAAACATTTAGGCGCAAAAAGAATAATTTTATCATTGGCGATAAACTCTTTTCAGCAACAAAATCAAATTGATAAAATATCTCAGTTTTTCACCAAATTTGACACAAGTTTATCGTTTACCACGAAAAAGGAATCGCGATTTGTGTTTTATCGATGATAAGTTTATCAGCTATCATTATCATCGAACCGGAATTGCACCCCAGGGGTGCAATTCCGGTTCGATGATACTGATAAATAATAAACTTATCAGTGAAAAAACGCAAATTGCGATTCTCTTTTCATGGTAAACGATAAACTTGTGTCAAATTTGGTGAAAAACTGAGATATTTTATCAATTTGATTTTGTTGCTGAAAAGAGTTTATCGCCGATGATAAAATTATTCTTTTTGCGCCTAAATGTTTGTGTTTGGTGTGTTGTATGTATTCTATATGTGTGTATTCTGTACGTGTGTTGTATGTATTCTGTTAATGACAAATTTTAAACGTCAATCACGAGTTTCAATTTTACTAAATAATAATTAAATTAGCCATAATAGTCGTTATTGCGATTCTCTTTTCATGGTAAACGATAAACTTGTGTCAAATTTGGTGAAAAACTGAGATATTTTATCAATTTGATTTTGTTGCTGAAAAGAGTTTATCGCCGATGATAAAATTATTCTTTTTGCGCCTAAATGTTTGTGTTTGGTGTGTTGTATGTATTCTATATGTGTGTATTCTGTACGTGTGTTGTATGTATTCTGTTAATGACAAATTTTAAACGTCAATCACGAGTTTCAATTTTACTAAATAATAATTAAATTAGCCATAATAGCCGTAATAATGTGCTTCAATTTTTCTATAAGACATAATTTTATATAAATTTGTGTATACAAAATATCTATTTCAAATTTTGACATATATTTTATTTAGATATATAAACATATATAACACTGAACTGAAAATGTATAACAGTTTTCACTGACATCATACGTAAAAAACTCAGAACTAATGTATTTTATCAATTTGGTAAACCGGAATCGCATTTTCGATGTTCATGATAAAATAAAACGATAAAAGCAAATGAAAACATCTTGATAAATTTATGAAAACATCTTGATGATCGAAACAGAATCGAACCCCTGGACTCTTCAGATAGCAACCTGGCTGCAAAAGTATGTTTAACGTTTTTTCTGTTAACGTTGTAGACTCCCATGCGGTACTAAAATGTTTATAACTATCAGGTAATATGGCGAGAATTTTGGACATTATCATATTGTCATCTATTGGTTGCTTCAAATTGTTAAGTCTGTACGCCATATTTTCCAATTTACTAATGTTTGTTGAAATATCACATTCCTTATCGTACTTGTAACTAAAGAACTGCTGTAACAGACCGATTACATTTTTTCTGATCCGTATTTTTTTTGAAACAATGCAATTAGTTTTTTAAACATTTCGCTCGAGTTTTCACAGTTTATTATGTGCATTAATAGTTTTTTTTTCTATCGTTGTTACAATTATTTTCTGTACACGTGCATCCTTTTTATTCCACGCAACTATTTCCTCAGGTTTTTGGCACTCTTCTAGTTTTAACTTTCCACTAGCCACATCGAATAGATCGTGAGCTTTAAACTTGGAATTTCCAAATCTGAAAAGTTTCATTGTCCTCGAGTTTTTCAATTATTCTTCTAGAATGTCCGCCATCTTATCGATGAGATTATTTCACTCTCCTTTTTTTTCCTTTTTTTATGATTTCACACTTGTTTTACTTTTATATTGATATCTATTGTTTAAATTTGTAAATTATCCTGGGCCCATAACCCTGCATAGGAATTAAGCACGACTTTTAGTGACTAAAAAAAATTACTAACGAAAAATAATTATTAAAACTGCTACAATAAGGTTACATGATACCAACTCAAAACACGGAGGATTTACATGAAACCAAAAAATTTATTTTATGAGTACATCCATACCAGTCGATAAAAAAATCATAGAATTGATAACAAATATGCAATATTTAAAATAAATAAAATATATTATGAATTACAAATACATATCATACAATGTTTTATTTTATTTTCATTTATTTATTGTATATATTATATGAACTTTGCCGACTAAAAATGAATTTGATCAATAAATTTGTACAAAACCGTCGAACAATATTTAAACAACGGAAAACTAAATTTCTTTTTGTAATAGACTATGTGATAAACGTAAATCGTCTATCACATAGTCTGTTACAAAAACAAATTTATGGTTTTATAAAACTATTAAAAAATAAATAAATTATAATAATAAAAAATAAGTATTATATAAATACAACATAGAGAATAGAATAACAAAATTTAAATATTTAGATGTTATTATATTATATTTATTTTTGTATATTTTTAATATTTAAAGACATAAATATATCAAATTTAGATTTTTAGCAAAGCAAAAAATAATTATTTTTGTATTTATTGACAACAACATACGTAAATGTCAAAAAGAAGCATACAAACAATAAACAGAAGTGTTTTTAGACATACGTTTTTCTAGCAAATTACAAGAAATTATATGGATTTAATTTTAATCACTGAAATTCGTGCTTAATTCCTATGCAGGTTAAGTAAATCGATCAAATTAAACAAGTATCGCAAGTTCAGTTTTTATTTTATTTTTAATCACTCTCCACTTTATACACATCTTACAATCTGAACGTTTTTAATGCCAGTGTGTTTTTCCCCTTATTTTTATTTTTGCGTTTATATTTTAGTGTTGCCTAATTTGAATTATTATATTTAAACCTCGTTTATACGAGTAGTTGTATTATACATATTTAAATAATCCTTATCATACGTAGCTACCTGGCAACTTTTTTGTATTGTTATTTAAGTATGACTTATTGTTGGTTTAGGCGCCACCACAATATAACATTTTTTATATATGCAAAACAATTCAATTATATAACTACAAGTTTTTTTTTTATTACAACTTCCTATGGCTTTATTCTTAAATCTTTCTAAAAAGAAACTAACAAGATGCATCATAACCAATGTTAATAATTATTAGCATCATTTACTTAATTTATAAATTCAATAGTCCAAGTGGATCAGCTCTTTCCAGTCGTCTGTATCTCGGCTGTTTTAAAATGTCCAAAGCCAAAGCATTGGGATGTTTCAATAATTTTAATTTCACTTGGCAGTCTAACGTTCGGCGAACACGAGTTTGCCGGCCTCTTAAAACTGTTATTAGCTTTCCATAAGGAGGAATAGTTTTGAATACCTTTATTTTCTTCTTCCCTCAGAGCTACTTTCAGGGTTTTAATTGCTCGATTTAATTTCCATTTTAATATCGGCGATCTTTGCTGCTGTCTGCCGTCGACCTTTCCGCTTTTCTTGTATTAATTCTTGGATGTTTTTAGAAAGTCTATTAACTTTTTCAAAAAAACTGATGTAATGTGTTGCTTTTTCTGCTGCTACTTCTAGTAGATCTCTGAAGTATGCTTCTGCTGCATCAAAATTTGCTGGTGTGCTAAGAGAAATATTCAGTTGGAAATTATCGATATGGAATGCTTGCACCTCTGTTTTGTGTTGGGTAAGGCCGTTTGCATTCCATATGGCTATTAGGACAGTCATTTTTGGTTTTCACAACTAAACTAATAACTACAAGTAGCAAAACAAGATATTTTTGACAGATATCATTATTGACATCTTTCTATCCGAAAAACAAGTTTTTGGAAGCGAAATGACGCGTTATTTGCGAATTCTACGAACGCTTACTAATTTCAGGCATATCCAACTGCTCGCATAGCTGTTGCATACATTTACGACGGTGACTGAAGTTTGTTTTCAGGAACGGATTATTCTCCATATATAGTATATTTGCTGCTAAAGCCACCACATCCGAATTTTTATAAAAAAATGCCGGTCGCCATTACAACGAATCTTCTTTTTGCATGTGTATTCCCCCAGCATTTTGTGCTATTGTCCACGCCGCCCTTGGTTCTGTTTCAATCTAGAATCATAGTTGGTTTCTTCACTGATCCTTGATTCTCTTATCATAATGCATGGTGAATAAAAGCATGACAGCTTTTTTTTAGGACTCGGAATTTCACTGGCATGAATCGACGTCTTTGTTTACTGTTCATAAAATTTGCGCATTAAACTAAAACCTAAATTGTTGCTGGTGAAAAAATTGTCTCATGTTATATTTCGATCGCTACCACTAATAAGAGTGCAGCCAAGATCCTTCACAAAACATTCTGAAAACGAGTACATCCATTATCAAATCTGATATATCGGCTTATCGATAAAAGCGCTGTGAACTCATCGTAGCAAGGTAAAGGGGATGAGAAACCATTCTCCTGTAATCTAGTAATCTAGTTTAAAAAATGGTCATATTTGTGATCATACAATTTAGATACAAAATTTAGCAAAGACACAGAAATATTTATTTCGTAGTACAATTTATTAACACTTGGCTCATATGTCGCTGCAAAGTTAGCGGTGTCACCTTCTATTTATAGTTATTCAATGGTACTACTATCATAAGAAAAAACAGTTTACCATTAACAGATGTTCAGATATCGGGTCGACAGAATATCGTCAACATTTAGTATAAATATATGACATTTAGGCGATTATACATCAAAAAATATTTTGATTATTTTAAAACGATACCAGGAACGACATCTAGGACGTCAATGGGCTAACTTACCATGGAAGTACTATGTGTATTTATATTATGAACAAGCCTAAGGGTCAATCCATCGGGATAGCTTTTGGTTTGCCTTGCGATGTCTGGTAATATCTGACAAATATGTGCGTTTATATAAAATGACAGAAATGCAGTCACAAGAGATGCTCTGTCCCCGAACTAATGTTAGAATTCATGTTTCGTAAAAGTAAAACACCTCAGGACAACATCTTGTACCGCCAGTCCAACCAGGTTCTGGTTGTCCGAGCAACGGTATCAGAGAACTACTGGATCCATTTGTACGATTCTCAGCTTCCGGTGGCCTCACAATCAATGAGTCCAAAACAAAATATAAGATCGTGTTAATGACATTCGAGAGAAGAATCATGCGCTTGATTTATGGCCCAAACGCGACGATTATGACACTTAACGATTTTTATTCAACCATGAGATCAGGAATTTAATGAAAATTCTTGATCTCGTCCATGAAATAAAAGGACAGCGAATACGCTGGCTCGATCACATTTTGCGAGATCACTGTCAGCGACAATGGCTCCTCGGTGTAGAGAACGACTTATCTTCTTCGAGTTGTCTAGAACAATACAAGGAACAAGTTCGAGATCGAATCCGATTGAGCTAAAATGTTGATGCGTTACGGACCAGTAATGGCAACATTGAACAAAGAACACCAGTCCCTTTGGACCATTTTTATTATAAAATATTTACGATCGGATACAAATATGCTAACATTACATTATTCTTTTTTATTTTAGAATTTTTCACAAAAGATCTTAAATCGAATGCCGAGGAGCTATATCAAAAAATACGTTCCCATCCAAAAGCACCTGAAAAATCTACTGAAACCCTTTTGCATTTATGTTTACCGAAAGAAGGGCCAATTCCATCGCACGTTTTTACAAATCTAATGTTACAATTGAATTTAGCGTCACGCGCCCCCCACCAATTAGTTTACGAGGATATAATAAAATTATTCGACGACCTAGATATACTGATGACCCAACAAATGTTAACAGCCGATCTATATAAAACGACCGGATTTTCACTCATTCAATTATTTCAATTTTTAATATGTAATCGGCCGGTGTGCTGTGACGACATAGTCATGAAACGTTTTATTGATTTTATGAAAATTTCGAAATTTCAACAATTTTTAAAATTTGACAATACAACCAACGATGTCATCGATGAGACTGAGCATTCAGCCGAAGCAAATGGTGATAATAGTGCTGAAACCGGCAGTGGTGGTGGTGGTGGCGGTCCAAAAAAGAATTCAAATTATTTGTTCAATGCATTTATGAGTGGCTGTTTATTGGAATTAATTAAAAATAGTACAAATACTAGCTGGCATTTATTAGAAAAATTTATAATAAATCTAATTGATAATCAATTTTATTCGTTAAATTTGTTCAATGAACAATATTTAAGTTTATTTAAATATAATTTATCGCCATTAATGCTCAAGAATTTATCGAATCTAATGGATCGTGTCCTGCAACATTTTAATCGTACATCGATGAGCTGTGACTTTGAAACGCAGCAAACACAACTATTTAGTGAAATGCTAACAGATTTAACACGTGGAATAGATAATTTTTAAGGATGCTGATTATGATTAATTTTTAATTTGTATTTATGTAAAAATAAAATGTTCTTTTTGTATTTTAAATTGATATGGGTTTGAATTTGTGTTGATTAAAGGTAAGTTAAAATAAGCTCTCGGTGATGAAGATTTTGATCAATCGAGGTTACGATTGCATTTTTTTATTAAATTGATTTCGTGAAAATGATTGCTTCTTAAATTCTAAATTTGATGAAAACCAATTTTGGTCTGTACCGTTTCAACAATACAGTCCTATTTTTGAGTTACACATCGATGGTAGAATAGATATTCCTTTTCCCGTCCAAACGGCACATTCTGTTGGTAGTCTAAAAATATAAAGAAGTCTAACCTTTTGAAACTAGCACTGTTCACGACCAAATTCCATTATGTCACCTAAAAGATTTAAAAATGAGTAAAACATTGAGTTGACAGTGGTTTATAGTATTCTATAGAGTGCTTTAGATATTCCTAGATAGCCAAAACTACTTAAAAAAATTATGAATTTTTCTAAGACATTTGGACACTCAAGGTATGATTATATTGAATGAAACCTTTATCAAAAGCTTGTGACACCAGTATAAATAATGCCACAAAAAATTCAAACATTGTCACCAATCATTTTTAATCATAAAAATCCGGACAGTGGTACCCCTTTGCAAATTTCCGAAAATCAATGAATAGTCAATAGCACACGAAATAGTGGTCGGAATTTGATGAATGATACCTTTATAAAAAGATTGTGGGACCAGTATAAATACTGCCACAAAATATTCAATGATTGTCACCAATCATTTTTAATCATAAAAATTAGAACAGTGGTACCCCTTTGCAAATTTCCGAAAATCAATGAATAGTCAATAGCCCACGTAACAGTGTTCGGGTTTTGATGAATGATACCTTTATCAAAAGGTTGAGGCACCAGTATACTGCCACAAAATATTCAATGATTGTCACCAATCATTTAAAATCATAAAAATCCGGACAGTGGTACCCCTTTGCAAATTTCCGAAAATCAATGAACAGTCAATAGCACACGTAATAATGGTCCGATTTTGATGAATGACACTTTTATAAAAAGGTTGTGGCACCAGTATAAATACTGCCACAAAATATTCAATGATTGTCACAAACCATTTTTAATCATAAAAATTCGTTCAGCGGTACCCCTTTGCAAATTTCCGAAAATCAATGAATAGTCAATAGCATTCGTAATAGTGGTCGGATTTTGATGAATGATACCTTTATAAAAGGTTGAGGCACCAGTATACTGCCACAAAATATTCAATGATTGTCACCAATCATTTTAAATCATAAAAATCCGGACAGTGGTACCCCTTTGCAAATTTCCGAAAATCAATGAATAGTCAATAGCACACGAAATAGTGGTCGGAATTTGATGAATGATACATTTACAAAAAGGTCGTGGCACCAGTATAAATACTGCCACAAAATATTCAATGATTGTCACCAATCATTTTTAGTCATAATAATCCGGACAGTGGTACCCCTTTGCAAATTTCCGAAAATCAATGAATAGTCAATAGCATTCGTAATAGTGGTCGGATTTTGATGAATGATACCTTTATCAAAAGGTTGAAACACCAGTATAAATACTGCCATAAAATATTCAATGATTGTCACCAATCATTTTTAATCATAAAAACCCGGACAGTGGTACCCCTTTGCAAATTTCCGAAAATCAATGAAAAGTCAATAGCACACGTAATAGTGGTCGGATTTTGATGAATGATACCTTTATAAAAAGGTTGTGGCACCAGTATAAATACTGCCACAAAATATTCAATGATTGTCACCAATCATTTCTTGCAGTATTTTTACTGGTTTCACAGGCTTTTGATAAATGAATCATTCATTTAAATCAGACTTGAACTGTCCAAATTTGAATTCATTATGCTATAATTCGGCTTAAAGGCTTAATCTTTTCAATTGGATTCCTAGAAAAGGTTTTTGACAGTCCAATACCTGAAGTGAGTGGTATTTGATTGTCAAAAATTTCTAGGAATCAAAATGAACAGATTGAACTATTAATCAAAGCTGAGAAAATCGGCTTAAATATCCCGTACAAATTTCAAGACTTTTTAAATTTAAATATTGATCATAAATTTTTGCGAATACAAAGTCTGAGATGATTTGAAATTTTGGAAATATATTATGTTTCGTATCGCAGCATTTGGTGAAACAAATTTTGAATAACTTTAAATGTCCTCTATATCATAGTTTAGTTCGTATTCTGCTAAAAATAATCGTCCTTGATTACAAGCAAAAAAAAGTAGATGAAGTGGAATTATCACTCTAAGAAATCGTACCATTTCTAATAAAACCTCCTGACTTATGACTATTTCGGTGATGTGAAATGAAACTCATTTATTCAAGCACCTAACCCTGGTTTCGTCTTTATAATAATGATCGACCTGATTAAATTAAATAGGATTATCCAAAATTAGTTGCTAAATGTACAACAAACTAAAAACACGAATCCCATTTGTTATGCTACACCATCTATTTATAGAAATTCCATATATACTCGTACTTATCGTCATCGCCGACCAATTCGATTAAAATCAATACCCATTTTTAAGTATTACAAAATACTATTATTATTTGGTATACTATATATATATATTCTGTTCTATGTTCTAGATGCAAAAAATAAAAAATATATGTACGTGTAATTTAATTTTTTTTTTTTTTTTTTTTTTTTTTTTTAAAATCCCAAAGCAAAAAGAAAATTATCTAAACAAGCTTTACACATAAAATTCCTCCATTTACATCTAAATTTCATAACATCACAAATAATTTTTTATCTTCTTCTGCCTGTGAGATATCAAAATCAGGAAATGAATAAAGGAAAAAAATGAAACGAAGCGAAAAAGAAGAAATGAAAATCTAAAGTGTTATAATAATACATAAACAAAAACATAAAATTTTATTTTTAATCGATTAATTTTTCATTTTCCACAAACACACACACACACACACACATTTATACACACAGTAATAATGTGTTGTAAAATTTAGCAAGCAACAGAAAATACCAACATCCAATAGAAGATTCGGTAGTGTATGAAAATTACTTTATACAAAGTAGAATTTTCCTTAAAAAAAAATAATTTTCCTTCTACGATTTTCTTTGGCTGTTTTTGTTGTTATAATCTTTTGTTACATAATACATATCTGTAAATGTTTTAGATGAAATTGAGTAAATTTTGAGATTAATGGATATAAAATAATTTGATGAACTGGATATATTATGTTGTCGTTTTAAAGTTAAAAGGACTTTTAAAAAATATATAGCCCTTAATTTATAGAAAATGTAACTTTAACGATTCTTTCGATTCTTCGTTTCTGCCAAAACTTTCTGGCTTATTTCCTATAGGGTATCAAAAGATGATAATTCATTATCTACCTTCTGCGCCAACCAAATAGTGGCTCTCGCCTCACAGATCGCTGCGCTATCCAATTAGAATCGATGCCCAAAACTGTTCTAGTATAATTTTACTTTATGGACGGCATCATATACGAATTTTACGAATACACAAAAAAAAAAGTTTGAAAGCTCTGTTATCAAATTGATACAAATATCCTGTAATATGAGATTATCCCAACATGTTTTAGTATTGTAATGGTATTAGTGGTATTTTTCGGGATAAACATTATTTATTTTATGGTCAGGTAAATAATAAATTACATAGAAAATTTGTCCATTAATCATGAACGATTTTGTTTTTGTCTACGGTGAAATTAGGCATATGGGTTCAAATGAATATTCTCTTAAGTAAACGAAGGTATACATAGCTATTCATTAATTATGATTTTATATAGGGTATTTAGGGTAATGTTAAATCACTAATAGTACATAAAGTTGTTACAACTATTTACGATTGCTATTTTGTTACTTTAGGGTGCGATAACTAATTTTTGATCATCGTTTTGTGGCCTATAAATTTATTTATGTAGTATCACGAATATACTGTAATTTAAAAATGTATTCAATTACATACATGTCTAATTACTTTAATCATTAATATCTAAATCCTAGGTTACGTTGATAAGACGAAACTACAAAATTTCCTCTGCGATGAAGAAATATGTTTTCAATGTTTTATAATTTTATATTATAAGGTTTTTGACATTTTTTTGAAAAATATTCCCCTACATTCCCAATTTTTTATTACGCTGTCCGAAATGTAGGTATAATAATTGGTTGAAACATTACCCCGCCTTTTGTGAGGTATAAAAAACTATGAAGAAAATTTACATTTAATTGGGTGCATTGTTAATTGAAATTGTCATAGCAACGAAAAAGTTCAAATTTGTCTTATATGGTTTTTGAATGGTACTATTTCAAAACCAAGCAAGTAGTGAATTTTATGTTTTATTGTAGATCCAAGTGTGCTACGCGATGAGTTTGGCTTTTATTATAGAAAATTATCATAGCAACTGACCATTGTAATTTGACCAATGTGTCTTCGTTTTTATCAAATAAATGTCAAAAATTTGAATTCTCAAATATTTATCTTGAGTTTTGGACACAGTCTAAAATCCAACAGAGATTAGATTATGCACTCGTTGCACAAGGGCAGTCTGAAAACAAAACAGTATACTAATATAAATAATTTAGGTTCTTTGTCAATATGTTACACGAAAATAATAGAGGTGAAATATTTTTAACTAAAAATTTAAATTTGCTATGTGAAAAAGGAGTTAAAATTTTGACAGCTTTGAATCAAAGAAAATTACAAAAATTACAAAATTAATCGCATCGTTAAAAAATTTTATCCAAATATAATTTAACTAGGGGACCCCTGTGCATTTGCATTTTTTCAATCGTATATCTCTTTATAAACTATGTTTGCTGTTACTATGTTAATATGTTGTCATTTTCTATTCCCTGACGTGGTGTTTCGAAAATTAAATTTTTAAAAAATCGGATGTATAACAGTTCTAGAAAGTTGACCATGTGTAAAACATGGTTTAGGAAGATTCAATCCAACTCTTTCGAATGTTTGACCTTGCGATTTATTTATTGTGATTGCATAAGAGAGACGAATTGGAAACCGATGTCGAACGAAGTTGAAAGGCAAAGATGGATCATTAGCTGTGTCTAATGTAATTCTAGGAATAAAATGTATTGTCCTTGAATGTGATCCGGTAATTATTTCTACTTTTAAGCAGTTGGTGCTTAAACCACTAACCGTGTTGCATTGCATAATATATTTTTTATTGCAAGATTTTGCAGCAACATAATTATACAACCCTTTCTTAATTTAAGGCAATATGGCGGTAATCCTGATGGATTTATTGAGTTAAGATATTCCACTGGAAAATTAACTTGCATGTTTTCATCATCGGCCTTAACTAAATCGATTGCACAATAACATATTTTATTTGAAATAAGTTTTTGAAGAACATTATCATTTATTAATCGAACATGCTCGTTTTTCGGACACAAAATTGCACGTTTTGATAAACATGCAAAATCATTTGTAGTAAATGATGAACCAAAAATATCTGTAATAAGATCAACGGAAATATAACCTGAAGGTATTGGAATAAAGTATTGTGATAAAGTATTTTGAGGTATTGGAATAAAGTATTTTGAGGTATCAAAATTCTTCCCAACACTAACATGCAAAAGCCAACGGCTAAAATGTGTATCACTTATTGCTCTCATATTTGTACTTAAGCTTAGTACTTTAAAGTGATGCCACAGATGGGACTTTTTAATAGTCGCACTTATAATTGATGCACGATTTCCTCTTCTAACAGCAGGTAACACTTGACGAAAATCTCCTTCTAAGACTATTACCTTTTCATCAAACGATAAATCATTTTTCATTAATTCGCGAAATATTAAGTCTACAATTTCAAGTGATATGCCTGAAGCCATTGGAGCTTAATCCCAAATTACTCCATCAACAGATACTAAAAAGTCATGTTTTTTCCGAGTAAGTTGTGGAAATTTCACGGCATCCATATTGAGAAGCAATAAACACGCAGAGTGACATGCCATTCCTTTGGGTAAAAGAGTTGCTGCTATTCCTGTCCATGCAACACATAATACATTTTTATTTTCTGCATCGATTTTTTGAATTAACGCTCGGTATAAAAATGTTTTTCCACTTCCACCAGGTCCATCTAAATATAAACACTTTTGAGAAATTCGATTATATAAGTATGAAAATATCATTGATGCTGCGACATTCTGATCATTGTTGAGTAATACCCACAGATTAGGTTCAGTTGTTGTTATAATAGGAGCAACATTTATGTTTTGATTTAAGATTTCTATTGCATAGGGAAGTGGTAAAAGTAAGAATAATTCAAATCCTGCTTGCTTACAGTGCTTTTTTAATTTTAATACGCAATGAGCCAAACTTTCATTTTCATTCATACCTTGATTAATAAAGTCTTCCAGAAAAAGTTGAATAGGATCTGATGGATTGCAATAACACAGTATAGTAACGATTTTTGCAACAAATATCATTAATTAGGCCTCGTGCCTTAGCTGCTTCTTTGTTGGAAATACACAATTATTAAAAGTTTTTAAAGTATCGAAAGATGTAGCGTCAGAGCCCTTCTGTTTAAGAAGTAGTAGCCGTAAATGATACAACTCAACATGTTTTAGAGAAACTGAAATGATTCTACCAATAGCCTTACCCCCAAAGTGTGGATTTGGATAGCGTTTTTGCCATTTATTGTTTTTATATACATAATGCATCGGAATATCCTGATACAATATGTTATGAGCAAAAATATCTGTAGAATTTAATTCAAAAAATGTTATTAAAGTTGTGACCCTAACAGACAATTATGTGGTTGGCCATTAATTGGAAGCTCCTGGATATGCCAAGCAGCTTCCTGCGAACTAATATATCGACAATTTGGGTATTGATTTATTTCATCATAATCTATAACTGTGCTTGTATTGTTAGCAGAATCAACCACAACTCCAATTCTTGCGCAATCTTGACTCTTTGTTATGTATTTGTGTATATCGTTTAGTGCTTTGACTGTTGAGCAAAGTTCAACGCTTATATGAGCGTTATATTTTAGACTCAGGAAAGGATTATAAGGAACAACAAACCTGTTATCAATTATAATGTTCGATCGTGATCTTGGTTGATTTTCAAAATTAGTAGGAGGACGTCGCCTATATTTTGGATAATTATCTACGGAAATGTCAGTCTCACTGCAGTAACTTTTTGGGAATTGTTTTGAACATTTTCACACAATTTCAGTTCAATTCTCCACATGGACCATGAATATTTTGTTTTCGTGGTTGTTCATTCTGATTTGGAATTTCAGCGCAAATTATTTGGCAACATAAACTTCATCGGATGTTCTAAATTTATCCTCATTCTTAAGCGTGAATAGACAATGTGCGTGTGGTAATTCACGCTTTTGATGTTCAATTGTATAAACGTACGAAACAACAGTTCTAAATATCTGCTTTTTAACAATATCATCTAAAAGTACTTTTAGCATTAAATTAAAAACTCGTGTAACTATATCGCCCGGAGGATTTTGAAAAGTTTTAAGTTAAAAAATTTCTTCCATTATATGATTTATCATCATGAGATTTTCTTTCTAAAACCATTTCTTGTAAAATGTCATTTATTTTTTTATGAAATTAATACAATAATGTTTGATATGAGTTTTAAGATACCTAATGTTGTAATTTTTTAAACTGAAATGGTTGGTGAATAATAATAAAGCGATGATTAAACGTACATTGTATCTTATTCATATGCTATTTGACAGATAAATACATTTTTATCACCGTTCGCACTTGCAGATTGTAGCGCCTCTAGTGGCAGTTAAAAGGAGAATAAGCCAACTCTGATTTTAATTTTATTCTTTAATCACTAAATGCATGTTTCAACTGGTTTAAATATCGCATAAAAAGCTAAAAAGTTAAAAATTGAGGAGATTAAAAATGGCAAAATTTGTATCTGCTTCAAGAGCGGATAAAAAGTTAAATTAAGATAAAAGTTAAATCATAAAAAGTTAAATTATGTGTATATGTACATTTAACATATGTGTTAATATGTTAAATTATGTGTATATGTGTGTATTTTTAACGAGAAATTATTTTTCATCAATAAGTGATGGAAGTGCCCAATAATGTAAGATTGTTGATTGTTAAAATTTTAACTAGTTCATACTGCAAAACTGGTTTAAAAATTAAAACTATTTCACCCCGCCAAATTTTATTTCACCAAACTTTTAACAAATTATTTTTAACTAAAATGACTCAGATACTGAGGCCGTGTGCGAATCGGTTAAAAAGTTAAATATTTAAACTGTGGTAGAAATAAAATTAGATAAAAATAGATAAAATAAATGACAGTTAAATTTTTAATCTATGGTTATGCGATGCTTGAAACGTAAATAGAAAATATGATTAAAATTTTCAACTGCACCGCGACCAGTTAAAAATTTTGTGGTGAATAAAAGTTAAAATTTTAACTTTTTAACTTTTTACGCGTTTTTTATTTCGTTTCGCACATAGACTTAGTCTATATCAAACCAAAAACATACTGCATAAAAAGTTAAAAATTGTATATTTTATTCACCACAAAATTTTAACTAAATTGAAAAATTTAATTTAACAAATTAAATATTTAAAAATTAAATTATTTGGGACATAAATATTAAAATTATAATTATATTGATTATTAATTTAATTATAATTTTATTGAATAAAATAATAATAATTAAAAATTAAATAGTAGTAACTATTCAGCTTTGTAGTCAATATTATTGTATTTTTACAATGATAAATGATAAAATGTCCAAAATTTTAACTGGTTTCAATTTGCACAGCAAAGCGGTTAAAAAGTGAGAAAAGTTTTTTAATATTTACCACAGTTCAAATATTTAACTTTTTAACCAATTGGTACACAACCTTATGACTGTTGACATTATGATTTAGTCAAAAAATTATGTTATGATATTTTAAAATCACTTGTCGAAATTTCTAGACGAGGTAAAGACCTCGTTAAATTTTTATAAATTTTTTGTGGTGAATAAAAAAAAATATAACTTTAGTTGTCAAAATTTTCAATTTTAACATGTTTTTAAGACATTCACAAAGACCCTTAGAACTTTTTATAGAAACCTTACGATTAGAAATTTTCATTTGACTATTATTCAATATCAGTCGAAATTAGGATAATTATTTATTCTTGCCCTCAGTCTACTTACTGTTACTGATTCGTTTAAATTGGAAGGTGAAATTTTCTTTAATCTGATTACTCTGACTGCCGAAACTACGCCCAATGTTGCTTTTGAATTTGTTTAGAATTTTTAAGATAAAAATAAATAAAAAATCTCCAGAAAGTTATGGCTAATTACTTAATAAACAATTATTTTGTATAAATTGAAGAAAAATACTTAATAAATTATCATTCGTAATTAAGAACCTTGTATTAGTATTGTGAATCCCCACCAGCGGTAGGCCTTCGAGCTACAAAATAACAGCGCTTCGAAATATATTAAATTAAACAGCTCGATAATGCTTCATCATATGTCCTTACGGATGGGGGTCAGCCAATCGAACCCTAAGCTAAGGAGGTTCAAGTCCATGATGATCAGCAACAAAATAGCGAAACAGCACTCTAAGGTTTATTGTGAGTTGAGAATCAAACTGCTGACCCGCTTAAAAACGATTATTTTAGCCGAAAAACGAACGAGAACCTCCAGCAAGATTATGTGTTTACCATCATATATCTTCAAGACTATCTTGCAAAGGCTATAGAGAAAGATTATTCAAAACAAAAAGTAAACCTATCAAACAGCAAACTTCCCAAGGTTGAAATAACCCATTAAGCCTATTTAATAATACCATCCATTGTAATAATGAGCTAACTAATGAAGAAAATATGCATTAACTATTATCGGAAATTCGGGAGATCCAGCCAAGCTCGTAAGACACCTCAAATTACGAAGAGATATACAGTACGCAGTATAACACTACGCGAACTAGGGCACCAGAAATCATAAAGCCCGCTAATTCATACGTATAAGTAGCACAATCATGGAAGCCTGTCAGAGACTTAATTTAACAAAGATGCAGCGCATGCCGAAATAACAGGCATGGGAAAAATCGATACTTGAGCAGCGAACATTAACATGAAGTCGAGATTTCCCTCTAAATATAACTTAGCCGTAAAGGCACTAGTATTCAAAAACTTAACGCGGGATATGCCAGAACAGCCTCTTCACCCTTGGAAATGAAAACATGTCAGAAATTTGCTATGGGCTGACTCATTATTTTATACTCCTGGTCCAATCAACTTATTATTGGGCCGTGCCTCAGTCAATTGATACAATTCAACAGTGATACAATCAATGGCAACAAATACTTAGATCTAACGCTTCACCGGGTCTGCGAAAACTACAACTGGAATATCGTTAAATGACGTGATGTTAACTGGCCCTACTATTCAACAGGATCTATTATCTATACTGTTGAGGTGGCGGAAATATAAATATTTAGACAAATTATCATTGATAAACATAATCAGAACTGCCAAAACGTTTTGTGGGGACATTCTCCAGAAAAGGATATTAAGGAATATCAACTATAACAACCATTACGTATGGTACAGCAAAAGCTACTTATTTAGCGGTAAAGTCATTACAATAGCTTGCTATCGATAAACAAAAAAACTATCCCATGGCGTCTAACCTGGTGATAAATTATTTTCACGTGGCTGAAAACAAACCATTGACTTACTAAACAGCGGTGGGTTTACCTTAAAAAATGGGAAACAAACATTGCGGTTCTTATGGAAGCCATACCAGCACATCTAAAAAACCAAAATCATTTGGAATTGAATCTTGACGATACCATTAAAACTAGTGGACTACACTGGTATCCAGAAACGGATGCATTCGGGTTCAATATCATCCAGCCTAGATGTGATATCGGCGAATCTACTAGGAATTTAAAAACGCATTGCCACTTCTAGAAGAAATATCTATCCCACGTTGGATCTTATTTGAGAAGATTAATAAAATTGAGTTGCATAGATTTTGGGACGCTTCAGAAAAGGATTATGCTGCAGCCATATATTTAAAATCTACAAATCTACAAATGCAGAAGGTATCACTAAATAATCACTATATAACTTCTCACATAAAAAATGAAAGTTGCTCCTATTAAAAAGGTACTTTTGCTGCCTCGACTTGAGACTTTGAGTTTTGTGGAGCACTGCTACACTTAAACTAATGCATCAAGTTATAGAAGCAATATAAATCCCGGAAATAACTTCTTTTGAACTGATTTTGAAACTTCTTTTGGACATTATGTTGGATTCAAGGGCGTCCTCAGAAATATAAAACTTTCGTTTCGCATCGCGTGGGATCATCCAGCAGATTGTGCATCAAGCGGTATCGGTTCAAATAAAAATTTAAATGGAAATTTTAAAAAGGTAATGCGATTACGCCATACATTCAAAGACGGATCGTAATCTAGGACAAACGAGACATTTGGATTATGTATCCCAATTTACAACAGATACCCAACACATTTCAATTAAAAACAATGTGATCGCAGACACCTCGTCGTGAGCATGTAACCCTCAGATTACTTTAATCAGCAACATTCATACGGCTTAGGAAAAATATCAGAGTTACAACGTACGGACAAAGAACTAAAAACTCTGATAAATTCGTCAAAACCTACAGGTCATCGAGTATACATTCCACAACCATTAAGAAGTGTGGTTTTTTGAATGACTACACAACATTTCGCACACCAGAATACGTGCTTCACGAAAATTTCTATCCACGCGTTATTTATGGCCAAAATTGCATCTGAACAAAGACAAAAATTGGGCAACAAATTGTTTATCATGCCAAAAAGAGAAAATTCATAAGTATATAAAAACTTCACTTGGACAATTTCCTCTGTCAACTTCACGATTTTAACACATCCATATGGATCTGATTATCGTTTCATGCTGGCCTGAGGCATATCCCATTCCAGATATAACCGCTGCTGCAGTTGTTGACATTTTCGAGCAATACATATTAAGGTTCAGCATATCCCTTGAAATAACGACGCACCAAGGCAGCCAATTACAGCCAACAATCCTCAAACAAACGGATTGCTAGAACGTTTCAACAGGACATTAAAATTTCATTCAGAGCTCGAAGTAACATCAAGAAATGGAACTCTGAGCTACCAATCATTCTGCTGGGTACCAGATCATGCGTTAAGGAAGACTTTAACTGCAACCTTGCCGACATAGTGTATGTTCAAGCTTCGTATTTTGTGGCGAAATATTTTCAAGTCCGAATCTTCAACCACCTCAATCAACTGACGACTTCATACAGACCCTTTGCGCAAATATGCCAACATTAATTCCACTCGATACTCGCAAATCGACACTGTCCAAAATTTTTTACCCCAAAAATTTAGACAATTGCAAGTTTGTATTTGTGCCTGTGAACAGAACACGATTAAGCCTCTCTTCACATTACCAAGGGTCTTACAAATTTCTTTGTGAAAACAGCATTCTGTCTCGATTGATCGCTTGAAACTAGCGTATGTGATGTTGTCGAGGTCAATATCCTAAAATTAGGTATGGTATTAGTAATTACGGCAATGGATTAAAAATCAGTTGACCAATTGATGAAATTAGAGATCTTATTTGCCAGAACGGCATTGGGAGCGACGAATTCCTTAATTGTACATGCTATGTGTGGCCTCAAGTGGATGAGAGTGAATCCCGGATAAAGATACAGTGAAAATCGGTAAGACCCCAAATTAGGGCGGTCTTCAAACCACTCCGAACTGATTGGAATGTATGTATAATATACTATTTTCCGGTTCCAAGAGTGATTTTTATTTGTTAAATGTTGACGTGAAAGACAAGCCAATGTGTATGCAGATACAATGGGTTCTATCTCACATGCAGATCGAAGAAAATGACAAAACCGATATGCTAGCTAAAAAGTGTGCACTAAATTATATATTTCTTGATTTGGCAAAGTATGATGCAAGAAACGTACTTCGAATGTTTCAGGTGAGCCTGTGAAGAAAAAGGAAGAGAAAATTTAATTTAAAAAAATATAACAAAAGGAGGAAGAAACATAAAATTGTGTGGTGAAAACTACGAACTAATAAAAATGCAAAAATGCACTCCCTTATGGGAGTATCTCCGGTTCTAGTTTATATTAAAATAATTGGAACTAAAATATGTTTGGCCTAAATAAATAAAAAAAAAAATCTTGTTTCCTCTAAAACTGGTATGATTCAAAACTGCGGATTGCCAAATTTTTAAAAAAGTAAATTTTTTGTTGTTTTAAAATATATATATATATATATATATATATATATATATATATATATATATATATATATATATATATATATATATATATAACATCACCTGTTCTGGTCTGATAACTGAAAACTGATGAGAGTGAGCAACTGAAAATCCAAGACAAGATTGACCTTCTTAAATTATAATTGCACATCTTATTTCATATTCCAACCTTTCGGATTTTTATTTTTCTCCGAGATTTCGATTGAAAGCTGTGAAATGAGATTTCTAGTTATAAGATTCCTAATTTAGTTGCTGTAACATTTCGTACTCATCCGGAGGTATAATTGGCTATGCAACATTTGGTTTGAATTTCAATTTTGTTTCAAAATCATTTAAAAAACACAACTGAATGTTGTATCTGTTTAACGGTTATTTCATTTAATTTTCGTGCTAAATAATTTTTTTTATTTTTCAATCTGTAATTTATGTACATTTTCGAATTTTGAGTATATTGACAGTGTTGAATGACCCACCATTTTGCTGTTATTTTTTTTAATTAAACCACCAAATTTATTGCATTTGTATTTTATTCTTAATTCAATGACGTATTTGGTCTGTTTAACACTTATTTTATTTATAAAATTCCCACCGTACGGTATTAGCTAACCGAATTTGTTGAAAGAAAAGTCACAGGTCCAAACCAAAGGGATATGCTTAGAAGAACCACCCTGCCAGAAAGTCAGTAACATGCCGACTCGATCTATCATATTCCTACTACTAAGTCGCTGGTTGCCCCATAACCCAAAAAATGATATACATATTAATAACTTACAAAGTATTAGAGCTAACGATTCCGTTAGTGGTGGCATTTGTAGGTGATTGATGCAATCACAATATTGAGTTAAAATAATATTGTTGTTCTTGCTATACTGCGTAGAATAATATACGCTGAACTATCCAAGGCTCTAAAACGTTAGTTATAATTATTTTACCAGACACTTTAACGTTATAGCCAGATTTAATCATTAATATTCCAACATAAGGAACTGATAAAAGAAACTAAGCAAATTTAACGTTGAACACCACTGCAATTAGTTACATTAATACATTGTATGTATACAATCATAAATAATATGTTTCGTATGTACATAATATGTAGCTAATTTTCTGTTGCACAAGCGCACCAACAATAATACAAAAAAAAATCTTCCATAAATTGAGCATCATCCATAAATTATAAAGGCACAAGCAATACATGTACGTATCAATTACATTTATGCATATCGATAATTACACGGCCAGACTTCTTACTGTATATTATCCAACTTTAAGTTTTATTCGATTAAATTCACCGCTCTAAAAGCCAAACAAATCGTGCTGTTTGTATCATGTACCCCTACCAAGTATCATACAGTATTATGTACTAAAAATAAGAAAGAGAAGTCTTTCGGTATACTTGCTAGAAATTTATGAGTTCCTCGTCGAAATAAATTGAATTTAGTGAAAAAATATATTTTGGTGAATTGTATGTACAAAATAAATTTTTTTTTTTATTATTATAATTAAAATAATAATAATAATAATAAATAATGGATGGATATTTTTTATTTTATTATTACTTATTTTATTTTTTACATAAAATATTATTATTATTTTAACGGGGTAAAAGAATTAAGAAGGTACAACATTTAAATAAATATTTTATTTGAACATTACCAAACACAGACAGACAGACACACACACACATCGAACAGAACACAACAGAAGAGCACGGCGTATTAGAGACTTGTGGATTGATCGATTTGGGAGACGAACAATAATCACAATGATAGACATTCAACACAAAAAAAAAATCTGTTGCTTTATGTTATCATATCATCATGACTAAAACAACAACATACCACACAGTCAAGTTATAGCTAAAAAAAAATGAATCGCAAAAATGTGCGCATCTAGCACATGGTTGCAGCCGGCATACAATAAAATATAGATAGAATTCATTTGTTGATAGTTTTCAACAAGTTTACAGAATTTTTAAAACTTATTTTAATTTCATACTCCGGTGGCTGCCACCGCTAATCGACGAGACTAAATTTTTATTTTTTTTAAACCGGTCAGTGTTGGTGTTTGTTTGGTTGAGATACAGAGAAAATGTTATACATTGCACAACAAAATTTATACAGTACTAGGAGTGCATAAGTAAAAACTAGCGCGTTCAATTTACAATCAACAATTTTTAAATAAATTTTATTATGTCTAGATTTAGTTGATTATATTTCAATAATTTTGCGCTCCTAGTCGATTTATAAATATCACTACTGCCGTTTGTTGATTTCCGAATAAAGTTTTTGGTGCTGCGCATTAAAGTTTTTTTTATTTAGTGATTTCTTTTGTACATTATTTATTTGTAAATAATCTCCCACTGCAACCTAAAAAAGCTCAGCAATTTTGTATATTGGTTCGTTCACAAAAGAAACATCATGTTCGTCGTTGTCATCGTCGCCGTCGTAACTGTTTATTTTTTTACAAAAATACAACTAAAGTGTGTTCAACTCGACTGGGAGGCCATACTATTGAAGATATAATATTATGAGAAGACGAAAATAGCAAAACAAAAATATTTTCGGATTTAAAAATGATAAAATTAATTTTGTTTTGTCAGCGACTCTTAAGTTGTGGTACGCGGACGAATATTTTGTGGTATGTTGGTAATATAATTTCAGTTCAATTTTATAAAATATTTATATTGAAAAATATATTGGCGATATCAAGTACTACTGATATTCAGAAATGTTTATTACCTACTCACCCGACCATCTGATGATGTTAAACAAGATAAATATTATCATCAGCGACGCATCTCAATGATCCAACATATATGTCATTTGAATTCAAATGTTTGCAGTTTCCGATGCGATACAAATTTTCAGTGACAATCAACAGGATCAATCGCTACAAATGTACACTGGATGAAAAAACAAAACATATAGTGCATTCAAAAGAACTTGAATAAACGGAATTAAAGCACAAACAGTTTCTTTTTTTCTTGGACTGACATTCTATTGAAATGGTTGGAAGTGGACATATTTGCGATTGACCTATGTAAATATACGCAATTAGATTGAGAATTAATGCAGATGACATTGCGTTACAATAGGGCAATTTTTCAATTAGTTCTGTCGATGAACACCAGTTGTTTGTTAGGGATAAACAATACGAGAAATGTGAAATTCGTATGGGATAATTACAAAATAAATTTTAGATTACATTTTCTTGTTATTTACCGTCATATTTTCAATTGCAAGTGAGTACTAATTATATATGCAATTTATCTAGTTATAGCGTAAAACTAATATAACATTACATAATGAAATTTTTAATACAAAATTTCAAGTTTTTATACAAGTAGTTCTGTTCTGAAGAAAATTAAATATGCGTTTAATACTATTTCGAAATAAACAAACAGAACATTTAATATGAAACGCATGTTTTATTTTCTTCAGACCAAAACTATTTGTAGAATAACTCAAAACTATCTATTACGACTTTTATTATATGATGTTATATCATTATTACGCTATAACTAGATAAATTGCATGTCTAATTAGCATACACTTCAAAGTAAAAATATGATGGTAAACAACAACAAAATGTAATCTAAAATTGACATTTTTAATTCTCATTTCCTTTTTGACTATGGCCAGTATTTATAATAATAGACATTGAGCCAACAGAAAATTTTTATTTCCAAATCACTCCCACAAATGTCTTGTTAACATGAATAATATGCTTTATTCTAAAAAATGGTTAATTTTACTGTTGAATTGCAGACTAAAAACAAACGAAATTGCTAATATTTTTATTTAAATATATTAATTAAAACTATTTTCACGAAAATAACTTAACTGATTAGTTTAATTTCCTCAAATCCATTTATAATTTTTATATTTTTCACATGTAACATGTTTCCCCATACAAAAATATGACTTTTCAATATTTGTGTCGCATTTTGCGACCAAAACTGTAACTAAAAAATTGCCCTATTGCATATACAATCTTATTAGATTTCTGATAAGTAGGTGACGATTTAATTTTGATAGAAAAAATTACACGGTAGACGCATGATACGCATATAGCTAGTTGACCACCCCTGAAAATATAATAAATACATATCTTGTGATTTAGTATGGTACATGGGTACAAATAACACAATATTTAAAAAATTTAAATGGATTTCATTTTATTTTAAAAATATTCATATATTGGTACATTTTAGTTAAATTGATTATAAAATCTCCACTCAACCATTAGAATGTACTATTTTAGAACGAATAAAATTACTTGCATTATAGATTTGCCGAGTATGTATGTTTGCATGACGTAGCATTGCTACGTCATGCGCGCGCTAAAAATAACAAAACCAAATCACTTTTTGTATCCGTCTTCAATATTTTGCGCTCCCAGTAAACCAACAAGTAATTTAGTTAAATTTAAAGTAAAATAATTTTTTGTTATAAAAAAAAATACAAATTAGAAAGAAAAAAAACTCAATTCCCCCATTCGTACATGTAAAATTAAACAAAAATTATAAAAGCATAAGAAACTTTAAAATAATTTTTTTTTACTCGATTCAAAAAAAAGTTTTTTAAACAAAATAATTTTACAATTTTTAAAAAATCAAGGTTTTGCTATAAATACCAGGCACACAAAATTTTTAGTCAGTTTGAGCACAAAACAATTTGCCACAAAACAAAAAAAAAATACTTTGTTTTCATTATTAGCTACGTCAGTATTTTAATACGATGGCGGGAAAATACTATTTGTGTATTGGTTATTGCTTACATTTAGGCTTATTAATGATGGTTTTATTATTGTAATGAACAAAAGCTACTGTGGCCCGAAATAAATTTATAGACCAAAATTAAATTTTTTACCGCCGTCAAAATTTAAAAGAAAAAATTAAAAATAAAAGGTTTTCCAAACATTTTGTTCTAATGAGACGTCTTGATATATAAAGATTTTTGGTGGTAATTAGAATATCACAACATATTCACGCACATTTTTTATTGCGTGAGAATGATTCCTAGACTTAGCCTACATACTAAGAAGCTGTAAGAACTTACTCTATCTATTGCTTAAAACAATGTCACAGAAAGTTTCTGCCTTTTGAAAGTCATGATTTTATTGGGCAACATCAAACAAGTTTGCTGACTGGCCACTGCGCTCAGCTCTATTATTAGTTGCTGTTTTCCAACTTCAGTCAGATTGCATCTGTAAAGCACATTTTCCATGGTTTCGCTACAATGATCTTTTGTTTTGTTTATTGGGATACTTTCACGGTTTTATGGTCATATCTTTTCACAGGGACTGCCATGTGTTGATACAGTTCCGTAAGCGTAATACTATGAAGGGTTCCTCTTTGTGTTTTTATTTATGAGAATGGAATGGCAATAAGTACCATCTCAATTCTAGTGACTTCGAAAAGAAAGCTACAATCATTATCAAGCAAAAACAATTAAGTGATCTATAATAGCGGAACAAATGAAAAGTATGCAACGGGAAGTATGATTTCAAGAAAACCCAATAAGCTATAGGGTTCAAAATACCGGTAGAGACGTTCAAAGTTCTCCTCTTTAGACATCACATCCTTTAGTCTACCCAACAATATATTACATTGCATTTAAAGCACCGCAACCACTGTACGAACAAAAATTACCGGGCCCTTAATTGAGTAATGATTCTGGATTTTTACCCCATGCTGCACTTGCAAGACTTTTCGTATCTGCACACAATCCTTTCAAAAATTAATACATTTTGTCATATTCAGGCTAATTCAGAACTTCGAACGTCCTTCAACAATTGATCATTTTAAACGTTTCTTGTAATCTGAGGCGGTTCCAAAACCGGACATTATTGCTGTCACTGTTGGTCTTGCGATTTATTCTACGTAGATTTATTGCTAAATTGTACCAATCTCTACCAGCTAGAAAACAACTAGGTCCCAAGTTTGTTTAGGTCCTCTTTTCAGAGTAAAGTAGACTTTTTTACTACTTTTGGTAATCCTTTTGACATGACATGACGTGACATATAGTATCAAAATCCACTCACAATTGTGTGAAACCCCGACGTTTGTAATAAATACCAATTCAGGCGATGATACATATTACTGTGACAGTGTATTGCTAATCAAAGCTAGTTCTAGCCATGGACGAGGTGGAATGAGAGAAACTCATGAACTAAATGATATGTTAGGACAGTTCATTGAGCAGCAAACAAATTTTTTTGAAGGTGTCAACACATCACAACATGTGCGCTTGCCCAAAATTAATATTGACCAATTTTCCGGGGATTATAAGTATGGGGCATCGTTCCGTGACCTATCGAGTACTTTTAGACTCAGGCTCACAGACATCATTTATGGCAGAAACTTGTGTTCAACGTCTAAGCCGACAGCGAAGATCATCTTCCATACCTATTTATGGCCTCCGTATCAGCTGGAAGAACTAAGGGGGAAGATCGATACGACCCATACATTCGCGTGTAGACAAATACTACAAACTAAACGCACAGGCTCATATTATCGGTAACATAACTACTACGTTACCAACTCAACAAATTAAATTACAAAACCAGATTGTGGAATTGGACCTAGCAGACCCACAATTTTTCATACCCAGCAAAATTGACGTCTTATTAGGGGCTAACATATTTTTTGAAATATTAAGTCATATACAGAAAACCGTAAGATTGAAGGTTTTCCAATATTACAAGCATTAAGGTTTGGTTGGTTAATCGCTGGTTCTAGGCCCAGAGATACCTCATCTGTTAGCTTATACACAACCACTGATCCACTTATACAAACCGATGATGACGATCTGCATAAACATAAAATCAAGGTTTTGGGAGATCGAAGAAGTAGTTTCACCTATCCAACCCGTTGCGCCGGATAATTCATGTGAACTTAACTACGAAAAGACAACCACAAGAGATGATGATTGTCGATTTATTGTCAGGTTGCCATTCATAGAACCAAGAACTATTATTAGCGATTATTAGCGATAGAACGATAAAAGCTTCTGATTTTTGCAAGGAATATCGATCATTCATGAAAGAATATGAGGCTCTTGGACACATAACCTATCTACCATGGAAGGATATTACATCCGAAGATGATGCAAAATATTACATACCACATCATGCCGTGATCAAAGCTAGCAGTAGTACGAACAAATTGAGAGTCGTTTTTGATGCTTCTTACAAACTGGCCCAAATATCCAGGCAGGTTTGACTACAATAATTTTGCGGTTTCAAAGCACAACATTGCCTTGGTTGCCGATCTAGAAAAAATGTATCGGCAAGTTCGCGGGGTCCCTGAAGATGCCAATTTTCAACTTATACTGTGGCGTAAAAGTCCAAACGAGCCACCTAACGCTTATAAACTGAATACTGTGACATATGTTACTGCGTGTGCACCGTATCTAGCGATTAAAAGCCTTAAAAAGGCTACTGAGAGTTTTAAAGAATCTCATCCAAACGCAACAAATGTAATCAACAACGATTTTTATGTCGACGATTTATTGGCTGGATGTGACACTGTGGCAGAGGCTATATCACTTAAAGACCAGCAGAATACGAGTTTAATTAAAGGTGGATTTAATTTAAGAAAGTAGAAGTTCAACTCACCAGAATTTTTGAGCTCCTTTTCACATCAAAATATTCCCAAACTATTGAAAGCTGATTCTTCAGTCAAAATCTTGGGTATAATATGGAATGCAGAATCATATAGTTTCTCATTTAAAGTGCAGCAAATTGAGAGTCATTAGCTTACGATAATAAAGAGATATTTGCCTGGACCGACAGCATGATCGTTTTAAACTGGTTGTCTGATGTCCCAAGAAGATGGAAAAGCTATATAGGCTATCAAACTGCACGTGCAGTCGAAAAATAATCTAGCTGATATAATATCTCGAGGAGTAAACCCGCACCAGCTCTATTAAAATCACAATTTTAAAACGGCTTTGAAAACACCTATAACTACTAGCTAGTCACATTCTATCAGCAGTTAATTTGATCTACTGGTCGAATACCGCACAATACTACAATGATAATGTTGAACTCATCATTCAGTTTACAAGAAAATATTTTGGAACACAAGTAAAGTACCTCGGCCTTAACTGTATATTATCAACATTTTATTTATGTAAATATACGGTATGTCAAAATGACCTTTTCCAGATAATCCTCTAAATAAAAAATGTATGATTATAAAAAAAAAATATAGATTCAATTTCATGACGCAGCCGCTTATTATGCATACTCCGATTAAAAGTGTTAATCGTTCAATGTATTTGTATTTCGTCTGCCTCACATCATTCTCCGCCCCAGTATCATGCAATTTACTGTTTGTATTCTAAATATATACATACATATCACAACTACCACTCCCCTTCCGCACGTTGGGTATTTGAAAAGTCTGATTGTTGTTTCATCGACCGTAATTTCAATTATCTATGTAAGTTTTTATTTATTTTTATTTCTGTTTAAATTAAATTTGTTACAATTTAAAACAGTCTTACCGTTATATATAGTGCACAGTAGTTCGTGTAGTAGAGATCGTTAATGATAATTTATTTATTTGAATAAATTAAAATATTTGGCATGTTACAAGCTATCGTGATTTTAATTTTAACCACGCTATGTGCCAGTTATATTATTGAACCGGGTCCCGTAATTAAAGCGACCCATGGTGAAATCTGGCCTAAACCAAAATACCAAACTAAAAGTGATGTGTTCTCAATTGTTCGACCATCAGTATTTACGTTCGAGGTAAATATTTGTGTGTCAAGTAGTTTTAAAGTGTTCTGTAAATATTTATTCGATTATATGTAGGTGACCAGCCACAATTGTGACCTATTGGAAAAAGCAACATTGCGCTATATGAAAATTATACGAAATTTAGGGAGTCACGCTCGTCATAGTGTACGGTTTCGTCAATATGTTTTTGAAAATTCAACAATCGATTATAATCATGTGAGACGGGAGCGCAGACGAAATCGAAATTATCGTGGATATATGGATTCGCTACAAATTAAATTAACTAAACCGTGTACAACGCTACCGGAACTGGATATGAATGAGTCTTGTACGTTTTTTTTTGGACCCTACAAATGAATTGTATTATGATTTTTTTTTTATCTGTTTACAGATTTACTAGTGCATAAAGATGGGGCTGCTGCTTTAGAATCAGAATCGATTTGGGGTGTACTACGTGGTCTAGAATCGTTTTCACAGTTGCTCGCTCTAGAAGATGATAATCGCTCGTTACGTTTAAATGAGACTGAAATTCGTGATGAACCGAGATTTTCACATCGTGGACTCTTGATAGACACGTCACGTCACTATCTTAATATTTACACGATTTATCGGATTATCGATGGCATGACGTACAACAAATTGAATGTATTACATTGGCATATTGTTGATGATCATAGTTTTCCTTATGAAAGTATAGCGTTTCCAGAACTAAGTGCAAAAGGTGCTTACCATCCAACCATGACTTATACGCAACAGGATATATCCAATATAATTGAATATTGTCGAGAGCGAGGAATTCGTGTCATGCCCGAGTTTGATACGCCCGGCCATACACGATCTTGGGGTGTGTCACATCCGGAAATTTTAACCGAGTGTGGTGCACCATACGAAGGCTCATTAGGGCCAATGGATCCCACTATACAAGAAACATATGATTTTATGCAAGAACTATTTAAGGAGATCGTAAATGTGTTCCCAGAAAAGTACCTTCATTTGGGTGGCGATGAAGTAGGATTTGAATGTTGGGCGAGCAACGCAAATATTCAAAGTTTTATGAAAGAAAGAAATCTGACAAAATACGAAGATTTAGAGGAATTATTTATACAGCGTATTGTCGATCAAGTAGCACAACTAAACGCTAGTTCTGTCGTTTGGCAAGAAGTATTTCAAAATGGGGTACATATGCCATTGTCAACCGTCGTGCATGTATGGCTAGGTGATCGACGAAAACTTTTATCTCAAATAACATTATCTGGTTATAAAGCGTTGACGTCGGAAAGTTGGTATTTAGACCATTTAAAAAATGGTGGCGATTGGGAAAAATTCTATCAAATTGATCCTCATGATTTTACGGGTACACCAGAACAAAAAAAACTTGTCCTGGGAGGTGAAGCGTGCATGTGGGGCGAAGCGGTCGATGATACGAATGTTGTGCAACGTATATTTCCAAGAACTTCGGCAGTCGCTGAACGTTTATGGTCGCATTTTAATGAATCGGCCAATTATAGAGATGTATTAGCCGAAGCAAAAGAACGTCTTGAAGAGCACACATGTCGCATGCTGTTTAGAGGAATACCAAGTCAACCGCCAAATGGTCCTGGATTTTGTATTTAAAATTGGTAAAATTTACTAATTAAAAATTATTTTTTGTATATATTAAATGAAAATCATAAAGTCGCAGAGACACAAAACTGTTTGTTGGGATCAGCAAAAATCTTATCTCTAAATTTACTTTCGTATTGATAACATCTTGACTTTAAATTTAAAAAAGAATCATAAACTGGTTGGCAAAGATTAAACTGTCGTCGATCGTTCATTGCAAGTAATTGAATTACTAATGCATAAGTAACTAAAACACATTAAATATTAGTTCACTTTAATATAATTACAATTCCTTAGATTGTTCCAATAAATTCCGGTACGATCCTAAATTTTTTGTTTTTATAAATTGTCATAACCACCCGGTAACAAACGGAAAAATAAAATCGTATACGTCAATAAAACAATCATAAAAATTATCCGATCGGTAATCTTTCCAAATTGCTTCCATTTTGAATTTTCGTTGGACACCTCGTTATTCTTTGGCTCCACTAAACTTTGATTGTCGTCGGCCAATGGATTTGAAAACCCTTTATCTTTCTCATTTTCGGAAACAACAAAATAAAAACCAAGTGGATTATTTATAAATAAATTATTTGTAGTTTCAATCCAAATGGGCGGTGAAATCATATAACGTGAAACTGCTCGCAATAAAATTGTTGCCAACAATTCAATGGCCGTAATGATTAGGGAATCACGTACATAGTATACTGTAAATATATTAATATCAGTAGCCTAAATGTTGTCTATATCAAAAAATTTTTTGAATACTTACTGACATCTGGTACAATATCTCCGGCAAATGGTGTATACCAAAATAATTCTTCGATTACCATGAAATGAAGCAAAAGATTCAAAAGTAGAAGGTAAAGTCGTTCGCTGCTGAACAGTTCGACCGCCATGGCGATTAGATTTACTAAGATCAAAACTAAAAATATATTTAAATTAAAATTAAATATTTCTTAAATGTGCCTTGCATTATTATCTACTTACTAATAGATGGTGTTACTAGCAATATTTGGTGTTGTATTGAATGTCGCTCAATTACAAATTCATATAAAATTATTGATGTTTCTATTTTAAAATCACTGCCCGCCGAAGTTTTATTTAACGTGCCGACTGAGTGCTTACTTGAAATTAACTTCCATTCCATATTCGTAAGACTAAATTCATGCTGCAATGAAAGTTTCTCTTGTTTGAACAAAAGCTAAGCAGAAAGTTTAAAAATAAAAACGATTAGTAATTGGATTATGCTTCAATAAGTGTATCTTACATTTGATTTGTCGTTATACCATGAGCCCAGTTCGATTGTACATTTTTGACGATCAAATGGCCATCGCTTAAGAGCTGGATCACACATTGCTTCGTGTGTACATGGTGGTGTACATCTTACATTACCTGTATGTTCGATGATGCAATATACTTCACTACAGCTATTGATACTGATGTCACTTTTACTAAAAAAAAAAAAAATAATTGCGGTTGTAACAATGTGGGTTGGTGACATTTCTTGTTTTAGTTTAACTTACGCATTTAAAATTGCCAGGTCAGGTAACCAAATTTCTTCACTAGAAATTTGAATATATTTCATATTATTATAGTCGGCCGGTTGCCATTGAAAATTAGGATCTTTCCACGACATTTTAAGCCATAAATAAATTGTTAGAATGGCCCTATCGTAATCAAAACTGCGCACATCATATTCCAGTTGTATTGTTAACGGATCGGTAGTGGTGGGCCGTGGTCTTTCACTTTTTTCATAATTAAGCATCAGTTTTTCTTTAATGCATGATTCACTTTTGGCCAACGGCGGATTAACACAACTTCCTTCTGCACTTACATAACATACAAATAAATTCAAAACTATCGATAACACATAGATTTTTAACATATTCGTGCTGCAATATTTCACTAGAGTACCCAACTTATAATTGATCAAAATTTAACTGAATTTATGGAAATATTTTTTTCGATATTAAGAGTTAAAAATCCGCCCTTTAATTGAAACTTTAAACGTGTTCGTGATAAAGCAATTAGGATCCTTAGGGAATATGATAATATTATGTAACATATGGGCATGGATTGGAATAAGAACTAGACCAAATATGAAAGAAACGAATGAATACTCAAATTTTTTTTTCATGATTAATAATCAAATATTTTTAAAATTTTATTTTAGCTGCAGAAATTACATAAAAAATTATAAAATTGTATAACGTATGCCCATTATAAATCCAAATGTATAAAATCCTAAAAAAAGTAATAAACAAAATCGATCGACAATTTTAACAAATTGCCACCATTTTAAATTTGCTAAACTTTTATGGTCGATTTTAATAGCCCGTAAAATTGGAAAATCTGCACGAACATCGCTAAATTCGGGTTCGAGAAGAAAAAACTTTCCAAATAAATTATCGTCTACAACTGTGAGCATTTGTCGGACAAAACCTGATTGTGGACCATCATTCGATTTACCAATCATTCGTAAAATGGCAGTTTCAATAAGTAAAAGCAGTGACAATGTAAGTGAATCGATGAAATATAATTCCACTCCAGATAAATGATCTTTATATTTTGGAATGATCCACGTTAAGTAAGGCATATAGCTAATATGACTTAATATGCTTAGCAATATAAGTAAAATTCGAGTTACCGATCTTAAATCGGTCGAAAAGATTAAAATATTTATCACTGTAAATATTAGTAAAGGTGCAAAAATCGTATTTACATAATGACTGGAATGTCGTTCCATACGAAAATTTAGCTTATTTGCTTTTGTGATATTCCAATCCGATGGAAATTGAGTTTCTTCCTGATAATACATACCATAGTCCGTCAAAGTAACTTCCCAATCAGGGCTTTTAATATACTTCAGAGTTTTCTCATCAAACGGAGTTGATGTAAGTATAATTTCACCTTCACCATAATGACTAATGGCGTGTACAGTACAATATTGTCGATCAAATGGCCATCGTCTCAAAGAAATATCACACCATACAATTAAACTGCATACAAAATCACAAAAAACCGTTCCGTTAGATCGAATCGTGCAACCAACTGTGGCACATTTGCTCAGGGTGTTTCCTTCATCTAGGCTAAAAAACCAACAAAAAATAATTGTATATACATATATACATAAGAATATAAATATGCTCTCAGCACTTACGCTTCATCGAACGCAATTTTTGGCGACCATAATACTATATCTTCCACTCCATCCACAGTGATTACTTCGATATTATTATAGTCGGCTGGTGACCATTTTAAATTTTTATCGGTATAAGTCTATAAATACATAAAAATAAAGTCACTTAATTTAAATAAACGACAACAAGTACTCAACGACTTACCAAATTGCATTCAAACTTAATTCGTGTATTATCCCAAGTGGAGCTATACCAAAAATGAACTGGGGTAAAATCAAAATGAACAGGAATATTTCTTTCGGGCAATACACCCGGTTCATAGTCACAAAAAAGTTTTAATTTTAACTGTAATTCGGGATTCACCAAAACACTTTGGTCACGTTTACAATTTAGTCCATCTGCAAATAAAAAAAAATGTAAAACTGGATTAAATGCACCAAAACTATTTCGTTCAAAATGTACCCGAACTATTAATTAAAATTAATATGGAACTTAAATATAAACCGTACTTCATGGTAAAAATTGCCTTATTGCTTTTAATTTCAAAATATATGACCGCAAGCTATATAGATAGTAAACTAAGAGCTAAATTCCATTGGGATCTTTGCTTAATGCACTTGAAAATAATTTCGATTTGTAAATTAAATGGGAGGTTGCTTATCATATATACTCTCATATATACGATGATAATTTCGTTTTGATCACAAAACATAATTTGTAATTTAATTAAAAAAATAATTTTGCCGTTTACACGCCAGTTAAGTCAGTTCTACAGTGTTACGCAACACAAATCTATACGACGATTTTAAAAGTTGAGCCATGGTTTTCGGTAGGACATTAGTATTTATCAGCTTAATTAAGTTATCGGGTGCGTGTGTGTGTGTAGTATTTGTTGCATTCAAATTAGGTATATAATCTTAACGTTTTGTTTAATTTTAGTGACCATTAACTGTGATCAACGTAACGTCACAAATATCGAGACACATCTAAAATTAACATTACTCTGTGATTATGAGTCGTATAGGTTGCCGGGAAATTTCAATACCATTAATTTACTGGTCGAACTTGACGAGTTATACCAATTAAATTATTTCTTAATTGGTAATTTAAATCTGGTGATAAATTATACCGATACAAGTTTGGCATTTGATCCGAAAAATTATGATAATATTACTGAAATTATAGTGGAGATCGACGATATCTGGTCACCAAAACTATTATTCTACGACACACTGTAAGTTTGATCGTATACATAGTTCGGCTACATATGCGTCCACTAAATTTTTTTTTTATTTTTAAAGGGAGAGTAAATCGAGCAGGCATCAATGTTTGACAAACTGCATGATTCGATTTAGTGGCATGGTAATTTGTAAATGGTCTTGTTACCTCAAATTTGCATGCGATTCCAACCTTTATAACTGGCCACATGTAAACCAAAATTGTTCATTTACCATGTTCACGATGAACAATTACGAAAAATATTTAAGATTCGATACTGATATCAGTGTCGAAGAAAAAATTGACAAATCAAATTGGAAGTTGTTATCGTATGAAGTGTTCGTCCCAGATATTAATTCGTCATTATTTTATCCTGTCTTTGGTGTTTCGATTTTAACCGAACAAGATTCATACATCGAATATTTCCAAACGATGTATCCGATCTATTCAATTTTCGTTATAACAATTTTAGCATTTGCACTCGAATTAGATTCGTTGGTACGAATTAGTATGATTGCAGTTTCGTTTTACTCCGAATTACAGTTAGTCGAATCGATTGGAAATTCATTTTTTCAACGTTCCGATAAACTACCAATTGCAGTGATATATTTTAGATCGTTTTTTATCACATCGGGTTTTCTAATCGTGGAAACAATGATCCTGCGCGACTTGAGTCGAAAAATGATTTGTGCACCAAAGTGGTTTAGTCATTTGGACAGGTTAAGTAAATTTTTTGTATTCAATTTTCATTTGGATTCGGGTCTAAATAAACCGAATCAAATTTTAAATTTGACTGTCGACAATTTAAAATGGCGTCTGTTCTGCACCATTCTAGATCGTATATTTTTTATGATTTGGCTTATTTATATTACTTACATGATGAGTTTTAAATAAAAAGATGTTGCATTATGTGTTATTTCAAAAATGTATTATTGCATTATTTTATTTCTGTATAGGATATAAACATGAATGAATATATACATCATTCTATGATGTTTCAACAGGAACAGCTTCTAAACCTAGATCGCTACCATACGATTCAGGCAACAATGTGATCAACATAATAAAAAAGATCACAAAAAATATTACGAATAATAGACGATCGATAATTTTTGAAAATTGTTGCCACTTAATACGATCGTTGGTTTCATCTAATGCTGTTTGTGAATCTTTTAGTAACGTTTCTCCATCGATCGGTATCGTCTGTTCGTCGATCACTTTACTCAATGTAAAATAACTTGATAGCTTTGATGTGGTGAAGAAAATGTTTATTGTATCGATCCACATGGGCATTAAACGTTGTGTTTTACCAATTGTTCGTAATGAAAACGTCTCGATTAATGTAATCGTGGTCATTACCATCGAGTTTCGAAAGAATAGTACAACGGTTGGACATATTTCACCGTTTCGTGGCACGTACCATGATACTTGTTGAATGAATGAAAAATTTATTGTTAAATTAATGATGATGATTATAAGACGGTCAAATGAGTCCAATTCCAACCACAGAGACACAAGGCTGATTAGAATTATAACTAAAAAAAATACAAACAAAATTAAATTCATATATAGACATAAATGTTTACAAGGAGTGCACGTACTGACTGCTGGCACCAGAATCATTGCAACATCAAACTCAGAATGTCGTTCAATGATGAAGTTATAATCTAACGATGGAAACGTTTCATTTGGTATTGACGTTACAATTCCATAATTAATTTTAACTTTTGTCGATATTAAGCGCCATTCCTTATGACGTAAATGTGATTCCGACACAACGGTCGTCCGATTAAAATCATATGAAATATGTTCACCCGGACTTAACCATGATCCAATCGTTAACGAACAATTTTGTCGATCGTACGGCCATCGTTCAAAATTAGATTCACAAATTGCTTTATACGAACATGGTTGCACACACATCACACGGCCACGATTATTTATACGACATTCGGATGTTGAACACGCATTTTCGCCTCGACCACTTTCACTATTGTATAACGATAGGTCAGGCATCCATAATGTTGAGCTTGGTTCAATAATACTATCAAGTTCGTCGTAACTTTGAGGATTCCATGCCAATTGTTTATCATTATAAACTAATGGCATCCAGCTACTTATCGACAGTGTTTGGGTTGAATCTATAAAATCGAATGTTTTTATTAACATGCGTACGGTAAGTATTGTCGTATTTGATTTAACACTGATGGGTCGCACTGTTTTATCATAATTACAGAATAGGAAATTTTTTAATCGAGCCTCTGACGTTTTTGGCGTTTTATTACAATCGATCGATTCTAAAAACGAAATAATTTCAAATATTAAACACTTGTTCGAGCCACTTATAGTATTGATATTTAATTACCTGATCGTTTAATTATTAATCCAAGAACAAGTAAAACCCAAATGAAATTTCTCATTTTTTCAATGGAAACGGTTGCAGACGCGTTTAAACCACTTCACACTATTCAGAATTATGTTAAATAAATTAATTAATTTAATATTCGTAAAATTTATATAAAATTATTTAAACCACCCATCATTTTGTGTAACACAATCCTCAGTCTTCTTATCAGTTTGAATATAAAAATAAAAAAAAATAAAAATACACTGAACCTACATACGTTATGTATGTATATGAGCGAACTGTTGATGTACCAAACACATTGTGTACACACCATCTGGAAAATGATCGGAACATAGTTGGAATATTTATCGTTCAAAGACATCAGGTTTAATGAATTTTAGATTGATAATTATTTTAAATCTGACGTCCTCTAATTGGGTCATTTGAACTATTGACTTGATACGAGTATAATATTGATAATGGCTGTGTAGAAGCCGCCCATCATCTTATAAATTTTTAAATCTTATCTTGGAAATTTTTTATTTAAATCTTATATAGTAAACAAAAATAATAATCGGTCCTTACAGGCCATTGCAGGCCCATATCTTAACAATAATTTGGCTCCGATCGCACGTTATTTCTTCTTGTTTTTCTAGGCAAACAGAAGAAGCCAAGTTGTTTTTTACCTAAAGAAGCCATAGCTGTAATCTGATCGAATGACAAAAGATCTTTAAAGCAGAAAGTATGGAAACTTCTGTAAAGTAAACGTGAGGACTTCAGCCTTCCACCATATCTAACCGAACTAGATTGTTCCAAAAACCGAACTGGAAACGTAATTTTTTTAGTGTACATGATCGCCAAAGACAAAACCAAAGAAATGGATCCAACAAAAATTGCAATTTTCCTTTGGCTGCGATTGGAACAAACATTTTATGTCTCGCCATCAAAACACGTCTTTATTCGTTGCCAACTCTTTATTCACCCTCATTTCTATCTTCCTCGTATTGTCTCATTGACATACATCAATCTCCACGTTTAACGTGTATACGTGGTATTACCCACGGGGTCCATTGTCTGAGACCAAAGTGTTGGGAAACCCGAAAATTCGAAAGATATTTTCTAACTGTTCTCCTAATTTCCGTGCATTTTTCTCATTCATTTGTACCACTATCAACCACCTACTGTATCAAAAGGATGTTTACATTCTGGCCATGATGTAAATATTTTATTTGATTTTTTATTCCTTGTTAAGTGACATGCCTCACATTCATTCACAAACTTAGCCACATCCCTATCGATACCTTCCCAATGTACATACCGACGTGCTACTATTTTCATCTTTACTATGCCGCAATGATTTATATGTAACAATTTCAACACCATATCCTTCATTGATTTAGGAACAACTAAACGGCCTCTATACAGTAAACAATATTTTTCTACTGTAAGAAATTCTTGCTTAGAATAGTAATTTCTTAGCTTAATTTTTAAATTACTTATATCAAACCCATTTCTAACGCAGTTAATTACTTTTTATAAGAATGTATCCTTTCTAGTTTCATTACGAATTAACTCAATATTTAAATTAATTGAATTTTCTTCTTCAATATTGTTAATTTCTATTTTACTTTCTTCTGCTAAATCTTCTTCTGAAATTATATCTTTAATTGGGATTCGACTGAGACAATCAGCATTTCCATTATCGGTTCCTTTGCGATATTTTACTACGAAATCAAATATTGATAATCTATTTAAATACCTTTGCAATCTAGTAACTATAAGACTGCTGCCTGACCTCTTTTATTTGAAAATATTCCTACAAGTAGTTTATGATCGCTATAAACTACAATTTGACGACCAAAGGAGCTTTCGATTGACATGAATAAACAAAAACTGAAGTGATTTGACTGTTCGATTCGGACATATTGAGCAACTGAATTAACTGAATGTGTGTTTTGCTCGTGGAGTTAATTAACATAGTTTGTTGTTTTTGTTTTTTTTTTGAATTTTTTTGTTCAATTTTTGAAAATTATAATATATATATATATATATATATATATATATATATATATATATATATATATATATATATATATATATATATATATATATATATATATATATATATATATATATATATATATATATATATATAGTAGTATTCTATATTTAATTATATATATTATGAATTTAAAAATTAGTTGGTTATTTTAATAATTGATGGTGGTTTTATAATTTATATAAAATAGTTCTAGTAGTCATCAAAAATAGATGAAAAACGCAGTAGTAGCATTGTGAAAAATAAAAGAATAAAATATTATAACGTGAGCAGAACACGAGAAAGGATGTGTTTTTAATAATCGGGAAAAATACGAATTAGATCACGACAATATATATATATATATATATATATATATATATATATATATATATATATATATATATATATATATATATATATATATATATATATATATATATATATATATATATATATACATATATATACGAATTAGATCACGACAATATATATATATATATATATATATATATATATATATATATATATATATATATATATATATATATATATATATATATATATATATACATAATGTATATTTTTTATATTTTATAGCATGTTCCAAAACCAACACAAATGTATATACAAGCCATGAAGTTGCGATACTTATGCCAAAAAGTGACTACTATACCTAAGTATTAGTGTTGTGACGTAGTATAATTTGTATATACTTTTGTTATATGCTTTGATGTAAATAAAAAATGAATACGAATGATGGAACAACAGTATGTTGCACTCTTTATGACAAAGCAAAAAACAAATTTATTATTTAACGAGAGAGAGAAGTATTGTTATTATTATTTACTTCATTATATACTATACTATATACTAATAATTTAGAGCAGAGTGGACAGTCGCAAAATATAATTTTTGTTTCGTTTTTTTTGTAGAAATGTTATGTACTTTGAATTTAGAGGAGTATGGACAGTGCGAAATATAATTTTTTGTTTCGATTTTTACTGTAGTCAAATTCACTAACACATACACCAAATAGTAGTCATAATATGTTTTACTTAGCCAAGCTTCATGGCTTGTATAATATACAATAGTGTTGGTTTTGCATGTTCTAATGATTTTAATATATGCATGTATTTATTTTTTATTTTCATTTCCGCTGTAGTAAACAAAAGCCAATTCTTAAATGATTTATTTTTGACATTTATCTGAAGTGATAAATACCATTCGAACACCCAAATCACTTCAGTAGCTCAATTATCAAAATAGCAACTGAATTATCTACATAGTAACTCAATTTCAATTCTGCTGATTCATGTCAATCGAAAGTGCCTCAAATACATATTTATAGAATTTTTCCATCGCGAAAACAATTGCTAACGCTTCGCGATGTAAAATCGGGTAATTTTTTTTAGCTGATGTTAATGTTCTTGACGAAAAAATTACTGGTTTCTCTACGCCACTGACAATTTGACACATTATTCCGATTAAGCCTTCATCACTTGCATCACAAACAATAACTATCTGCTTATTTGGATCATGGTATTCTAATATTGTACTATTTAATATGTCTACTACTATTTAATAAGTAAATAACCAATAAAAAACATTACATTTTTGACTCAAGTTTGGCATAAATTTCGCGTAATAAATTAATAATCCGATAAAAGAATTTAGTTGTATTAGATGTAAGAATCTACATTTCTCGAAATTAACTTTCATATTAAATTCATTTAATCTATCTAACACAATCATTAATCTTCCGTGCAACCCCTGCAATGTTTCTGCACCTATCAAAGTATCGTCAATGTAAGCAAATGTTTTAGGAATGTCCTTTAGAATCTGATCGATTATTGATTGGAAAATTGAAGCTGGTGGCTTTACGCCTAACGGTAATCGTTTGTACTTAAACAATCCTTTGTGTGTTTGGGAAGTATTTTATGAAGCGAGGGATCTTGCGTATCCAGTACTCCCATTCACTTGTTGGTGGGTTATGTTTTTGGGTTAATGGTAACTGCGTTGCCAGATGTGTTGCCAAAAGACAAGTGAATCGGAAACAAGTATATCAAACGCGAGCGTCTCAAATATAAAGGCATACCGAATGGGGAATAAGTTAGTCAAATTTAAAGTCGATTTATGGTATTGCTGAAATTAAGATGTGGGATTGTTTGATTTCAATATTCGTCCACCGATTTTTCCAAGAAATAATAAAACTCGGAGTTGCTGCACGTTTTTTTTTTATATGAATTTATTTATTTCACAATGCCCTTCCAAACCTGGCAAACTGCACGACTTACTTTTTCAGACTAAATTTCTTTATTTTTCACCGTACACATTCGTTTTAATTCGGTATTGTATTCTTTGCTGTTTCATTCGTGGCTGTAGTAGTATTTTCCATTGTTTCAGGTAGGGGGAAATTAAAGGATGATCATTTGAGCGTTTCACTTCCATACTATTATTATTTGGCATAATGAAATAATTCTCGTCGTGTGTTCTTCGGTTGTTTGTTGTATTTTCGTTTGTATTGAAACCAGTTGGTTCACTATCACTACTACTATCGTAATATAATAAAATTGTTTCTGACAGCGGTATATCTGTTGTTCATTTTCTTATACGGTTTGATGATCAATATCCCACAGGGATTCTAAATTAAATACTGAACGGATATCGGAATGCATTGCTATTGATAGCCCGGTAAACATTGAATCAATTAACTGCTCCAATACAAAAGTGAAGTTTATTAGCAAAAATAGTGACATACATTTTCATGGACAATGTGTGTCACATTTTCATTGGACTTGGAAAAATTCCCGGACAAATTACGCGTCATTTACAAAACGATACTAAACCGGTTGTTCATTATAAAAAGCGATTCCCGGATTCAATAGTTAAAAAACTCAAGCCAAAACTTGAAGAGATAGTGCATGATGAAATCATTTGTCCGGTCCCTCATCCAACGGACTGAGTTAATAATATGCAAATAGTGGAAAAATTGAATGGTGATTTGCATATCTGTCTAGATTAAAAGCCATTAATAAGTGCTTTAAGCGCGAACATTTTTTGATTTAATTTCGGAATTAACAAATAAAACGGTATTCACAGTATTAGACTGTTCTAGTGGGTTTTGGCAATTGGAACTGAATGATAGTAGCTCCGAATTTTTGACAACATTCAATATGCCTTTGGATTAAGTGTTTCACCGGAAATTTTACAAAGAAAAATGATTCAGATACCAGGTGTGGTCGTTTACTTTGATGAAATTAGAATAGCCGCCACTGATGTGGTAGAATATGATGGAATCCTGGCCACTATGCTTGAGCGTGCATGCTTGAATAATGTAAAATTAACAGGCAAAATTAAGTATTGCAAATCAGAGATCAAGTTCATCTACAACATTATATCGGATGGGAGAATTAGACCGGCAAAAAAGCATATCGACGCGATATTAAACATGAGGAAACAGCATGGTGTAATGCGATTGCTGGGATTGTTCAAGTATTTGGCAAAATTTATTCCGACTCTATCTAAGCTAACGGCCGAGTTGAGGCTATTATCTGGAAAAGATGTTCCGTTTGAGTGGAACAAGAAACATAACATTGAACTTGAAAATTAAAAGAAAATTATAACGTCTGATCCAGTTCTTAAGCCAAATAATTGGGAACGCCAACTATTATTCAAATAGATGCATCAAAAGGAGGACTTGGATCAGATTTAATACAGAATGATCATCCAGAACTCTTCCAGAACTCTTAGTAAATGTGAACAGCGATGCAAACAAGTTGTGAACAGCGATGCAAACAAGTTTTGTTGAAATATCCCGGAATGGAAATTGTTTATAAACCCTGAAAGGCCATGCTACTTGCCGACTGTCTCTCTCATGACAAAACATTGGAGACAAAAAAAACTCGAAAGAAAAGGAATTGTCTGGGGTCATTCACGCTGCCACAAAATCTGTTTGTGTCTCATAGAACAATTATGATTATTACAAACGAATATTGGAATCCGATGAAAATCTCAGACAGGTGTGTGAATATGTGAGTGGTACGTGGCCTGAATACCGATCGTTGAACGATTTTTGCAGGGTGTTCCATAAGTACAAGTCTGAATTACATTTTGAAAATGAGCTCTTGTTCAGAAATCACCGTCTGGTAATTCCAACGAAATTACAACCGAAAATGGCAACATGGCTGCACGAACCACATCTGGGAATTAAAGCAAGAATGTTATATTCATGAGCACACAAATCAAGGATATTGTAGCATCATGTAACATTTGTGAAATGTTTAATAAAAAAGGCCGAAAATAATAACCACTGGTTCAGGAAATTAACCCGAAATATCCATTTCATATTGTATCGATGGATTTATTTGAATATGCTAGTCGAAATTTTGTGTCTATTTTTGATTTTGCATATTCTAATTTTCTGATTACAACAAAACTCTTTTATTATCAGACCTTCACAGATGAAACGTAAGAAACGTTTTCCTGGGATCCCCGACTTGTACGAAAACTGCAGTAACCAATTCATGATCACTACTTACACGACCTTAGACGGTCGCAGGTCAATCAAAATATGAGAACATATCAATCGGTGGATATGTTTTCACATTTTGGATGATCTCGGCCCGTCCCATAATTGAAACTGAAAAGAAATTAGAATGAAATTCGCGATGAACTAAGATTTTCACATCGTGGACTATTTATAGATCTTTCAATCGTTACGTCACTGTTATGTCCATTATGTTATGTTAAGTCTTGTTAGGTTATGCCGTCATAAATATACAGATAGTCTGGCAACACTAATGTAAATGTCATTCTGTCGCATGACATTCGTTCATACTTCACTTCGAATAAAGTTAATAAAATAGTAACACGTGCTTTTCAATTCTACAATAAAATACAAATTTCAAGTTATAGCACGTCACTATCTAATAATTTACGAGATTTATCTCATTATTAATGGCATGCCGGACAACAAATTGTTGATGATCATTGATCAAAGGTATATGAAATAATATAGCGTTTCCAGAATTAAGCGATGGCGGTGGCGTGCGTCGTTATTTTAATTATTCAGATGCAGATGGTGTGCAAAGCAAAGCTCAGTTTTGATCTGATGAGGTATCATAAGGCCATGGCGACCGAGTGCTATGTGTAATTGCTACTTTACGCTCTATATATATTTATGTACAGTGTACATGCAGTGCTAGCGAATTATATGAATGTGCACGAAATATCTGAATAATTGTTTTGTGTTGCGATGGTCACTACAGTAGGCTACTTTCGAAGTGCTGAGAAGGCTACTTTATGTCGGTTTCTCGAGTATTACTTCAATCAACAGTATTGCAGGCCTTAGTTGACCCAGGACTGATCTTTTACAAGATCTTTGAGACCATTTTTTACAAGTGGCGATCGTTCTAGGTGGCCAGCCCAAAACTATTCTACAATTAATTGGTCATGGCGTTGTGGTCAGTAGCTAGAATCGAACTCAGAACCACGGCTTAAGCAAACACCTTAGCCATCACTATGGTACTGGTGACACTTAAATAGGTGGCCTTTATTTCATCTATGCCACAAACGACTTCAGATTCTATCAGGGCTAGAGCTACACAAGTAGTCGTGTGGTGATATTTTAATTGTTTTGGTATTTTCGGTTAATCACTGTATTTCGGCAAGCTGGGTGAATACTAGAGGTACTTCAACAAAATTAAACTGTTTAAATTTTGTTGACGAATGATCTGGTCATGATCAGTTTGACCGAAATACAGTGCTTAGCCGAAAATACAAAAGCTTTTAAAATATCACCACAAATACTCCCACCTCAGTGGAATCACTAATGATTAAACGATGACAGGTAACGTGAGAGAGTTCTGAGCACCCAACCCGAACGAGATAAAGTACGCTTTCATGGAATTGTGGTCTAGTTCTTGTCTGTCTGTGTTGATATTGGGATTTTGAAGGTAACTGTATTGGTATCGTGTTTCGATCTATTAAAGTTACGCAGTATCGCTGATTATCAGAAATCGGTAATGGACCAATGATGTCTAGGTGTATTTCTGCGAAGCGATGTGAAGTTAATTTATAAGAACCGAGAGGGGAAATGGTATGCCTCGAAACTTTCGACTTTTGACATGCTAAACAATTTTGAGCCATAGTTTTCGAATCTTTTTTAATAGATGGCCATATGACATTCTTTGTCATTAAATTAGTAGATGCCTTTAAGCCCGGGTGGGATAAGTTATGAAATGCTTCAAAAACTTTTTTCCGAAATTCAATTGGAATAAAAGGTCTTGGTATAGCAGTCGAAGTGTCGCAATAAATTGTTTTTTTAGAATGAAAATTGATCGGGAGTTGCTTGAATTTTAGGGACGTGTTTTGACGTAAAAGCTTTCATAGTTCTACATCATTGCCTTGTGCATTTGCTGATTTATGCATAATCTATGCTTTCAGGGATAGAAATAAGATTAATGCGCGATAAGGTATCTGCAACAACATTTTTAATGCCTGAAATGTGTTGGATGTCGGTAGTGAATTGACCGATAAAATCCAAATGGCGAAATTGGCTAGGAGATGCTTTTTCCGAATTCTGATAAAATGCGTAAATAAGTGGCTTGTGATCCGTAAATAGAGTGAACTCTCGACCTTCTATAAAATATATTTGAAGTGTTTAATGCCAAAATAAGCTGCAAGCAACTCTCTGTTATAAGCACTATATCATTGCTGCGTATCATTTAGACGAACTGAAAAAAACTAAGTGGTTGCCATGTGTCCGTAACATACTGTTGCACCACTGCCCCAATCGCCGTATCCGATGAATCGACCATTATTGCTAATCGCGCTGTAGAAGACGGATGTGCGAGAAGTGTTGCATTGCACAACTTTTCCTTGCAATTGAAGGCTTCCATAGATTGAGCCGACCAATCTAATGGAGTATTACTGTTTTTTTTTTGTATCCTTTCAAAAAATTGTTGAGAAAGATTTGGTCATGTGCTGCATTTGGGATGAAACGTCTGTAAAAGTAATCATACTCAAAAATCGTTTGAGTTGAGTAACTGTTGAAGGGCGCTCAACATTTTGAATAATATTAATTCTTTCGGAATTAGGTAAAATGCCTTGCGCATTAACTGTATGTCCAAGAAATTGAATTTCGTGAGAAGCGAATACACATTTGCTGGGATTAATAACTAACCCACATTCAGGAGCAAATCCTTTGTGCCATCATTTTCTCGAACTCCACCCTTACTAGCAGTAGTTTCTCCGGTGCTAAACGTCGAGTTTTGCAGGTAATTGGTGGTCCAGTGGTTTCAAGTCGATGTGAGCTGTCGCTTTTGCACTGGGGTCCCTTAGTTCGATGGATGACTTCCGGAAATTTTGAAAATAAATTATGAATTTCGACTGGTAGTGCTGATCTGTCGATGCTTGAAAGGGAGTGATCCTAGCTGGTTGATAAAGCACCGGTTGTATACAGAGAAGTTAATAGATCGATAAGCCTCTGCCTCTGTATGTCAACAAGTAATCCAGATTCTTTGAGGAAATCCGCACCGATGATATTTAGCGAATTTTGGGGGGCTAATGAAAATGTCGGCACCAGTATAAATTAAAAATTTAGTATGCGAATTTATTTTGTAGATCAATATACGGCTGGAAGAGTGACCATCAATGACTGCCGTCTCCTGTTGATGGTTTTTTAGTTTCAAGTTTTCGGCGCGGCTATAACATTTTCAAAAAGAGGACAGTCAGTTTGACATTTCAAAGCCTAATTGCTAAATCGTCGGTGATAATAGCATTCTTTAGAAGCTTTATCACTCGAATTTTGACGAGCAGGATTTTTCGAATTTTTACGCGAATTATTTCGAGATGGGTTTCTTGCGTTGGATCGAGAATAGCTTCTGGATTTATGTCGGATATTTGGACAACCAGTATCGTCACTTCCATTATTAATTTTGAACGAAAATGTTCAAATATTTTTTCCAAATCAATTGTAGATGAATTTTGAGATGTGTTTTCTGTGTTACCATGTATCATGGTCTCAAAAACATTGTCAGCTCGCTCCGCCAACACGGTCAAAGAAACATCATTTTCCAAAGGTGTCAGCACCATTTGAACCTGTGTTGAGAGCCGTTTCAACCGAAGCTGTTTCATTGCATTTTCGTTGAAATCAACTCCCGCATTTAGTTGAAATGCTGGTAACAGTTGGAATGGCTTTTTGTCACCCAGCGACAAACCGTGAATCAAACTATGCAACCTTTATTTCGTAGTATTAGGTCCTCAAATTGGTTGTGAAGTCTAGTATCTAGTGCGCTTACAGCATGACTATAAATTGTAGTTTCTGTGGCGGTCAGAAGGCTACATCAGCAACTGATGCGGCAACGGAACTTGATACTATCCGCTGATGGGTTAATGTTGAGATCTCCGAAAAACCTCAACTCTTCCCTCCTTCACACCTTTTCTAGAGTGAATGTACTCAGACCAGCCCCAACCGGGGAGGAAGTATCCGGGGTGGGTGTATTGAATGACATCATAATTTTTGAAATTTCAAACTAATAATTTTTTAAAAATTGAATTTGGATGTTGCGTGAACTGAAAGAAATACAGTTTCCAAAATTTAATTTGTTAATTTTTCTTTTTTCGGATTTCTTCGCTTTCTTGGGTTCACTCCTACTTCCTACTCGAATTTGTGGCTTCTGCTAGTTAAAATTATTCCAGGTATTATATTAATATAAGGATTTCGTCGGATTTTTGTTTGCCGACGATCACGTCGGGGTCACCAATTTGGGGGTGGTTTATATTGTTAAAATTTATTTTTAATACATATTTTTGTTTATATTTATTATATTCTATGATTATGACTAAACACAATTTATTTTTGCTAACAATTAATTTACAGTATGTATATAATCCTAATAATTGCAAATTATATTTTATGTTCCATTTAAATATTTACAGTTTTAATTAATAATTATCAAGTTTTAAATGGTTTTTATCATTTTATTTCATCATCATCAAAAACTCGATTCCGGTTTAACAAATGAAAAAATTACATTATTTCAAAGTATTTACGCATGGTGGCAGTACAAATATTAAAATATATGAAATCAAACGAATAATACAGACATTTAGGCGCAAAGAAACAAATTTTATTATTGGTGATAAATTCTTTGCAGCGACAAAAACGAAATGAAAACCAAATGTTACTCAAGTTTCTCATTATCACTAAAAGAGAATCGCAATTTGTCGTGTTTATCGTTTTTCATTATCATTGATTATGCAAAAGAATATTTTTAGAATACTAGAATCGGCAATCTACGCCTTTTTTCACTGACACAAAATGCCATCTTTGGACTACCAATTCGTTACAGAAATAACAAAGAATTTGCTAGAACGTCACAAACTGTGTTGCAGTAAATGAGCATTAATCAAGCTTAAAATTCAAACATATGAACATAAACCTCATAAATTATAATATATTTATTAACTTATTATATATAACGACATTACATACAAAATTTCGAAAGTGTTCCATTTATCCAATATTATTTATTCTACACAGAAAATCTCCACAAATGTAGATCTAGTACTTCAAAATTTTATTAATAAACCGTATGACGTAAAGTCATTACAGAAAAAAAATTGTGTTTTTACTTTTCACAACTTCTTATTTTTATTTTAAACGTACATATATAAATTTTCTTTCAACTCCGGAGCAAAGCCTTCTTGGGGGTCGAAATAAAAAAGCGGTGATTTTTATTGTGGTAACAAAACAAAACTGTTAATTTGTGTATAATCAGTGAAATTTGAGGTAAATTTAAAAGTCCTCACCAGTCAATAGCCACCACCAAACCAATAGGAAAAAAAAATTAATAGGAATGATGCAAGTGAATTAATTTTGTGTTTTTTGTGCCGATAAAATTCAATTAAAAATGAAAACTATTAAAATGTGAATTAGTTTAAAGTAAATGTAAAATATTTTAAGTCAGTTTTTTTATACAATATACCCCCATTAGTTTTGTTTGGTTTGTACAATTGTAAATCGAGTCCAAAAAATATTTTTTTGGTAGTGCGGACAGAAAATTAGGTAAGAGGAGGCACTTTTTGACAGGTTATGTCATTTCAAATGAGCAATAAATTAGAAAATAAAATATTAATAAATAGTTGTGGTCTAATAATACTATTTATAGTGCGAATAGATTTTATTTATATAATTCTCCAGTATCTATAATTCTTGGATTGTAAATTTTTTAATCGAAATCATATGATACAAAATGATATCGTTTGCGAATAAATTATAAAAGACCCCCGTGAAACTAATTTGCGATTCCTGCATGTGCACCCTGTAACGAATTATCCAGATTATCTTATCTGCAGTGAGAACACATTGCACCAAAAGATCGTCGTAATTGATTTTTAAGATCGCAAATCGATAGATGATAAATAGTTTTCGTTGCCAAAATAAATAAGATACGTGCTAATTTATTTGTATTTCCTAATAATTTTTTTTGGCAGAAAATGGTTTCTTGGACAGCACCAAAACGTCATGTTAGAATTTTATTAGTCGGTGATCAAGGTGTAGGAAAAACCTCACTCATCTTGTCATTAGTAAGTGAAGAATTTCCGGAAGATGTGCCGCCCAAAGCGGAAGAAATAACCATTCCGGCCGATGTAACACCTGAACAAGTTCCAACAAATATTGTCGATTATTCATCGACAGAACAATCAGAAGATACGCTATCGACAGAAGTACAGAAAGCTCATGTTGTTTGTATCGTATATTCGGTTGAAGACGATAATACATTGGATAGGATAACCACGTATTGGCTTCCATTTATTCGAGACTGTGTCCCAAGTGACCAGCGAAAACCGGTGGTACTTGTGGGCAATAAAACGGATCTAGTTGAATTTTCAACAATTGACGTAAATATGCTCAAATATTTAAATGTCTCCTTTTCTATTAATGCTTTTTTTTAGCATGTCCTCACCATTATGGAAGATTTCCCGGAGGTGGAGAGTTGTGTCGAATGTTCAGCTAAAACTCTACATAATATATCAGAAATGTTTTATTATGCTCAAAAGGCTGTATTACATCCAACAGCCCCTTTATATATTATGGAAGAACAAGACGTAAGTAGAAATAACAAAAATACTCGTAGGCTCACATAGATCCTTTAAGCCGTCAATTTTTTACCAATGATATTTCAGTTAACGGAACCTTGTAAAAAAGCTCTAATACGAATATTCAAAGTATGTGATATAGATGGAGATGGCTTATTAAACGACTACGAGCTAAATCATTTTCAACGTCGATGTTTTAATGCACCACTTCAGCCACAAGTATTGGATGAAGTAAAAGCGGTTTTAATGAAAAATATTCCGGATGGTATACGAAACGATGCGGTTACACTAAAAGGTTTTCTATTTCTTCACTGTCTTTTTATTCAACGTGGCCGAAATGAAACTACATGGGCCGTCCTAAGACGATTCGGTTATAATGAAGTTTTAGAAATGTCCAAAGAATATTTACAGCCATATATTAAAATACCGCCTGGCAGTAGTACGGAACTATCACATCGTGGACAACAATTTTTAAATGCCCTATTCGAACGAAGCGATCGTGATGGAGACGGTGCATTATCGTCGGACGAATATAAAATGATATTTAGCGCATGTCCTCAATTACCGTGGAGTTCGGATTTAAAACGAACTGTACCAACCAATGAAAAAGGTTGGTTGACACATCACGGTTGGTTATGTCGTTGGACCCTTATGACGCTGATTGAATTGCCAAAAACATTAGAATATTTAGCCTATTTGGGTTTTAATGTTCATGAGAATGAATCACAATTGGCCGCAATACATGTAACTCGAGAACGCCGATTAGATTTGGCAAAAAAACAAAGTAGCCGCTCTGTATATATGTGTCATGTTATCGGACCGACGGGTTCCGGTAAAACAGCACTCTGCCGTAGTTTTATTATCGATGACATGAAGAAATTAAAAGACAAAGATCTTCGTGTTAGTATTCAGTATTGTATAAATTCGGTGCAAGTATATGGCCAAGAAAAGCATCTAGTTTTGCGGGACATAGACGTCCGTCAAATACTTGATCCGCTTCAACCGCAAGAAGTGCACTGTGACGTAGCTTGTCTAACATATGATGTTAGCAATTCAACGTCGTTCGAATACATTGCTAGAATATATATAAAGTATTTTGCTGAAAGTAAAATACCTGTACTAATTGTGGGCACCAAAAACGATTTGGAGGAAGTGCGACAAGATTATTTACTTCAGCCTAGTGAATTTTGTCATAAATATAAATTACTGCCACCACAAATGTTCAGTACTAAGCACAATAAAAAAGATTTATATACAAAATTAGCAACAATGGCGGCGTTCCCGTAAGTATAAAATGATATTTGAATATTTTTTTACGTTAAATTTGATTCAAATCGCGTAGAGACAAATAATAACAAAATAGAACAGGACTTCGAAGAGGTATTGGTTGTAGAATTTTACATTATGATTTGAGTCAAATTTTTCGAATAAGAAAACAATCGAACATAATTTACATACAATTTTTAAAAAAAAATTTAAATACGCGATTATTGATACGAATTTTGAATATAGACGATTTCAAGCCGCTTGGATACTATTTTACAAGCACAGGTTGGTACAACTTTGGGAATCAACGTAAGTGTCATTAAGTCTTAACCAAAAATCTTAAATTTATTTACTCTAGTCTCGTTTTGAAATTGTATGTAAAATAAAAAAAAAAAAAAAAAACATTTTTTACCGCGCGAATTTATTATAAGATTTTATTTTTTACTTTTATTTTATTTTTTAGTCCATTGCGACGTATCGCTAACTTTTTATTTTTAAGCCCAAGTGAAGAAGTTACTTGGCAAGATTCAGTTGGAAGGTCTTTATTATTTGACAATTTTGTTATTTTACTCTAATCGAGTTTTTTTTGCGTTTGACTTTTACGTTGATTTTTGAGTTCATTACATTTTTTTTTATTTTTATACAACATTTTCCTTCTATGACTGCATGAATAATATTTAGAAATTACTGTGTATGGTGTAAAAAAAAAATTAACTGGTATCGTAGAACCGCAATGCACCCACTAATATAACTTATTCCTGCTTTATGCATGAACTTTCACTAGAAAATAAATGCTATATGTACATAAAACAAATTGTAGGGATATAAAACTTAAAAAAAAATATTTGGTTTGTTTCTTCGATTAATATTCGATAATTATCATTCGATAGTTTTTACGTCAACGTAGAATGTAAAGGTTATCGACCACTATCATGTGACAAGAATTCTATTTTAGGTCTACTTGGTCCAAACATTGCAAAAAAAAATTGTAGCCGGGGTGCTACAAATAATTGATTTTAATTCTTTTTCTTTATCAACTAATATTAGCGAAGAAACAAACCAACCTACATTTTTAGGTATTAATCCATAGTATTTAGTTTTGGATATTGTTGAATATGATATTGTTAATTTAAAAAAAACAAATTTTTATTTTATCCTTTCTATTTTTTGGAATTACACATTCATTTTTTAATTATAATATAGATTTCGATTTTAGTAAACTAAAGGATTACTTAAAAATTAATAATTCCATAAAAACGTCCATAAAAAAGTACAATCAAAATTTGTTTTATTTTAAATAATATATTAGTGAAATAAGTCACACTTAATGTGATCATCTTTTTTTAACACTTAAAAAATTATTTTATAATATAATTTTAAAAATATTCACTAATAACGATTTTTTTTTACACGCTGATCAGAAATTTAAAACATTTTGGATTAATCCCCGGTGACCCGTTTTTATGGTGGAAAGCTGGATTAGGTATAGCGGCCGCGACTGTACTCGGATTTATTGTGGTTCGAGCGTTTCATACATCATCATCAAATTCATCACGGTGAATTGTTTTATAATATTATCAATGTAAAAAATAATTTATAATTATTTTTTAAAAAACAGAAAACTTAACTTTAGATGGACAATTAGTTTTTCTTGTATATATTTATTAAAATTAATATAAAACACAAATTATATGAATTTGAAACAAAAAAAAAATAGTTTCTAAGCGAATATGTATATCTTTACAAACGTTTTTTTTGCTTGTATTAATTAAAATACTTTTAATTTTATATTTAAAACAAAATAATAATTACTAAAATAAAATATTTAAATTATATAAAAATATATTTTAGAAAATCAATTTGTGTTTTTATTTTCGTTGTGTAGGAGACAAGGCAATTAAATCAATTTATTTTTATTTATCAATATTTTTATTTAAATTTTGCAATGAAAGCTACATGTAAGTGATTATATAATAAATTCATAATTAAATTAAATTAACAATTTAATAAAAGCAAATAATAAATGAACAATCCACAAATATTTAAAAATCGTTATTAAGAAAGATACATCTACGTATTAAACTGTTGGTGATGTTGTGGGTGGGAGCTCAGCTATTACATTTGCTATAAATTCTTCTGGATTATCTATATCACCCAAAAGTCCAGCAACATCACAAAATTCAGCAAACGATGCACACGGATAATATTCCTCTGTCATTGTGGTTAAAGTATCACTGCACGATTTCATCATAGCTTCGTCATTATGCCGAATATAATCAAACAGCGAAATAGGCCAATCCTCCTCTTTTGGTGTAGTAACAGTTTTGAAAAATTTATTATAAATCAAATCGATTATCGACCATAACATCAGATAAGGTTTATAGACATTGTAATCTCGCTGCTCTTTTTCTGCATCGCTCAACGATTTTACTAAAGCACTTGGACTTATTGATCGAACATGGCCAATTGCAAGTAAACGTTTAAGATGTGTTTTCTTATGTGTATTCCATAATTCAAGCGTATGTAATGCCAATGATAATGTTATTTGATAGCATGGTCCTTCTACTTCGTATGCACATTCCAGCCAACGTTCTGATGGCGGAGTATTTAAATATGTCATCAATGACTTTTCAGATGTTGATCGAGCCGAAAATAAATTGTATAGTGCATAGAATAATAGATACGGAGCCAAATGCATATTAGATTGGGGACCACCACCACCAGCATCCTCATGGAAACTTTTTTCTTGTGCAAATCTTAGCAGCAACAATTTTAAATCATGAATCCCTGATGTAAACGTAATTTCACATCTTTGAGTACTCTCCTGCATATACCCACTATGTCGAGACATACAGGTTGAAAATGCGGATTCTGATACTTCGGGCCCCCAAAGCGGCAACAAACCATTACAACGAGTATTCGCATTCTGAAGACTTGCACTTTCCCATTCGTCACGACTACGGGCCAATCTAATGGCAGACATATGACAATCGATGTGCACAACATTAAAATGCGAGACAGTTGTATATCCCGTTGTCTTTCTTGGCTTTAACTCAAACTCTTCAACGTTTGTTCGCTTTGTATATGTATATATTCCTAATACTTTGGTCGGTTGGCACGCATAACCTTCACGACAAATAAAGCATACAAGACCGGTCTCATCGCGTAATTTTTCAATTTTTTGTAAAATTGATCCTTTCGCCGTAACCTGTCCCTTTTCATTTGTTCGCATTCCAAGGGCATCCAATTGTTTTTCTCTAGTAGCCATAGCAAGGCGTTTATTTTCAGCGCGAGTGAAATCTCGGACCTCTTGTACTCGTTTAGCGGTTGCAGGATCAGTACATAATGCTTCTAATAAATTTTCTGCTAATGAACCGACATGTTCATCACTAGAAACTTGTTCTAAGCGATGAATAATTGGTATAATATCACGTGACACAGCTAACTGTGTAACTTCATGTTTTGTGGCCAATCCTGTTAGGAACCGTAAAATATATTTTAGAGACGGTTTCGATATAAATTCCTTTAATTCATCTGAATCAGTACGTAAAAGTGTTGGTTTTACGCAAGGTGCATGTTTCGTTATAAACTCCAAAGCACGATGAACAATGCCTAAACTAATAATATAGTCCTTAAGTGTACCACCAATCGAGTTGTGTTCAATTTGATTAGTGAGAACACAGAATAGCTCCATTTTAAATTCATCTTCAGTGGTTCGATCGGTATCGAATTTTTCAAAGTCTAATGTTTGTTTGAAATGTTCACATAAAATTGCCATTTTAATGTCGTTTCCATAGACAAGCGCTGCAAGTACACGAATAAGATGTCGAAGTACTGATGGACTATTCCGAACATTGTTACAATTAGTACATGAAATCAACGCTTGCACATATTCTGGTCCACCGAACGTCAAAGAAAATTGAAGGAACGAATCTAGTGATTCACTTGCAGCCTTGGACAATATCGTTTCCATAATTTCGAGTAACTGTTCAGTGACAGCTGATTGTTGTGTATCATTTTCCGATTGCAAACACAACTGTAGAACTTTAAGTAATGTGTTTACTGCACCTAATTCAGGTTGGCACAAAACCTCTTGACACCGACGAACTTTTACACTAAGCAAGAACAACTTTAGTAGTACTTGAATAAGAGATCGGGTACGCGAAATATTCTGTAAATTTCCTATTCGATCGAGCATCACTTTCAATCCATCACAGTCGGCAAGTACATTGGCCATACGATATAGTTGTTCATTGTCTATCTCTTCTTTACTCTTATTATTTAGTGTTTCAACGAATTCTTCAGTTGCGTCACCCAATAGACCACGCATTCGATACACAACTTTCATTGCATCACGCTCCCCACCTTCAGCCAGCCAAATTTTTTTGTATACATCTTTTACTGGAAGATCCAGATTTATAATCTTATTATGAACAAGTAATTCCATTCCGTTATCATCCTCCAAAAGGGCAACCAGTTCACAATCGGTACAAATTTTGTTTTTGACATCACGCATAAGTGGTCCAAGTCCAGTTTCGGTCGAGGGATATGGATTTCCCAACATCCGGCCATGCAGGAAATCTTCTTGCTGAGGATCTTTTTCAAGAGTAAGGAAAAATTCTCCGACATCATTTTCTTCGGGATGAATTATCGAACAAAGTCGCTCGAATATAAAGACAGGTGTTTTGATATCGTTCATGGGTGTTTTGTGTACCGTGTCAATTAAAACTGTCATAAATGCTCTAGTCTCCTCTTCAGTCCCACTTGTCATTTCTTCTAGCATTTCTAATAGTTTTTCTTGGGCATCGTCCACTTGACGTGTTCGTTGTACTACTAGTTTACGAAGTGATAAATATCCTTGTAATACTGGACCTAATAATCGGCCTTTGTATGTTTGTCGAATAGGTGGATTTTCGAGAAACATTGCCATTAGTTCCACTAATTGTCGAAGTGCGTATCCTTGAGCCAAATCAGATGATAAAGTTGTTTCTTCCAGTCGATGAATCTTCTCAATTTCAACGGTTAGAAGATCGGCGATTAATACCAATACACCTTTAAGTGCAAGATACTGCCGCCAAGGTGTCTCATCGGCAAGCGAACGATACAAAATCAGAAACTCTGAACTAGCCTCTCCAGCTTCTCCAACATATTTTAGGAAACCGGTTAAAAGATTCAATACTTCTCGTTTCCGTTCATTTGTCATACTTAACGATATGATTACAGCACATGCACGATGTCGGGCAATTCGAGAATTTGAATTAAACATAATCGGTTGTAACCACGACGAAACCAATTCTAACTGTGGATTGGGAATACCCTTCCTTAGTACTTTAATTCTCCACATTTTACCATATTTCTCAGTTAAATATGCAGTTCTTAGTTTTTGACGTTTTTGTTCTTGTACCATTCGGAATGTGCGAGATCCTTTTTGTGAATCACCGAGTATTGGTGGTGTAATCTCGTCTGGAGTTTTATCATCCTGTTGTTTAGCTAATTGCGATATTGGTAACATTCGATTTTTCCATGTATTGAAAGAATGATGCGGATCGCCAGTTAACCATTTTAAATAATTTACTGTTACTCCAGAAACCGGTAAAATTGTAGCCAACTCTTGGAGAGTTAGATCTTTGTTTCCTTTGCTCGTTGGTAATGGTGGACATATTATAGTTTGAATAATCCGTAGACATGGTTGAATGACTGCAACTGCTGGTCCTCTTGGATCTTTGCAAGCGGCTAAGAATAAATCGAGTACAACACGACATTTTAATTCCCAGCATGAATCATCTTGGGCAATCAGTGATTCTAATAGAGACATTTCATGCCGTATTGCTGCATCTAAATTAGACATCGGTACACTTCCACTTAGCGCCATTTTAACGCGATCTCTGATCAAACCACATAAATCAGTTGTAGGGTCGTTCAGATCTCTTATAAGAAGGCATAATAATTGCCTAACCTCATCTTGAATTTGAGTTGTACCTCGACGTAAATTATTTTGAGCCAATTCTTGAACTAATCCTTGTCCACATAGCCCAATTCGGCATGATAAATTTGATGCCATCGCACGTAATAATGTCAAACACTGTTCAGTAGATGCCAATGCACAACCATAACATTTATTTACTGCCACCACATTTTCATAATTTGAATCCGATTGCGAAGTTTGTACATCCATTTGGCTTCGATCGTATGCTACAAGTTCTCTGCGACATGCTTGCACTTTTTGGATTATTTTGCTTAGCTCCTCGAATGATGTTTTCGATTCGACACAATATTTCTGCGCAAGCAACTGTATAACTTTATTTACTTGAGATGACCCTACCACGCTGCCAACGAGGCTTTCATCGAGTGTTCGATCAACCTTATGTTCCGATATTTTTTGAACCAAAATTTCTAGTGTTTGTTTATTAGCTTCCAACTGCCGATATACTCGATCTGCCTTCTCCAAACTGGTGTGAATCGTTTGAACAGTTTTAGCTCGATCATCACTTGATTCAATTGGATCAACAGCGCAACATGGTCGACCAAATATGCTATAATCAAATTTAGCATATTTACAAAAACCACACGAATGACACAAAAATGGATCCTTTTCGTCGTAATTAATAGCACGACACTTATGACATTGGAAAACATTTTCACCACAATTTCCACAAACCCCAGGATTTGCTAGAACTGATGTACTGCACCGAGGGCACTGTAGACTTTCACTGGACCCTGTTACTGTTTCATAAAAATCGGCATACTCAATCATTAAATTACATGCGGTAATCGGTAGTGGAAAGTCGATTTTAACTTCTGTTTGTCCAGATGGGAGGGTTACTTTTTTAGCTTTATGCCACATTGATGATCGATTTTTTAATTCAACCACTGCTTGAACAGTTCGGTTGTTATAATAAATATTAATTGTTTTTACCATTTTAGTTCGTTTTAACTCAGCCACTCGCAATATGATTTTAGAAATTGTGTGACTTTGAATCAATTTAACAATTATCGTAGTGGTTGTGAACTTTGAATCGATCCGAATTGAGGATAATTTGATATTCGACATTGGAAATTCTGGATTGTTGCAAACAAGACATGGTTCTGATTCCAAATAGAATCCTTCTAATTCGAGTACTTGTCCTAATGCTGTGTAGATTGGTGCATTTGGGTGTTTTGATAGCAATTCATTTTGTTGTCTCAATACTGCAACGGCTTGGGCCGTGTAATCTGGTAACTTTTCAGTGATCGTCTTAGTGTTTAACGTTAAAAATCCAAGTAGGTCAACAAATTGGGCTGTTCGACGACCATATGCCGGTAAGAATGCCCAGAGATTCCATAATATTTGCAATAATTTTTGTTTTGATACTTCACAAGTATTTTCGTACATAGCATAAATTAAACTATGTGCTTGCCATCTTATGGTTGTTGAATTAGTTTCAAGTAAGAAGCTACGAATAAATTTATTCATAATTCCTGGTGGGAGCTGATTATACAACTGGCCCACTAGAATACTGCAATATGATGGATCGAATTTTGAATCAGCCGTGCAATCAGATTCTTCAGATTTATCACGATCTCGTCTATCTTTTAATGCTGATGGTTTTAGTGGAGCGGTGTCGGTTTTTCCGGTATTGATATTGCAGATCGAAAACTGCAATAACTGTAAAATAATAGTGCTCACTCCTTCGTCTAATTGTAAGCAACTAATACGCAATAATAAAGGTAATATATTGGCGTTTAAAACACAAAACCGTTGCCAGTTTCCAGTGCGTACCGAAGCAATGTCTTGACATGTTCGCAAATGTTCGGTTAACTCCACCAAAGCGTCATAGCTTAATATAATTTGTCCACTTGATGTAGATGGAATGGTTGTAATATCGCAACAATTTTTAATCGATTCCATATGTGTGGTCAACGAATGGATATCACGATATCTGCGATAAGTATCTTTACTTCCTGATATAAAAAGTAATAGTTTGCGTATTTGTCGTCGTAAAATTGTTGACTGCATATACATCATATATTCACATAAGCAGTATGTCATATACTCGCTGGATGGCATTATTGAAGGATTAACTTCATAGGATGCTGATTGTGGCGATGATAATTTCATAACTTGGTATGGTAAACGTACCGCCATCTCAGTTAAAATTTGTGGATATAACTCAAATATTTCGGTTGTATTATCAACGGTTTGACGATTGAAAAATGGTTGCATATCTAAGGTTGTACCGTATTTGGTTGGTTTTAGCAAATTATTGGTTGATACAGGATTTCCACCATTTCCATTACTTCCTTTTATCTCATCATTATTTGCTACATTTTTCCAATGTGGTAAAAATGATTCTAAAATTACAAAGCAATAAGGAACCAAACCATTTTTGATAAGTGCATTTGCCGTTGTTGTTGCTACATATGTAGTATTATCACTCGGAATTGTAGACGATGAACTAGAGGCGCTCGGCTTAGAACTAGATTTTACTTTTCCCATTAAAATGCCAATGAAATTTAAAATGACCAGTTGAACTTCTGTTAATGACGAGCGTTGTATTAGTTGTGATGCGTTTGACGGAGGATTCATGTTTAATTTTTCAATGAGCGTGTTTAACAATTTATTCATGACATTTTGATCGGACTCTTGACTACCGTCTAAATCTGTTGTCAACATGAGAATAACTTGCATAAACGAAATCGCTTGAATGCCGGTAACGGAATCCAACTCGTTGAAATTGCCAATCATTTTATCGAGAATCATATAGCGTAGTGTATGAAGTTTTTGTTGGTTTTCATTACCAACAGTGTCCTCTGGTTGATCTTCTACAACAACTGGTTCGTTAGTTGTTTGTTGCTGCTGTGATTGTTGAATATCGGTGGAACTGCGGGGAGGAGATTGATTGGGTTGGTCCCCATAAGTACTGCTACGACCTGATGCCCCACCAATGCTTTCAACTCCACTACCCCCACTTTCTGAGCCACCACTACCAGCATGTTCCGCTGGTGACGTACGTAATGTAGAACCGTCTGTAGCAGCATTAGATCCTTCATCATCAGATCCACCGGCTGAAGCTGTGGCATCGTTACTGTAACCGGCTACACCAGAGTTAGCAAGAGCCTGAAGGCTTTGTAAAGTGCGTCCAGGCAAATTAGCCAATCCTTGCTGTAATACTTGTAAGTCACCTAAACCATTAAAAAATATTATATTTAATTTTCATAAGATTAATTGTATGATGATTTTACCTTCGTTATCTTGGAGACTTAACGCGATAGCAATTTCCATAATTGCTTCATCATCGGCTTCTTGTTGCAAATCGAGGAGTTGTGGAAAGCCTCCAACACCCCATAACGCTTCGAGAGAAGCTAATGCTTGTGGATTCGCCACAGCGGCACCTTCTAAGCCTAAAGGTTCAATTTGATCAACTTGTTGGATTGCTTGTACGAAATCGTCATTAATGGTAGCTCCGGATGAATTAGTTGCTCCCCCCGTAGATGTTGATGGACCTGGAACTGCAGCTGGCGTGGGTGTAGAACATGTCGGTGGACTGCCAATTAAAACTCTTCGTCTTCTGATTCGCGGCTTTAATAAACGAATCATAGCCAATTTTGCGCTATGACTGATTACCAGCGATTTGTGGAGCAATAGTAGAACTAAAAATTTGGTCATTGGATCGATCAAATCAAAGTTCGATAAAGCGAAAGCATAAATAATTTCAACCAAACTATGTATGATTGCCTCGGTATGTGCTAATCCTCGTTTTACAATGGTGCAAGGTTCTTCAAATGTAGGCGTAATTTTGTGTAATCTACACGTGAGCGTCAACAATAGTGATGGAATGTGGTATTGATTATCGATTGATATTTTTGTCAAAGCCTGTGGCCGAGAAATGGCTATACTGCGCACTAATAAAACTAATCGATAGAATGCTTCCGGATCAATATTACGTGGATCGTAGATCTTATCCAATTTTATCAATTCCTTATTGACTTCAGCTAATATCTCAGTATCCTTATATGCATGATATGCTGTTTTGGTACCATGCAATGTGGCCAATACTGATTTTGCTTGGTTTTGGACACAGTTTGGCGTTGGGTACAGCAACAAAGTAGTTGCAATTTCAATAGCGGTGGTTTTAAGATTTTCGTCAATTGATGCACCTCCAAGATGATGTATACCACTGTCAAGTACTTCCAACATTGCAGTTACCATTTTGTCGAGTGGCGTTATTTGTAAATTTGAATTTGAATCCGAATCTCCATTATTGGCGCTACTAGTTCCAGGAGCACTCGCGCTTCCGGCACTAGCACCTAAACCGACTGTTGCTGAAACATCGTCAGTTTCTTCAGGCCATCCAAACACATCTTTAGCCTTTCCGTAAATTTTAATACTATCCAGCATACAAATACTATCTCGATCTTGTGATGGACCAAACGAAACACATAATTTTTTGTCACTCTGTAAACTTTCTTCTCGTGTCAAAGGTATATCGAACCATCGCGGACGTTGTGCAATTGTATGAATTATTCGCCCATAAATTGTTACACTTAATGGTGCTCGTGTCGAATCTTGCGTTCCAATTAGAACCCGAACTCCAGTTATAACCATATTTGAGTCATTATTAACTACTTCCAGTGTAAACCCACTGGCTTTCGTTGAGACCACAAATAGGCCAGTCGAATTCAAACGATGTTTTAATTGTTGGGTATTGTAAATTTGCAATAAATCATTTCCACCATATTCAACTTCGTTCATTAGTGAACAATGTTCAAAGAAATCGATGGGGAATATTGGATTGGTTGCAGATCCTGTTATTTTAGTTCCACTTGCAGAACCTGTTGCAATTGATGTTTTATTTGCATTTCGTTTATTTCGTCGTGATTTTGATGAAAAACTCGATGACATTTGATTTCCTATCGGTTGTACTTCTGGTGATAGCCAGTAACCAGTATTTTCTGGATGTGCAGCATAAATACGAAGACTTCCATCTTCACATAATAAAATCAATGTTGTTTTTTCTGATCCGGACACTGAGTGTCTTATGGCCACCATATCGATTATTTTCGCTTTAGAATTTTGAGGTTTTATTTCTTGCATTACCACACTGTCAGGTTTAATCATGAATATAACAGGATTGTTTGAATTTTGCATCATGGCGCATACTATTCCTGGGTGACCAACTATTTCCGTCCACTGACACAGTGGTTGGGGCGGTCCTTTGAGCGAATTTTTGGAATTCGAACCATTTTGGAGATGCATAACGCGTTTAACTCCTGCGTTAACATTGGTTAACGGTGCCATAAAGCTCCGTCCTTGTGCGTTACTAAAGAACAATATTTGTAGCACATGTGAGTAATAAATAGAGATCCCTCCATCTCCAATTTGTCCACTAACATCTTTAATTAGAGGATGATCAAGTTCTAATGTATTTGTGACATAGAATGGACCATGTTTGGCCAAACTTTCATCGGCTAATTGCTGTATATATATATATCCCGACGAAGCCATTAACAGTAGATAATATGTATTGTCCTGGCATACAAATGTACAATCACGAATTTTTCCACTTGGTACAAGGAAATAGTATTGTGGAGATAGAGTATCTTCAACTAATTCGTAAATCTTAACATAATCAGCTGTTACTAAAGCCAATTTTGTTTGAGAGCCTGGTAGCCATATCGCGCGCTTTATAAAGTTACCCGTTTCAAGTTGGGGTGTTAGTACAATATGCTCGTTAACAGAACCACTGCTGGAGAATGTTAAAATGTGACATTCACGTAAGCCACAAACTGCAAGAAAATCTTCGTTTGCTGGATTCGATGCCAACGATAAAATAGTACATGAGATTGGTGCAGAAGCCAAACGAGTCAATGTTAATTTGCGTTTAGAAGCATCAGCTTGCTTTAAAAGTGTCGATAATTGCAGTATTGTGACTTTTCCCTTTTCATGGGAAACGGCGAGATGTTGCCGTTTTCCATGTGGCGAAGCAAGGCAGCATAATCCGACTCGTCTTACTAAATTTGATGATAATAGCTGACGTATAGTTTGTCCTTGTTCTCCTGAATAAGTCATTCTTACATTTTCAAATGCACCTTCTTGTGATCCTAGAGTTGCCACCATAATTTGATCACTAACAGTATAGATTTTATCAGGAGCATGAAGTTTTTCAAGTGCAATTTTAGCCCGTAAATGACAGCCGACTGTCGAATATTTGCTACAATTATCTTCAATCGCAGGCATAAGCATATTGAAAAAGTTAAATAAACATTTTATAACACTTCTCCAGTAATCCGGATTTTTCAAATTTTCTTTTGACGCTTCAATTACCTTGGCTAACTGCATAACGCGTGATCGGCCTTGTGATATTTCCTTGCTTGACGTTTGTTGTGGGCTTGATGGTCGGCGTCGTAGGCTACTTTGAATTACATGATCTGTATCCTGATTTGAATTAGTTTCAAGAACATTAAGATTCGTACGTCGAGTTAAAGCTTGACATGATCCATCATCTTTTGAACCGCAGTCACAAAAAAAGTTACCATATTTTGCGTAGCTAATATCATGATTTTTATGGCAAACCCGGGCACAAATGGAACACACACCAACGCCATCAACCATTTTACAAGTATGGCAATGATACCAATGTTGATTTGTAAATTCTTTCTGAGTAACCGAAAATGTACAAAGTTTATTTCCCAAACTATCTTCGTCACTATCTTCCACATTACTATCTTCTTCCTCATTTCCAAGATCTTCGAAATAATCTTCTGAATCTGGTGGGACTTCTTCTTCCCAAGGCAGATTAAATAGTCGAGTTCCTGTCGTTCCAAGTCCCTGTAGAATATCACCCATGTACTTTAACAACGATGATACATTTTCAAGGGCAATTGTTGACTTTTGATTGGTCGATTTTCCAATATATTTTTCTAACACATGATTCTTTGATACATCAAGCCAATCGATTGCGGACGTAAACAGCATTGTGTGACCTTTTCCATTTTGCGAGTCAGCTAATGTGACCATTACTTGTAACAAGTCGGTAAATTCCAATGCATCCTGACTAGGACACAATAGATTCTGGCCAAGTTGTATTAACGCGTGGAACAAAGCATTTGATACAGCTGGAGAAATTTGTTTTTCTCTTACAATGTACTTGGTGAGAGATTGTAATAATCGACCATTTTTTTCTAGACATTCATCATTATTAGTTTCTGCTTCTGAACGGTTTGTTGTTGAACTAATAGGCGGTTGTCGCGCACTTGATGTACCAACATTACCAGTCGTACCTACACCTCCTGCACCATCACCAGTAAATTCAACTTCAATATCCATGGCATCAACATCTAGTATCATGTCGGATGGTTGGAATGCCTGATCAGATATACTCGCAATCCCAGAGGCAGTAGCCATATTAGTTGGGGTTTGCACATTACTAGAATTATTGCTAGAGGGACTAGCACCACCCGGACCAAGCAATATATGACTTAACCAATTTTTCAATTTACTTGATTCAACATTTCCCAATTCGGATATGCACTGGCATACTTCGGCTAAAGTAAATTCGGCATCTGGTTTTTCAGCAGCTTGGAAAAGTTTTTCAAAAAATTGTAATACTTTGGTTGAATATCCCTGCGACATAGAGGTGTTTGAAAATGATAAGAGAACAGCTACTAGACTGCCACGTTTTGATTCATAAAAGAAGTCATGTAATCCTTTCATGCCGGCTGGTTTATCTAACATGGATTCCCAGAATTTTAGTATGTGATGCAAAATTGTTTCATCTAAATTAAGTGCCCTTCCTTGACTCGACAAATCACAATAATCAATCAATAATTTATAAGTATTCTTCATTAAATGTGAATATGCAAGAACCTTGTATTCATTTAAAATTAATTTATCGAAAAGCTTATTCGATATATCGTACATATATTCTGTACGAATGTCGAACAGCAGCGGTAAAATGAATTGTTGAGTTCGTTCGAAAAATAGTAATTTATTATCAGACTTAAAATCTGACAGGTACACATAATAGACATGGTAGATCAAATTCACAATTGACTTTAGTGTGTGTTTTAACGATAATAAGCATGGCGATGAAGAGTTTTTCGAAATTTCGGATAGATGTGCTTTAATCACAGTAAAAGTGTGAATTTCAACCGATGTTACATTCGGGAAATTATCTTCAGTATTTATCGATAAATTTTTATTCCATTCTGTTGTGATTACATCTTTATCTTGGCCAGTGACTAGAGTCAAAAATTGGTGAGCCAAATCCGATGAAAATTTGTTTTCACATCCTGATACCGCGATAAGTGATTCCATTAAAATGGTTGGTATTGGCCCATGTAAATTTTTTAACATTAATTTAAATGTGGCATCTTTAATCACTTCGGCCGCGTCTAGTAATTTGACTAATAAATCTTTTGTCAGTTCATCTTTTGAAGCGATACTGGTAGATGGGGCTGGTTTCACTTCAGTCAGTGTAGGTAGCGTTGGAGTTAATGGTGTTGTGGAGATCGAAGCAGATGGTTGTTGCTGTTGTGTTTGTACCTCAGTCACTGCATTTTCGGAATTATTTGCTGGTGTATTCGAAAAAGATTGATTATTAAATGTTGATTCAATACCTTCCTTCTCCAGCCAAAGTACGACATATAATTGAGATACTATACTATCGAGTAACATGATTTTTGATAATTTTGGTGATTGAGCAACGAACGATTTCAAAAATTGATCGAGTACGGATATAGTTTGCTTCAGATTAAACTTTATATTAGAGACGTATTCCGTTAATTTAGTCCATAAATTTTCAGCAAACTGTGTATACATTCCTTGTTTTACGAGACTATTTACAATCAAGTAGTGAGAATGTGAAGATGGATCCATACAACGAATTGACCATGCTAATGAATGCAAATTCGGAGTTTTCTCTTGCATTAAACTTTCTACGTGAGAAGTTGATGGTGGTAGAGTAAGAAGTAATTTCCACGATAAACTAAAACAGTAGTGAACTGCACAAAATGCATTGTATGGAACGTAAATATCAGTAATTGATAATATATCTATTAAAGCATCGACTAGCAGCGAATATTTTAGTCGGTCTGGGGTACACAAAATAAAATTCCAGGCCAATCCGTCCAATTTAAACTCATGTTGAACCTTCTGATCAACTAATGTAAGTGAATAGAACTTTGGACGCACTGATCCACTTTCAATTGGCATTTTTTTGTATTTATCTTCAATATCCTTGCGACAAAACGACATCATTTTAACTCTGTTGTTAATTAGATCAGAAATCTTTTGATTTGGATCTAATGTAATCACGCTGAATAGATTCCAACGGACTTGTTCAAGCAAAACTGGTGGCGCATTATACAAATGCTTCATCAAATACTCCAAAAATAGTAAAAGCCGTGAGAGTAACATAATTTGATTATCTTTAAGCGGTTTTTCCTGTGTAACTATGCGACAAACTTCTGCGCATCGGATAACACCGCCGGCTGTTAATAGCAGTATGGATTTTTTTTGCATTAAATTTAAAGAATGAAACAAAAACAGTAACAATTGTGCATGTTCCACATTTAAATCTTCTGTATCACCATCAGCCTGCTGAGCTTGCGGTGAGCATACACCTTCGACCAATGTATTAACCAATCTGTGCCACACTGATAAACATGCAGCCTCTTTTTCTTGTGATGGTTTTAGTAGTAATATTTGAACTAATACTGCTAATGATCTTGAATATACTTGTAGTGGCCATATATTTAAATCTTGTGACCATGGTGACACACCAAGATGTTGTAAAAGTGAAGATTGTAATGTTTCGTTTAGTAAATTACCGGAAATTAAATTATGTAGATATCTTCCAAGAGATCCACTAAATTTAACCATTGCATTTTGCCATTGTGCACATCCAAAATGTTCTTGTTCACCACGAGCGGCATCGCGATCCAAATCTTTTAGTATATTAGCCAACAATACCATTTGTTGTTCACTAAGTCCCAACTTTATATATCGATTCAAAAATTGTTGATTACTTCCGAGAGAATTGTCCAAGAATGTAAATATTTCCGCTGATAATTCTAAATATTCATGTGGTTCATCTTTTGCCGGTACCAATGTATTTCCTTTTTGATTATCACCCGGCTTATCTGAATTATTTTGGTCATTTTGTTCTTCATTCGTTTCTGGGCTTAATGTCTCTTTAAACCAAAGTCCTAAATAACTACCGCTGTCCTCTTCTTCAGTTTCGGAATCTTCTGAACATGAAAATGTATCATTAAAATATGTAGTTGAATCACTGTAACTGATCGGTTCACCATCGTTTGGATTTTTATTAGCTCGTTTCAAAGTACATGCTTTTCGATAGGAAATCGTTGCTAAAAATGTTAGCAACTGTTGTAAAGTGGCACAGTTTAACACACGAATAATGCGCTGCAATGACGTATATTGACCCAAAATATCGAAATTAGCTGGTTCAGGAATTACATTTCCTATATCTTCACCAGATCTAGACTCGATTTTTAAATCTTCGATTAGTTCGGTTAACAGAGTTAGACTGTGGCTTGCGATTGCCGCGTTTAGTACGCCGAATCCTTGTTGGAATTTAAATAAATTAACTCGTGTCGATGGTGTTTGCTGTTGTGGTTGATCTGCAGTTTTTGATGGACTTTTTCCTTTGATCTCATCATTTGCTGGTTGAATTTTAATTGCACCACTACCTGATACCCCCATGGCACCTTGAATACCGGATATTAAAAGCCATGCGCCCATGCATAAATGGTTTTGATAGATATAACTTCGGGTAGAGCTTTTCAATATATTCCCGACTGTGGTAAATATTTCTAATGCTTTATCCACAATGGTTCTGGCATAGTCTTCCGTTGTTTCTTCATTTTCTTTTGACGATGTATTGTATCCCCCAGAAGATTGTTGTTGTAATTGAGATGTTGATGATTTTTGTGAGCTGGAGCCTGACATGTTTAAAACACTCAATGAAATTGAGGTCAATACTCCACAATATAGGGCGGACATTGCACATTTTGATAACTGCGTAATTTTTGTTGGTGTTAATGGTTCAATTATTGGCAATGACAATGCTAGTGATAGCAACGATATATCCGAGGACATTTGAATTAATACATTTTTAATAACGGTTGCTTCAGACATTGTTACTGGTAGATAAAGAGGTTTGCCCTGAATGGCACTTTCCTCATATTTTTGACGGTATCTTGATAAAATTGGTAATGCGGTGCAAACATTTAAAATTGTCTCACCAGCATTATTTAATTGTAGAGAGTTCTTGTTAGCACTTATGAAAATGGGCTAGAAATAAATATGCAATAAAAAATAATATGCAAAATGAATACAATTAGTTAGGGGCAATGGTTAAAATCGAATTAAGATGGGGACAAAAAGGTAGTAGTAATTTATTTTTGATGAAAATTCAAGAAAATCCAATTTTACAAACGTCAAATAACGAATGAAATATTATCACAAAGCTAATACCATTCAACGATTCGGTTCCAAATACATGCTCAATGACGTCATTACACTTAATTATGTTCTAAATATTAATTTAGCAAAATGATGAAATACTTAAATTCACTTACAGTGCAATCGCTGGTCTCCTCGTTCATAGGCGCCCATGTTAGATTAGCCCCACCTAATGGGGTCGTTAATTGTTGAAGTATGACGGTGGACAAATCCGATCTTGACCTTTTTAATTCTGTCTTCGGACTCTCTTTCTCTCCACCGGCCACATTCGATTTACTGTGTTCTGGTTGTTTCGCATTTTTTAATAGCGACTGCATGATGTTCTGATCAAAAGTTGGAATGTGAGCTTTTCCCTCACACATACTTTTTAATGGATACAATAATTGTTTGGTATCAACGTTTGATGTGCTCGTTACACGATTCAATATGAAACGGATCAATATATTGCATGCCTCAATGACTTGGGGCATTTGAGTTTGGCTAACTGCAAATAGGGGAAAAACCGAAATGCGTGCATTTATTATTAGACTGGAAAACAAAGAAAAAATCAATATGGTGCGCAGTACTTACCATTACTACATTGTGAAGATATAGAATCAGCTGCAAGCTGTACAAATGATTTGTAGAATGGTTCATATGCCTCATCATGTTCAATAATCTCGTATTCACTAGAAATAAATTATGAGCAATAACAAAATTTTAGAAAAAATATCAATGACGTCGCAAAATGAAAAATTTTCAGCGGCCATATTTGCGACCGAAAAATATTTTCAATTCACATTATTAACAAATACAACCTATTTAAACTAGCATAAATATAATAGTTACCTTCGTAAGATTGCTTTTATTATATTTGTAATATCATTTTTTTGAAAATCACTATTATTTGTATTTAATAATGGTTTAATAACAGACGGCCAGTCAACACCACCACTATGGGCAGCCATCTTCGATAGAATGAAAATTGAAAAAATTGAATTTGACAGCTAATTTTTTTTAACGAAAATGGCCACCATCAAATGTTTTTTTAACGAAACAGCTGATCTTTGTTTACAAACTATTTTCTTTAATTTAAAGAAAAATAGCAATAAATGATAATAAATCTGGTAATTTTATCAAATAATTTTATAAAATCTTTCGTTATACATTATTTCCGGCTAATGTCACGGTTTTAATAAAATTCGATATTATTATTCGATCAAGTCACTGAACTTAAAATGACAGATGTCAACCAACCATTGATAACAAGTTTGTTTAAAGGCAAATAATAATTAAAATAAAAATTCGAAGTGACCAAACAGAATGAGTGACGAAAATACTCTTTTCATAAGGATATGTCAGGAAGGCCATGCTAACGGTTTAGCACTTAATAAAGATTGTACACATATTGCAGTCGCTGGAAGAAGCCTACTTAAAGTGTTCTCAATCGATCCAGATGGATTTACGGAAGTGTGTAATATGCGCGGTGGCAAAAACCAAAATCTAAGCTATTCCTCAAATGATGTGGCCTGGAGTACACTGGATAATAATATATTAGCTACAGCTGCCACAAACGGGGTTGTTTCAGTATGGGACCTCTCAAGGTTCGGTCGACAAAAACAGCTGATGACTTATAATGAACATGAGAGGACTGCACATACTGTCACATTCCATAGTACCGAGCCTTATCTACTTTCAGGCTCACAGGATGGTACTATTAAACGATTTGATCTTAAAAATGAGAAATATGTCACAACTTACTGCAGCAATTCAGAAAGTGTACGTGATGTAAAATTTAATCCAAATTCTCCAAATACGTTCGCTGCAGTATCGGAAAATGGAACCGTGCAGCTATGGGATATTCGACGCTCCGATAAATGTATATTACAATTTACAGCGCACAGTGGTCCTATATACACTTGCGACTGGCATAGTACACAGCCTTGGCTGGCAACCGGTAGCCGTGATAAACAAATCAAAGTTTGGAACATGGGAGTTAAACCATCTCTTGAATATACCATTCATACGATCGCGGTAGTTGGCCGTGTAAAATGGCGTCCTGAATTTACCTACCATATAGCGAGTTGCTCTTTAGTGGTTGACTATAGCATTCATATTTGGGATGTTCGTCGGCCATACATACCTTTTGCCTCTTTCAATGAACACTCTAATGTTACAACAGGAATAACGTGGAAAGGAACCGATCCATATGTGCTTCTTTCGACCAGTAAAGATTCAACAATTTACAAACACGTATTTAAAGACGCAACAAAACCATCAGCGAAAGCAAATCCACAAGGGGTAAGCTTAAATTATAAAGGAGATTTACTTTATTCATACAAAGTTAAAGTAGCACCATCCCAGGCCACCACCAACAACAATTCACGGACTCCATTTAACAAACTAAAACATCAACAATCCAATGATCAGTTTCATTTAGCCAAGTCGCAGCTTTTGAACTTTTACCCAACAATTACACCTAGTGGACAAATCAGTCCTTCTAAAGATTTAGATCGTACTAATTTGTACAAGGATTTTTTGTTTCTTAAAAATTGTGCCAAAAACTACATGCTTAGTAATAAACCACTGCCTGAAATTTGTGAACATAATTCTGAAATCGCTAGGAAATATGGTAAATACGATGTTAGTTTGCTGTGGAAGTTTATAAAAAAACTTTACTCAACTTCAAAACGTTCGAATTCAAATTCTGAGCAGCGAAACATTAATGCAAATCAAAATCTGCTAGTCAATCGGCTAATAAGTCAAAATCAAGAGGATAAAATTGGAGGTACGGATGAAGAGCTTTTGCTTAATGGCAACAAAATCGATGAAGCCAAACAACTAGATTTTAAACACCCAAAAAGTGGTGAGTTTAAACATGCCGGTGGGTCATGTAGAAATACATTTCCATCATCTCAAGCAATTACCGAACCATACGGCGATTGTATATTTGGCGAGACCGAACTCACCATTAACAATATGGACTGTGTAAAAAGTCTTCGAAATGGATTTTTATATACAGGGCCGCATGATTTGTGTAAAGGATGGTCTCTTCCAAATTCAACAATAATCGGCCACGATCTACAACCATCACGGCCGCATGAGTTGACGCCTGATCATACACAAGAGCTAATTCAAACATCTGAGCCGCCAACTATTTTAAAAATTATAACTCAACCTGGCATTCCCCAATGGGAACCTCACCAAGTACTAGCAGACTGTTTAACATTACAAACTGAGGTTGGGGATGTTCAAACTTCGGTAAGCATATTAATTGCGTTAGGCGAACGTCGTTGTGATTTACCAATAGACGACTACACATATGAAAGTTGGTTACTATCGTACATTGACTTACTTCATCGTCACCAGTTGTGGAGCGAAGCAGCCGAAATTACTAAATTATCATGGATTCGTAGTGTAAATGACATAAACGAGCAATCAACAGCCGTGCATACCAATTGTGGTGGTTGTGGACGACCACTTCAAGGATCAGCTGGGTGGTATTGCTATAAATGTAAATCAGCTGAAAGTTCAAAATGTAGTGTTTGTCATTTGGTTGTACGTGGTTTATATGCATGGTGTCAAGGATGTTCACATGGAGGCCATTTGGAACATATGAAACAATGGTTTCTAAACCATTCAAAATGTCCTAAATGTGGTCATTTGTGTGAATATGAATAGCATTTTATAGGGAAATATTTCATTTCAATTGTCAAATACATAAATATGTACTTTATTTAAAAAAATAAAAATAACGATTTTTAAATTTTGTAAATTGCTAACTTCATTCTTTAACGATATTATTCGTATTTTGTCATTAGTTTGTTTAAAACTTTATAACGTGCTAGTGGATCTATCATAGGCATATCGTGCTACTAATCTAAATTTAAAGATTAGAAAAACAAAAATTTTCGTGGCCAAATGCCTTTATTACGATTGCCGTTAGTAAATGAAATGCTTAATATGGCACAAAAAGGTACAAAGACGTCAAAGTGAGTATTAAATACAATAAAATATAATTGAAGATTGTCTGATTACAAGGATTCGATTTACACAATAAATCCAGAACTAATTATGTTAACTGTTAAATGTATTACTATATAGCTATGTGATAATTATGTTATATGTATAGACATAAATATTAATTCGATGATGTTGTTATATTAGCTGTGTTGGTTTCACAAAACCGAAAAAGATTACAACAACAATTGCATTGTATAAAGTCGAATCGGCTTTATTTGTAAGCCTTTGGTGGCCATGGTTAATGCAAATATACTCAGGTTAGAGTTAACACAGTCTTATCCACCCACCAATTGTTATTATTTAAGTTTCACGTCACCTAGACTTGTAAAACACGAAAATGTTCAACATCCGAAGTGATCCACTACTGTCCTGAATCGTTATTTTTTAGGGCATTATACACAAAAGAAAATATATTAACTCAAACTAATTCAACTATTTTTTTATATAAGGTTTTTTCATTTTACGAAAGCGTGCCGCTTGTTACTCATTTTTATTGTCTTATCTACCACGTTTTGTGCAATACTAATTTTTTCTCGGTTCATATGCCAACGAGACATTTTTAGTTTTTCTTTATGGGCTACGCACCGCTAATGCGACAGCTGCTGCGCCCTGTAAAACTCGCTTAGCTTTACCAAAGCAACACAGCTTTTAATAGCAATCTACGTTGTAAATTCCTACTCCTGCAGAGACGCATCCAGCGACAAAAATTAAAAATTTTACAAAATAATTTTATTATTAAAATTATCAAATTTTTTTATTATAATATATAATTTTTATAAATTATTTACAAAACATTAGAAATGAAATTATGTATAAAAAAAAATCTTAAAAAATATCACTTTATTACGTTTCTAAACTAAATTTACTTCGTGTTTGTGTTCCGGTCACATCAACTTTATAATTTCCTGAACATTGTGAATCGGCAACACTCCGGCCATCACCTTCATCGCGACGCAAAAGCTCAGAAAAAGGACTACCGTTATTGTTTGATGGTCGGTTTTTTGTTGACATTAATGTGGATGACGATTGATTATCCGAATTTTGTGATGAGGCCGACGACGATAACGTTTGATTATTTATCATTACAATATTACCGCTATTGGCCGCTGCTACGGCAGCATTTTTAATTTTTTGTCTTTCTAAAATGTCAGCTGTGGTCAAATCGCTGGCTTTAAGTATATTCGTTGTAACATTACTTAGCCATGGTTTTGATGATGACTTTTTTGATATAAGGGGTAATGTTGTCTGTTTTGATGTTTCTCTACAATTACACAAGAGATCGGCAGTACTCTGATGGCAACGATCACATGTATTATTTCCGGACGATGTAACTTGGCCTGAATTTAATTCAATATCTGATACAGCGTCTGCTAAGCTTCCGGTTGCTTGAGCAATTAATTTACTCTCACTCTCATCATAATTTGTACTTAATAATAATTTTGATAATGGCGGTGCCAATCCTAATCCTAAATTTCGCTCGTGGTACACATCCGATATGGTTGGTGTCATTTCACGATTCATGTGTCTTATAAATGATTCCTGAATAGTTTTACTATGATGGTTAATATTTTTTAATTCTTTCGATTGGGTTGATTTGACCAAAGCTAATTCTTTTTTAACTTCCATTAATTGACTTGCGGCATCATTACCATCGACAGGCGAAAAGTATAGATTATTACTATTCAAATTCAATGGAGTTTCTTCGTCTGGTGGTATTTGTAGTGGTTTTCTTTGATTCATTGAACTATTGGTGGCTGTTTGTACTGTCACTTGGTTCGATGATATTTCAGTTCTTACACTTAATCGATCCATTAATATTTGATCGGTTATTTTACGTACCATTATTTGTTGAGATGATTTTAGTTTCGGTCGATTTTGCATCGTGTTTAGTTTAACATTTGGAATATCAAAACCACGTTCAAACTCTGAGTCCGAACTTGTTGATTCAAGTGTATTGCCACTATTACGAGTTGCGTTATTTAATTGTAAATTATTATAGACTGGTCCTAGTGGAGCCAAAGGACGAAGACTGTCTACTAATGGCATTGTTTGAATAGACGGTGGGAGATGTGGAAGTGTTTGAGATTGATGTGCTCTTCGTAATACTGTCGCGTGGCCTGAACCTTCCCAATCAGTTGTTGAACTAGCAGAACTTGAGCTATCCGGTCGATGATTGTTTTGTACAATTAAATTCGTCATATCAGCTAAAGAATTATCAGATAGGAAGTTTGAATTTGGTTGCATTGTTGATGTGTTAGAGTATAAATTTCGTATACGCGTTTGATGGGCTAAAGTTAATGAGACATTATTGTCAATATTTTGTATTGTTACTGGAGGACTTGGTGTAAATGCTGCATCACTTTCACCACCTCCTCCAGGCCTTGAGACTTTTACAGGACCTCTTAAACTTGAATAACTAAGGCCTTTTGGTATGGTACCATTCGAGTTTAATGTATAAGAAGTGTATCCATCAGAGAGTTCACTATCTGTTGTGTTAGCTAAACTTGTATCTAAATTATTATTTGACGACAACGTTGACGTTTGTGGAGGATCTGATGCATCATTTCTACCGCCATCTGGTTCTCCACGTCGTCGTACATAAGAAATAAATGCCCCGCCGGTTGTTGGAAGAGGTGCTCTTCTTATTGGAAGCGGTGGTCTATGTAAATTCATCGTTATTTGCGATTTAATCGTTCCAGAAGGTGAAATGCTTTGTTGCCCGGAATTTTGTGATGGCCCCACAATCGAGTTGGATGATGTTGTTTGGCCATCTGGTCTAACATCTTCGTTAAGAGACTCCGAGCTACTACTGGAATCTATACCCAAACTTTTTGGTGCTTCTTGTGTATCTAAAATTATCAATATTTTATAAATAACATATTACGTAGAAAAGATTAACATTTCTATTTACCAAAAAGGGCAAGTAGCGCTTGTAATACAAACTGACAATTTCTTCGATTAGCCTGCTTCCCAGTTCGTAACGTTACTTGATCTTGGCCAACTTCCATCAAATCAAAACCTAATGATGCTAACAACTCGTGACATCCTGATACACGCCATAATCTGTGTTGGATAAGGATTTATGTATATGTAGTAGTTTATTTATTAAAAATAATTTTTGATATAATCGTACCTGACACTTAATGGAATATCTATGCTTGTATCTATTTCGGGTGACCCCTTAGGTGGAAATTGGGCTAAAACTGTTCTCATTACTGAAATTATGTCATCTGCAATTTCGCAGCTAGCCACCAATTTTGATAATGCGTGAATTGTAGTTGGCGAAAGTGCTAAAAGTAATACATTGTTTATTTATATGATTTAAATTTACTTATTTAATTTTTTGTTACCTAAGAGAGCTTGCAAGCTAGCAGAACACTGAGATAGGCGATCTTCAGGATCAGATTGTGGAAAAAACACACTCGATGGGATACCATTGGCTGCTGGCTCAAATCTAATGTCAAATTATACAATTATTTATAGTTTTACTGTTGTAGTTGTTTAAACAATAAATTTACCTAAATCCTACAGCCATTAAAAGATCTCGCCATCCAACAACTGATCCAGCTTTATTCTCTATACTTTTTTGGGTTGTGTACATTGCATTTTTCTGTCCACGGTGAATACGCTGCAAACTCTTTTCAACTAGGTGTAAACAGACTCGTAAAGCATCGCGACATTTATCTGGTGTTCGCATCAATTCACAAAGTGCTTGTCCGATCAAAGCAACCTTATTTGATAGTCTTACATTACCACCAATCAAAATAAAACCTGCCCAATTGGCAGGATGTGCAAAATGTTTTGTATGTTGAACCGTTTGCATTGCCTCTGCCAAAGCTCTAGCTGCTCGTGCACCTTGCAATAGTGCAGAATAAAATGCTCGCAATAATATTTTGGCGGCGGTTTCTGGCACCGGCCAAAGTGATATTAACACAGCACTAGCACCAGCATATAACCAACTTCCTGCTAAGTTAGCTACTCCCGCCCCACTAATAGGCTCCATAGAGTGATACGAACTCAACACAACCAATTTTGCATTTAATTTCAATCCTAATAAATCAGCAGCACTCAATATGAAGTCTGATAATGGAGGAATTTCCATATTATTGGTTGTAAAATCATTCGAATCTTCATCATTTTCAATTTCGCTCGATGAATTAGGATAGAATCGTTTTTGAGATTGTGAATCCAAAACATCACCAGGACTAAGTACAACTGCCCCTAGTTTCCAGCTTACGTTAGCAGCAAAATGTAAACATTCTGCTGTTGGTAGTTCTGATGTAACCGATTCCTTTGTTGCATTAGATCCAATTAAAAACTTAGCATGGAGCATATCAGCAACCATCGCGGCTTCTTGTAATGACGCGGGTGATTCTGACCATCCCCAAGTTTCTGATAAAGATGTTGGAATTCTTGGCCCACCTACAACCAGCGCACTGTTTAAACTTTCATCTTGATCGCGATTCTTGGTTCGACTTTTTTGTTTTAATGTGTGTAATGATGGAACTGTCAGCAAACTGCAACGTTCTGACAGATATTCCCCGCCATCCTGTCCACTTCTCAAAACAGCAAATGGTACTAAATATAATTCATTTTCAAGCACTAAAATTAATTCCCTTCTTCCAACACGAGCAGCTAAAAATAACAAAAAATCGTTTAAAACTTTGGACAGCAAAAATATGAATAAAAATAATCTTACTTGCAGCGCTTGTGGGCAGTAAATCTTCAAACGGAGCCAACAGCAAATTGTACAAAGAATGAAGACAACTTGGTCCTTGCCATGGCGGAACAATTGGAGCCCGTCGTGATCTGGTCGATCCTTGGAGGCTTCCAATTGATCTCGTTGATCCTTGTAGACTGGCAACCGATCCACCAACGCTACCCAAACTAAACAAAGAGCTGAGCGAATAATTACTCGAATTCATTAAATGATTTCGATTAACCATTCTTAAAAATCCTGCTCTCTCGTTCGTAAAATCATCAAGCAAATTTTCCGTTGACGATGATTTCCAACCGGTTGTGTCAATCTCTTGTAACAAATTTCCAGAATTAACACCTAAACTGTCACGTACCATGTTTACATATCGCTCAAAAAGGCTAAGTGTTTCATCATTTCGTATCATGCAATTTCCATGCAGTTGAAGTGTAGTCTCATTAATTTTGGTTGTATGGAATCGTACGATTCGTTTCTGTGGTTGCAGGAACCAAGCATACAATTCATCGCCAGCCAAACTGAAGTAAATTATATTCGTTTTACTTTTGTTAACTGTTTCGAAAATACTTTCACTACATGTGATCATATTTTTACGGTTTTGGTTTATATGTGCGGTACCATCTATACTAGTTCGAGCTCGACATCGTTCCGCGGCAACTAAAGCTTCTTCACTTCTGCCCATTGATACCAAAATTTGTTGTAAAGCATGATAACATGCTGTTTGTAGATCGAATAATGATGTACGTGCTTCCGGCGAACGTTGATCACACCGCACTGATTCTAATATTTGTGCAGCCGTCTCTAATTGTGATCGAGCATTTTCGTTATCACCCGACGCTCGTAATGCTAATCCTAAACGATGGCGTATTTTTGATTCTTCTTCGGTTTTGTTTAATGATTGCGTTATCGCTAATCCTTGACTTAAAAAGTTTATGGCTTGTGGTATCTGGTTCATCGTATGGAGTACACGACCGAGAGCTCCACATGCAGATGCTTTGGCTAATCTATCCGTTGTAAGAGATAACTGTTTTTCTAAAAAACGTACAGCTTCAGGATAGTTTGATAAGGATTCATAAACTGACCCCAGATTACCACATGCTCGTGCTTTTAACCCAATTAGAGATATATTTTCACATAATTCTAAATCCATTTTATGCAGTCTTAGTGCCTCTGGTAAATCACCCATCGCTTGGAATACATTGCCTAAACTACTTGTAGAATCTGAGGTTGCTACTTGATCACCCAGTTCACGTGCAATATCCCTTTGGTGTTCAAGACAGTTTACAGCTTGCTCGTAATTTCCTAGTGCATTATGTATATTTCCGAGGTCCCCATAAGCTGCAGCTTTTGCTTCAAGGCTACCTAATTCATGGGCGACTACCAGTCGTTTTTCTAAACACACTAACGATTCTTGTAAATTTCCTAATATCCTATGACTATGGCCTAAACCTCGATATGCCCTTTCTTGATCACGATACGATTGTAATGCTGTTGCTAGCTGCAAATGGCGTTCATGGCATTTTATAGCTTCTTCGTAATCTCCTAGAGCATCATAGCAATCTCCTAAGTGTCCTAATGCTCGGGCACGATCATGTTGGGCGGTTGAACTACTAACTTGCTCTAATGTACCCAATTGTTGTTCCAAATAGCCAATAGCATCTTCATAATGACCCATGTTTAGTCTGGCAATACCCAGATTACCAAACGCCTGTGCTTCAATTGACGAATCTTGCAGTTCTTGTGCTCTTTCCAATTGTTCTTGATAACATTTTACTGCATGAGTATAGTTACCAAGCGCCATATGAACAGCACCTAAATGGCCATGAGCACGACATTCGCCTAATAAATCACTCATTTCTTGTCTAAGTGTTAATTCCTGTGTATGATATCCCAAGGCTTTGTCAAATTTTTTAAGGAGTCTATGTGCTAAGCCTAATGCACCACATGCTGCTGCTTCCATAGTTCGTTCTCTTGTTTGTCGTGCCAATCCTAACTGCCTGTGATACATTTTTACAGCTTCTTCTATGTCTCCCATTCGAATTAATACATCACCAATATTACCCAAAGCTCGAAATTTCCCAGGTAAGTGATTTGTCATATGTGTTACTGCTAAGAAATATTTTTGACATTCTAGTGCCGCGCTTGTGTTGCCCAGCGCTAAGTGAGCTAGTCCTAAATTACAATAGGCTCGTCCCATATTCATTTTATCTTGCAGATCCTTTGCTAGAGCCAAATCTTGGTCATAATATCGTACCGCTTCTCGATAATTGCCGAGACAGTAATGTGCATATCCTAAAAAATGACACGCTTTAGCTTCAGCTGCCACATCTCCTAGTTCTTGAGACAGCATTAAATATTGTTCATAAAATGGAACTGCTTGAGAAAATTCCTGGCGGGAACTGAGACAGTTTCCTAAATTTAGTAACGCACATGCTTCACCTGCAGTGTCTTTTAATTCTCGTGCAATATTTAAATGAGCGCGGTAGTGCATCAGTGCCATGTCATGTGCCCCAAGAGCTTGATATGCAACTGCTAAATTTCCATGAGTTGATGCTTCTGCACTTCGATCATGAACTTCCTTACTAATGGTTAGTTCTTGTTTGTGATATTTTATTGCTGCTTCATAAAGGCCAGCCGTTGAATATGCGTTGCCGATGTTGCCATATGCTCGGCCCATTCCAGCTTTATCCTGTAATTGCCGTGCAATTGTTAAATGTGCTTGATGTAATTTTAAAGCTGCGTCGTGTTCTCCAAGTAATTGATATACGATTCCTAAATTTGAGCATGCTCTACCTTCGCCTACTTTATCACGAGCGGCTAAGGCCATTTCTAATTGTTTTTCATGCCATCGTTTTGCTTGAACAAAATCGCCACCACATCTTGCCGCATGGCCTAGTCCTGCATAGGCTCTTGCTTCAATGGCACGATCACCTAATTGTTGAGCTATACGTAATACTTGCTCATGATACGTTATGGCTTGAGCAAAGTTCCGTCTATAATGATGACTTGATCCTAAATTACTGTAAGCTCTTGCTTCTTCCACGTGATTACTTAGTTTTCTTGCTAGTCTTAAATGTTGCATGTGACAATCAACGGCTGAATCAAATTCACCCATTGCCAAATATACAGCTCCTACATTACCAATTTCTCGTGCTTCTTGCAGTCTATCACCCATTTGCTTAACCAGTTGGACACATTGTTTATGTGACGCTAATGCATTCGGATAGTCACCAATTGCAGTATAAACATGACCAAGTGATGTTAATGCGGCGGCGGCGGCTTGTGTATCTTTACATTTCATAGCGAGCACCAATTGGTATCGATGAGCTGTAAGTGCCTCTTTGTATGAACCTTGACTAAAGTATGCACTGCCCAAATTCCCATGGGCACGACATTCTCCTGCTGTATCTCCTAAACTTTTTGCCACGGCCAAATCTTGCTGCATATAACCTATCGCTTTGTCTAGTTGATTTAGTGCCCAATGTGCTGAACTAAGCGCACTAAATACAGAGCCGCGTAATTTTAATGAACATGAACCTATACGAAGAGCTGCCTCTAAGACAGTAACCGCCGAATGATACAATCCAGCTTGCAGCAGTTCTTGACCCACAACCGATATGACTACAAATGGCGACTGATCTAGTTTCATAGCACGTAACTGTTGAAATGTTGGGTCTAGCGCATGCCGTAATGGACTTTTGATTGATGCCTCCAGTAAACCAGCCAATAGTTGTTTGTTATTGGGATCTTGTGCTAAACCCGAACTAAACGCAGCTAAAGCTTCACCATATCGTCCCAGGCATTGAAGTGCTACACCTTGCCGAAAATATGCTTTAGGCCATTGTGGACATAACTCTCTAGCTTTGGTTGCATCTTGCAGCGCAAGAGCAAATTGACCTTGTTTCAGTCGAGCTGCTGAACGATTACTGTACAATATATGATTACCGGGATCAAGCGATAGGGCATCAGTATATAGCTGAACGGCGGTTTGAAAATCACCATTTTGGCAAGCGGTATTTGATTGTCGTACCTTTTCCAAAAATAGAGTACGATTAGCGGCAGGCAGTTCCGGAGTTCCGTCAGGTTCATTCTGAAAATAAAATTAAATAAAAAATTAGTATAAGATGATTTTTCTACAGATATGCTTAAATTTATAAGTTAGAAATAATAATTCTTTATGACTAAGTTCTTATCAGTAAAAATGAATAATCAAATCAAGATTTTATTAAATTTCATAAAATAATCACGTAACATTACACCTTCGTTAAAAAAAATTAATATATGTGTGTGTGTATATATAAAGTCAAATGAGAAAAACAAATTTTGTTTTTGTTTTTTATTTTTTGTCGGTGTCAGTTGAATGATCGTCAATCTATGATAACATTTCAACTTTAACAATGATTTTTGGTTCAACATCACACATTCTTTCATTTACATTTCACCTTCTCAATATTCCTGTTAATATTCTTGTTAGTTTTTTTTACATGTACATTAATACGAGAATCATATTATATTTAAAAAGAATCAAGATTGTGATGTAAAATTTTAACCGCCATGGAATCACCGGAAGTTGAAATTATCCATAATCTCTACTGTAAAATAAACAATAATAAAATGTTTTCTAACCAAAATGCGTCCCTTTATAATTTCTTTAAAAAAAAATATTAAAAAACAAAATTGTTTGGAAAAAAGAACAGAAATATTATACTTCTTAGATTCTTGTTTTTTTTTTTTTTTTTTAATAATTGGCCGACCCTCAAACAGCACGATTTAGTTTTGTTACTTATTTTTAAAATTCATTATTCCCACGTTTCCTTCTGCTATCATTTTTCGCGAAATATTTTTTTTTTACATTTCATTTTTCCTTCATCTTAAGTTTTCTTAACCATTATATACTTATATATATATAGAGAGAGAGATTATGTACTCGTATACGTATGTATATATATATATATATATATATATATATATATATATATATATATATATATATATATATATATATATATAACACAAATGAAGCTAGTAAAAAGAGTTATGCACATCACAGAACAGTTAAAATAAAGAGCTGCCATGAAAAATTATGAATTAAATTTTTACATTTCTGCATTGTACATAGGATAGCTATGCACATAATATAAAATATAATCATATATACATATATATATATATATATATATATATATATATATTATATAAAAGTAAGTAGTACTTTATTTGCAACTTAGAGAAGGAATGGAAACCCATTGCTTTTCTAAAAGAAAAATGTTTTAATTTTTTTCTTCAAAATAAATGATTGAATGTCTTAATTTAAGAGTAAGAAATAATATATAGTAAATTGTAATATTAAATTGATTGGTAACTATTATTTATTGAAAATTCTTTATAAAATTAAAGATGTATAAATACAGATACTTTTAAATTATTTAGCATCACGCGAAAACGAATCATAAAATAGGTTAGAGTTTGTTAATCTTATTGATAGATCTTTTCACTTAGCTTTTTCTATATATATATATACAATAATATACTCATATATAATATAGCTATATGTACATAATATATATTTTCTTCTGTTAGTCATTAATTATCTTTTGCCATCCAACTATTTATTGACAGCTAAGAAACAACAAGTGGTTTTATTTGTAATGGAATATAATATATAATTGTATTTTAGATATTTACACATAGTTGCCAAATAGGGCGGTTGCTTTTGTGGGGGTTGTGTTTTAAGTATAAAATTGTTGGAAATGGACAAAATATTTTGAAATTTGTTATATAAAATTTTTAACCTTTATTACCGTTTTATTAACTGATTAAGGATTATAAACTGTTTAAGCCGTTAATCCTTTTTTTTGTTTATTAAGTTGTGTGTGAAAATTCTCATAATGGCAAATAGTGATAATTCAAATGAATTTCAAGTTGTTATTAATAACAAGAAAAGAAAACCTCATGCGGGCACAAATAATGGTGCCGTAAAATGCTCGTATTGCAGAGCCTGTGGATAAGGCAAAAACCCCTTCCATCATTGTGGACTACAAGATGGAGGAGGTCTAGTCATTGCTTGCAAAATGCACAAGCTTCATCGGGATCACAAATTTTATAGCCAAAATTTTTAATCGCACCGGACCAGTGCGATTAAATGCAAAAAACTAGAATCAACATCAACGGTTGACCCAATATCTGGGAAGACTTTCGCACCAGTTTCACTCGTTCACTCCCGAAAGTGAACGATAATACGCGAACCGTAATTCTCGGCCTTTATCAAGTAGAGACCGAGACTGTGAAGTTGGCTATCACAAACGCGGGAGTTTCAGTCAAATCAGTGGCAAACCGCAAAATCAAATCAAATATACCGTTGTTTGTTGCGCTTTTTGCCAGAGGGACAACGAACATCAAGGAGCTCGAAGAGAAAGGTGGGTTGCTGTGTAACTGCATAGTTACATGGCAAACTTTTTCACCAGTAGTCAAGGAGTACACACAGTGCCTCAATTGCCAACAATACAGGCATGCAGCGTCAAACTGCCACCTTACTATTAACAGCAAAATGCGTCAACTGCAACGGAGATCACGTGGCAAACTACAAAGGATGTCGTGCCTATCAACGATATAAAAGCGCGAGAGTCAAACAACGAGAGGAAACAGTGGTTACACCTAAACCAGCATTATATGTACGAGCTCCGGCACCACCTGTTATTTTTTGGAAAACGACTAAACTAGCATCAAAACCAGAACATAAACCTCTTGAAAAGCCACCAACGGCTACGCCCAAACAGCCAGAACCAACAACAGGAAACATTTTTGCAGAATTAAAGGCGCAAAAAAAATTTAAAAAAAACCTTGTTCCATAATTCCTAAAAAAGTGGAGTTCGAAAACTTCATCCAAATCCATCAACCAAGAATAATTATGCTCGCGGAAACATGGCTTGGACAGGATAAGAACTTTACTCTGTCCAGCTACAATATTCACAGGTATGATAGAGCACTTATTAATCCAAATACTAATAATATAACAAATGGTGGTGGAGTAGCTATACTAATCCATAAATCATTTAAGAAATAGAATCATCTTCAATTAAACTTACTTCTGGTGATGTTATTCATCCACCAGAACTGAGACAAATTCTCAAAAATATCCGTCCAAATAAGGCCTCAGGCCATGATAGTTTGTCACTTCTAATAATCAAAAATCTCCCAAAAAAAAGACATCATGTATCTATTAGCAATATTAAATGTATGCATTCGCCTTTCTTATTTTCAATTAGTTTGGAAATATACCAAAGTTATCCCAATTCGCAAACCAAATAAGCCATCTTCAGATGTGTCCTGTTCTAAAAAAAATCCTTGAACGTACCATTCTCACTAGAATATACTTTCCCTTGTAGAAAGTTTAAAAATTCTAGCTGACCACCAGTTCGGTTTCCGATCGGGTCATTCTGCTCAGCACCAACTCGTTTGACTTAGTGAGCATGTTGCCTTAATGTCAAACATGAATAAATCTACTGGACTTACCATGCTTGATATTGAGAAAGCATTTGATTCAGTCTGGCACGATCCTTTACAAACTCCATTGGATGAACTTTCCAATCTTCATACTTAAAATAATTCAATCATTCCTTCATAAGCGCTCTTTCTATGTTCATATACATGGAGAATCTTCAGGAATACTCGATATCCCATCGGGTGTTCCGCAAGGCTCAATTCTCAGTACAATTCTCTTCAATCTTTTCATCAACGCCCTACCCACACCCAAATTGGGTGTGGGTACGCCATTGGCTATTTTTGCGGACGATACTGCAGTGTTTTCTTCAATCACCAAAGATGGATTTCATCTACTATCCAAAAGATTGGTAGCGGGACTTCTTGAAATTCTACAGTTTTATAAATCCGCATCGTAGAGGAAAATCACAAGGTGGATCTGCTAGAACAGAATACGAAATTATGAAATCCAAAAATATGATGAGGAACATATTCAAGCACCTAGCATCTGCCCAGAGGAATGAACGGGGAAATGCATCAGATCTGCAGTTGACTGTCCACCGAAATATTTAATTAAAAAACATCAATTTGCAAATTACTTTAATACCCTTGGAGATAAGTTTATTGCAGGAGGTGACTACAACACCAAACATATCCAATGTGGCTCAAGGTTAACGTCCTCGAAAGGAAAACAACTGTGGGAATACATGCAAGATGAAAAACTGGATCATAAATATGCTGCCCACCTAACGTACTAGCCAACTGACGCTTAAAATTCCAGGCTTACTGGGCTTTTGTGTAACAAAGGGTACATCTAGATCTTTTGTAATGGCTGAAACGATCATCCCCAGGCAGTGGCAACTACATAGATCACCCAATCTTAAATCAAAATTAAACAAAGCGATAAAAGATCTGAAAATAGCCTTGTTAAAATAATGCGATGAAGAGGTTCAACATTATCTTAATGGACTCACAACGACTAAAGCAACCAATTACTCTTTGTGGAAAGCCACACGTAATCTGAAACAATCTACATTTTCATGCCCACCGATTTGTCTTCCTGATGAAAACTGGGCAAGATGTGATGCAGATAAAGCGAACATATTTGGTCAACATCTTAGTAGAGTATTTACACCTAACGAGCAAATCGGAAATTTTATCTGATGATGCAGGAGCTTCGGAAATCGAGCTAATTAAATAAAATTGACGCCAAGTTCAAAAATAAATCAAGGAAAATATAGATCCAAAAAAAGCAGGAGGGCATGATCTAATCAGCGGAAAAATAATTAAAATCTTCCGGGAAAATTTATCAAACTAATAACGTAAATTTTCAATGATTTAATAAAAACGGGCTACTTTCCCGTAACCTGGAAAACTTCACAAATCATAATGATTCCAAAACCTGGCAAAGATGAAACAAATGTAAGCTCATATCATCCAATCAGTTTACTCCCGACACATTTTAAAAGCTATTCGAAATGATGCTCCTTCAGAAACTTAAGCCAATTCTACATGAGAAAAAAAATAATTCCGGATCATCAATTTGCATTTAGAGAAGAACATGGAACCATGGAGCAAGTTAATAGAGTCGTATCTGAAATCAGGGACGCCCTAGAATAAAAAAAGTACTGCCCTGCAGCGTTTTTGGACATAGCACAGGCTTTCGATAAAGTATGACATGAAAGCCTTACATACAAAATTAAATCACAGTTACTGGAAAGGTTTTATAAAATGATTAAAAATTATTGGCTCAAGCGAAAATTTCTGGTGAAATACAATAGTGCATCCACCAATTTATACGTAACTCATGCAGGTGTTCCACAAGGTAGCGTGTTAGGTCTAATATTATATTTAATCTATATTGCAGACCTATACCAACATCAAACTACGTAAAAGTTTGAACATTAGCAAATGATACAGAAATTCTAGCGACACATCAAAATCCAAAGATAACTTCAAGAAAACTGTAGGATCACTTAGATGAAATAGAAAAATGGCTACCTAAATGGAGAATTAGAGCCAACGAACGTAAATTGGCGCACATTACATTCACACACCGCAAACATCCTGTCCACCTGTTTAATCAAAACGTTAAATATCTCGGCCTACATTTAGATAGTTGGAAAAGTACTTGGAAAAAACATATGAAAACTAAACGTCAACGAATGAAGTTAAGTTGTGTCAAAATGAACTGGTTAATATTCAAACATTCAAACTTAAGCCTGAAGTGTAAGGTTTTGCTGCATAAAATGTTACTTAAACCTATTTGGACATAAGAAGAAAACTCGTTGCTTAGTTGCGACGGTACCTTTTCAATTCAGTGGTGCTGCTAAAAAAATAAACTTAAAATTTGAAAAGAGCTTTACAAGCTAAGGAATTTGAGGAACCTTCTCAGACTAGCAATGAGGTAGACACAATTGCAAGATTGTATACTGATGAAGAAGCCCTAGTAAGAGAAACAGATTAAGTTATAATAAAGAAAAGAAAAAGCACGAAAAGGAAAGACGATTCGTCTCCGGAAAGAGATTCAACCAAACACCCTTCTAAATACTGATGAAGCGGAAATACAACGAAACACATACATGACGAAGTAAAACAGCTAGGAACACCTAAAGAGAGGGCGCCGCCACCAATTACTATTATTGGCATATCCAATTATACCTCTGTGCAAACCATAATAAAATCAGTCACTGATAAAGAATACAGAATTGCATCACTTAACAATGATGTATGGAAAATTAATACGTCAGATTCAAAGACGTATAGAGTTTTGGCTACAAAGCTAAATATACTGATGGCAAGAGTGCTTTACTTATCAAGATACAGCCAAATATCTAGGCATGATACTTGACGCTAAGCTTAAGTGGAAATACAGAAAAATATACTTGCTTATATAGGTAGGAATTGCAAGCATAATACACTGCTGTTATATATAGGCAAATTCTAAAGCCAATATGGACCTACGGTATTCAGCTTTGGAGATGTATCAAGAAGACCAAAGTGAAAATAATACAATCATTTCAAAACAAAGTTTTACGTGGTATCGTAAATGCACCATGGTACGTCAGAAATGGTAATCTCCATAGGGCGACTTAAAGATGAAATACGTCAACGAAGAAATCAGGAAGGACGCGAGGAAACACATACTTTTACTTTATCAACATGAAAATGTTGAGATTCGCTGTAGGATGGATAAAACAAATTTAGTTAGACATCTCCTAAGAACGAGACCGGTAGAACTAAGGCAGCCAGGATAAAATAATCTAATTCGGGACTAAATGGGTTATATCCTACAAAAAGAGAACACCAGATATTAATGATCCATAATGAGCATTGAAATGATTAATCGGAAAATTCAAAGGATTGTGGGTATGTAGTCCTAGGAAGTCGAGGCTGGAGTAAAGAGCAATTGCTAATATTTAAATTCTTTGCCAGGAAATCAAGGCTATAGATAAAAACTCAGCTGATTAAATATAATTATTTAACAAATCAAAAATAATTGCTTCCTTTATTTTTAACTGCTTTAAAAGTAGATATATTTTTAAAATTTTTGCCGGTTCTAAACATAAACCCCATTCTCGCCTTCTTAATGTCTGTACTCAACTTCAATGATTTCAATGAATGACAAATGCAATTTTTTAACAATGATGATATTAATCAAGTGCAAGAGCTCCGATGGAAATATTAATCACTGCATCCAAATTAAAAGTACAGGGTTATTCTGCGAAGTTGCTCTTTTGGAATTAATAAAAGATTAATCATTTTTAGGAAAATGATTAGTTCAATATTTTATGATTTTCATTTAAGTATGGCGGTGAATAAGCCAATAAGTCTCAGTTCCGAATACACCCCTATAGAATAAGCAATAGTATGACTGCCTGACGATATTCACAAACTTAGATTTAACAAGTTGTAAAGTTAACAAAATTAATTTATGATGTTAATCTATTTTCACTAAATAATTAAACTAGACTTCATGTTGAACTTCAAACTAGATGGAATATAATTTAACTATTTTGTATATTAAAATAGAAAAATGTTTTATTTTAATACATTTTTGAAATCACCTGAAGCAAAAATAAAAGTTAATTTAATTTAATATTTTTTTTGTTATAGAATGTGTACACAATTGCATATCATTCATTCATATATACATAAAAACAAAATTATGTTAGCTATATTATATACAAGAAACATACATTTTTTTGCCTTTAGACTATATTTTGTACAATATGTACACTATGACTATTGATTTATATACATATAATAAGAACTATTCAAAACCCATAAATAGTACGGAAAACTTATAGTTAATCAATCCTGAACTGAACATTTTCTGAAACTATTTTGCATCCAGTATATAATATAATCTATAATGCACGAAATAAAAACATAAAATGGCAGTAATATGCAATGACCTTTCACCATGTTTTTTTTGCTTGTTCTATGATTTGTAATATAAATTGACGTATATTAAAATATACATTTTTCCAAAGTACATCTTGAAGAAGAACAACATCAAGTATTTAATTTTTTCTCTTAGAAGAATGTATTCACAGCTTAAAGATGCAAAACAAGAATAATATACCCACAAGGTAATCCCTATAGCAATGGTGCAGTATACATTTATAAATTTGTTAAAACAAAACTATATATGTATGTAAATTCGAGTTATCAAACCTAAATCAATCAAATATTTGATGGAATATATATATATATATATATATATATATATATATATATATATATATATATATATATATATATATATATATATATATATATATACAGGCCCGGCGTGTTATCTTGCGAGGCCGGGTGCTGTCGTTGTTAATTAAAATTAGTTAAACTTTGAAGTATTTGTATAAAGTAATATAGGGTTTTCCAATAAGAGGTTTCATTTTGATATTAAATAAAAACGAGCATTTTTCAAAAGAAATCAATGAATGTTTGTTTCATTGTAAAGAAGAAGGTATGCCATTAACATTTTAAAATGATATCAGCCAAATGGCTGCCACGGATACGCTTGCAGCACCATATCCTTTTCATGAAATTTTCCATGACCAATTCGCACATTTGCAGCTGTATGTCCTCGATAACTTCACGAATTCCATCTTTAAGATCTTGAATCGATTGTGAAGCATTGACATGGATCATATCTTTCACGTGGCCTCAATGAAAAAAGTCTAAAGGTGTTAAATCACAAGATTTTGGTGGCCAATTATGATCAACTCTTCGTGAAAAAAGGTCAGGACCTTTTCTTGCAAAATTGCGATTGTTTCGTTGCTTGTGTGGCACGTAGCGCCGTCTTGCTAAAAAAAGTCGTAAAAATTTATGTGAAAATTCCTTCAAATTTAAATATACTGGACATTTTTTATCCAAAACAAATTACTTTTAATACGGCATAATAAAAGTAAAACAAATTTTAGACTGGAGCAAAACGCTCTATAATAAAAGCCAAACTAATCGCGTAGCACACGCCGATATATAAAAAAAATAAATAAATTTCTCGATCTGCTGTGGTGTTAAATAAAAATTCGTTGCTTACAACTACCATTACAGATATTTATCAATACAGAACGCACACTACAATATGTCTTTAAAAATTTGAGCATAATTTTCTCAAATTTTTCAAAAAGTAACACACACTACTTTAAAACTGTGAGCATATTATTTTCTATCTATTTTATAAACAGACATATTGTCAATCTGTCATTCGTATTTCATATCACATAGGAAAACCTTACATAAAAATATTTAAAAATAATTTTAAAAAAGTTGGACTTTTAATTTGAATTATAATATTTAATTCATACATAAATTGTATTTTTTTTAAATCCAAATTTACATTATGTTTAATCATTTGTAATATTTTTGTTTATTTCACTCAAAACCATCTTTACTACAAGCCGTATTCATTGCATACTAATGCTATATAATCATATACACATGAGAATGTATTGGAACTAAAAAACGTGTCGATAATTGATTTAGAATATAGTGTAAAATAAAATAAACTGTCCATACTATATAAAACAAAAGAGAGTAAAAAGTGTCAAAAAAAATTTAAAAAGCAAAATTGATGTTATCTCTTCCCTATACAAAATACAAATAACAAAAAAGAGACGAAAACATAATTATCCATACACATTAAATAGTGTGCGTAACTGAGAGATAAAAATGGTAAATAGTGGTAGGAGGAATGAGAAAATTAAACATTTTTTGGTATGCATTTTCATAGCACCAATACCTTCAATTGTGTATATAGGTTTTGTTTAGCTGTGTCAACGAAAGTTACAAGAAGGCTTGTATAATAGAGAGGGTTTTAAAAAAACATAAATTACAAAAACAATTCTATTGCATTTATTATTATATTCTACTAAAATTTCACATAAACATACGTAGAAAAATATTAAAAAAATGAAGTTCATGTCATTTTAATTTAAAAATATTGATATAATTACTGAATATAATTGATTGAGATTTATATATGATATATTTAAAGATTTGGGTTAAATATAGATATAAAAAAAATTGAGGTTATGAATGACTCAATCCGAAAATGCTAGTAGAAAAAAAAACATATTTTACATTTTATATATTAAGCTCAGTTAAAAATTTGTCTGATCATTGCGGCTTTGTTATATAGGAGGCTCTGGTTAGATTTTGGTAGAGTGGATTCATCGTAAAGCGATTTAATCAAAGTGCGAGCCCATCGTAAAGCTGAGGCTATCGTAAAGCTGAGGTATATATATATATATATATATATATATATATATATATATATATATATATATATATATATATATATATATATATATATATATATATATATATACATATATATATATATATATATATATATATATATATATATATATACATATATATATATATATATATATATATATATATATATATATATATATATATATATATAAATATATATATATATATATATATATATATACATATATATATATATATATATATATATATATATACATATATATATATATATATATATATATATATATATATATATATATATATATATATATATATATATTAAAAATATATATATATATATATATATATATATATATATATATATATATATATATATATATATATACATATTTATTTGGGAAGTAGGGCTAATTTAAGCTCGGGGTAAAAGTAAACAGACCAAATATCTCTCGATCTATTTTTATTAGAGAAGAAGGAAACAAAACAAGGAATAACAGTAATATTATCTTTATGCCAAAACGATATTCTGTTTCAGTGTAATTTTACAGGTTTAAATGTGTTTTTGACTAATAAAAGTGATTTTTGTGGTATTTAAACAATTTTTAATTGTGGTTTTATAACTGTTACAGGTATTAATTTTTGTATGGCATTATTATCTATATGAAGTCTACTGTTTTAATTATATTTGTAATTATGATATGCATTACACATATTTTTTAACCGTTATTATAAAAAACGTCCATGGGGCTAAGTTAAACATTGGGGTAAATAAGGGTGGGCCATCTATCGGTTTAAATTTGAACCACCATTTTTTCGAATCTGGCAAAACTATTGTCATTCTATTCTGTCAAAAAATTAAGTATACTTTTTTCACTGAACGAAATAAATCGATTTCCGCTTGAGCAACGTTGGGATTTATTGGAAATTTATTTCCAAAACAAAGACAATTGGTCGGAAATTGTACGAAAATGTCGTACAAAAATTGGTCGCATAAAAGGACCAACAGTGCCCGGTATACGCAAGTTTAGTGTTAAACTTCGTGAAACTGGGTTTATTGTTGATGCGCCAAGACGTAAGCGTGTTCGTACAGTGCGTACACCCGAAAATATCGAAGCTGTGACTTAGAGTGTGCGTGATCAACATCAACTCGTCAACGTTCTCAAGAATTAAACATTTCACGCACCAGTTTACGTCGAATTTTGCGAAAAGATCTCGGTATGACGCCTTACAAAGTTCAATTGGTTCAAGAGTTGAAGCCGCATGACCATCCGCTTCGTTTTCACTTCACTAGATGGGCCAACGAGAAACTGCACGATTATATTGATTTTGGCAAAAAAATCATTTTTTCGGATGAAGCTCATTTTTATCTTGGTGGGTACGTTAATAAGCAAAATTGCCGTATTTGGGGCTCAGAAAACCCACGCAGGTCACGAAACCCAAACTGGTGGTCTGCTACAATGTGCTCTGCAGATAATATTGGTTTTAATTTTTGTAATAACATTTTTTCCTAAAATTTTGAGACTGTCGAAAGACAACTTATTGGCTTGAATGACGCAACTTGCATTTCGTCTTGGCCAGGCTTCAGGATAATTATAATTAGTGATGATTTCCATTTTTAGGGAGATAACTACATCTCATTATTGCATTGAATGAATAGGTTAAGATTTTTATGCATTTATCTGGTAATTTATGTCCTGGGACTTTCTTGGGCTTCGACTTTTTTTAATAGTGGTTTTAGCTACTATTAGCTATAATCACCCTTAGTTGTAAATACATTTGTTGGTGGAACAATCAAATTGAGAACATATTGCTTTGGTTGTGATGTGATGTCAACAAGAAAGATACAATAAACTTCTTTCCAATTTCAGTTCTAAAATAATAGCTGCTCCATTTAATCTTCCAATTATGCTTTGGAAAACTGCCTCTAACATTTTTAAACCAGTCGACCTTAATTCAAGTTCTGTCCTCTTTGTTCCTTCTGTTACTTCTCACATTTCTAGAGGGTTCTCCGTGAGATATCTTTAAATTCGCTGTCAAGTCTATAGTTCTTGTTGGAATTATGAATCAAATGATCTGCTTCTTCGATGATCTTGTGTTTTGTAAACCACGCGTGAAATGAATTTTAGTAGATAAGTCCGTTTATCGGATTTTGACAGATTTGTTGATATTCAATATAAGTATATTACTATGCATAAGATGATATAAAAAATCGACTTGTCACGATATAATAAAAGTAACGGCCTGTTAATATCTTAGTACCGTTTATTATTATTATTATTATTATTACTATAATAAAAACGCATCCTCAATGATCATTAAAATCAGAGTTACTTTTATTTTGTGTCTTACGTCAAAACTAATAAAATAAACGTTTAATTGAATCTTTATTGCATTCTGTTTTTTCTTTTTCAATTGTGTTTTACTTGCATGCACCAAATGGCATGCATATTTATAAAATTATATCGATTATATTCTATTATTTTATTTAAATTCCACTTGTTACAATAATTCTCAAACTTATGAATAAAAAGTGCATTATGATAAAACTTCCACAATAACAATAAAATCTTTTGTACAAATCTACAACAACAATAATATTTATCAAATATAAAATAAATCTAAGTATTATCTTTCCGATCAGAACTTGTATATTCGATTTAGACAAAATCAAGTATCACTCTTCGAATATTAATTAATTTGACAAAAGCGAACAAAATATTTTAAAAAAAACTCAACAGCTAATTTACATTAATTTACACAAACGAAAACTATAAAATTAGTATATATGAATATAACCGACCTTATTAAAATCTAATTAACATTTCAATGTTGTCCTATAGAATCCTAACAACAATTATAACCATCATCGTCTAATAGATCTAAAGTTTTTATTTTTATTCGGATATGAACGATTGATACAGTAGAAATATTCATGTCAAATTCATTAGCACAATATCGGTATACGATTCTGATTATGTTGATTGAGTTTTAATTGTAAACGCATATACAGGTTTTCGGGAATATATGTTGGAAAGTTTCTGTAAACTTGTAATCCTTTTCTATAATATTCGTTTTCCCTTTAATGTTAAATATTTAAGTAAGAGAAAATAATACTAGAAGAAATAATAATAACCATACACATAGTACTACCATGGTATGTTAGCCCATTGATGTGCTAGATGTCGCTACTCGTATCGTTTTAAAATAATCAAAATATTTTTATATGTGTAATCGCCTAAATGTCATATATTTATTCTAAATTTTGATGATATTCTATCGACCCGACATCTGGAACGGAATCTGAATGGGTAAACTGTTTTTTCTTATTTATTTATTTATTTATATCAAACTATTCTAATTTCTACGATCTCCTAATGAATAGATAAAAAACAATTTAATACAAAAAATTTACAAAAATAAATTGTACAAAAATAAATTAAAAATTACAATTACGTTACGGAAACACCTTCTAGACATACCAAATTCAAATAAATTATAAGAATCATTAAATATTTTAGCCATAGAGACAGTCGGTTCATTTGAGCCATAATCAGTTCTATGAAACGGCACATACAAAAATTCATGTTGTCGTAGGGATCTGTTCGGAACATAAACAAGACAGAAGTAAGATTCCAATTAATTTGCCCATTCAAAGAATCTCCAACAAGCAATCCCGAGGCAATTTTCCGGCGTTTTGCGAGACTATCGATATTAGGAATTTGACATAGGACTTCATATGACGATAAATTACGTACTTGCTGCCACAAGGGTTGATTGTGATCTGACAGATAACCGAGCTTTCTAAAAATATAAATAGTAAATCGTTTTTGGATTGATTCCAATCTGTTACATCATGGTGGGGATACCATACGGTTACAGCATACTCAAGATGTGACCTGTCCAAAGAAATAAATAATTGAACACATGAAAAAACATCATGAAACTCTTTCGTCATTTGAATAATGAAACCTAACATGGAATTAAGCGTTAATTACTATTGTTAACATGTAGACTGAAGGTTAGTCTACGATCAAATGTAACTCCTAAGTCCACGATTGAATTAACTCTACTAAGAAGATTACCATCCAAATGATAATTAAACATCGATTAATGATAATTAAACAGGATTTGATGTTCTATAGAAGGACATGACATTACACTTACTTACGTTAATGCACAATCTATTAGCAGAGCACCATCTAGATAAGTTATTGATTTCGGTTTGCAATTTATCAGCATCAATTAAAGAATCAATACGCCTGAAAATGTTCAAATCATCCGCAAACAATAAAGCGTTACAAAATCTGAAAATATTCGGAATATCATTCACAAATAAAAGAAAAATAACTAAACCAAGACGAGATCCCTGAGGAACACCAGAATGACAATGAATATAATCCGATTTAATATCATTTAATAAAACGTACTGCTTCCTACATACCAAATAGGAAGCAATCCATTTTAAAAAGTAGGATCAAAACCAATTACAGCTAATTTATTTATAATAATTGTATGTTCAATGGAATCAAAAGCTTTGGCAAAGTTAAAATAAATAGCATCAACCTGGGCCTTTGACTCGATGGAATCAATGGCATACTTAGTAAACTGCAAAAGATTAGTAGTTGTGGATTTTCTACTAGAGAACCCGTGTTGGAAAGTTGAAATAATATTTTTGTAGATGATTTGTAACTATTAATTCAAAAAGTTTGGGTATTGAAGATAACATTGAGGTACCACGATAGTTGGAAATTTCAGAACGGCATCCCTTTTTATGAATCGGAACAATATATGCAATTTTCCAAGCACTAGGGAAATGCCCGGTTACTAAGGATTGATTAAACAGACAACGTAACTGAGTTGCAATATCAGATGCCACACATTTAAGTATACACGAAGGCATTTCATCCGGTCCACAACTGTCATTAAATTTTAAAAGTGTCTCACAGATATCCACCTCACTTATAGATAAACGAGGAATGTTAAACTGGCAATGACTTACGTTAGGGTTATTATGGGGCTTACCTTACATTTATATACCGAAAAAAAATTAGTCGGTAGTAAGCCTTATTTTTACGGTTACGCAAGCCGATCAAATCAAAATCAAACCATGGTGGATAACTATAATTTCTCTTCTTTTTTAAAGGTACGAAACGTTGAATAGATGTACACAATACATTATTAAAGTTATCTACATTTAAATCGAGATTACTGTTCAAAAAAATATCCTGCCAGCTAATACCTTGGAGGTACCTAAACAGTCCGGCCGAATCACAAACCTTAAAATCATAGAAATGATTATAAGCATAACACGGAAATTTATCATTAAAGGTTACATTAAAAAATTCAATTTCAAGAGAATTATGATGACTATCATTGTTTTTGAAATTTTTTGACTGCAACATGAACTCAGTAACCAAAACTTTTTGCGGCCAAACTGTTGGATCTAACGCTTTCATGAAGAATTTCGCTGGAATTGAAATTTTAAAGCTAATAAATGTTAGTTTCAGCTCACTTGGACGATCCTTCTTCACTAAACTTTGGCAAACAAGATCATCTGGTTTACAATGTTCCACCCTCTGTTCCCCAGGAAATCAGTTCCCCAGGAAATCAGTTGATGGGGCATTATTCCTTAATAAACCCCGAGACGAGGATACAGGTGTCATAATGTAGTGGATGACATTTCATTTAATTTCGATGAAAGCGATTCAATAAGCTTTCTATTAGTCGCAATATCATTTTCAATTTTTGAAATATCTGGTGTAGCCGACAAACCATTAATCTTATCAATTAAAACACCAGAATTGCTGTTCACGATCCTCTGCTTACAAAAAGAGCACAAAAAAACAATGCTCTCACGAAGGCGCAATACCGCCAAAATTCCACAAATTTTCGTATTGGAACCGGCAAATTCACAGCTTGTATGACCATGCTTGCGTAGGCAATACTAAATTTGAGCACTTACAGCAATTCATTTTAGAAACGAAAAACAGGTACGAATACAAAAAATAAATGTGGTATTATATGAATGATGACGTCACGTGTACCAACAGTTGATCTAATGTACACACTTAACAATTTTTCAGTGTCATAAGTAAATAAATCACAATATACAGTTATTTATCAGTTTTCATTAATCAATTGATATACAACAGTACATCAAAATCACAATTACACTATCTCAATTATTTTATCACATAAGTATAATAATTCACTACTATTAGTTAATTAAAACTTTAATTATTTTTTGAAGCGGAGCGACGTAAGTGATATTTTTATAATTAATATTATTTTGTAAAATTTACAAAACATCAACAATTTTCACTTACTTAAAAATAAAAAAAATTAATTATTTTGAATTATATTTATTTTTATTTACTTAAAAAAATTACTAGTTTCGATCTTGTAAAGATCATCGACAGGTAATATTTGCAACTAAAACTAACTAAGTAAAAACTAATCTTATATATACGAAAAGGTTGCGACAGGTAATTTTTTTCGTGGCTAAATGGTTGTAAAACATGGCTAAATGATTGTTAAAAGAGTTGGAAATGATTCCACCACCAGAAGGATACAGTATAATAAATTCAAAGGAGTTAGTAGAAAAACTAACATATATAACATTAGCTCCCGATTAAATTTTGTTATCTTTTGATGTGACGGCTTTGTTCCCAAGTATCCCAATAAAAAACGCAATTAACAATTTGGAAGATCATCTTTTAAAAAATCAAGTATCAGCAAGTCAAATACAAGCTTACATCAAAATAGTAAATACATGCTTCGAATAAAATTTTTTCAATTTCGGAATAAATTCTACCAGCAAACATCCGGAACATCCATGGGAAGCAAATTGGCGCCATACCTAAGCAACGTATTCATGAGCAACATGGAGGTAAACCTTAAACAAAACTTCAACCTGTTCCCTAGGATCTGGCTTAGATATGTAGATGACATATTTGCAATAGTAAAACAACCCAATTTATCAGCTATTTTCAACCATATTAATACAATAGATCCAGCAATTAAGTTTACAATGGAAACCGAGGAAAATGGTATTTTAAACATCCTAGATATAAAAATCATCCGAAATAAGAACAATAAACTAAAATTTGGAATTTTCAGAAAACCTACAAATACGAATAGATTCATCACAGTAGATTAATTTCATCATATAACACACAAGCAAGCGGTGTTTCATTCTATGGCACATAGATTATTTAATAATCTATGTGCCATAGAATGAAACACCGAGGAGGTTAAATTTATCCAAAACGCAGCCGTAGCCAATGAATATTCTACTAAATTCGCGGATAACATCATCAACAAGCACAAAGCTAAGCACATCAAATCATCACTAACCACATTACAAACAGATATGAAAACGGTGAACACCACTAGAGTCAGCGTTCCATACTTTCCAGATATCACAAATCTATCACATAAGTAGCGCGTCTTCCACAAACATAAAATAGAGCTTGTCACCCGTTCATCAACATCCACATTACAAACAGATATGAAAACGGTGAACACCACTAGAGTCAGCGTTCCATACTTTCCAGATATCACAAATAAACTGCAGCGCGTCTTCCACAAACATAAAATAGAGCTTGTCACCCGTCCATCAACATCCATTAAAAAGGATTTAAATAAATTCAAAGATAAGGTAACACAAGATTCACGGTCTGGAATTTATCAAATTAAATGTTCTAATTGCCAGGACACCTACATCGGTCAAACATCGAGAGACTTCAGTACTAGACTTAGGGAACAGGAAAAAGCCAGCTGCAACAAATTTAGTGTTGCACACCATATGTTCCACAATAATCACAAAATAGATATCAATAGTTCAAAAATAATAAAAACAGTACTTCAAAAATGAAAATTAGATGCATACGAGTCATATCACATCGCCAACACTGCAAACCTCATGAACACAGATGATGCAAAAATTAACTCTCCCTTATTTAGAATATTTTTTCAAAAATAACCATGTTAAACATATTTTAACACAACCCCGTATCTTTTTTTTTTTTAATTTTAATTATAGTTGTGGGAGTGCCCGCCCCTTTCGGGGCAAATAAAAATGTGGTGAAATGAATATCATATAATAATAAAATTACCATCTTACCATTTTATCATATTGATAAAATTAGAATAATTGATATTCTCTGATAGAGCCGACACACATAAACAATACGACGTGAGCATAGTAGTAACTGCTAAAGCAAAGAAAGCATTATAATGGAAACCATAACAACATTAGAAATAAAACCATCATTCAGGACTAAGCTCGAATGCAGACGAAACAACGGAAATAAAAAGCACAAACGTACAAAAACGACGTTAAAAAAATATACCAAGATTTTTATTCGAAAATTCGAACAGACATCACTAACCTAAAACAACCATCATGGATAGAAATTCGTGAGATTATGTGCATACCAACAATGGAGAAAAACCTGTCGACTTCTGAATCATAAATCAGCTGTTTATCGGTGACAGTCTACAATAGATTCAAAACTAGCAGTTAGCAAAACTAAATACCAGATAGGAAAAAAAACTAAAAAACGCAGTCAATTTCGAATGTACCAACAAAACATAACAGAAGTGAAACCCAGATATGAAATACAGTGCGTCTAGTAAGGAAGATGGTAAAAAATTATCAAATAAAATATGAAAGGTCACTGACAAAATTACTAACATACGAAAAAGAACGAGTGCACAAAAATGGAAAGATATGGCTTAACAGTTACGATTACCAAAAAAGGTGGGCTAGGAGATTCCAAGAACTGGCAAGCTATCTACCGCATTAACACGGAAATAAAAAATACTCTTAATAATCATTCTAGACAGTTGATTTTGAACGCGAATTACACAACATATAGGAACGCAATAAAACGGACACTTTGTGAAATGGACAGTCTAAAGAAATTAATTGAAATCATAAAAAAATTATTGAAATGCTGGAAACCGAGTTCAATTCAAAGACAAACAAATTGAAACCTTTTAAAACACTCGAGAAATAAGCCAAAGATACCAATGAGGTTCGTTATTTGTAGAAACAAATAAAATTGACTTTATTAGATCTAACTAACAAAGTTGATATCAAGATAAACATCTAAAAAATCCCGACGGTGAGGTTTAACATAAATACAAACACACCGATTCAATTGAACCACCAACAAATTGGTGATGAGTAAATTACTCGTGTGTAAAATGATACTTTAGACGAGTACCTTCGACGAATATTGAAGTGCTTCAGTCCAACAATATATAACAAACATCGAACTGTACAGAAACATGAAACGGTTAGCTTTGATAATGAAATAGTGAAATGGCAAATGGAGATGGATTGGCCATATACAAATGAAAAGGAAAGTCACAAGTCCAGTAATGACTCAGAAAAGAACTGTGTTAGCAAAAGCGTAAGAACTGGACAAATCGTGGGTGAAAATAAAAGCAAAAGCTCTCAAAAAAGTAAGTTGGCCCAGCCTACTAGATATTTATAAGTAACCAAATTGAAATGAGTTTCTAACATTAAAATTTTTTATTCCAATTTATAGAACGAATCGACACAAATTTTTAAATGACCTCTGTTTGAAATAATTTCTAGCAAGCTATGTTTCACAAATTAATTGAGACGTTGTCTCAAAATTACCGTTATATGAATATAAATTTACTCGAAAGTAATAATTTTAGAAATTTGGACTTAGTGATAATTTTAGGAAGTATGCCTGCCAATAATTGTGTTATTCTACTTAAGCATAGTAAAAATACACATAGTACTACCATCATAAGAAAAAAACAGTTTACCCATTGAAGTTCAGATGTCGCGTCGATAGAACATCGTCAAAATTTAGGATAAATATATGACATTTAGGCGATTATAAATATAAAAATATTTTCATTATTTTAAAACGATATCAGTAGCGACATCTAACACGTCAATGATCAAACATACCATGGTAGTACTATGTGTATTAATACTATGACTTAAGGTAAAGCTCACCATGTGTGGTTTATATTTAAAAAATTCGAAAACTCTTACAAATTAAACTACAACTATGCTTCGCTCATGGTATTCAACTGCTCATTATCTCAGTTTTATATAACACAGCAAAACTAGAGGACGTTATAGATACCTAAGAATGTTTGGAGAATGATGAAGTATCTGAAAGCTTCAATTTAGATGGCGATGCTGACGACAATGAAAGTTATTTTGTAGTGGATAATCTATCAATTTATGCAGGCGTATTGACCCCAAATGCATTAATTATGCCAGTGTAATAAAATTTTTAAAAGATTATCAACTAAAAATTCTCGAATTGAAAATTTCGAGTTAAAACATTACTAGAAGAAAAGAGTCTAGAAAAGTTTTTAACGAGTTCATTGGACACGTTATTGAGAGATGTTCCAGTTGATGTGAAAGATGAAGTTGAAAGAGAGAGGATCAGAGACACGTTGAAATGTGACGAGAAAAAGTGTAAACCCATTTTGGTGCAATTATTGGTGATTCTCAACTGGATACATTAAAGACAAACAGTTCGCGAAGGAAATATATGATACATTAATTGGTGTGTTTGAGCGCAAAAGTGTTACCGGTCAGTTGTTGTTGCGAAAACAGCTATTGACAATGCGATAGAAAAATGGTGATCACATGAACGAATATTTTTTGCAATTCGATCACTGTGCGTGAACTGAAGTCGATTGGCGCCACATTAAAAGAATTTGACGTTGTCTGTCATCTAATTTTAACATTGCCAAAACGTTTCGATCGCTTGGTTACAGCGCTGGAAACAAAAATAACAATCGAATTTGTTAAAAGTCGTCTTTTAGACGAGTGTGGAAAGCGTGCTGCGTGTGGAAATGGACGTAGTGGTAGATCAAGTGATTCGATGACAATGCAAGCATTGTTCAAAGGTTATTTGTCACAGATGTAAAAAGCCAGGGCATAGAAAAGTAAATTCCAGAGTAAAATAGTCAAAAAAAAAATGTTGTGTATAATAAGAAAAGTGTTGGTGCAAATTGTGCTGAGAAAGATGACAATCCAGAGGTTCTGCTTTGTGAACAACAGGGTGTCATTAGTGAGTCAGTACGGAGTAACGGTGATGTTGCGTTATACTAAATGGATGTCAAAACATCAAAGAATGGCAGTGATGGTTTTGAAGTGATAAACTTTGTTCTTGATTCGGGCGCAACACATCATATCGTTAATAATAATATATTTTTTAATAGCATGCATAGAATTGATCCGATAAGTATTTCAACGGCAAAAGTTGGCGCAAAAGTGGCAAAGCAAAAAGGTGATATTTTTCAATGGAGATAATTCAACGAAAACGATTTAAAACGTTTTATTTGTTGAGAATCTTAAATGCAATTTGCTGTCAATTCGTCAATCACCATTAAAAGTGATTAAAATCACTTTTAATGGTGATGTTGCATTTATTTCAATGAATTGGAAAAATATGTTCACTGCTTACCGTAATAGTCAGCTATACCAGACGATTTTTCATGTTGAACGAAGTGTGTTTGCGGGGATTGCTGAAGTGGAACAATTAAATAAGGCATCGCAAAATTTATGGCATTTTCGTCTGGCATTTATGGCGATTGGATTGGAAGAATTTAAGGTGAACATCGATGACAAGTTTTTTGAAACTTGTGTAATTGAATTGATTCACACCGATGTCAGTGGTCCAATGAGTGTACAACAAGTGAAATGGCGTATGACGGTTCGAGGTTTTTTGTTGGCTTTTCTGATGATTTTTCACGTACATCCATGGTACACTGCATGAAGAAAAAAGTCAAACAATATGTTGCTATGGCTGAAACGCAACATGGGAAAAGAATTGCGAAATTACAATTGGATAATGGCGGGGAATATTGCTCAAAAGAATTTAAATCTTTTTGTGACAATAAGGGTATTCGGCTGAAATTCACGGTACCTTACAATCTGGAAATGAATGCAGTATCTGAACGTTTTAATCGTATTGTGGTTGAAAAAGCAAGAACAATGCTTTTGTCGAGTGGATTAAGTCGTCGATTCTGGAACGAAGCTGTTTTGTCATTAAATTATATTAAGAAACGTTCACCAACAACTGCTGTTGGTAAACTATTTGTAAGCAAGACGCCTGCTGAAATTTGGTATGGCAAAAGCCGGATTTGTCGCAACTTCGGGTTTTTGGTTCGATTTGTTATAATTATGTACCAGAAGAAATCATACAAAGTTGGCTGCTAAATCATCAAAGTGTTACATGCTTGAATATATGGTTTATCATCACACACTTATCGACTATGGGACATCGAAAATGACAAGCTTGTCATAGGCCGTAATGTGATATTCAACGAGAAATCAATTTTCGATCGTTTGAATTATGTCAATATATCCAATTTAGAGGCGACAGGCGATGACATTGATGATGAATGTGAACATAAACCACGATGCAAATTTAGATGGCATCGGTAACATAAATGATAATGCTCACAGTACTTCGAATAGTATGGCTAACAACAATGAATTGTGCCGTGATGATCATTTAAAAAGAAAACGGGAACTTGGTTATGCTGGTTATGCATTTTCAGCTGAGGAATTTGTGCAAAATGATCCGGTTACGATGAACGATGCAAGGAAACGACTTGCAAGGAAACGAACGATGCAACGGCGACAACACCGATTGAAAATGGTTTGAGTTTATCAAATGGTGATAAAAATAACTTGACTGATCAGCCGTATAGAGAGCTCGTATCTCTATATGTTTGAAGTATGCCACTCAAACAACTCGATCAGATTTGTGTGCATCAACGAATTTTTTTAGTCGATTTCAAAGCTGTTGTACTGATGAACACTTCATGTATGCGAAACGTATTTTGCAATACATTCAGGGAGCGGCTGAGTTAAAAATGGTTTATCATCGCAATGCTACAGCTGATATTTTGAAGGGATTCGCTGACTTTGACTGGGTTGGTGATAAGAACGACCGTAAATCAACATCAGGTTATGTATTCGTGGTATTTGGCAATACAGTAAGTTGGCTATCACAAAAGCAACCGACTGTCAGTCTTTCGTCAACTGAAGCTGAAAATTTGGCATTGGCAAAGTGCATTTATGAAGCAAAATGATTACGCTGTGTATTGAACAAACTTGGTCATCGTTCAGTCGTGCATCAAAGTGGTAGAAGAGCCACGAGATCAACGTATGAAGCATATTGATGTGAAATATAGTTTCATTCGAGAAGCTGTCACCAACAAGGAAATCAAGTTGCAATACATCCCAACCAACGATTAAGTTTTGGATATTATGACAAAAGGACTCGGAAGAATTTTATTTGAGAAACATCGTAAGAGTTTAAATTTATGCTTCAATTAAGTTTTAACTTTAAGAAAATATGTATTTTCATTTATTAGAGTACACGTTTAACGTAGAGTTCAAAATTAAGTTTTATTCATTTTTCTTATTGAGTAACTGATCAAATTAAGAGGCGATGACAGTATATACTGTAATTTGCAAGTTGCCCAGCAAGCAAAGTAAGTGCAACCGCATTGTATTTTTCTTTCTAATCATTGTTAGTAGTAAACCACCATCCATACTGAGAGCATTAAAAAGTATTTTAATCTTGTAAAAATAAAAACGTTTATTTATGTTGACGTCAGTACTGATGAGTCTATAAAAATAGTAAAAGCGAGTACGAAATTGGGTTAGAACTGGTGAAAGTTCTACATTATGAAGAAAATAAAATAATCCCAATAGTTGAAACTTTTGTATCATTCTCAAATTTAAAAAAATAAAAATTTTCTGCTGGTACCTATATCGTAAAAGTAGATTCTTATGCGGTAACAATAAAATAATTTGTGACCAGGTTTGAAACCTGTCAACTGACAATCGATACATGTTAATTTTATTATTTTGAAGACATAAGTATATTAAGCTTATAAAAATAATATGAAGTAATAAATTAGAGCTTTTTTTAAAAAATGTTGACGAAAAATATGCAAATAGCTTATTTTTTATAAATATGTTACCAATAACAATATGCTAGTACACCCGGCCACGCTCTTATTCAAAAAAATATTATATATACATAATAATAATATATGCAGACATATTTAAAAAAAAATAATAATAAATGAACACAATCGTCAAGGTTATTTGGTTAATTATCTTAAATAAAAAAAAATGTTAATTTTATATAATACACGAGTATAGTCAATCAGTCGGTTCTTTGTATTGGATAAAATATAGTTTTTAATACGTTTTAAAGTTTTTGTCTTACGAAATGACACAAAAAAAATTGTTTTTTAAATAGCGGAAATTGTTAATGTTGGCCACCTTCTTGTGTGTTAGATTTGTCGTGTATTTATATATTATTATATGAATGGGAAGAAAATATTCAATTACCAAAATAATTATTTAACATTAATATGTGTTTTTTTTTAGTTTGCTCTTTAATCTAATATTAAAATAATTGACATGTGGAGAAATAATTGAATTGATAGATTTTTGAGCGGTTATAATCAATTTAACAAGGTTAGATAGAGAGCGTAATAATTGACCTAAGCCAAGATAAATCCCACGAGTGCGGGATGCCTATATAGATATATAATACCCTATAGCCAAATTGAAATGCTTTCAGGAAGTTGGGATATTTTCTTTTAATTTATTTATTAATTAGGTGTGTCTTCTCATTAATAACAATTTTCTATAATGATTTATGATCTTTAGAAAAACTATGGAAAATTATATCCCATGACCCAATAATTTAGTTTAAACTTTAGTTACATTGCATAAGAAAGGTTATTAGAGAATTGAAACTTTGTGTAAAAAAAATTAAAACTATATAGTCACGGCCGAATTGTATAAATACTCATAATATATTCACAAAGTGTTTGATTCCATTGTGGTTTAGGTCTGCTATTTGACATAAATGTACCTATTATTTTTAGTGAAAGTTAAATTGCATTTTGGAAGTACCAACCATTTTTTTGAGTTATTCAGAAATGTATTTGACCCACTGTAGGTCGCGTTTCAATAGGTTTCCTTAGGAATAGAAAAAAGAAAAAAATTAAAATGTTAAGCAGTTTGGAAATTTTTTATTAATATATATATTCTAGTTTCACTGATAATAATAATAATAATAATTGTTTATTAAATGCTTAAGCCAAATCGGCACATTATTGTTCCCAGTACGCATAGATGTTGAAAAATTAAACTTTTCATGGAAGTATATTGGGTACACCATATCTAATAACACGAAAAATGAAAACTGCAGTTCGATAAAAATAAAACTCAAATAAATCGCAACCCCAAAAGAATTTTCGACATAATTTTCTTTGTATGTAACTTTTAGTAGTTTAACGTTAAAAAAAGATTTTTCATAACTAGGAAATTCTTCCCATTTAGGTAAAGAGTAGTAACTCTTTTTTTAATTTAATAGCATCCATAAAGTCGCTACACGACATATTTATATTAGTTTTTATAATCATTACATTTTCTAATGATGCATCTGCCAGTTGACAGTCTTTCTTCCAACAATTACTAATAACATAAAAAAATCTCAACGACTCCTCCAATTTGCGCTGTACTTAGTTAAACCACAGATTTTATATAACCCAGATGTCTTATTAGGAAGGAAATCATGGTTGAAAACAGTGGTGCCACTTTTCACATTAATATATTTTTTGGAACTTTAATCGAGAGGCCCACCTGAATAATTGGATTAAACAGTATAATGCCACCTATGCAAAAATTAGTAAAACAAAATAACTAAAAGTAATGTAACGTCTTCTACATCTTTTATGCTTGTAGTTTTTGAAATATTGATCTTTACTTATGTCGATGCGTTATTTATTAGCTGGATTTACGTTCAACGAGAATCTTGAAAAAAATCAAGATACTAAATTAAAAATTATGTTAAAATTAAAATAAAAACATAATTGCGATAACATTTTGTTTTTATTTGTGTGAGTAACCAAAACATAGTATATTAAACTAATTTTATACATGTATTGTTTTCTTTTTAACATATAAAAAAGAAGCTAATTTTTTTGCTACAAAAAGATAAAACTTTTCATCTTGTAAAAATCAAGATCATCTTTTTTATAACAGTTTTTGGGTTTCATCTTTTATTATTACAAAAGAAATCTTTTCTCGGTTTGGCTTGCATAATTTTTCAATCTAGTATCTCGGTTTTTTACAAGATGAAAAATTTGTTAAATGTAAAATTTTAGTTATAAAAAAAGTCTATGCTATTTTCGCACCAACACAATCAAGTATTTTATCCAAATTTCTACTTATCTAAAAATATTCATTGATATAAAAATAATATACTTTTCTTTTTCTGTTTGTAAGAATTCGGCTTTAATTTAAAATTATACAGCTATGTAATTTATAGTTTACTGCGGAATAGCGATGATTAAGATACTTGCAAATCATACTGCGACCCGAGATTCGATTCTTGCCAGGGACACACAAATATAGTACAGATGAAAATTAAGTTACAACTTGCACTTGTAACCGAATTTGTGACATTTGTGAATATGTGACAATTTGAAACAATTGGGTCTGAACCGCTTGTTACGAATTGTCAAAGGTCTCTTAAGGGGCTCTGTATGAAATAGTTTACGGCTGGATATCATATTTAGTTATATTGTAATAACCCGCTTAAATAAATATGACATCCCATGATCAATTATTTGAGCATAATTATACTTTGTAATGATTGGGATGCTTGAAACGGAACCATTCTGCATCAGCTGCAATGGAACAATACACCCGGTTAAATATACCATCAAGGCAAAACTATTTAAAGATGTTTAGTAAAAATTACAAAATAATACTTAACTAACTAAACTTCAGGCAACTAATTGGGATCGTGGTTGAGTTTTTGACCTAAATTTTACAGAAAATTTAAGACAATTCGTGCTAATTACTCGAAATGGGAACTACGATCGATTAAATTTTACTGGGTATATTCTCGATACATTCTGTACAATAACTGATACAGATGTACAATAACTTCTCTCAATGAATTGGAAATTTGGGAGCTATTAAATTGGAAACATACTCAGTTTTTAAGTATATTCCCAATTTAAAGTTAACTCACAATCCTGGCCCTGATTTAGTTCCTGCAATTGTTTTACGTTAATGTGCTCAGTCATTAACATTTTCATTGAAGCTTTTATTCAATAGATCTCTTGCACTCGATTATATTCGTGATTGTTGAAAAATTTTATTTGTCATTTCTGTAAACAAAAGTGGTAATCGATCTTTAATTGAAAACTACCGTCCTATTTCTATACTGTCCGCTACTCCGAAAATATTTAAATCTATGGTTCGCGATATTATGATCATAGAGTTTTGTTGAATTATTAACCCACATAAGTATGGTTTTTAAACAAACTGTGAATTAAACTGCACTATAAGCAGATAACCAAATAAAAATGTTAATGGTTTGTTTCATCGATTAGTAAAATTTTTTAGGTGGGCTCCTCGATTGCAGTACGTAATTTTCTCACTATAATTGGCGCAATTATCATCGAATTTTGATCAAATCACACCTTAACACTGCAGTAAGCTATCTGGGTATATTAATCTGTGGTTAAACTTTGTTTATGAGTACTTAAGTATATCTGGTCACCCTACACAATTACTAAATGTAATTTTTAGTAACCGTTTAGACGAACTATCACAGTTAGAAAATATAGTATCACAATACGTAAAAATTGGCATTACTGGTGGGGTGTCTCGGCTATAACGATCGAAACAGACGTGTATTTCGGTCGCTACCGATAAATAGATTATTTAAATAGTTATAGTGAAATTTGAACATGATAGATTGTGTAATTGATTATCGGAATATATATATATATATATATATATTTGATTTTAATTGTAGTGATAAAGTTTTAATGAGTGAAATTTTTGTGAAGTGATGATTTATATCCGAATTTACAATTCACATGGTTTAGTGGTGAGAAAAAAAAAACATCAATGTCAAAATTCAATGTGGTAGCAAAGATGCAAACCAAAATTGGTGTATTTGATATATTTTATTCACCAAATAAAACGATAGCGATGTTTTTTGTTTTTTTTTTGTTCATCTTTGCATTAAGAAGAATTTTAAAGGATTCTACAACAATACATTTAATTACGTTTGGATTTATTTCAAAACAATTTCTTGTTTGTTTTATATTTAATTAAGGTAACATTGAAATTTTAATTCTTATTTCAGTGCTCAACAGCATGCGGTTATACAAAATGTTTATAGAATATAATACCAATTTCTGCTGCATGCCTTTTTTTGCCTGATATATATTAGGTTTTTTTTTTTTTTTTTTTTAAGTCTAATCTATATTAATTTTAAAGTTTTGTGTCAAATAAAGTATATATATAAATTAGATTTTCGGCGATTATATGACGTATTTGCCGTAAAGTGGTTCATTCAATTGGTTTGTAATGTTTAATCAATTTTTTTATAATCCAATTCATATTATTTTATAATTTTTATAATTTCATATTTTTATAAATGTAATAAATTAATTAATTGTACATTTCAAGCAAAAACTAATCCAATTTATTAAAGCGGCTTGCAGAAATTATATCATTATATTATTATATTATGCATTAATTAATTATTAGTTTCAGAGTCATTAGTAATTTTTGGGCAAAAACTAACACAATTTATTACAGCATATAGGAATTATATTATTGCATAATTATGTTGTTATATTAAGAATTAATTAATTTGTAATTTCAGATTAAAAATTAATTATATTTATTACAGCCTACGGCTAAGAGCAATTAGTTCATTAATAGATTTTGTTTTCAGAGAATCTTTGCAGATTACAGATGAATGGTGGCACACTGGAATTGCTGATAAGAGATGACAGAATGCAGAGCAGTTCCATAAAACTGTGATTGTCTTATACTAACAGTAGTTCGAATATTGGCTACTGGGAAACCAATTTCATCATTACTGACATACCTTGCCTTTCCCTACCCCACAAAAAACTATTGACTGTCACGGTGTCTGTAACCAGGTCGATATCAATAATTAACTAATATCCTACCTTATCCTTCCAAGTTTATGTAAAAATGGGTATACGTTAGGCCTGGCGCTTTTCGGGACATCCTGCTTAATGCTTGGCCGTACATTCTAAATCAATCAATTAATCAATATATATATATATATATATATATATATATATATATATATATATATATATATATATATATATATATATATATATATATATATATATATATATATATATATATATATATATATATATATACTGTATATACTTGCTCATATATGTATCTAATGTACACTTTTATAGAAATAATAGTAATAATAATCCAAAAACAATTTAACGAGAATATTTAATTCAACATTCCACTTTAATTAATAAGAAAGAAGAAACCATCTTACCGGTCGAGCTTATATACTCGTGTGTGTGTGCGCAGTATATCTCTAATATGTATATTATATTATAAGAAGAAAATAAAATTGAAATTAAATTCCAAATTGTGCAAGAAAAAGAAAATATAGAAATAAGAAATACACAAAAAAAAACTTTATTGTTTTTATGAAGTTTAGAATATCGAAATGGACTTTTGTGTGTGCATGAATGATTCATAATTGTTTAACAGCTTTTGTGTGCTCGCGTTGTGAACTTTTTTTTTTGTGCTTATTATATATTTCGAAATGCAATTATCATGTAAATATAAAGCGCCACACACATATTATTTATGCGCGTATATATGGTATAGAAATATTTTGATTTGCTTTTTATCTCAACCAAATTTTTCAACAGTTTTTGTCAGTCTTAATTAATTTTAATTATAACTTTATAGATTGAATATTGTATATAGATTAGAAAATTTATTTTTGACTTTGATGGTCACAATTAATTTTATGTTTTACGATTGTATCGATATATTCATATTACAAGATGCTACAAGCGAATATGTGCTTATTTGATTAACCTACTTTGAAGCAAACATATAAAATTATTACGAAATTTTTTATTACTCGAAATTTTAATTTGATACGTTTGAAATACAAAATTTAATTGATAATTTAATTTAGATATTTATTTTATACAAAATGCATAATATATTTTATATGTACATAACTTGTTTTCAGCTATAAATTAAAAACAGTTTGACAAATTGCTCAACAGTCTTAATACAATTTTTGATTAGCAATGAAAATTCCATTTAATGTATTATATGTTAAAGTGGACGTAAAATTATAATTTATGACATATAATGTAAAATTAACATAATAAATAAGGGACTAGTTATAAAGATATTGTGTGACTTATTACAAATTATTGTCAATTAATAACGAAAGTTGTTCGAGCGTCAGTCATACAAATTTTAAAAATAATTTTCATTATCGTTTTTTTTATGTTTTAATCCATGCCATATTTTTTGGACGAAGCTTTCCCTAACCATTACGCGAATTGTTCAGTGCCGGCAACGTTTACATTTTGACGACAAAATAAAAGCGATAGTGAATAATGTCGGTTTTTAATTGGCGAAAAAATTGATCTAAATTTCACCATAAAAAGAAATGTCAATTATGACAATTTACGATTTTTAGATGTCATTCGTAAATTTTGTCTTGCTGTGGTGGATTGTATTTTTATATTTTATGATAGACGCCGTGCTATTTGTATTTTAGAATTTTTTTTTGATTTGATGATTTAGAATGTAAGGCCAAGCATTAAGCAGGATTTCCTGGAAAGCGCCAGGCCTACCCTACACCCATTTTTACATATACTTGGAAGGATATTAGTTAATTATTGAGATCGACCCGGCTACAGACACAGTCAATAGTGACAGTCAATAGTTAGTAAATTTTTGTGGGGTAGTGAAAGGAAAGGTATGTCAGTAATGACGAAATTGGTCTGGTTTCCCAGTAGCCAATATTCAAACTACTGTTAGTATAAGACAATCACAGTTTTATTGAACTGCTCTGCATTCTGTAATCTCTTATCAGCAGATCCAGTGTTTCACCATTCATCTGAAAACAAAATCTATTAATGAACTAATTGCTCTTAGCCATAGGCTGTAAGAAATAGAATTAATTTTTAATCTGAAATTAGAAAATAATTAATTATTAATATAATAACATAATTATACAATAATATAATTCCTACGAACCATAGTTGTAATAAATTGTGTTAGTTTTTGCCCGAAAATTACTAATTACTCTGAAACTATTAATTAATTAATTCATAATATATTAATATAATGATATAATTTCTGCAAGCCGCTGTAATATTGTGAAATTTACAATTAATTAATTTATTACATTTATAAAAATATGAAATTATAAAAATTATAAAATAATATAAATTGAATTTTATAAAATTTGATTAAATATTACAATCAATTGAATGAACCGCTTTACGACAATTACGTCATATAATCGCCGAAAATTAATATAAATTAGAAAATTATTAAATTTTAAAATTAATATAAATTAGACTTCAAAAAAAAAAAAAAAATCTAATATGTATTAGGCAGAAAAAGACATCCAGAAGAAATTAGTTTTATACTCTAAAAAAATTTTGTATAACCACAAGCTGTTGAGCACTGGAATATGAATTAAAATTACCATTTTACCTTATTTAAATATAAAACAAACAAGAAATTAAATGTATTTTTGTAGAATTCCCAACAAAACATAGCTAATAATTTAAAAAATGCAAAGATGTACAAAAAAAAAAAAAAAACAAAAAACATCGCTATCGTTTTATTTGGTGAATAAAATATACCAAATACATCAATTTTGGTTTGCATCTTTGCTACCACATTGAATTTTAACATTGATTTTGTTAGAATCTTTTTTCACCACTGAACCATATAAATTGTAAATCCGGATATTAATCATCAATTCACTAAAATTTCACTCATTACAACTTTATCACTACATTGAAAATCAAATGGATAAATATTCCGATAATCAATTACCCAATCTATCATGTTTAAATTTCAATATAAAGGATTTTATTTATTTATTTATTTATTATATATACATGAATAAAGTATAGCTTTTCTATCCCAAATAAAAATAATTTAAATATGGTTATATGTTATTAAAGTTATATTAAAAAAAAAAAAATTTGATTCTAATAAAAGGCTTCTAGCAAAAGGTTTTGCGCATCTAATCTCAATATGAACCTTATTCCTCAATATGAACCTTAAAACAATCAAACAAATACAAGGAAATTTACAAAAAGCCATCGATTTTACATCAAGCTTTCTTCATAACTGGAGAATAAAATAAACGAATCCCAATGCGAAACCATACTATTTCGAAAATCTTATAAATTAGCAAATAACGATATGCAAAAAAGTAAAATTAATTTAGGAATAAATATTGATACATTTTGTTATTTAACACATCACATAAAATGCAAAGCGATCTTCTATTCCAAATTTGAGAAATCGGAAATCAAAAGAATTTGTTAACAAACTCTGATCAGGCCTATTTTAACGTATACGGTTGTCCTATATGGTTTAATTGTAACAATAGTTTTATGGAACGCATTCGATTATTTGAAAGAAAATGTATTCGTCATTGCACAGGTCGGCACAGAAAAGCGGAAAATGAATACAAACATTACATTTCAAATAAAATGCAGTACGAAAATTTCAATAAAGACAGAATAGATATACTGAAACTGATAAGGAATCATATAAACAGGACAACAACAAACGCTGAACACTCTATGACATTTATATATATTATACGAATATATACGAGTATATATTATACGAATGATAGTATAATTGAAAAAAGTGTAGAAAATAACAACATTCCAGAACCAGAAGCTTTTATTTATCTAGACAAATTCCGGTACATACAAAATGATAATCAACTGCCAATCATTTATCATATTCACAATTTGATATTAACCGAATTCTAAAGTTAAGTATTGCTCAATGTGTGAGTGAATGTAGAACATGTGTACTGTTAGATAAACATGCCTCATGCATGATATATGTATCCGAAATACAATACTCATTGATATGGATGGAGTCTGAACCGTAACAAAAAAAAAATAAGAAACGCAAGGTGAGTAAATCACTACATGTTTCACCCGAACTGAAACAATCAATTGAGCAGCTTCCAACCGGAAGTAGGAATATACTACAGGAGGAAAAAGCTCAGGTTTCAGCGGAACAGGAATGATCAAGTAAAGAACTCTTAACCGGAAGCAAGAATGTACAACTGGAGAAAAAAGTTCCACGGCCACCTCCAGTTATAATATCCAATTGCGATAATTATCATAGCATTAGAAACATCATGAACAAAAATCGGATAGGATTTCAAGCTACAGCTCTAAATAGTGGTGATATCAAAATAAATGTCCCAGACAGTGACAGCTATAGAAAGTTAACAGGAGCTCTTAATGAAAAGAAAACAACATGGTGTTCCTACGAAGATAAGCTGACAAGACAAACCAAAGTCGTTGTTAAGATACTACACGCTTCATGCAAACCAGATGAGATAAAAGACTATCTATTGGAGGATCAATATAAAATTAAAGAAGTTACACAGCTGCTAAAAAGAGGTACCAAAACACCGCTTCCATTATATATGTTATCTTTTGAAAGAACAGAAGACATTAAAAATATTTATGCAATCAGCGAAATACTCCATATGAAAGTGCAAATAGAAGCAGTCAAAAAATTTAAACTACGGACCAAGTCTATGCCAAGTCTACGAACACACGCAAAACTTTTGTAATAAGGATCCTAGATGTGTGCAAGGTATGGGAAAACACCGTACGGCTGAATGTATAAAACAAAAAGACACCCTACCAAAATGTGTCAACTGTGGGGAGGCACGTCCAGCCAACTACAGAGGTTGGATTGTTATAAAAGAGCTGCAAAAAATTAGCAACAAAACAAGGGAAACTTCAATAAGTACCAGGCCAGAAATTAACTCAGCCTCAACAAGAATATCCACAAAGTTAAGGACACACCAAACATTAAGCAAATTTTCAAGAACTAATCCAAATGTAACATATGCTGATGCACTCGCTATTGAAAGTTCGAGAAGGTAACATAGTTCTGCTTCAGTTAATGATTCAAATAATAACCAAACTAATAAAATAGTACAAGATAATCTTAAGAGACTTAGTTCACAAGAAGAAAAGCAAGAAAGAGCCCTCATATTAATCTTGCAAAGGCTCACACTACTCGGAAAAAGTCGAACAGCATCAAAGTTAGCCTCTCTTTACCAATTTCTTAAATACCGTAACGTGCGTCACCCGGATTACCGCGTATTCATCAGAGCCCACGGGTATTACTCAAGAGGAAGAATAACTGGGAGCGGTATTGGTGGTGCCAGCATTGTAAGACCTGAGCGAGATCCGTCTACCTCTGCAAGAGGAATAGCTCGATGCCCTGCGATTGCAAAATCAGGCGTACACGGTGTATTGAAGAAAAAAATAAGGTCCACCTCTGTGAAAATAGAAGTAGATTCACAATTCTTTAAAAATATTAAAATGAGTAATGACTCAACGCTGAAGAGAGATGGATTTTTAACATGCACAGCTGGCAACTTTCGAATCCGCATTTAATGCAAGAAAACAGATCCCAGTTCAAATTAAATTATTGGACTGCGGCATATTGAACAGAATGACAATTGGCTCATTTAAACTGTCCGAGAACTTATGTGGAAATTTGCCAAATTTATTGGAAGAAGTGCCCGAGGAAGTAAGAAAATCTTATTGGTTTCAAAATGATGGGCCTACTTGAATGATATACATTCCCAAATAAATGATTCGGCAGTCTGGGGTCCTTTTTGTGACATCTATGTTCCCCGGACCTAAATGGATTTTTTTTATTATGGTGACCTTATAGTAGAGTTCTACTCAAACCCGATCAGACATTTACAAAAGTTACGTACCCGTGACCAGGAAGCCACTTTAAAAATTACACAACGGCGTTAATGAATTTTCGAGATTTTGGGGATTTTCCATTTGTGGCATATTTTTTCAGATTTGATAGCCATGATTTGATAGCCAGATTTGATAGCCTATTAAATCTGAATATCCAGTGAAAAAATCTTGATATCCAGTGAATTCATGAATTTTCGGGAATTTGGGAATTTTCTATTTGTGGTATATTTTTCCAGTTTTGATAGGCCAGCGATCATGGATTTTCGGGATTTGGGAATTTTCGATTTGTGGCATATTTTAGTTTTGATAGGCTAACTAACCATCATGCATTTTCGCAAATTTGGGATTTTTCTATTTGTGGCATATTTTTCCAGTTTTCATATGCTAACTATCATGAATTATCTGGGTTTTGGGAATTTTCAATTTGTGGCATATTTTTTCATAATGGATTTTCGTAGATTTAGGAATTTTCGATTTTTGGCATATTTTTCCAGTTTTGATAGGCTCATCATGAATTTTCTGTGTTTTTGGGAAGTTTAGATTTTTTTTTATAAAAACTTGTATAGAAAGAATGCACTAAAAAAATTCATTTGTTAAATTTTATTTTACTATCGTGACACTGTCGCGAACCATATAGAACAAATAATGAGTTCATATCAGTCTTGCCAGATCGTGGGAATTTTGTCCCGTTTGCGGGAACTATAAACGAATTATGCTTTGTAAATAAAAACTTATTTTTACTTTATTTTGTGATATCATTTTGACTTTTTTGATAAATAAGTCATTAAGGATTAGTATTACGGAATGGTTTCTATCTAGTTTTATCTAGTTTGGCAGTATAGAAATACCCGCTATTTCGAGTATCTTATATTGTGTGACTATAGTTTAAGGTGTTGATATTTACAAAAAAATTGTAATATGAATTATTAACGGGTTATTAAATTATTTAATATTTTCATAGGTATACAAATTGAAATAATTAAATTATTTATACGGAAGCACTCATTCCGTTCAATATATGGACGGTTCGTCCCTGGTATATATATATATATATATATATATATATATATATATATATATATATATATATATATATATATATATATATATATATATATATATATATATATATATATATATATATATATATATATATATATATATATATATATATATATATATATATATATATATATATATATATATATATTATAGTTCATCTATTAAATAAAAACAACATCTGAGTATATGTATGATCAAAGAAAGAGTCACTACGACCGACTTATCGTGACTCTTTTAAAACTATTAAAACAATATTTTATTGCTAATTATTTTTATTAATTCAATGTCTGATAGTAAAATCAAAATGCAATTACAGTTAGTTAGTTTATGTTTTTATTAACGGTATAAATGTCATTTTACTATTATTACGTACAATATAATAAATGAAAAAATTTAACAAAGTTTAATTATTAAACATACCATATTCTTTTTGGTGGGTTTTCTTTTAAAAAGTATTACCTCATTTTCATAATAAAACTATAAGATAATTTGAAATTTGATTGTAATCGTCATGCAACACAAAACAAAAACCGAATGAAAGAGAGGTAAACACAGAGAGTAGTATGGACACGAAATGATTAACAATAACATGTATAAGAAAAAAAAAGAAATTTTCAACAGAAAATAAGAATATTGACATTTTTGTGACATTGCCTCTTGAATATAAGAATTTAATTTTAAATTTGGTTTTCATCAAGATATTGGTCGTTAGCAGAGCCCATAAGGTCAATCGCATGCAAATATATATATATATATATATATATATATATATATATATATATATATATATATATATGCATTTATTTTTATTTATTTATCAATACAAAAAATAAAAATTAAAATAATTGATCTTTCTTTTTTTAATTTGTGTGCAAAACAATGTGTACTCGAATGTACATTTATGAACAGGGTGAGCTATAATGGAAATTAATGCCGTGTGCCTTTTTCGCTATACTATTACTTCAAGTAATATGTCAAAAGATGTCACTAGCACAAAAGTCATTATTACGTTCGATTAAAGTTTTGTAAAATAAAATTTTAAAACTTTATAAAAGTTAAATACATTATTATAAAAAAATTATATTGCCCACTAAGTGGAGCAAGTCTTGTTGTTGACGAAAAGGTTGCCGACTTTTAAGGCCAGTTAAACAAAGTACATAGACGATTAACATTAGTAATTTATGAAAAGGTGATTTACCTGCATTAGAGAATAAGTTAACCCAAGTAATTGCCAAGGCCTAAAGTGCTGTCTAAAACAAATAAAATTACATCGAAATGAGTGCGACCCGGCCATTTTAATTTTTTTTCTTTTTTTGATTTTTTTTTTATACTAACGTGAAAACAAATTCAAAACATCAATTTAAGTCACACAATAAAATGAAAGGTCTGTGGCAACTCGAAATTTACAATATTAACACACGTGACTGTAATGCATGCGTTTCATTATTATTACTCTCGACTTTAAGATTTGTGACAGTTGGAAAAAATAGAAGAGTCGAGTGCGCATGCGCGTCTTCATAGATAGTAGTTATAGTTTCGAGATATATGTAATAAATTTAAATAGAATAAATGAATTTATAATATAATCGTGTTAATCGCCATTATTCAAATTAATCAATATCCGCACAAAGATAGTACGCTATATTGGTGACCGTCGACGAGGGCAAAAACGCAATTGTCAAAAAATTAAACTCGAACCACGCCATTTTTTACGAGGTTAAATTTTCAATAGGCGCATTTAGCGACAATGTCGAACGAAGAAAAGGATGTCGATACGCCAAATTTAGATGATGGCGCTAATACAAACAAACTATTGAACGCAGTTGCATCGAAGATGTCTATCCCTACGCTAAAAAGGGATCAGGTGGACACGTGGTTTCTCCAGCTTGAAAAATAGTTTCTCATCAATAAAATTTCCATCATTGGACCCGAACATCGTTAGTCAGGTGTACGAGGCAGTGAAATACCCACCCGATATTAAACCATATAATAATCTCAAACAGGCTGTACTAGCAGCTTACGCCGAGACATCACAACAGCGTTTTCAAAAGCTGGTGTCGGGTATTTAGCTGGGTAATCGCCGACCAAGCCATTTGTTAAACGAACTTCGACAAGTTAGCGACTCGAAGGACGAAAAATATTAAAAAAATTTTGGTTAAGGCGATTACCAATCCAAGTGAAGGTTATTGTCAGTGCTAGCAAGGGAGAGTTATCCAAAGTGGTAAAACTGGCAGATGCGGATATGGATGCAATGAACCTCTTAGTAAATCAATTAAGTCAACAGCCGATAAATCAAGCACCGCAAGCATCTTGTGTCCAGCCTCAGTATGACCATAATGTCAAATCCAGCGGCAATTGCAGGAGTTAACATTACAGGTGCAACAGCTCTCTGTGGATCGGTCCTCACCGTTTTCAGGCCGCTTTAAATTTAATCACCAGCTCACAGCTGGTCTCATGGGTAAAATGCAGTGGTTTTAAATCGCTGTAAGCAAACGACCACATGCTGATATCAAAGAACGTATTGAACTTCGGCAAATAAATGCAGACAGCTGTGTGATTTTGCACAGCCATCAAGGCCGAATCATCATAACGCATAACTAACCGTTAAAAGTAATAGCACAGCAGGCATAGTCTTGCCTAACAGCAAAGTTATGGTAACACTAACAATTCAAAGTCATCGAAACCATCACCCCGTGTTAGTAAGAGTAGTGCCGTTATTCAGTCAACATCATCATCACATAATGCAATCAGTGTTAATCAGCTTTGCGTTCACGATAATTCGAACAAAATTAGTTTCCTGATCGACACCGGAGCAGATATATCGGTGCTCCCCAAATCTTTCGCACCACGTTCAGCTAAGCCAACAACACAGTTATTGTACGCCGCCAATAGTTCTACAATTGCAACTTTCGGTGAAAAGCGCCTTCAATTGAATTTTGGGCTTAGAAGATCGCTAACGTGAACTTTTACGGTAACCGACGTTAAGCATCCAATAATCGGTTTGGATTTTCTATCGCACTACAACCTACTGGTGGACGTATCAAGTAATAAATTGATTGACAAGGTGACGTCATTCTGAAAGCATGTAGTAATCGCTAGCCTGCACGATGTAGCGGTTAAAACTTTTGATGCGAATCATCAATTTGCTTCGTTACTGCATGAGTTTGTTGACATTACGCGATTCAGCGGTGAAATCGGCATGACGAATACTACGGTAAAACATCAGATCGAGACGGCAGGGCATCCGGTCAGCGCCAAAGCGAATACCGCTGTCGTCGGAAAAATACAAAGCAGCAAAGGCAGAGTTCAAGGAATTGATGCGGCTAGGCATATGTCGACCCTCGAAAAGCAATTTGTCATCGCCACTCCATATGGTAATGAAGAAGGATGGAACGTGGTGGCCATGTGGAGATTTCCGAGCGTTAAACGCAGTTATGAAGCCAGACAAATATGCGATACCATACATTAATGACTAAGTGGCCACATCCTATACGGTAAACGCTTTTTCTCGAAAATCGATCTGTAAAAAGCATTCCATCAAATTCGTGTGGATCCAGACGATGTGCACAAGACAGCCATAACAACACCATTCGGACTGTTTGAGTTTATGTATATGACGTTTGGCCTCTATAACACGGCGCAAACCTTTCAGAGGTTCATATCGGAAGTCTTGCGCGGATTGGACTTTGTATTTGCATATATCGACATATTGATGGCTTCATCCGACAAAAGTTTCAACGTCTACGACACTACAAGCTATATATAAACCCATCGCGGTGTGAGATCGGGAAGTCAGCGATGGATTTTCTTGGACATAGGATTTCGTCCGTTGGTGTTCAGAAATTATTCGACCTGGGTGTAAAGTATTTCCGGTATATGATCGAGGGCCGACAGTGTTGTATTTACACCGACCACAAGTCATTGGTCTTTGCATTTAAGCAGCGGTTGGACAAGGCTTCGTCAACGCAGATCCGCCACTTGGATTTTGTGTCGCAATTTTCCACAGATATTCGACAAATATCTGAATCATCGAACGTATCAGCCGGTTTTTTATCACAAATCAACGAGTTATGTGCCACACAACCGATTGAATACAACGAATTGGCGTTAGATCAACAAAGATGCAGTAAACTGGCATCAAACGTACCAGGTTCCAATCAGCGACTATATTATGATGTCTTTGATGGTAATGTTTGTCGTTACGTTACGCCAAGATTCAGGACTATGGTAATTGAGGGTGCCCACAATCTGTCACATCCGGGAGTCAGGGGTACCCAGCGCTTAGTGCAGGAAAGATTCGTGTGGAAAGGCATGCGTAAAGACTGTCAGTCGTTCGTAAAAAATTGTGTGGCGTGCCAACGATCACAAGTCACAACTTAATAGGTCAATTGCCAACATCAGACGGGTATAATTATTGTCACACCATAATCGATCGTTATTCAAGGTGGCCCGAGGCATTTACAATCCCAAACATGACGGCGGAGACGGTGGCCAATAGTTTAATTTCAGGACAGTTCTCACGGTTCGGAATTCCAATAATTATCACGACAGACCAAGGTCGTCAATTCGAATCGAGTTTGTTTCACGAATTCTCTAAACTACTGGATATCGAGCATATTAAGACAACGAGTTACCACCCACAGTCGAACGGGTTAGTGGAAAGATGACATAGGACATTGAAGTCAGCAATTATGTGTCATCAAACGTCCAGCTGATCAGCGGTTTTGCCGCTGCGGTTACGCCTTAATGAAATGTTGATGCACACTTCATCCCAAGAATATTTTTATATACATCGAACATTCGATTTTATAATACTATATATTAGTATACTTGATCAAGCCAATCATGCTTCTTTCAATGCTCAGATTTATCTCCGGTTTAATGCCAATTTTACTTGTTTTGAATAAAGGAGGTGCATTCAATTTTTTGTAAAATTCTGCTGTGTGTCGCATCAATATACATCACCACTGTTCTGCAACTTTTATTGTTTAATACAACTGATGTATAACTTGTATAATCAAACTGACTTTTCTAACTTAGTTAGATTTTGCTATATGTAGGTAATCAAAATCGTATATGCTTTATAACATTTTGTAAACCATACGTATCAGAGTTCTTAAGATATGACTAATATACGAACAATTTGGTAAATATTTTACTCAAATTACCAGAAAATACATATAAATAAAATCAGTTTTTTGAACAACTCTATATGTATGATAAACTATACGAGATATTGTAAAAGTGTGGGTAAAGAAAGTTGGTACACAGCAACAGAATTTTAATATGCTGAAATATGTTATATTTTTGTGGTATGTTTTACGAAGACTTTACTCTATAAAAATATGATTGAACTTTTTACTTCGGTTCAATATATTAATGTATCAACATTATTCATATTTTGTTCTTATACATTTAAAGATATATAACATATACAAAAAAGTGATAAGCATAAATTAAATTCTATTATAATCACACACCGATCATTATAATTAAAATTACGTTGCTATTTTTTTTTATTTTTATTACTTTTCGTTGATGTACAAAATATCTTTAAATATCATCGTCACATACCAAATAAGTTAAAATCAAATCTTATTTTTTTTTTTTGTTTTTTGCCTTCATCTGTTATGGCTCTCATGCTGTTATTAATCATTTTATTAAGTTACCCCAAAATTTAATTTTATTTTTGGTTTTAAAACTTTTTATTTACGCGGTTAAATAATGTTTTGCTCTTTATGGTGGCTCTTTAACGTTTACGAATATAAAAATCATAATTATTTACCCATATTACTTACTAATTGATTGGAACAGAGCCCCCCAGTCCCTAACTTTAGTTCAAAAAGTAAGTTTTGTCCATCGTCAGCATCGATCGTAAGTGACGAAAAACCGTTATTATGTCCCGCAAAATTCTATACCTGATAAATTAGTTACCAACTGGATTAAAGTAAGTAAGTTACTAATTGGATATAGTCGTATTAAATAATATATATATATATATATATATATATATATATATATATATATATATATATATATATATATATATATATATATATATAAAGCTGTCCTAAACATATATTACCATTGAATCTACATATAAATATTGTTAAGTAATCTATCAAATAAAATTATATTTTAATTTTCTTGTGAACATTACTGCACATATTTGCATAAGAGTTATTAATTTAATTGGTGTAGAGTAACGACGCGATTTGCACTTTATGATCTTAAGAACCAATTTGGTTTTATGTGAATTAAAGAAAAAAAGAAGTATTGAGTATATATATGTAGATAAATTTATATATACAGTAAAACCTCTCAAAGGTGGAATTGCATGGGAACGGTAAAAATTTTCCGTGTTCCGCATTTCACATTTAAATATGAAGGGAAATTATAGAATTTATTGTGTAAATTGCATTTTCTTTTATTGCTTCATCATAAACCTTACAAATTATAGGTACAAACGTACATTTATGTATAAAAAAATAAAATTCAGTAAAATTATGCTTATCGCACAAAAGTTTAAAAAATTAGGAATAATTACTAATCAAATCCGAAAGTATGCAATAAGTTAATCGTTTTTTGTTATATGTAAGTTGCTTTGTTGAACGATTTTTTCGTATATAGCTACCCAAAACAAAAATACCAAAACAAAAACAAAAAAAAAAACAAAAATTTTATTTTTAAATTTTCGATATCGCTAAAAATTACCGATTCACCGGTTATTAGTGTTGGAATGCTAATTTAATCGAGGTATAAACGCGGTCTCGTTTAGTTGATATATTTTCTGACAGAGCGCATTGTATATATATAAAATTTTTTACTGTGTAAAAACGTGTTTTAAGTTAGTCTTTTTTGTCTGTGAAATGCAACCCTTAAGCATCTCAATAAAAATCAGTATTTAAAAAAAATCTTCTAAGAGTTTTATTTCAATTGTTACAAATTACAAATTCTAATTTACGTAATCAAATTATTAATCTCTGAGGTTATGGGCCCAGCGCCTTAAAGGAAAATTAATAAAAATATTAGTTTTGGTGAATTTTTCTTTTGTGTCGTCGAAACGAGTGTACTGCATAAAATATAAAATATGGCGGGAAGTACACCCAACAGCATCAGCAAAATAACACAGTTTGATGAAACAAATTTCAGTAATTGGAAATATAGGATAGGAATTTTACTTGATGAAACAAATTTAAGAAAATACATCAATGAGGGACTGGATGAAATTTCGGCTGATGTGGAAGCAAAAGAACGTGTTAAAATTAGATTGGAAGAGAAAAAATGCGTGTTAGTGTTGGTACAAACAATTCATGACAACCAACTCGAATATGTAAGAGATAAATCACGTGCAAAAGGCATGTGTGATGTATTGTGCAGTATTTTTGAAAGAAAAAGTGTAGCAAGTCAAGTTTTGTTGCGAACACAACTTTTGATGATAAAATATCATGAAAGTGATAGCATCATGGAGCATTTTTTGCTGTTTGACAAGAAGATTCGTGAGCTAATTTCAGCGGGTACTAAGATGGAAAGGATTGATATTATTGTTCATCTGTTACTCACATTACCAAAGAGCTATGGTAACTTGGTGACGGCATTGGAGACAATCGACACAGATAAGTTAACTTTGAATTTTGTCAAAACGAGTTTGATGGATGAGTGCAATAAGGGAACAGGTAGAAATTGTTCAAGTAAATCAGGTGAATCTAGTGCAATGATGCCAAAGGGAAAATCGAAGGAGATCATTTGTTTTAAATGTTCGAAACCCGGTCACAAACCAAGTCTCAGTGCTAACAAAGCAAACGAAGAAAAATAAGAAGTATCGACAATGAGTGCGTTTGTAGATTTAGAATCGTGCGTTGGAGAGTCGGCAGCATTTAACGCACAAACAAAACGTCATAACGGCAACGTGAATGACACAACGAAAATTGAATTCACAATGGGTTCTGGTGCAACCCAACATATGTCTGACGAACAAAAGTATTTTAGTAGAAGAAATCGAGAAGAAATCAAAGTATTTTTGCGACTAAACGTGGTGATATTCCAGTGAAAACATTTTATAATGGTAGCACATAGATTACTGTCATGAAGGATGTATTATTGGTGAAAGATTTCAAATGCAACTTGATGTTGAAACGTGCTTTGACTAAAAAGGGCTACAAAGTGCTGTTTGAGAATGACCAAGCATTTGTCTCATTCAGTGGAATATTTAAATTTCATGTGGACATAACAATGTGTATGCTGGTTATACAGTTGACATGAATTTGAATAAAATTTCTCAAACTATGTGGCATTTTAGATTGGGTCATTTGAATGCAGATGATATGAAGAAACTGATGGTAAGATGGCTGATGGATTAAATTTAGTAAATGTTAACAACAATATGAAGCTGTGTGAACCATGCGTGATTGGGAAACAAACACGTTCATCATTTCCGAAAAAATAAAAATGCTCGATCTTCACGCGTTCTGGAGTTGATTCACAGTGACGTATGGTGGTCCGATGCAAACGACTGCATATGAAACGACTGCATTGCTGGAGAGTTTTAAGAGGATAAAAATCTTACTTTATCGGCTGAACAGTTTGTTGAAGATGATCCATCATCGATATCTGAAGCAAAACGTCGAATTGATTGACAACAAAACTTGGACTGTTTGCGATTTACCAAAAAGTAGAAGTGCCATTACAAACAAATGGGTCTTTAAGTAAAAAGAAAAGCTGATGGTTCAACTGATAAGTACAATGCAAGATTGGTAGCACGTGCGGTTTTACTCAAAAGCTAGGATTCGATTATGATGATACATATGCACCAGTGGCAAAATTAGTTAAATTAAAAATGTTGCTGTCAATTGCCAATCGTTATGATATGCACATTCATCAGATGGATGTTTAGTGCGCATTTTTGAACAGTGATTTTGAATGAAGACCTTTATATGCGTGGGTTTTGGTCAACGTGATAAAGTGTGCAAATTAAACAAAGCACTTTATGGACTGAAACAAGCATCGCGTGCATGGAACGAGAAATTCAATAATTTCATGATTCAAATTGGATTCAAGCGTTGTCAATCAGATCAATGTGTATACGTGAAGGAGCAAAATGGAATCATATATGTTACTTGCTATTATACGTCGATGATGATACATTGATATTTTGCCGAGATATCCAAATGGTTGGAGCTGTGAGGAAACTTCTATCAAATGAATTTGATATGACTGATGTTGGTGAAGTGAGCTCATTTTTAAGAATCCAGGTTGATCAAAACATCGAAAAGGGCACCATTACGGTGAGTCAGTCAAGATATTTGAAAAAGTTTTGCAAAAGTTTGTAATGCAAAATTGTAAACCTAAATCGACACCAATGGAAAAGGGTTTACATGTTGGTGTGGGTCAAAATGGAAAATGTTCGAATCAGCTATATCGAGAATTGATTGAGTGTTTAATTTATGCACATGTGACTAACAGACCCGATTTGTATGCCTCAACTGGATATTTCCCATCACCAAAGTTTGATAAATTTGCCCGTCTGCAAAAACTGTTAATAATACAGTTAAGCGTTCTTTGGACAACTCGTATCCTTTGATTAAACTGTTCAATTTTTCTTTCCATTCCGCTACCGTGGCTCACACACTTCATTTGCCTCACCCGAGCAAGTACTGAAAGAAATTAAGTATCGGTTACGAAAACACTGTAACCATCCATTCGAAGCTTTAAACTCAATTAAATTCAGTTTTTTATCAATGTTTAATGCCATTTGCAAAATTGGACCTGATATCGGCAATTTTTTGGCTCTTACTGCATAAAATCATTCAAATAAAACTTCGTTAATTTGTACATAACTTATTTCTCTTCGTTTGTTTGCAAATCAAATCATTTACGTTTCCCTCGCTAAACAGTTACTCAATTTCGTCGTTTTTAACAACGTTTGATACAACATTATCAAAATATTGTATACCTGCGATTTACCGCATTTAAAACGTTCGCAATTTTTCGCTACTGATTTTTTATTTATTTTTTTTCATTTTGATTACAACGCATGTTTTTGCTTTAAATTGAGATTGACCATTTTACATTTACCCATTTTCTGAAAATGTATGAAAAATAAAACGGTTAAAAAGCAAAATCATTTTAAAACTTCGAAAAACATACGACAAACTTTGCTTCGAAAAACTTTGCTAAGATATGAAATTAAAGAAGCACGATACTTTTCACACTTAGTTTTCATCCATATTCGATTTGTTTTGACGTTTTGACTATTCATAATGCGAATAGAAGGAAATACGTACGTACAATTTATTTTACGTACGTACAATTTATTTTTGCAATAAGCATATAAGTAAAAATTAATCACAGTTAATCTGACTTTATGATGTTGATCGGCACTTAGTTCTGAAAGGATATTGCATGAGATTATTAAATAATCCAATGAGAATCGTTTGAAAAATTGCAACAAAAATTGGAATTGCAAAGCCATAGTGCACGAATATAAAAAAATAAGATCTCTATTCCTTTTACTTACGAAAAAGTGCAAACCATTTAGAAAACGGTCAAATATTTAGAAAATATTTTTGTGAATGGGTATATTCGGCAGCAAAACCAACACCTTTGGTTCCCGAAGTAGATAATAGTACTGATGTAATGGATTCTACTATGAACGGATATATGGTCGGTCGCAATTCACATTTATATATATATATATATATATATATATATATATATATATATAAATATATATATACATATATATATATATATATATATATATATATATATATATATATATATATATATATATATATATATATAGGGTGCGCCATCTTGTATGTCGGTATGTAAACATTGAATAACTTTGTCATTTGTCAATTGATTGACTTGATTAGACATGTTGTTGAAACGTCAATTCATTAAAATTGTAACCATGAATTGCTTCACACCGAAACAACACACCAAAATAGTGACACTGTACATTGTAAATAGTCGTTCTGTTGTGTTAACTCCACGTGCATAGCGTCTAAAATACGTGACCAACAGGCAGCATCTGACAACACTATATTCGTCGTTTTTTGTTGAATTTTGTTGAGCACATTATCAGATTGTCATCATACCGTTCATTAACGACCATAACGTTCCAATGCCCAGAACCCAAAAGGGATATATCGTCGCCACGCTCAGCATTTTGGCATCAGTGGAACCACTGTACGGCGCATTTTGAAGGATGATTTCCATTTGTTTCAGCGTATAAAGTGCAATTAAGACAAATAATATTGCGACAGACCGTCCACGTTACTTGAAATATGTCTACACAAGATCTTTGAAACTTCATTGAATGACCAAAAAGTGGCTTTTTGGGCCAAAATCATCATTGCGCCATATTTTGTCAGATAAAACAAAACAATCGATGAAAACCGATATCGGTGGATGTTGGCTTATTATGTCTGCCCGCAAATGCGCGAAAAAGGTTTTGCCGGTTATTGGTTTCAGACAAGCCGGTGCCCCATATACCACACTGCAAATCAAACAATTAAGTTTCTGCAACGAAAATTTCCTGGTCGTCTGAGGTCAAAAAGAAGCGACATTGACTAGCCATCCAGATCTCGGGATTATTTGAAAAGCAAAATGTAAGCCAGCAAGCCTCAGACCATTGACGAGCACAAGGTAAACATTCGTGCCAAAATCATCGCTATACCACCCGAGATGCTCGAAAAGGTAATTGTAAATGCAGGAAATAGGGCACATTTTGCATTGACCAATATAAAAGCGGCCAATTAATTGATGTTATATTTAAAAACTAGTCCAGATAAATTGCAAAGGACCAAATTGAATAAAAATACCTGATATATAGAAATCGGTTGTTTTTTTTAAAGTTATTCTATGTTTTTATCGGTATAAAAGATGGCGCAGCCCGTATATATATATATATATATATATATATATATATATATATATATATATATATATATATATATATATATATATATATATATATATATGTATATATATTTATATATATTTATATATATTTATATATATATATATATATATATATATATATATATATATATATATATATATATATATATATATATACATATATTGATATTTAAAAGGTGTCAGGTGTAAATGTTAAAAAAACTAAAAGTTAAGATGAAGTCGACGATATATGACCATAATTAAAATCTGAATTGTTTTTCTGTACACTAGTGTATTCTAACGTATACTCGAAAGACGATTAATAAAGGGTGCAAAAAAATGTACCAACCATTGTATTTTTTGTATAGATATAAAATAAAAATATACGCATACAACTTTAAATAAAAATCAATGCATGTTTTTTCTTCCATTTGATATTCTAAACGATTTTTCTTTCACTGCATTTAGTAATTATAATAATTATTATATTATTTTTTTTTTTATGATTTGAAGCTATTAACATTCCATACAGTAAATGCGCAGAGGGAGTTTTAAAAACGGTTTTGGATATAAATTTAATATATACAAAAAAAAAAATAAAAATAAAAAATAACATAAAGAAGCTGTTTGATATATATATTCAGATGTGGTTAAAGTTAAATTATTCATCTAAATGGAAATTGTTAAATAGTAGCTTAAGAGCATTTACATAGACAATCAACATGTTTCGACAATTTTATAAATAAATCACATTCACATTTAGCATATTTATATATTATATAACAACAACGTTTTACGCTTATATACATATAAAATTACCGCGGCCAACTTTCGTTCGTTGGATGACCACCCACAACGTTTACACACATTCATAACGATAGGTTCATATAAAGGTTTGTATAAGAGATACAATATGGGAATATCGTATATATATATATATATATATATATATATATATATATATATATATATATATATATATATATATATATATATATATATTATGATTTTACTAAAATAACTTTGTTTGTTATAGCTGGTACTGTAAGCCTGCACCCAATTTTCCTTATACGATTAATTATAAATATTAATTATTATCATTATATATCATTTTCATTGGTTTCGGTTTATTCTTGAAATGGTCAGCGGTTAATGGTTATGTGTAGTGTTTCTAGCACGAGCTCCATGTCACTTAGTGTTAATCCGTGCAATGCAATTTGCGTAATGAAATGCGCGCTAAAAACGGACATTAGTTTGCTTAAAATGGCGTACTTCAACTCAAGAAGTCTCAATATGGATTGAAATTTGCGGTAATATTAAGGCTGATTAATGATGTAGATTTTAATTTTATTGTCGTGAGTGAAACGTGGCTTAAACCTTGGGTTTCATCAAAATCTGTGGAGGTTCCTATACGATAATTAGAAACGATACATTAAAGCATGCTGGAGGAGTAGCAATATTTATATAAAGAATAGCACAAACTGAACGGAAATACTTTCTATGCACTCCCCCAATTATGAACACATTTTGATCGCCATCTTAACATCAACATGCTCTTCCATAACTCAATGGTAAATCGTTTTAAAAGTGTGCTTCAGTCACAGTGGTTATCATATTTCCCATATGAGCAACCTACATATAACTCTGTTCCATATCAGTTCCAAATCATTAATTGATCTACTGATTACTCCTAGTCCAGAACGTGTTAAGAAGTTTGGGCAACTCGATATTTCTATCCTAGATCACGATTTCTTATATTTGGATTATGAATTACCAAATGATGAGGCGCCAATTAAGAGTTTTCAGTTTTGATCATGCAACCATATATATCTTTGTATTCATTAGCTTCTGATTTTTTAAATATACAATGCGGCAACATGTTTTCGATACCCAAAATATATATTACAGTTATTCTGCAATCATGTTCCTTCAAAGAATTCAAATAACCCCTGAATTGTTGAATCGTGATATTGAAAAGGCCATTGCTGTTAAAGAGTGGTGCTATGTTGTATGGAAGAATAGTATATAGTTGTCATCTAAATCGTCAACATTTTTTAAGGGGTAGACGGGAAGTAAAAAAGCTTATTAGAATGGCTAAAACTAAATATACCAGCCGTAAATTAGACCCAAGCTTACCTATACGAAAGTTATGGAATAACGTCCGCAATCTTGGTTTAACGCACAACATTTCGTTAGCTCTGTCGTTTTCTGCTGAGGAAGTAAATACCTTTTTTACCAAAGTGACTATACCAAAAGATTACCTTATTGGAAAACCTTTTAACTATCCGGTGTCTCACGAAAGTGAGCAATTTAATTTTCACATAGTAAGCGAAACTATTGTTGCCCGTGCATCAGTTTTGGTGCATATCTTAAATTTTTGTCTTTCTGAGACTACTTACCCTTCTCAGTGAAAAATCTCTCAAGTAGTTCCAATACCTAAAATTCTGTTTCCCAAGATCTTTGATGATTAAACTGGTAATAAACTTATTACGTCCAATAAGTTTATTACCAGTTTTATCAAAATTAATGGAAAATATTATGGGCTATTAGATTAACTTGTTTCTTGAAAAGTACAATATGTTAGATACATTTCAGTCTGCGGGCTTAGAGCTAAGCATAGCACAGTTACAGCACTACTAAAGATTACTGATGATTTATTTTCTGCTATGAATAATAACTTCTGTTCACTACTTGTATTATTGGATTTATCGAAAGCCTTTGACATGGTTTCTCATAATATTCTAAAAGATATTTTTGATTTTTTTTTGATTTGTACGCGCAGTATGTAAAATACAATGGTGAAATATCAGCAATAGCATTAAAACTACGTTCGGTGTTCCGCAAGGTTCGGTACTGGGACCACTGCTTTTTCAATTATTTATTAACGACATTCCTTCAAGAATAAAGCATTGCCATTACTATTTGTTTGCTGATGATCTTCAAATATATATTAGTGACCCTTTTGAAGAAATTACAACATAATGGTGTCTAAGATGAATGAGTACCTTGCACAAATACATGCCTGGACTAATAGTAATAACCTCAAAGTAAATTCCTCGAAAACACAAGCTCTTCTAATCCATAAGGGCAGTATAGAAGTTGCCAGCCCACTGCAGTAATAATAAATAATAAATTAATAACTTATGTTAGGAAAATTCGAAATTTTGGAATATTACTAAATCCAACCCTTACATGAGAAGATCATGTAAGTTTTTTTGCAGTAGAATTTATGGCGGCCTTGAAAGACTGACAAAATACAAAAATTCTATACCCACTAAAAACACGAAAATCTTTAGCAATTTCTTTACTGTTTAGTTAAATTATATTTACTGATCTTAGACAATGCATGTTTTTATTTAAAATTATCAAACATATGTCATCTAGTTACTTAATGAATAAAATCCAATTATCGCGGTCCGCTCGGAACATTAGTGTTATTTTACCAAAACATAAATTATAAATTCGCGGAAATTCATTTTTCGTTTCTGGAGCTCAGACGTGGAACAGCCTTATTATTATTATTACTATTATTATTATTATGCTTCTGTAACATTAGTTTTTAGTTTTTAATAAAATTTTAAATTTTCTGTTTTAAACTATATAGTTGTACATACATGTATGGACTTCTGAGTCTGATGTACAAGATTAAGTAAATAAATAAATATATAAATAAATAATTCATTATATATATATATATATATATATATATATATATATATATATATATATATATATATATATATATATATATATATATATATATATATATATATATATCCAACTTAAATAACAAAAAAAGTTTATGTTCATTTTACCTGATTTGTCGGTAGAATAAAACTATATATTAGTCACCCATAAATGAAATTTAATATTAAATTTAAAAAAGCCTAATCCATTTAATATAGTTTTTGGATAAAATTACATTCTATATTATATAATCGTATAAATTAAATTATAATATTTAATTTAAATCCATATCGTTTTCTAATAACGTTAATCAAAAGATTTCAATCGGTTTCAAATGTTTAGTCAAAAAGCGACGAACCTGATTTTAAACATATGTTATACATTTATAATATACTCGTATCTGAATAAATAATATGTATAGTGAAACATAATTTTCCGGTCTCGTGAGAATTTTTTTTTTGTGTTGAAAATTTTTCCAGTAGTTATAGATAGTTATAGATTAGATCAAGATCCCAAATGAAAGTATATTAAATATGTACTTCGGGTCTTAAAATCATTATAAGAAAATATAGGGTTAATATTTGGCTGCCGATATTAATTTAGTAAATTTCGACCACCCTGTCCGTTTATATTACAGCTTTAATCATCATCACCTTTAAAAATTTGACAAAAAAAAAAAATTTCCATAATTAATTTCTATAAAAAACAGCCTATAAGAATATAAATATTTAAAAAATTAAATTAAATATTATGTTTTTTTCTTACATGCGTCTGTTCTTCTCATGATGATGCTATGTATATTACGAGAAGAGTAACATACAAATATTTTTTGTATTTTTTGTTGGTAGTTTTATAAAAATGTTCCAATGTATATAAAAAAAACTTCTAAAACTTATAAACAGTTTCTATCATCGCAGCGATTCGGTATATCAGCAATAAATGATTATTGTTTAAATATTTACAATATACAATAAAGTCGATTAAATATTTACATATATTTAGAGAAGTCGATGATATATTTAGAAAATGTCTTTAACCAGTTAAAACGAAACAAAAACTTACACCGTGTATAACATCAAGATCTTCATAAACATATATAGGATTTCTGTGACAGAAAAAGTTACATTATACTGAATAGAAGAAAAAGATCTGCCAAAAATCGAAAAGCAGAATTTTCGTCTAATGTTGCAACTTGCAGAACATCAAGCTATAATTTAAATATAAGTCAGCATCCCAGCAGCTGCGAAAGAATCAAACGGCTAATGCAACATATTCCAGAACATAGAAATGTTTTTAAATACAGAAAAAATAGATATATGTCTAACATCTGAAAGCCATTTTACTAAAACTTCATTTTCTAAAGTACGTGGGTATTGTTGTTATCACGCCATCTATCCAGCAGAAAAAGCGAGAGAAGAATCAACAACATATTTATAAAAGAAAACATCAAACACCACGAAGGAATAAAAGATGAAGAAGAATATGATGGAAAAAAATACAATATTTCCTCAATTTATTGTCCTCCGGGGCATAGTCTAAATAAAAAGCAAAGAGGACCTTATCTCGTTGTTTAAATCATTAGAGTTTTGGCGGTGATTTTATTGCCATAAATACGTTTTGGGGATCAAGACTATTAACCCACGAATGAAAACAGCTACTTACCATATAGGTCAACCAATAAAATGTAACCAACACACTATAGCCTATAGATTCAAATAAAATTTCAGATCTCATTGATTTTTATGTAACAAGACGCAGTGAAGGACTATCGTCAGATCACTCTCCTGTAATCATTATTTAATGATTGGTTGATCTAACAGTGTTGAACGAGGGATAGAATTGAGAAAAGGGGTAAAAGACATATTAGAAAAAAGCGGATTTCATCTGAGGAAGTGGAAATTCAAACAAAAAGACACCGGTGAGTGCAATATTTATAGTACTGAGAGCTACACGACTAAAACTCTCGGTCTACAGTGGATTCGATGGAACGACACCTTTATTTTTAAATCACAAGGGGAAAGGAACGGAATGGTAACAAAGCGACAGAATATATCTGAGTTTTCTTTCCCCGTCAAATGTATTATACTATAGATTATATTCCAAAAATTATAGCTGACAAATACAGGTTGGTATGACAAATTGCAACCTGAAATCAAAAGTGAATACAAGACAATACTGGCCAGAAGCCACTGGGCCCATGTAAAACCCAAGGATAACCCAGCGGGTCATGGCTCCCGAGGTATAACCCCAGAAAAATTGGTCAACTTGAAACAATGGTGGAAGGGTCCAGAGTGGTTGATCCAACCACAGACAAATTGACTGGCGAGTAAGATTCACAAATTTCTGGAAGTCGATCAAGATATGGAATACCGCAAAGCAGCATCATTAACTATGGCATTGCACGCGCAATGTGAACAACATAATAATAATTCCTGGATCAAAATTCCAGACAATCAAAATTACAACAAATCTATCGGATAACTTCATATGTATTGAGATTTATAAATACGCTGCAAAAGGTTCAATGGAGAACCTTCAATGGTTCAAACGAAATGCGTTTTTTAGTACAACACATGTAGATTTCAGATGACATACAAGCTATATGGCATCATATATAAACGAGTCAATACCACATCAAGATTATTATGATGACTCCAGTTATTGATGAAGACGGCATTTTGCGTGTCGGCGAGCATTTACAAAATTCGGACTGGGACTACGATAGTAAGCAACCCATGATATTGCCGCCAAAACATATTTTTACAACCAGGGTCATATGGGATGTACACTTTTCCATGCTGCAGGCCGGTTCAACACACACTACAAGTCAAATACTGCAAAACTATTAGATAATCAATGGACGAAGTAGAATAAGAAGCATGTACTGAACAAGTGTGTATTGTGTATAAGAGATACACGATGAAAGAGTGCAAGCAAATCATGGGAAATCTATCAACAGAACGTGTTAAGCCAACGAGGCCGTTCGAGAATTGTGGCATCGATTTTGCAGGACCAATATACATTATGATGAGCTCTGGTAGAGGACAAGACAAGTCCGGGAAGCGTTATATATGTGTTTTGTCTGCCTTTCACTCAAAGCCAAGGATATGGAGGGTACGACAGACCTAACAAGTGAGGCTTTCCTAGCAGCTCTAAAACGTTTCACTGCCAGAAGTGGGTTACCGAAAAAGATCTATACTGATAATGGTTCCAATTTCATTGGGGCTAGGCGCATATTAGAGAACGCATGTAAATTGATAAAAAACATTAGTAATGATTATATATACTTGCAGAATTTTCGAGTCAAAACGGTATCGTGGCATTTCATTCCTCCAATGTCTCCTCACTTTGGTAGTTTTTGGGAAGCTGCGGTAAATTCCTTGAACAAATTACTCTGCCAAATTGAAAACATATTGACCGTTATATTCTTCATCGGTAGACGATAGTTATGAAGTATTGAAACCAGCCTACTTTTTATTTGGTACGAGTGCATTTGACTATAGAACAGTCCACAGAATCACAGACACAATTGAAGATACACTCGGAAAAAATATGTTCAAGCATTTTCTTGGACGTAGCACAAGCCTTCGATAAAGTATAGCATACAGGATTATAGAATATAAACTGTATCGAGATTTACCAAAGCTGTTTTATCAGATTCTAAAATCTTACTTCCAACTGTTGTTCGGAATTTTAGGGTAAAATATGAAGATTAATACTCCTCATTGCCGAAAATATTAGCACGAGTACCACAAGGTAGTGTGTTAGGTCCAATTCTGTACATCCTACTTACAAGAGATTTGCTATATAGGTAAATTCCAAAACCAATATGGACCTACGGTATTCAGCTTTGGGCATGTACCGAGAAGATCAATGTGAAAATAATACAATCATTCCAAAAAAAGTGGTATTGTAAATGCACCATGCTATATCAAAATTGATAATCTCCATAGGGATTTAAAGCTGGAATACGTCAACGAAGAAATCAGGAAGCAGGCAAAGAAACACATACTTCGTCTTTATCAACATGAAAATGTCGAGATTCGCCGTATGATGGATAAAACAAATTTAGTTAGACGTCTCGTAAGAAAGAGACCTCGGAACTACCATATCTTAAAGATAAATTACTAGATATGGAGTATAGAGTATAGTGCCACTAAACAATAACTTGTAGAAAATCAATACACTATAAATTCCGTTACATAAAGCGCTTTACCTATATACATAAAGATCAATGAGAAAGATATGGAATGCCGTTTACGTATATACGAAGATAAAAATGCAAGTGCAAAAAGGTTAGGGTCAAAAGTATTCGTCCAACGTGTAGGTAGGAGGACATCATGGAGTATCTAAATGATTTACAAATAGAAGTATATATACTAAAACGAGAAAAATGAGATTGGCTTATATAGGTAGAAATCCAAATCTTACAATTCAAAACAAATTGCTTCTATATCGGTAAATTCTAAAGCCACTGTTCAACATACGGTATTCAAATTTGAGATTTTACCAAAAAGACAAATCTTCAAATGACACAATAAATGCTGCGTGGCATTGTCAACTTACCATACTACATTAGAACTGCGAAGTTATACTTAGACTGTAGTCTAACTCTCCACTTATTTTAAATAAGTCGACTTATTTGACTTATTCAAGATGGCAGTATAAAATAAGTCATTTGCCGGTCCAAATATATATATATATATATATATATATATATATATATATATATATATATATATATATATATATCAGGACCAGTCCAGCCATATGAGCACAAAGTGCATTTGCACAAGGCGCTTAACCGCAAGGGCGCAAAATTAACTAAATTGTAATATACAAAAAAAAAATATTTTTAATAAAATCTATATACTTGTTCAGTAGATAATTAACTATTAAGCCGCGTCAATAGTTCTTTAAAAAATATTCTTCAAGATTTATCCCATGTTTGAAATATGCATACAATAATTTGGATTTCAATCAATTTATAGATAGAGATAGAGAATTTAAAAAAAATTGTAACTGTTGAGTTATTGTGATATAGCTACAGTAACATAGGATAGAGAATGAATATTTTATATTATGAATGTGCCGATTTAAAAACATCTCCATTTATATGTATTTACCAAAGCCGTCTTTAATCTATTTTAAGAAGCCTGCTTGTTACTGTCGTATGTAGATCTCATATTAAAAATGTAACATGTTGCCTGTATTAGTGCGACAAAAATCCATAAAAAAAAAATTGTTATTTTATTTTGAATGGTTTAAAATAACCCATACTACTTTAACGTCAGATACATTTGAGCTAGGGATGTTCCAATTCTTCAAAATGATCGATTTTCGAATCGATTCAGATCGCATTCATAAAAACCGATTCAACCATAAAATCGTATGAAAAGAATCGATCTTCTAGAAATCGATTCAAAAAATCGGATTGGTTTTAATTACAAAATTTTATTTAAAAACTCAATTTTTGCACATTGGCCAATATAGCTATTCGACAACAAAGGAAGGCATGGTGAGACAGAATCGAATATGACATGTTAATTTGCATAAATATTTTTGATCCGAATGAGTTAGGGGCACATTTGGATTCAGCGAACAAACACCTATCCATCTGCTTGATTAGAAAGTCAAATATCCTTCATTAAATGTCACATCAACCAAATATAGCAATTATCCTAAATAAAAAATACTCTCCTAAAAAAATAGAAATAAAGCAACAAATGAATTTTAAAACAAAATAATTGAACGTTTTTAAAGCACATGAAATTTCAAAAGTCAACGTGTTTGAGCATGAATAAAAACGCATTCAGATGTTACAAAAAAGTTGAACGTTGCATCAGTTTTGTTCTATTTTTTTAAGTGAGTTGTCATTATTAAATATAGTGAAGGTGAATAATTTGTTATAATAAGAATATAATTAATGTGCCTAAGTTAAATAAAAAATATTATGGTTTCAAACCATGTCATCAGCTGAAAGTTCAGTGCAAAAAAAGGGTTACTCAGAAAGAGGAAGTTATCGTTAATGTCTCCAAAGGAAGTAAAGGCAGGTAAACTGAAGGATCAAAAATTAAAGCAATTAGTTAAACCGTGTTGCAATAGACAATGCCGAAATAAGCATTGTAGTATTTTTTTCGATGGATAACGTGATGTCATCAGTAATAAATTTTGGAAATTAGTAGCTTCAGAACAAAAATGTTATAGATATAATCATACTAAAACAATTCAGCCGAAAAGAAGACGAGTCATTAGGTCAGTTAGATGAAAATGAAGTTAAACTGGTGATCACGAATTATGCAACAAAAAATGTTTTTGGCAACCTTAGGTTTGAACCTAAAAATGATAAGGTCGTCAGAAATGTTACTGCTTGCAAAAAGCGACCTAACTCTTGTGGCCCTAAAAGTGAGATATTGTGAGCATGCCCCAAATGTAAGATATTTGCCAAGTGACATTTCATTTACACACATGCATAAAGATTTTCTTGTAAAATACCAAACACAAATTTCTTACGAATCATATCGCATGGTAGTAGCTTCAGAGAATATTTCGTTCACTAAATTGGGACATGAAGAAACGAGCGGTCGTGCAAAAAACGAGAAAATCATGAACAATTAACTGGCCATACCAAAATAAATTTAAATTCAGATTGTGACGAATGCATAAATTAGAACATTCACAATGAAAAAAGTTCAGAGGCACGACAAGAATATAAAAGTGATGCGAATGTAGATACGCTGATCATTGTATAGCGCAGTTGTTTCGGTTGATTTACAAAAGGTAAGTTATATTTATTCATTGAAATAATAATATTTACAGATCCATTATATTTTTAGGTGATAATGCCACTACGTTGTAATATGTACAAGGTAATTTACTCCACGAATCATCGCTTATAATGAGAGTTTTGTACCATTAGAAAGAAAAAACGATTCGACCAGGCAATTTGGCATTAAGCTGTTTCTGGCAGAAAGAAGGAAGATATAATTTCCATATTTAATGCCTTCATCCAGCACCATAGAGATACAAAAAAGTTTGTTTTCTGGCTAGACAACTGGGCAGCCCAAAAGAAAAATTGCACGTTATTCAGCTTTTTTACTTTTATGTCTGCTGAAAAAAGAAGAAAGTGTATGACTAAAAGATTGCGTTCAAAAAGCTAATAATGGTAAGGTCAACGTTATTGAGATGAACCAGCGAGATTTTTATGATTGGAAGGACTTTACATCCCAGCAAAAAATTACAAAACTCGTCCAAAAGTGTATTTAAAAGATCTGGTGCATTTAAAAGAGACACACCATCTTCTAGGAAGGAAGATAAAAAAACTTGGATCAATTGTGCCAGAAACCCGGATAGAGTTTTGGAAATCTCTTCCAGAAAATGAAGGTCAATGCGAGGTCAATTTTGATTAATTTAATTTTTATTTTACCCATCTTTTCATTTTTATCCATTTTGTATTTTGGTACGTGAGCAAAACGTTTAGTTTAGTTTCCGACATTCATTTTCTATGCGCATACCAAGCAAAAAAGTCATAAGTCCATTTTCTTAAGTACCGCTTATGATTTCTAATTATTGTTTTTATTTAAAAATTATGAATAATAAACAAACTAGGATAGGACTTAAAAAAAATAAAATTAATGTGAATGAAACTTTTTTTCTTAGAACGGCAGTATTACCCTCGAGAATATGTCTCGTTTACATGTTTTTAAGCGTTAACATCTTATCGAAACTTATGAATATGAATAGCAAGCTTGGTTTCACTTCAAGTTCACAATATTTTTAACTGAAATAAACAATTCGACACTTTTGAATCGATTCTCTTCGATTATCCGATTTTTATCGATCTTTTTAATTAAAAACCCGATTTAAAATAATCGAAGATCGGATTGAAAAGATCGATTTATGAAAATATTGATTTTTTTTAAACATCTCTAACTTGAGCATAATATATAACACTCGTAGTGAGAGCGTATTATTTTATATTCTCTGTATAAAAGAAAACAGTTGAAATAAAACAAAAAAAATTACAAGTTTACCTCATTTTTTTTATTTCCTCTTTAGTTTGATGTTTTGTTTTTTTTCTTTTCTACACTGTATTCACAATCGTATATTAACGACGATACAATCTGACAAATGCATGCATTACATTTTTTTACATTTTCTTACAGTTTATGTATGATTACATTTGGGCTTCCTGTAAGGCATTAAAGACGGCTTTGGTATTTGTCCATAGTAATTAATTAAAAATTGAATATTTTCCTTGTGTGTGTTGTGTGTGTCAATGATTTTAATTATTTTTGGGAGATTTTAACTCATCGAAACTAAGATTTTATGGTTAAGATTTTAAAATACACTTAGATGGTCATGTGTCGTAAAACTATTTTGTTTTAACGTCTCCATATGTAAAGTTATGAATTTTTTAAGAATGTCAAAAGGTTATTTTGATCAACCGAGTAAATTTATTTCAAAATTTGGGCTTTTTATTTGTCCTTTAAAACCCTTATTGAAAGAAATTTCATTAAAATGATAGATGTGTAACGTATGAAAAAATTTTGGGGCGCGAAAAGCTAAAATTGCACAAGGCAACGAATTGGCTTAGACTGGTCCTATATATATATATATATATATATATATATATATATATATATATATATATATATATATGTATATATATATATATATATATATATATATATATATATATATATATATATATATATATATGTATATATATATATATATATATACATATATTATATAAGTGCGGCTTTACAAAGTTAGAATTATGATATAAAAAATTTACTACATAAAATATTTGATTTAAATAAAACTAAACTATATAGCTATGTCGATTTATAATAGAATTTTTTTTTAATTAATTTAACCGGAAGTTGAATTTATATGACTAGTTTGGTTTTCTTTATCAATATTAATTTTTTTTTTTGATTCATTAATTTTATTACAATTGAATTATAAGTAAGAAAAAAAATAATTCCCAGAAGAATATATTTAAAAGCATTAAAAATATAAAACAAAAAAGTTAAAATTAATTATAATGATTACATTTCCAAGTATATAATCAAAAATGAAGAAAAGGTTGAATCAAAATCACATGCATCAACATTTTTTTCGGGGTTTGTTCGTTGTTTAACATTTTTTTTTATGTTTTTATACACAGCCGCAAAAACATATACCGGAAATATCAAAAAAAAAATTGTTCTTACGTAAATTACGTTAATTATATTGTATTTCTATTTAGAAATAATCAACTTGTCATTAGAAATAGAATGAAGCAAGAAGTGGGAAAAATAAGAAAAATTATTATTATTATTATAACACACAAAGACAAAGAAGTTATTAAAGTAATAAAATTCTTCATTAAATTATAAACAACAACTTTATACGAACGGTTTTGTTCATAAGCTACATTTTTCGTTTTTTTAATCTTTCCTGGCATTTACGCGCATATATTCCAATATATAACAAACAATTATTCAAAATCACAACAGCAATAATAATTTCTACAAAACTATAAAAAATATAATTCCGCATGTATATGAACAGGTAATAAAATAATTGTGATATAATTTAATTGTCCTGTGATCTACACCGCAAGAAATTTAAATATATAAATAAAAACGTCAAATATATAGTTATATATATATATATATATATATATATATATATATATATATATATATATATATATATATATATATATATAATTTATATGTTATGTATATTTTTTTTAATTTATAATTTTATTATTATGTAACTATATATAAAATAAACATAACTGATGAGTTATTTCAATTACCTATCATATTTTGTTTTTGCTGTTGCGCCTTTCCTGCATACGAAAGTACATGTTAAACATTACGATTAATTTTTGCCGTTTAATGCGTATGTGAATTCGTTTAAAACTAGTTAAAAAGTTAAAATTTTGACATAAGGATTCAAAAAACAAAAATTTATTCACCACAAAAAATGTATCGTGGTAGAAACCGTATAAGAATTTTGACATTCGAGTTAAAAAAGCATAACCTTATATTTTCATATACGAGAAACATGTACTTTAATTTTATGGATTTAGTATGGTGATTTTAGTATTTGTCTTCAATTTTAAATTTTAGTCTTCAATTTTGGATTCAATTTTAATTTTTAGTACTATTTATATTTATATACTTTTAATTTTTGTTTATAAGATCTATTTAAAAAAAGTTGCTACAATCCAATAACCAAAGCGATTTGTCCAAAATTCAAATACCAGTTGTACGGTTTGATGATAATCCGATATTTTTAGTTTATATCGCACATAATTTTACTTTATCAACCAACAACATAATTAAGCTTCAAACAGAAGTGGATGACTCTTAAAACATATAAAACGTGCGCTTCTAATAAATCTCCTGAAAAAAATTTATTAGGAAAAATTAAACGAAACAATAAACAGCATCATTCAATTTGATGATGATAATCGACTTACAATTAAAATTGTAATAAGAATGAGGAATTTAATTTCCAAGGTGTGATCCATGTAAGTTAAACGAATTCACACAGCAAAACCTTTTACCTCGTTAAAAAAATTCACCATGATACACCAAATTTTTAACAAAATAATTTTCACATATTAAGACAGGTCCTTAATATTTATTTAATTTTAAAAAATTATAATTTATATATATATATATATATATATATATATATATATATATATATATATATATATATATATATATATATAGTGGTGAAATTTGCTTTGTTTATGTAGTTATTGGTTTCGAGCTAAATAAGAAATTGAATTAGAAATTCGGTCTTTCCAAAAATAAAAATATTTAATTGGTTAATATTTACATATTTACATAAATTTTCTTAGTTAAAATTCTTAGTAGCGATGTGCGGGTAGTAACTATTCGGTATTTAATTCTCGTTACTTCTAAATACCCGAAGTAACGATTACAAGAAAATAAAAGTATTTGTTACTTTTGTATCTCTTACCTACTTCTTTCTTCCATACGTTTGTATCGAGAAACGAGTACTTACTTGTTTGATTACATAAAGTAAAGGCAACTTCACAGTTCAATTTCTTCGCTCATTCATTCATTCAAACAATTTTTTCAACCAATTATATAGCTCAAAACAGTCATGTGACTTTCTTAAGAAAATTTTCACAAGAGTTGGTTCAATTTTATGTTTTTGTTTGAACGAACATCGAGTAAAAGAGACAGCATAATAAAAATGAAAAGAGAAAAATATAAGGCCAAGCCATTTGTTTTGAAAAATATTGTTTGACGCAGAAATAATATGTATATTAACAAATATATAATATATTGAGTATTTTATTGCAACTAATTGTATATTAATTAACAAATCACAATATATATTTATTGAATCCCACTATATTTATAACCTCTCAATATGTTTAACCACAAATAATATGAATGATATCAAAAGATTTCATTTCTAAACAAGATGGAAACCAAATCGTTACGATATTCGTTCTGAAATTTCACAAGAAGTGTGAATCGTCAAAATAAAATAATTAATGAACGAAAAAAATTGAAGGAATGAATGAACGAAAAAATTGAACTGTGAAATCGCCTTAAAGTAAGATACCTTATATCTAGAAAATTCCAAGAGCCAGAAAAGGAACATATCAGCTTGTAAATATAAATGCAAATAATCATGCTGCCTCATTTTTATTCATGACTAATTGATTTTTTACTATTAAATTTTTTTGAGAGGAACAAATACATTTTTATTGTATTGATCAATTCTTGTTGTTAGAGGAACAAAAGTATATCAAAACAACAAAATACAACAAAAATTTATTTTTGTTTTTTATCATTTTGTTTGTTGACAATAATTGACATGGCAAAAAATTTGAAGTTTGCGTTACGTTTATGAATAATTTTTTTAGCGTTTTATAATGTGTAGGTAATAAATAATAGTATTATTTATTAGTAAATATTATTTATTAAAGTTAATATTTATAAACCTATTTTTTCATATTTAAATTTTTTCTAGTCCATGCAATATTATACTTTATTTTATGAATCCTAAAATTTAGTTAAAAACTTTTAATTTTAATTATTTTTAATGACGCTTATAGTAAATATAGTAAAATGTTAACGAGTACTGCCTTGTGACAATAACGTACACTACCTAATACCTATTCACTGATACCTAATTAAATACCTATTCAGGACCTAAAACCCATCTATTACTCTTATTATTCATGATTACTTTGTAACGAACACAAAGTATCGAGTATTTTCATTAAAAGTAACGAGTACCCGTGGATTACTTAAAAGTACCGAAACTGCACATCTTTAATTCTTAGCCAAAACTTTATCATTTAGCGACCAAAACTGCATACAATACTTTGTATTTACATACTCCGTATGGATATTTTGAAATAGCGAATTATAAAATTCGCAAAAAATTGAAACACAAAATTTCGGTTATTGTAGTACGTTACAACTTTACAAGCGATATCGAAGTATCCTTCCTATATTAAACCATCTGGCTATGATCCAGAATATATAAAATTATTATATATATGTATATATATATATATATATATATATATATATATATATATATATATATATATATATATATATATATATATATACATATATACATATATATGTATATATATATATATATATATATATATATATATATATATATAAATATGTATATATATATATATATATACATATATATTTATATATATATATATATATATATATATATATATATATATATATACATATATATATATATATATATATATATATATATATATATATATATATATATATATATATATATATAATATATATATATATATATATATATATATATATTTATATATATATATTTATATATATATATATATATATATATATATATATATATATATATATATATATATATATATATAAATTTGACGAAATAATCCAACTGCATAAATGACCATTTCCTCATTCGAAGATTGGTTAAGAATAGTTGCATTAAATGATTAGATGAATAGTTGCAAAATTAAATGTGAAAATCCCAGAGACATTTTAATAATAATTAAGATCATTGCTCTACTAATATTCGCATAAAACATCAAAGTTAAATTTTTGACACCAACGTCAATTTTTGACACCTACGTCTATCGATTCAGTCCATGTCACAATCAAAAAATGTAAATTGCACTATATGAATTAATTAATGGCATTCACTATTCACAATAATTGCTATTTGTAAAAGGCTTATTTTCTAATAAGCACAGCACTAGTTGTCCGATGTGTTTTTCCATAAATAACCCTATCCTATATAAAGATTAAAAACTGTGTTTTCCATTTCATTCAAATTTTGCGATAATTTTAAGACGCCCTTTATATATACGATAACGAATTTAAAATATTTAAATGTGAATTCATTTTATTTATCACAATTTCTAAAATCTAAGTTACTAATTTTTAAATTTACTACATATTTATTTTATAAAAAAAATTTAAATCTTAATTAAATTTTATTTAAAAAAAACAACAGTACCATCTAACCAGTACTATTTTATATTGTAGTTCCAACAAGTACCATTTTATATTTCGTATACAAAAGTGAACATATTTTTCAGCTTTTCGTCAATAGGAATTGTTGATTATACAAGTACTTATGTGTGAGAGTGGGAAAGTATAATAAAATAATAAACAATGTTTCAAATGACAGTGAATTCGACTGCGAGGAATATATCATATAAGAATTTGTAGGTTAAATGCATGACTCATGAAGCTAATTCTCATAACGAAGAGAAAAGCTAGTTGTATTATTAAAATATTAATATTAACCATACAGTTATTTCACTACAAATCTTAATTTACATTTGTATCTGCGTTGGTTAGAACAAGACAATAAGAATTTTTGAGTTTTTTATTTTAAGTAGAAAAATACAAAGTTCTTACTTATTCTGATTTTGATATATAAAGCGAAGGAGAGGAGAGAAATATATTTAAAAAGAAAAAATTAAGTGAGGTTTACTCTCAGCTTTTTTCATCCATAGAAAACAAAAGTTGTTTTCCAAAGCCCCGATTTATGTCGATTCGTTTTGCGTTTTTTCGTAGTCGCATCGTTTGTTTTATCTTACCTACTGTCTACACTATGCAAATTCACTGATATTTTCTATCATGATATAAGTTTTAACAATGTATGTGTGTGTATATTATACACATTTTGACACTATTAGCAAATTATCAGGAGGCTGTTTCACATAATTTTATTAGTAAATTATCATGAAATGTCATAAAAAATTAACGTTTGAGGTTATGATTTGCCATTTGTATTTGATCTCTTAAGTTGAAGCATCGTGCATATTTTTAGAAAACAAAAAATCTTAACCGTAACTGAATTATTTTTTGAATTATTCAAATTAATAACATTAGCAATATGAAAAATTTAATTTAGTATCGAAAGTACAGTGCGTATTTTATTTTGTACCTGAAACATATTTTTTTGGTATTATGCATTTTAAAGTGTAAAACATGAATTCTTATCAATATCAGTATTTCGTTATATTGTACAAAAGTTAGCCGCGTGAAATTTTTATACGAACTGTTTTGTCCTCGCTTTCTAATAATTTATCTTCCAAAAGATTCGAAGTACGCTCGGCTATGAATGGATTAACCCAATATATCTAATTTCTCCCTTTTCCCAGTTCTTTAAGCTTTTCTAATCATTTTTTAATTATTTGAAGATTTCTCCCCATACTTATTATTGTATGATTTTTTTAAATATACTATTTTATAACTTTAAATCCGCCCAGCGCGGTACAGTCCCGTTTAAATATTGAATATCCCGCGTCCCGCTTATCAATATAAGTCGGAATCTCACCACAGTAAAAATGTTCGATCTCATAAATGATTTCATGCTTTGTAATACCAACAATTTTGTTAATACGATATTTTGTTCATTCCATGAACTACCTTTTCAATAACATAGAAATACTTAATAAAACGTTAAATTTAATCTGAGTTGGTGACCACATAATGAATATGAGCGGCTGCAATACACTTGCAATGAGAAAATGATGTGGTTTGGCTCATGAAATCTCAAAAACATTTAGCAAATATTAATCCAACAACCGGATCTTTGAAGGTTTCAAAATTTTTTTCTAAAAAGTTTTAAAAATTTGAGGAAAAATTATTGCCTCAGAAACAACATTTTGCTACCATTCTGTGATGCAACGGGTTATATTTCAACTGGTTGTGAAGGGATAGATTATAGTGGAATGTTTCCAGATAAAGCCTTTACGGCTTTAAAGTATTATTAGGGGCAAACGAAAACAGCTGCAATAATCAATCTGTTGATCACCACATTCAAAGAATATTTTACTTGCTAATCTGACAAATGATTGCCCATTTTTACCACGGCTGCATCAAATAAAGTGAACATAAAATCGTTTTCTTTAGTGGTACCCAAGAACTAAACTTTTTTTGCATACGAATTTAGTAGCAAAGCTAATGGCCCAAGAAAGTTTCAAATTGACTTGCAAAGAGTTTCAAAAATATTTAAAGACCGAAGACGTCGTTACTGAGATATTTATCCTTATATTAATTAGCAAACTATTATATATTAAGAATGATTGTATTATAGATGAAACTGTTCTGTTTTATTTATTTTATTTGGAATGGTTTCGTATAAAATGATTTTCTGCCCGCACAAGTATTTTTAAAATCTGAGAACCCAGGTTTAAGCCCCAAGCGACAATTGTTAAAAATCAATAAATTTTTCGATAGTAATAAAACAATTTTGTTTGACATTTGAAGATATTATTATGATAGTGAAATGCTCAGCAATGCAATTTTTCCGACGAATATTTATTAATACATTGGAAAAAAACATATACAAACATAAAATTGCTGATGGAAAATATCAGTAAATTTGCACAGTGTAGACAGCGGGTTACCAAGAAATTTTGATTTGCCTTTTTTTTACCTCGTCCTGCGTTATTTTGTTTATTTTTTGTGAATTTTTTTTTCACCAAAAGGTTTTCTTTTGGAAACAATAAATTTTACTAATGCGTAATTTAGATATTTCGGAGGGTATGTGCAATGGATTGTTACCGATTGTTACCGAATTATGTAACAACGTAGTTAAAGCAAAAATAATTACTGGGAAAAAAGCTGGACAAGAAGTACACATTCCTCGAGTTACGCTCGACTCTATAGTAAAGGTCAACTTGGATGTACAATACAACGACATCAATTTCCGCCTTGACCAGCGTTTGCGATGACTATGCATAAATATCAATGGCAAACGTTCGAATTTGTTGGCATCGACCTTCGTACACTTGTCTTTAATACGGTATGTTGTACGTAGCATTATCCCGTGTTAAACGACAGAATAGCTTAAAAGTTCTGTAACCACCTGAAAATGAACGTCCCGTACATAATGTTGTGTGGAAAGAAGCATTAAACGCTCCTGATAAAACTTCTATAAGTCTTGATAGTGGCAGCGACGACTGTTACCTAGGCAACATCGATTTTTATATCTCAGCCCAATAAAATAAAATGAAATTAAAGTTGTTTTGCGAAAGATATAAAAAAAAACTGTCTTTCTTTCACCGAGCAAAGCTCGTCCTCTGGTACTATATATATATATATATATATATATATATATATATATATATATATATATATATATATATATATATATACATATATATATATATATATATATATATCTACAAGGGATTACCATGAATAAAGAACAGACAATTTGCAAAAAATGCTATTTGGTGATTTATAAAAGAAAATCAAGTGGTGATAATGAAGAAGGACCCTTTGGTTCACAAGATATTAGTTTGGATCGAGAATATTCACCTGCTTCTTCTGTAAGTTCATCAAATGGGGAGCAATACATTCATCCGAATATTTCATCATTCAACGATACTTTAAAATCAATGCACAGTTCTCCTTTAGTACATAAGAAAATGAGAAGTGAAAATTATAAACAACAAAAATTTCAAGAAGTTTTAGCAAAAATTTCTGAAATATTTATGCTTTCGTGCAGTTCCATGCCTGCCTATAATGACATACCAGGCGATAGTATGGCCTGTTCGGAAAATTCAAGATGAGTTTGGTGTGTCTTATTATATGGCAAATAGAGCAAAACAGATTTAAAAAGAAAAAAGGTATCATGTCAACACCGAACTTTTTGATATTGCATAATAAAGATTATATTATCAACCAATTTAGGGTTTTATTGCATTGCCAAAAGTCTAAGTTAGTGAACAGTTCAAGAAAAATTATCAAAGAAAAAGTATGATAGATTTTTTTGATTTTTGGTTTAAAATATTCGGATCCTGAAATATTCAAAAAATCATATTTTAAAAATGAAAGATAGGACCACTTTTTTATTTTTTTATTTGTTTGATAAATAAATAAGCTTTGAAAAAAAAATAAAAAATTGATAACTCGTTGGGGTCGAAAATAACGGGAAATGACATTTTTCAAAAAGACTCATTTTTTCTTTAATAAACATTTTTTTAAAAATTGTAATTGTACCATTATTTATAAGATCCATTCATTCCCTTTCATTTGAGATAAAAAACATTCAAATCGGTTAAGAGGTTTTTGAGAAAGAGGACTTCAAAAATTAGCATTTTCAAGAAAAATCAAGAAAAACGTAAAACGCCGTGCGCCACTGTCAAAAAGTACAGTGCCGCAATAAAAAAAATCATTTTTTGAAAAGATCATTTTTTGAAACAAGGTCATTCGAGCAAAAAAATGTTAGTTTACCGAAAATTCAATTTAAAATCAAAAATGTTAAGTATTTACCAACAATTTTTGAAGATCACAATCTTTTGTGAAATCTAAGCGTCTTAAATGTGTACAATATTTCCCTCAAAGTATTCAATTTTCAAAAGGCAAAAATTATAAAAAAAATGCCGTGTAAATATAATTTAAAGGGTCATAGATCATCATTATATATATAAGTATACGAGTATATATATATATATATATATATATATATATATATATATATATATATATATATATATATATATATATATATATATATACATATATAATTTATTTATACCAAAAATTTGATTATATACAAACAGGGAATTCTCCAATAAAATAATATTTAAAATTTTCGTATACCTGGATATAACAAATGAACAAAAAATGAAAAACCATTTTTTCAGTTATTTATTTTAATTTTCAGAAACTTGTGAATTTTTGTTTTGTGTGTTGCTCACATATTATATTGTTTTTTGTATTTTTTTTTTTTTGCTTATAATTTCGTAATTATAAAGAACGCATTACACATAAGATGGTGAAGTAGAAGAAGAAGAACGATAAAATAAGTTACATACCAAAAATAATTTCTTAACCCTTTGATTGAGAATTTTTTAACCGTGAGGTGTGATATTTGAAACCATGTATGTACCAGGATTCGAACTACATAATATATTATGTACTAGGTAATGTACTTTATTTATAACTATAGCGCGATAGGATAGCGCATTAATTTGAACGTTACTGTAATGTAACATTTATTATAATATATACACAATGCATCTTACAAATATAAATAAATAAAAAAACAGCGATATGAATATAACGAATAAAATATAAAGAACATTTACATCTTCTAATGTTGTAATTAATCGTCGATTAAAATCTACTTTATTTTCAGTAGTTTTTTTTTTATTTTTTAAATACGAAAGAAATCTCATAAATATGTAAACCATATGGTGAAGTTTAGTCTATAGGTAAAAAAAAAAATTATAAATTGAATGTTGCGATTTGTTTTTTTTTTTTAAACTTCTTAATCGTTTTCTTCATGCTAAATTTTCTAAATCACGATAAAGTTAAATACGTATATAAGAAGGGAATGCGAATATAATACGCGGTGAATATATTAATGCGGAATGGATCAAGATAAATTAGATAAAGGGTGTCCCAATAAATGATATTTTATTTGAAATTTAAGGCGTTAAACCTATATATAATCCAAATTGAGTCAACATTTTAATTACTAACATAAATTGTTGATTCGTACCGGCCTTTATGTTGTATACGCCAAAAAGGTGGGGACATTCAAGGGTACAAACTGTTTAGTAGTGTTTTTTTTTAATTTTTTTATTATTATAAGAGAATTTGTAGACCAAGAAAGCGCGAATGGCGAAGAGTACAACAACTCAGCAATGAGCTCAATTCACGTAACTTCTTTAAAAGGGTCACCGGACTGCACTGCACCTCCATACCATTCAGAAGCAGGATCGTACATTTCATTGTTAATATCGCTTAATCAAGCACATGGCGTATGTTTCCAAATGCAACGAAGATAACACTTACTGAGTTCTCTTCAACCACTAGATAAGAAATTTGATTGAAATAATGATGTCGCTCATGAAGTAAAAGGACAGCGAATATGCTAACGCGAAAGGGATGACTTGGCTTCCTCGCGTTGAACGTGAGAATAATGCGAAGAACTATATAGGAAACCAAATCGCGATGAAGCCAGGTTGTTAAAATGGTTCGGCTCATCAATGGCCTATTATTTAACAGTGGCCGTTGAAAATAAAATGCGTGATTACAAAACATAAGTTCCATATACCTCTTTGTCGTATAGAAATATGTCGCATTGTAGTGTAAAATGGCCAAACATTCAAATATTTTAAGACTGTGTCCGAAACCCATGATAAATATTTGTGAATATAAATGTGTCATTTATTTGATAAAAACGAAGACACCCAAATTATCACGGTCAGTTGCTATGATAATTTTTGACAAATACCAAAACTTTCTATAATAAAAGCCAAACTCATCGCGTAGCACACTCGGATACACAACAAAACATATAAAATTCACCCATAAAATTTCTTTTAAGAAAAATTTGACTTTTTCGTTGCTATGACAATTTCAATAAACAATGCACACAATTATGGTGCGTACAAGTACGTGATTTAAAAAAATCATCACAGGATGAAGTTAGTAACAAAAGCTTTTGCTCAAAATTATTACCTATTTTACTTGACATATTAAACATATGTAATTATTAATTGTGTATCGTTGTTGGCTGTGGTATACGAAATATTTGTGCGATTTTTTGTGATTAGATTTCCATTTTTAATTCCTTATCGGTAATTTTAAATTCTTGCTGTTTGTTTTTAACGGATATTTAAATTTTTTCGTGTTATTTCGTAACAATTTCTAATATTAGATTTAACTTCATTTTGTTTTTATTGGTTGATTTTAATTTCGTAATAATTTTTTTTTGTTTTCGGTGATTTTCTATTTTCGTGTAATTTAATATTTTTCGTGTAATTTAATTTTTTGAATTTAATTAATTCGTAATAATACCCAAAATGTCTTTATCAAGACAAACCGCTATCGAAATTTTAGCGCGGGACTTAAATATTGTCAGCGAATTGACAACAGTATAAATAAACAAAATAAGAAATGTCAAAAAATAGCAAAATTATATATAATGAGCATAAGTATTGCTCATAATTTTTATTTATTTTTTATTATGTTGGATGCTTGCGGTAAAAAATGTGCCCAAAGTTAAAATTATTTCAACTCAGGAGGGGAAATTTATATATTTTTCGTATGAAAAATATACAAATTTCCCCTTGATTCGCGAACTTCTCTGAAAGCGTAATAAAAAATTGGAAACGTAGGGGAATATTTTTCAAATAAATGTCAAAAATTTTATTCACAAATATTTATCATGGCTTTCAGACACAGTCAAAGGAAAAATGTAAGTGACCGTTTTCTTGTTTTTTGTTCAGTGTATATTTAGTCCCATCTGTTGGACTATATAGTCCACTTGATATAAACCACTTGTAATTGAAAAAGCCCGAAAACTAAGAGCATTTAGGAACATTACTGTAGATCAGCTTTACTTGTAATGTGCGGAGGTTTAATTCTAAAGCTTGGATAACTAGCGTTATTTTTGAAGAGTGCGATTAAAAATAATTAACAACCAAATGAAGAAGGAAAAACGTCAAATATTACTTACAGTCGATAACTGTCCAGCTCACACACCCATTAAACTATCGAATATTAATTTAAAATTTCTTCCACCAAAAATGACTTCTCAGATATAGTCCTTGGACCTATTGGAAATAAGCATTGAACGCATTCGAATCATTGCATATGTTCCACTGTATTTAACTTTTGTAGCTAACTTCACTTCTGATTAAACCATCAATCAAATGACACGTTTAAATCATAAAGCTAAATAAAAGATTTTTCAAAATTAAAATTTAATCGAGAAACATCCGTATTTCTTTTTCAAGTTTCCAGCTCTGCTTAGCATGAATTCCATCAGGATATGGGCCCAGTGGATGAAGAATACGGATATTTTGAAAGAAAAAAAAATTAAGGCAAATTAATTCTTAAGGAAACATATGGATCAAACACATCAAGCAATCGTGTGCCCATTTTGAAGTTAATCATGCAACAGCGCCGTGGTGAAGGCGAAGATGCGGAAAAACACATGAATTCCATGAACGAGCTGTTCCGAAAGTTATTGGCGCTCGGTGCAGATTTTGGTCCGGAATTTTTTTATGAGTGCTACGTTGTTGGCTTCTTTGCTACCAAGCTTCGACGGTTTGGTAACGGCGTTCGAGGGTAAAGAAGATAGTAAATTGATACTCACGTTGGTTAAATCAAAGGTTGACACATCAAGAGCAACGAAAAGTCAAAAAGATAAAAATAAAAAGTCTGAGTGCTATTTTTGCAAAAGAACCGGACACATCAAAAAGAATTATCGAAGATACAAAGCCTGGCTCAACGAAAGGAAGTAATCAGAAGGAGAATCTAGCGAAAGATAAATCTGTTTGTGACACATCAAGTAGGTGATGGCTGGATTCTCGATTCAGGTGCCACGTGTCACATTCCCAGTTCTAAGGTTATTTTCTAAGGATAACAGCTGCGGTTAAAGGCAAAATTAAGTTCGATTTTCTACGAGGAAAATCACAGACGTGCTGCTAATGCCAGATATCAAGGGAAATTTGCTTTCAGTTAAAAAACTAACGGAAAAAGGTTTTCAAGTAAATTTCATGGGCAACAAGTGTGAAATAAGGGAGAACAGTCGGTAAATTGCAGTTGGCGAAATCAGCCGTAAACTTTACAGACTAAAGGGACCTCACAAAATTTACTCGGTCGAAAAGGAATCCAATGGCTGCATACATTATTGGCATAAGGTTCTAGGCCATAGAGACATCAATGTAGTGAAATCATTAGCGAAACAAAATTTGGTTAAAGCCATCAACTTCAGCCAGTACTCGAATCAAGTTTCCGGTCAAGTCGAGTAATAAAGCAGTTGCAGTTGCAGTTATGAATCTGATTCATTCGAATGTTTGTGGTCCTATGCAAACGGCCACACCATTAGGTAATCGTTACATTGTGACATTCATAGGCAATTACTCAAAATTTACAGTCAGCTACTTAATCGCAAATAAAACATCAGTTTACAGCAAATTCAAGGATTATTGCGATGGTAAAGGTTCCGTTTGTCGAAAGGCCCATTTGATACCTATCAAGCCCAGCAAAAATTACCAACAGGAATAAATTTTCGATAATTCAGGGTTGAATAACTTTGAAAATGCAGAGAACGATCAGGTGCAAGAGGAATTAGTCGATCAAGAAGTTCAGGAAAAGAATCCAATACAGGATCACGTTCAGAATGAAGATGAAGAGCAACCTGTTAGACGATCAAGAACCTAAGTGCTCCTTTTTAGTAGACACACTAAATCTTCCCCGCCTTCAACTTCGAATCCTGGAGGTTATCTCATGAAAATTGGTTCAGCCAATTCACTGTTAAGAAAAGCCGTTTTCGAATCTAGATGATAAACCTTCATGTCCTTGTTTTCTGCCACTGTAAGCAATGTTCGAACCGTAGTTTGACGAACAACTGGAGCAAACACGTGATCGTAATCAGTACCGTATTTCTGTTGCACTGTAGGTTGTAAATCCACATCCAGCCAACTAGATTTGCACCTGCTGGAATTTTCACAAACTTCCCTGCATCAATGACTTCATCTCATCTGTCATTGCTTGAATCCACAGCCTCTTTTGATCACCCTTGATAGCTTCTACGTAGCACTTAGGTTCTTGATCGTCTAACAGGTCTAAAGCAATCAGCGCGCAATTGGAACAAAACAATTCATCAAATTCTCTTCGATTTCGGTTTTGTTCAAAGCAATGATCCATGCTTGTACACCTACAAACATGATGGAAAAATATGCTACATATTAATCTATGTTGACGATGTGGTTATTGCTGGTGAAAACAACGAGATAATCTCCAAGTGCGAAACATTTTTAAGTTCGAAATTCAAGTTTAAGATCTTGGGAGAGATTAAGGATTTCTTGAGTCTTCAAGTCAAGAAGGAAGCAGATGGCCATTGCACGTTGAATCAGACTGCTTACATTGGAAAAGTACTAAATGATTTCCAAATATCTGATGCAAAGGAGTCCTCAGTTCCATTATCAGTTGGATATGGTAAAGGAGGAGATACGGATTTATTGTTGCTCGGTTGCTTACTGTACATATCAGTCAACACGAGACCTGAAATAAACGCATTCGAATCATTGCATATGTTCCACTGTATTTAACTTTTGTAGCAAACTTTACTTCTGATTGAAATCATAAAGCTAAACAAAAGATTTTTCATAATTAAAATTTAATCGAGAAACATCCGTATTTCTTTCCAGCTCTGCTTAGCATTAATTTCATCAGGACCAAGGGATCATAAAAAATTTTAAAATTTTTTATAGAAAATTGTTAATGACAGCTTTGGTGTCCCAAACCTTAATAAATGGTACATCTTTGTTTGCTTAAAAAATTAACGTGCTAGTTAGCATATACTGGATATTATCATCATGGTAATCAGTTAAACCAAAAACTATAAAAACAGCTTCCGAAAAGCTGGATTTTCTTTAGATTGTGAATTTGGCGATGAACAGAGTCAATCAGAAGAATTATTTGATGGTATTTAAATGCCATAAAATGTATGCATATGTTCATTGTGAATTAAAACGTTATTGTTGTTTGAAATTTATTTTAATTATGATATAAATAATGAGGTTTTATTTATAATAAGAAAATTCTATCTTCTTATTACCGTTACCTTCTTTATTTTTTAGTCAGTATTCAGAAAATCTTTCAGAAAATCCTTAAAATGATCACCTATATAAATAGACAAAAATTAAACAGTCCCTTGAGTGGTCACTTTTGTGATGTTCCATTATATATATATATATATATATATATATATATATATATATATATATATATATATTTATATATATATATATATATATATATATATATATATATATATATATATATATATATCATAGAGTAAACATATTTCGACAAGAGGTTTAACATGTTTTAATCAAACATAAAAAAATATTTAATTAGATTAGATTCGGTTTAGGATTTTAAATATATTACTGATGAACTTTAATCTTTGATTTTTATGTGTATGAGTATATATCGCTCGAAACAATAATTTTTTTTATTTCTTGAAGCAGGCTAAATTAGAATGTGTGTGAAAACCTATTTTTTTTTCTTAAGATGATAGAAAGTACCTATATACATAAAATTTTAATTGAATTAAAAAAAAAACTATATAAAGTTAATCAACAGGTGGTAATAAAAAAAATACTGTTGTAATTATATATAGATAGTCACTTTGACGCTTTTTAATTATTCTTGACTTCGTCTAAATTAAAATTATTAGTTATAGAAGAACCGTTCGTTGCATGTCCCTCCAACTTAAATTGCGAAATTAACTTTTGTAATGGTTTTGCATATTTATATGTGGCTTAGAATAAGTCGTTATTCGACTTAAACTATATGTAAACTAGGACTGTATCAAAAGTTTATTATTTTACCGTTGATCAGAAATGTAACTGTAATATTTCTGAACTTACTTATTGTGTTCCACTTTTATTGAAATGGCTGATAATCCTTCCGAAAGAGAAACAATTATGGTTACTGCTCAATATAGACTGTAATATGATTTTTCCACTCAAATTGTCTGTAAATTAACTCTTTATATTTTTTTACCACTAAAAGTAGCTCAAAAAAAGTAGTAAAATTTAAATAATTTTTATATGGTCTCATAAGAAATAATAATAATATAAGAAATAAAAAAAAATTGCAAAATTACTATTTTTTTATTAGTCAATAATTTTTACATTTTTGAGGTTATTTTTTAGTAACCTAATGTTCTATATCCATATAAACTTTAACAAAAAAAAAAGTTTTTCTTTTCGCAAACATATTGTGAGTGATCTATATCCATTAGGGCCACTTTTTTATAAATATAGTTTTTATTTAAAATTTAATATATTTTTGATGAATTCTAATGAAATAGTCTATTGAATAGTACAAATTTTAGTATACATATTAAGAAGCGTCTCCTGTAAAATTAATTATTTGGTTTATAGAGGACACACTTAAGCATTCATCCAGCATATATATATATATATATATATATATATATATATATATATATATATATATATATATATATATATATATATATATATATATATATATGTATATATATATATATATATATATATATATATATATAACTATGTTTATATATATATATATATATATATATATATATATATATATATATATATATATATATATATATATATATATATATATGGGTCATTCCATTATAAAACAGACGATTTTTAGCATTTTTCGAAATTCACCTCTTAGATTTCGATTTTTTTATTTTTTTCACTTTCCTTATTAAAAATAAGTAGACCCCTATTTTTTTTTTTTTTTGTACCTATGGTTGTCCCGTTATTCGAGTTTTTAGTTTTGACAGTTTTCAAATTTTGATTTTTGACTCCTACATTAAATATTGTATCTTCGGTTCTAAAATGAGTATTTTCATAAACAGTAGCATTTTAGAAAGGTATTAAGCTGTTCTATATTATTTCATAATTTATTTTTATAAAATACCGTTATCTTTGGAGTTATGGTTAGATATATCTATGTTTATACTTCCACCGCTAGAGGGCTAAAGATACCAAAATTTAAATATACCCGATGCACCATTTGATAGGCAATTTGTTCACCTTTTATAAAAAAGTAAAATTATTTTCGTCCACGGCTATAGTTTAGCCGCCAGAAGACTTCAAAGTTGAAAAAACGTGTTTTTTTAGAAAAAAAAATTCTATTAGTTGCGAAATGAGAATGAAAGTATACACTTAACGGACATTTTTTGTATAATTTTGATACAAAATACAGCAATAAATAGAAAAACGGCCAGTTTTGAAATATTTAGGTTAGAACTCGTCTCCCAGAGGGAAGATAAATTGAAATTAACTAATTTTTTAAGCTTTTTCCTGCCAAAATTTGCTGTAAATGTTTAGTTATTATGATTAAATGCAAGTTTTTTTTCTGTTTTTGTATAAAATAAATCAGTTATTCAATTAAGTGCATATTCGCAAATGTTTGAGGAACAGATAAACCGCCAGCGGGTTGGGAAATGAAATTAACCATTTTTTTCAGTATTTTTGTGAAACGAATGATTGAATTGAGTACAAATACCTGGTATGTGTACATGCAACCAATTTTTATTTCTTTAAATCTAAGTTGTGTCCTTTTTAATTTACCCGTTTTCTCGCCAAACAACAGGTAGTTATCTAATTTTGAAATCACTGGTATTACAGCGATGAATCATCTTGCATATGTTTGCACCCATTTTGGTTTTATTGCCGCCTTCTTTCAAAACAGCATTTATAAATTCGTCATTTCAGGTATAAAAGCCATGAGGAGCACATATTTTATTATTATTTTATTACCTAGCGCTATTTATTGTCCCTATGTAACAGAAAAAGGAGGTGCTCAGTAATTTTATGACTATACGGCAAATAATAAACTAGGCTCATATAAATAAACGTACAAAATTTTTGGCTCTTCAGTTAATATCTAAAAGTGGACTATAAAGTATCTCTTTCGTAAATTTATTATTGGTGTGAAATATCGAATTTAAAATACAAAATGGTTAATCCGGAATGCTGTAATCCTTTTGATTTGGAAAACCATAAAAATTTGAAAAATAATTCTAATGCTATTAGTGTAAAACTAGCTGAAAAAGCTCAACAATTTTTAAATCGTGAAATAACAAATAAAAGAATTTGTAACAAATGCAGAGCTAAATTGTATAGGTTAACCGAAGTTGTAAGTTTACCAAGTACACCGGCAAGCTATTCAACATCCTCGTCCAGTATATCACCACCACATGAAATTCTATCGGAAAATTCATCACCACCACATGAAATTCTTCAGTCGGTGTATCATGATATTTTCACCGAATCATGTGAACGATTGGGTGGATCTCCTGTAAACAAATACAGGCTCACAGAATCATTGTATCGCCAAAAGCAGCTGGAAAAAGTGGTCAGGCTCACTTGTGAAAATGTTTTGTGCGTTCCGGTGCCCAAAATATCACCAATAGATGCTGATCAGTCAAATCTTCATGATGATAACGGAAACATTCTTAACAATATTTTGGAAGCATTTAATCGCGAGGAAAACTACGACAATCGTGTATTGCTGCTTACTTTAATACCTGAAAATTGGTCAGTAACCAGAATTATGGATAAGTTCCAGGCAACAAAACACATAGTATTAAAATCAAAGAATTTAATCAAGAAGAAAGGATATGGCAGCTTACCTGGGCCAAGAAAAAGGAGGTCTGGAATTTCTTCAGAAACAATAACCACAGTTACGGAATTCTACAAAAGTATGGATATCAGCCGACAGCTTCCCGGATTAAATGACTGCATAAGTGTTCGTGATGTTAATGGAAATCGGGTTCAAAAGCAGAAACTACTTGTCTTGTGCAGTTTATCTGAGGCTTATAAGGCGTTTTTGGAAAAATATCCATCTGACAACATTGGATTCTCCAAGTTTGCAGAGCTTCGGCCAAAAGAATGTATATTAGCGGGAAAAGCCGGAACGCATAATGAATGTGTTTGTATAATTCATCAGAACAACAATTTGTTATGTCCAGTTATAACAAAAATTTTACAATGCGACCCTGTTATTAATAATGAAAGAAAACTGTTAAAAAGAGTATCCTGTGAAAATTTGACCTGGGATTGCTGTAACGGTGATTGTGAAGACTGCAATGTGTTATTGGATGATTTCCTGAAACAAATAAAAGCCGCAGCAGACGCTGAAGAAATGAACGAAGTAACATACAGTTATTGGAATCCTGTTGAAAATGTGTTTAAATTGCAGAAGATTATATCTTCTGTTGATGAAGTCGTCGAAATTTTATCAGAATCAAAATATGGCCTAGCAGTACTGCGTAAACACGATTTTATCACTAAACAACAATCAAGTTATTTAAAGCTCGTAAAAAATGATCTGCAAGTTGGAGAATATGTTGTTGTTTTGGATTTTGCAGAGAATTATAAATTTTAACCATACAGTCTATTCGTTTCGGTTATGTAACCAAAGAAGAATATGCAAAAACTAAAACAAAACTTAATAAAAGATTTTCTAATATTAAAACAGTGCAAAATACCCGGCAAACTCATCAAATAATGCCGAGCTCTGATAAAACATTTATTAGAACTAAAATGTTCTCAAATTCTCTTACTGTAAATATATGTTCTTTGTAAAAATCGTCATGAAAAAATATAAATATTTTGTAAAAACAATTGTAAAAATTACATTTTTTTTTATTTAAATGTATCGTCTTTTTGCCGGTTTACTCTAAAACGCCTAAAAAAAATTTGTTAATTACAATTTTGCGGTCTTCTGGTGGTTTACCTGTATCTGGAATAGTTGCAAATAGGCGCTTAATTGAATAACTGATTTATTTTATACAAAAACAGAAAAAAAACTTGCATTTAATCATAATAACTAAACATTTACAGCAATTTTTGGCAGGAAAAAGCTTAAAAAATTAATTAATTTCAATTTATCTTCCCTCTGGGGGTCGAGTTCTAACCAAAATATTTCAAAACTGGCCGTTTTTCTATTTACTGCTGTATTTTGTATCAAAATTATACAAAAAATGTCCGTTAAGTGTATACTTTCATTCTCATTTCGCAACTAATAGAATTTTTTTTTCTAAAAAAACACGTTTTTTCAACTTTGAAGTCTTCTGGCGGCTAAACTATAGCCGTGGACGAAAATAATTTTACTTTTTTATAAAAGGTGAACAAATTGCCTATCAAATGGTGCATCGGGTATATTTAAATTTTGGTATCTTTAGCCCTCTAGCGGTGGAAGTATAAACATAGATATATCTAACCATAACTCCAAAGATAACGGTATTTTATAAAAATAAATTATGAAATAATATAGAACAGCTTAATACCTTTCTAAAATGCTACTGTTTATGAAAATACTCATTTTAGAACCGAAGATACAATATTTAATGTAGGAGTCAAAAATCAAAATTTGAAAACTGTCAAAACTAAAAACTCGAATAACGGGACAACCATAGGTACAAAAAAAAAAAAAATAGGGGTCTACTTATTTTTAATAAGGAAAGTGAAAAAAATAAAAAAACCAAAATCGAAGAGATGAATTTTGGAGGCTGTCCGAAATATAATGGAATGACTCATATATATATATATATATATATATTAGAGACCTGCACGGGCTTATTTATTTCGGTCAAACCCGACCCGAACCGAAGTAACGAAGGCCCGAGCCCGATTTGTTTTTTAACTGTATTATCCGAACCCCACGCGACTCGATCTAATTACTATATTAACCCTATGATTTTTTATTTCCCAAAACAAGCATTTGTTTTAATTGAAAATTTATTATTTTTATAAAAATTTTATTATAGTAATAAAACTAGCAATTTATAAAACATAAATAAAAAGTCGCTTAAGTTCATAGTATTTCGAGAAATGGTGGTGGGAAGTGGTAATAAATGGTTGATGTCTGAATTTCCGTGTCTAACCTTACTAAAACTTAAAAATAATGTAAATGCCTTTCCACTTCGCCAACACATCGTAGCACAGTTTTTAACTAAATCTTATTTTATCTTTTGTGACACTTTTAAAGAAGCAGGTTGTACGAATAAATGCTGGTCTATTATTCTTTGTAGATTTCCATTTCCACTTGCCGGATTTTTACATGAATGTCGCTTTAAGTGAAAATTTCCAGTTTTCGCGCTAGAATAATTAATAATTGATTTACAATCCGAACACTGAACATAGTCAATTTTGTTTTTGGTCTCCGTTTCTATAATTTCTTTAAATGTTTTCCACACGCCAATTTTAGCATTTTGTTTCTCCTGTTAGCGGTATTGTCCACTTTTCAATTTAGTGATGATATCACTGTTCATCTGTGACGCCACTCAAATTATTGACAGTTCACACATTTTCGGGGAAATACAATTTTTTATTAGTTGATAAAGAAAAAAACCAAAAGCACCACATATATCGGAAGTATAAAAAATTAACTAATAGTGTGACATTAATGACACTTAATAATTTTATGTTTTTCTTTTAAAATAGACGCAAAAGTTTTATTCAAACTTATTATAGTTTAACCTATGTAAAATAAGTACACATATTTACAATTTTGTCTAAATGAAATTTAATTATGTAATTACATTATTATGTATTGAATGTATATTAAAAATACTATTATTTATACTTTTAAAAATAAAAAACGCGAAATGAGGGTTTCAGTGATTACCGCAGCACCCGACCCGAAGCCCGAAATTATTTTGTTTATTGTTAGTTGCCCGGTCCGAAGATGATTTACGGGCCGGGCTGGACCTAAGCCCGACTGCGTATTCGGTACCCGTGCAGGTCTCTAATATATATATATATATATATATATATATATATATATATATATATATATATATATATATATATATATATATATATATATATATATATATATATACATATATATATATACATATATATATATATATATATATATATATATATATATATATATATATATATATATATATATATATATATATATTTATATATATATATATATATATATATATATATATATATATATAAATATATATATATATATATATATATATATATATACATATATATATACATATATATATATATATATATATATATATATATATATATATATATATATATATATATATATATATATATTATATATATATATATATATATATATATATATATATACACCGTGTGATTTTTTTAATTATTCCGCGGGGGAAATGCATTAGTGCTAAAATTAGTCCCCCGTCTCTCTCCTTGTAGGTGGGGCGAATGGTAACTTTGAAATGAAAATAGGAACCGCTATTTTTTATTGCAGATTCGGATTCTCCGCCTAAAAATAAGTACGAAGGTTACTTAACTTTGGCGGAAATCGGCTATATATATATATATATATATATATATATATATATATATATATATATATATATATATATATATATATATATATATATATATATATATATATATATATATATATATATATATATATATATATATATATATATATATATATAAATATATATATACAGGGTGGCTGAGACCAAGTGTTACCAAATGAAAACGCAGTAATTTTTTTAATTTTGATTATGAAATTTCGTGGAATATGTTGAAAACATATTACATTTTATGAAAAACATGTTACTGCTTGATATGACCTCCTTTGGCTCTGATTATTTGATTCAGTCTTCCATAGAAAGCATTGTATGCTGACCGAACGTGAGCTTGTAGAATTTTATTCCATTCTCGAACAAGAGCTGACTTCAATGGATCAACACTTTCGTATTTTTTAGTGGACACCTTACTCTCCAAAATGGACCATATGGAAAAATCCATGGGATTCAAGTTTGGTGAATATGGTGGCCATTCTTTCGACGAAATCAGCCGCGGAACGCAATTTTGTAAAAATTGCTGTGTCGCTCGAGCTTTGTGTGACGGTGCCGAGTCCTGTTGGAATGTCCAACGGTTCGTACCAAAGTGTTTACGTGCCCAAGGTAGCAAAGCATCGTTTAGGATCTTTTGGCGGTACACCTCTTGGTTTATCTTGACTCCATGTTCGATGAAAACCAAAGGAGTGCGTCCATCTGCAGTAACTGCAGCCCAAACCATAACATAAGCTGGTGATTGCTTGGGCATGGCAACTCTTGTGTCCAAATTATCGTTGGACTTGTGTTCTAACCAAACACGATCATTTTGTTTATTCACAAACTGTTGAATGGTGAAAATTTTCTCATCAGAAAAGACAATTTTTGGAATCTCATCACGTTCGACCAAAGCCTTCAATGCTCGTGTTCTTTCAAGCTTAACTTTTTTTTGTGCCTCCGTAAGATCTTGAACTTTTTGTATCTTTTTGCCTGGCTAGCTCAGTCGGCAGAGCATGAGACTCTTAATCTCAGGGTCTTGGGTTCGAGCTCCACGTTGGGCGCCAAATGTAACGTGCGCGCTTACACAAAAAAACAAACCTTAATTTCCGTTTACACTCATTTATAATCTCTTTATTTAATGTAACACTCTTCTTTATCCCAATTTCAAATAATAAAAAAAACCACACCGACGGTAACTCCAGTAGGTGCGTTCTTGTTTCAGCTTCCCCAATTAGCAGGCAAATGTTTAAATTCCTTGAAAGTTGGACGCCAGCCTGCGCGCACGAATTATGGCTAGCTGCCTTGCCAGCCTGCGCGCACGAATTATGGCTCTCGGGCTGGGTGTAACAATTTGGGGTCACTGTAGGTACGGAGGAGTTTTTGTTACACGCGGAATACTGGACGGGAAAAATGTAAAAGGCACTAACCTGTATTTTTTTGATTTACCGTTCACCTAGAACGGCTTTATGCTGCCTGTGTCCGGTCTCCTCTACTCACACGATATATTGATCAAAATCCAGACGATGTAATCTCACACGATGTATTGATCAAAATCCACACGATGTATTCATAAACTTCCTTCAATCCTCCGTTCGTATAATCTTCTCTTTTTTTTAATCTTTTATTTTTTTATCTCGTTTGACTCGACGACTTCGTGCCACCACGATACCAAAAACCCAACTAAAAAAAGAATCAAAAAACCCTCTTCTTCTTTCCGCCGTCTTTTATTAAGTTTTTTTTTTATGCATCGGGTAACCCCTCTTTCCCACTCGACCCGCCATCTTCCGTGTACCTCGGCCTGTATTGTACACTTTCTCAAATTACGAAATGTCAAACGTCAATGCTGCTTATTGTTATTGTTTTTCTTATTTTTATGTCACCTAATAGTTTTGTATTTATGCATTTATTTCGTGAAATTTGTTTGTCATGTATTCCGTGAGTCTTTTATTGTGGTGCGAATTTGTGTGATGTGTGTGCTGGCTCGTTACTGTACATTGGTGTCGGCCAAATCTGTGTAGTGTATCTTTTGTTTAGTGTGATATGTGTGTTTGTTTCACGTCCTCAATTTGTTTTCGTTCTTTATGTGAAACTCATCGCCGTGTTTTTATTTGTGTCACCATGTCTCATCTTTATCAGCCACGGCTCTGTGGCCCGGTCAGTGCCTATAAGGAAATGGAAAGGACGGAAGACATGGACCGAGAAACCACCAACCAACCGGACAACAGGTTAATCAGCTAAAAAGGGAATCCACTGCCAACCAAAACGATGGCAAGAGCCCACCCTATACTGCCTGTTACAGGGTTTCAAGTGTTGTTCATTTTTCAATATGGTTTGAATGCTGTATCGTGAAACATGTAGACGTGCGGCTAATTGATTGGCACTTTGACGAGGATTTCGTTGGATTCGTTTCTTCACCTTTCGTATCATTTCTTTTGATGTTGCTGTCTTTATAAGACCGACTCTGTTGCGTTTAGCGATGCTACCAGTTTCGTTATATCGAGTTATGGTTCGATACACAAACATTTTATTCACATTCAAATGCTGGAGCTGACGCACTATTGCTGTTTGTGAATTTCCACCCAAATACAATGCAATTACACTATTATGTTTGAATTCCATTACGATTTTTTTATTAAGATATTAATTTAGAACAATTATTTGTTGACCACATGTAAACAACTAACCAAACTTCAATCTGTCAAAAAATTGACGCGCGAAAATGACAACTACACAAATGACAGCAGAGTGAAGTCAGTAACATTTGGTCTCAGCCACCCTGTATATATATATATATATATATATATATATATATATATATATATATATATATATATATATATATATATATATATGTATATAAATATATATATATATATATATATATATATATATATATATATATATATATATATATATATATATATATATATATATATATATATATATATGTGTGTGTGTGTGTGTGAAATGTTTGAGTAAAGCATATATGCATATAAAGAATCAACTTCATCGCTTGTTGCATTTCAAAAGATTGAAATCTTTTGATTAAAAATAAAATTTTGGCAGAAAAAATCGGGTTCGTCGCTTGTTGTTGAAGTTTTTTGATTTCGCATATTTTGTATTTAAATGTTTTTATAATAATGTATTCGTCCGAATTATTTAAATAATTCACTTTATTTTATCAAAAAGCGTTATAAGCAATATATTTAGATTATATAATAATAAAGAGATATATACAAACATATATATATATATATATATATATATATATATATATATATATATATATATATATATATATATATATATATATATATATATATACAGGATGAGAAGAATCTATATTTATATATATATATATATATATATATATATATATATATATATATATATATATATATATATATATATATATATATATATATATATATATTGTGTAATGGCAAATGATTTATATTCATATTCGATTTTAATTAGACAGCTTAATGTTATAATAATATTATTTAAATGCATTCGATGAAAAATATATTTACGTTATTATTTTTTATACAATTTTTTATATTATATAAATTATTATAGTATATATATTGGACTTGTTTTTCTTATTTTAATTTCACCATTGTACATGCATTTATACAAGAAACGTTAAGATTATTGTTTACTGTCATATTGAATTTCAACATTTTCAATGCTATATCTAACCCTTTAAATTTATATATTATATTATATTATATATATATAAATATATATATATATATATATATATATATATATATATATATATATATATATATAAAATATGTGAGTCTTTTTTTTAGTTCATTTTAAATATTTTTAATATTGTCTATGTTGCCTAAATATTAATATACGATATACGTATACCGTGCAAATAATGGGTTAAAAAAAAAAAAAAAAAATTGTGTTTATTCAAAAATATGTAAATTGTTAAAATCTTAAAACAATAAATGTAAATTAGATTTTATTTTATTTATTTTTAATTATAGACAATACATCAAGTAGAATTAGTTTTCAATCATAACTTTTGAAATATTGATGACAATCAATAGATTGGATTATTATTTGCTTATGTACATGAATTGATTGAAGTAAAATGTAACTAAATTATAAATAAACGAGCAAAATATATATATATATATATATATATATATATATATATATATATATATATATATATATATATATATATATATATATATATATATATATATATATTATAAAATATATTTAAGGGTATCTCGATAGGGAGAATCGATCTTTGACGTTTGTAATGGTATATATTACAAAAATGACCAAAAGAGTGACAAAATTGTAGTTAAAACCACTCATTTAACAATTGAGAGCATATAACGATTAGTAAATAATGATCTAAGGCCTTCTTAAAGAATAAATAAAATTTGTTAAATAACAAAACCATAAGAATTTCCTTATTGTTTCCTTACTTATTGTTTTCGAGCTAATTTACTTATTTAAATTTAAACTTGTTGTTTGGAGTTGCTCTAGAAAAACAATTGATCTTTTTTTGACCTCGATCAATTTTATGAAATCTAGCTTTTTCGCGAGATTTGTTCAACACCAACCTAAAAAGAAATGTCAATTATGACAATTCTCGATTTTTAGATGTCATTCATAAATTTTGTCTTGCTGTGGTGGATTGTATTTTAATATTTTATGATAGAGGCTGTGCAATTTGTTTATTTTTATTTTTTTTTATTTTATAATAGATGCCGTAAAAAATTGGTATGTTTTACACGTATGCCCTAGTGCATTAATTATGCCACTAGATGTCAGTTAAAGTGTCAAAAATATGAATAATATATTTTGTGGCGACTAATTCTAATTGTATATAAATACGCTAAACAACGAACATAATACGTACATCAACATATTTAAAACAAGAAAAAAGTCATGGCCCACTATAATTTTCATTCAAACAATCCTGTTGCTTTAATATTACATTTTTTATGTTAGATTAAGTGTTTTTTTCTTATTTTGAGCTATCTTGTGGAATTGTAATATTATATTTTTTCCGTTTGACACGAATTGAATTATAGTTTAGTACTAAATACTTTGATCGTGGCGCCTCTTTCGGAAAACATGATCTATATGCATTACCAAAGTACTCAGAGTTTATTTTAAAGAGGAAATCGTATGACATAAAACAAACGCAAACAAAATTAACAGAAAAAATTGAAATAGTAGCTGTGTTGCTTTAATAAAGCTGAGCGAGTTTTACTTTAATATTTCAATGGAGTAGCTTTTGGCTTCATTCATTTTAATTTTTCTGTGTTGGTAATAAAACATTTATGTTCAATTTTTTTATATTATACAAGAATCGTGTAAATGAAAAATTTTAAAAAAAATACCGTCTTGTGATGAACACTGAAACTATAAAATGGTTTTATTTATTTAAACCTAAAATTTGTTTGGTTTACATTAAGGCGGCTTGATATAAGGCAATTGTTGTTGTAAGCTAAGCGGGTTTTGCCAAAGCAACACAGCTATTGTGAACTAAACCTTTGCAGCAAATAAATATACATATTTGATTTCTGCTTTTTCCAATTAGAATATTAACATATACGATTTTTTTCAGAATTTTCTTAAACAGATTGATTTGGAAAGGGAAACTGTGGTTCCCTTGCTTCCATGAACGCTTCGTTCCTGATATATATATATATATATATATATATATATATATATATATATATATATATATATATATATATATATACATATATATATATATATATATATATATATATATATATATATATATATATATATATATATATATATATATATATATATATATATATATATATATATATATATATACATGTACGCATAGATAAGATGATTAGGATTAGATGTTATTTTGTTTTATTGATGTAATTCGATTTGTTGTTGTTCTTTATATTATTTTAGTCTATGCGTCTTTCTAAGAAATCATTCATGAAATCAAAATAAGAATTGTTTTTGCTTAAATTAATTTAGTTAAAAATATATATAATATAATTTTAACGATTTATATATATATATATATATATATATATATATATATATATATATATATATATATATATATATATATATATATATATATATATATATATATATATATATATACATTTATTTGTGATATACACTTAGTGATTAAAAAACGATTTAATATTTAGATAGATATATAGTGTTCTTTTTAGGTACGATCGTGTGGGTTCTCGTGGCGGTGGCGTCCTGGTAGCAATAAAATCAATATTTTCTAGTAAAGTAAGTAATATCGTTAACATAGGTGATTGTGAAGTCACTTGGGTCAAATTTAATGTAGCCTCTCAAAATTTGGATACTTTAATTTGCCTCTTCTGACTTGGACACCACATTTAAATGGTATGTTACTCAGTAACTTGTTTTTCATTATCGAATCTCATTTTGTTTTGTTTTGCCATATGTCGTCATTTAATTCTCGGGCGCGCTTACTTGATTTAATTTTTGTTTCAAGTAAATTTTTTGAACTTGAGTATCATCTTAAAGAAAGTCATTATTTGGTGGAAAAATGATGAGCATCACAATTATATTTTAATAACTTTGATAGAGTGGAGTTTGTTAATAATGTTAAACAATCATTTTATGATTACTCCAAGGGTAACTTTGAAGATTTAAATTCGTTTTTCAATTCAATTAATTAGATTGAGTTGCTTGACTTTTGCAATCTAGACCATGCCGTAAAAAGGTTCTATAATATTAGAATAAAATGGATCGGTTACGGAAAAAGTTTAAGAATCATGCTAACTCGCTAGGTTATCTATCATTCCTCAAATTCGGTATATTATTGGGGTTCAAGAGTAATCCAAAATGTTTTTGGTCCTTCATCAATTCTAAAAGAGGGACCGTTGGATATCTAAGGACATTAAAATGAGGTGCCACGAAATCGGAATGCACTGCGGATATTAGTTCTCAAATTTTTCCTCATCGAATTTTTTTCAATTTTTTTTCCTCATCCGATTTTTAATACTTAAAATTCAGAATTACAGGCCTATTTTAATATTATACGCTACTCCAAAGGTTTTGAATATATAATTCGTGACTTATTGTTTATTGAGTTTGGTAAGATTATTATCCAACAACAGCATGGTTTCCTTTCAGGTAGATCAACTGCAACTAATCTCGTTGAACTTGTACATTTTGTGATAAATACAATTGAAGATGCGGTTCGCAAGTTGATGTAGTGTTCACTGACTTTTAAAAAGCGTTTAATGCGTTTATTTCGCTCTGGGGTTCCCAAAACATCTGGGGTTACTCAAAAATCTAAATTTTTGTTGTAACCGGATGATATGAAGATATTTATTAAAATTGATAATGCAACTGACTGCGCATGTCTTCGGGACGATTTGGATAAGGTTTTTGTATATGGTGTGAACTTAATAAATTGGAGCGAAATGTTGGAAAATGTCGAGTTATGAGCTTCCACAGAAAGAAAAATCCAATTAGGTTTGCTTATACGTTCAACAAAATTATTATTGAACGAGTTACTGAGTTTAAGGACCTAGGCATTGTTCTCGATGGTAGCCTAACGTTTATCCAACACACTGAAAATTTAATAAATAAAAGTACTTTAAAGATGAGAATTAGTTTGGTTTGTTTTATATATGATCTATTAAATAGTGGTATAAACTCAGTTCAGTTGTTGTCTAACCTCGATTTTTTGGCAAAAAACGTGAATATTAGAAATCGATCTTTATTCCAGCCTTGATTTCATAGGAGGCTGCCTCCTTTAGTCCATCGTTAATTGTAATTCAAAATCTTAAATAAGTAAAATTTACAACTAATTTATAGATTGTTTAAGCTTTGAAATTGTGGGTTTTGAAATGACTAGTAGAGACCACTCGAATGCCTAGTTTAATAATTTTATACTGTTATATATATAATTGTTACTGTTATTTGCCTCTGCTTGGTTTGATGTTCCAATCTGCTTGGTTCGATGTTCGAAATTATTCCTAAACCAAATCTAACACGTTCTTGCTCCAAAAAATAATAGACGAAATAAAATGTCGATATTAGATTCCAAATACGTGATAAAATTAGTACCAAATTATGCCGGTAGCTCTAGTGACCTTCGCAAAATTTCTTTCGTGTGCTGACTTTATGTTTAAGACGTTGCGTGGAGATGATAAACTTCAATTTTTAGAGCTACTGAAATTGAAATTAGACGGAAAAGCATACGATCTATATACGATCTAGATGGGCAGATTTAAAAGCATTATTGCAAGCTGGGATTACAGAAACGCGTTCGATAGGGCATTTGAAACTGGAACATTCAACCCTTACACAAAATAAAGATGAAGATGTTAGATCTTACGCAGGTCGGTTAGAATTATTGCTCCACGATCTTAATGAAGCATGCATTGCTTCAGAAGGACCAAAAGCTTAATACAAACATTGCCTTAAGAAGGTTGCTTTTTAAGAAGGTTTAGACAGCTCTATAAAATTAATCGTTAAGGCATGCCGATTTACCACATTATACAAGAAACAATTAACCGTGCGTGTGAAGGAGGATTAACCTTTAAAAATTTTGCTAACTTGTCCAACCAAAACAGAGCCCAAATTCAAAGTGAATTTTGTCAATTTTTAAAAAAATCCAATCATACCACCAATCAATGCTTTCGTAAACCATCTAGCATCAATCAAATTAGTTCCCTCAACGATACGACACCAGTTCAACATTTCATGAATTCGATGCGCTTATTATGAGAAACAAGGACATCATAATCAGGAATGCTTTTCCAAACAAAAGTAGAAGGCGATAAATTAACATCCACCGACTTAATTAAACATGAAATCCAAACTTCTGCTAATCCAATTCACATCAGGCAATATCGTCAGCCTCATTTAATTAAAGCGGAAATTACACGGCACGTTAATGAGATGCTCGACCAAAACATAATTCAAGACAGTATTAGTCCCTGGAATTTTCCAGTGTTGGTCGTGCCAAAAAAATCTCATACTTCAGAACCAAAGTATGGCGAATGGTGATAAATTACCGATATTCTAGACAAACTCGGAAGAGTTCAATCTTTCTCTTCATTATATTTGCAAAGTGGATATCACCAAATGAAACCGATAAATCAAAACCAGCATTCAGCACAGATGAAGGAGGTGGTCCTGTGACGTTCCTCCAGCACATGATAAATTGCGCACTATCAGGATTAAATAATATGAAATGTCTAGCATATCTAGACGATGTAGTTATTTTTGGTGCCAATTTAATAGAACACAACGACAGGCTTCTTAAAGTTCTCAAACGTGTTAGAAAATTTAATCTTAAATTAAATCCTATGTGAAATGCCAATTTTTGCGACATGAAATTAGATACTTAGGACAAAATTTTCCTGTTCCTTAAAGTACAACAGAAGGTAAATCATTTTTAGGTTTTGCCGGATATTATGTCATCGGTTTCTTCCCTATTACTCTGACATATCTATATAAACCATTGACGAACTTATTGAAGAAACAACAAATATTTATCTGGGATGCTATGTGTCAAAATGCATTTGACAAACTCAAGGAATCCTTAATTAATCCACCTATACTTCAAATGCCAGATTTTATTAAACCCTTCAGTTTGACGTGTGATGCTAGTGACCAAGCAATTGGCTCAGTTCTCTCACAAGACATCGATGGATTTGACTTACCAATCGCGTATGCTAGCCGTGTCCTTAACAAGGCCGAAATCAATTATGCCACAATTGAAAAGGAGCTGTTGGCAATCGTGTGGTCAGTCCTTCATTTTCGACCTTATTTGTATGGACGGAAGTTTTTAATTGTTACTGACCATAAACTATTAATCTGGCTTTGTTCTTTAAGAAATCCTTCCTCCCATAAGCCTGGATTGCAAATTTGACATATTTGACAGGCGATTTGACGTATAAACATATTTTGATTATTTTAAAACAATACCAGGAGCGACATCTAGCATGTCAATGGGCTAACATGTCATGGTAGTACTATGTGTATTTATATTATGCATACCTTAAATGAAATTGATGATACTGGATTCTCTGTTTTAAATCCTCTTTCTTTAAATAATATCGAATCTCCTAATTCTTCAACTATAGGAAGTTCTTATAAACATGAACAAAATGAGGAAAGCCAATTAAAGTATCTTGACGATGAAGAAGAAATTGACCAATTTATACATGAATATCATGTTTCACCTCTCGGAGGTCACCAAGGAATATGTCGAACATATACACGATTACAAATGTTTTATCGTTTTCCAAATATGCTTAGCAAAATAAAGACTTACATATCCCATTGTAAACTTTGTCAGCTAAATAAACACGTTAGGCCTAAAAATCACCAAAGCCTTTCCAAAAGGTATTTTTAGATATTGTGGGACCCCTAGTAAGTTCACATAACAATAATAAATTTATTCTTACCATACAGGATGACCTAACAAAATATTCAGTAGCCAAACCTATTTTGAATCAAGAAAGTAACGTACGGTAGCTTAAACTTTGGTAGAAAATTTTATTTGTATCTTTGGAATACCAGATGAAATTGTAACCGACCAAGGTACAAATTTTATGAGTGCCATCTTTAGTCAAGTTTGAAAAATTCTAAAAATTAAAAAACTACAAACGACGGCGTATCATCCTCAGAGCAATGGGGCTCTCGAGAGGTTTCACAAAACTTTAGGGGAATACTTACGGAATTTCACTCAATCAGATCCCTTGAATTGGGATACGTGGTTACCATATCTTATGAATTAGTCTTCGGAATAAAACCTAACATTCCTTGGTCTATCAGAAAAGAGCCTGATTTAGTTTATTCAATAGATGACTTTTATCTTGACTTACGATACCGACTAAAAAATTCTTTTACGATAGCTAAACATAATCTTTTAAAATCAAAGGCACAATCAAAAAACTATTATGATAAATCTTTAAACCCCGCTACGTTTTCAAAAGGAAATTATTTATTGTTGATAAATGAAAATGCATAGGGAAAATTATCATCTTTGTAGTTAGGTCCCTATATCGTAGATGATGTTCCATCTGTTTTGTGTTATCAAAATTGGAAAAACATTTTAAAAGCGTATCGATATATTCTACTATTTACTCTGCAAACAAAGAAGTAATCGTTAGATTGTGCCGGCGCTAGTGCATTCTAGTGAGTAAACCGAGAAACCGCAAAACGAAGCCGCTGTAAACAAATTGTTTCAAAAGTGCAAGTAACCACCGCTTTTTTGGTTGACACAGGGAAGAGAACATAATTTTAAGACACGCACATCAACGTTCATAATTAAAATAAAGTTTTATAATTTGTACCATTTAAATAGTTTTGCTTAACGAAAGTGTTTTCCATTGTAAACAATAAAACATTCTTATAAAATTCTCGTATTTTAAATTGTAGTGTAGAGCATAGTTATACAAGCGTGCCCCTCGGTTGTATCGAAACGCACCAAAGTGGTCGCATCGCCATTCAGCTTGCCATCCACATACAATCTGGTAACCCTCGACGTGGGAAAACACTATTACGTGCAGCGAAGCAACAAATAATACGGTTGAAAACATACAGCGATTTCAATCTTTTTGAGGTTAAAAATAAGAACCGCGTGCTATCAACAAAATCGTACATTAAATTCTAAGAACAGCAAGTCGTATACAATCTAAACTAAACAAGAATAATATAACGGGTAGCAAAAACTTTAGAGTAAAATGAGTGACAACGAGGAAAGTAAAAATAAGGGCGACAAGCATACAACCAATGTGTACAAGGTGTCCGTTAAATATTCTGTCTTCAATCGGGACGATCCGGAAATCTGGTTAAAAAAACTGGAAGCTCAATTCGATCTAAGTGGCGTTTCAGTCAACAGTACAAAATATGGTCATTTGGTCGCCGCTCTCGAGGCAGAAACAACCAAATGTGTACGCGAATTGGTGTTGAATTCACCAAAAACTGACAAATATAACCAATTAAAAGCAGCAATAACTGAACGACTCTGCGATTCAGCTAGGAGTAAATTAAACCGTTTACTTTCGGGTCTAGAACTGGGCGATAAGAAGCCATCGCAACTACTTCGGGAGATGCAGACACTCAATATATCAGATTAAAGACCCTATCTTTCGAAGTTTATGGCGGCAGCGTCTACCAACAAATATAAAAGAGATTTTGTCATACATGGAGGAGTGCGATTTGGACAAAATCTCCGCTTCCGCGGATAAGATCATGGAAATCAACAAACCCACAAGCAAATACAATATTTCAAGTCCATCGCATTCAACGACAGAGAACACCAATCACTCATTGTCGATGCAAATAGATGCTCTAACAAAGCGGTTCGATGACTGGATTAACAACAGAAGAATGTCCCGAGAAGTAAAGATAAATCAACATAACGAAAATCGACGACCGCGCAGCAAACCACGATCTGATATACAAGTAAAATCTTTACTTGTGGGAACAAAAAATCTAACCTTAAATTTGAGCTTACGTCGCCAGTTCACATAGAAATTTACGATCGCTAATGTGGACAGATGTATTTTAGGAGCCGATTTCTTACTATACTACGGTCTGTTAGTCGATGTAAAAAACAAAAAAATTAATCGATCCATTGATGCCATGCCGGTAAGTCAAACTTCAGTTTCCATAGCTTCATACCAACTGACATTAATTGAATTGGACAGTTGTAATTCCCAAATTAAATTGGACAGTTGCAATTCCCAAATTCGCAACATTGACCATAAAATGGAAACGGAGGGTCGATCATGTACGGCTAAAGTTCGACGTCTCAACACAGAAAAAATGAAGATAGCCAAATCAGAAATCGACCTGTGGTTAAGCCAAGGAGTATACCGTCCATCGAAGAGCAATTGGACTAGTCATATCCACATTATAAAGAAAAATGACGGAAAGTGGTGACTCTGTGGAGACTAGCATGGGTTAAACAGGAGGACGAAACCAGATCGATACCCGATACCATTTGTTACCAACTTCAATCATCTGCTCGAAGAGTGCAACATTTTTTTGTAAGATCGATCTCGTACGGGCATACCATCAGATACCAATTCAAGAGGTGGTTATCGAAATGACGGCTTTATGTACACCTTTCGGTTTGTTTAAATTTACCCGTATGACGTTCGGATTGCGAAATGCTGCGCAAACATTCCAAAGACTCACTCATTCAGTTTTTCGAGACACCAAATTCACGTTTCCTTACATCGATGACGTATTAGTCGTATCATCTAATTTAGAGCAGCATATCGAGCACCTAAAGACGGGTTTTCAACGACTTCAGGACGCCGGTTTAGTGATCAATCTAAACAAATGTATTTTCAGAGAAAGCAAACCAACCGACCACAACTAAGGGTATTCAACGGTTTCTAGGAATGATAAACTTCTATAGGATTTTCCTACCAAACACGGCCCAAGAACAAGCAAAGTTGTATGAATTCCTTATAGGACGAAAAAAACGATAACAGCAAAATCATTTGGTGCGTGAGCAGACAGATCATGCATTAGAACGTTGTAAGCAGCGCTTAGCCAAAGTCACACAGTTAGCTCATCCCTCGCCTAATCATAAAATGGAAATAATGGTCGACGCATCAAGCCAGTCAATAGGAGCTGTGGTGCAACAATACGTATCAAAAACATGGCTTCCATTGAGTTTCTTCTCAATAAAGCTCAAGGACACTGAGAAAAAATACAATACGTATAATAGGGAACGGTCGGGAATTTATTCTGTACACCGATCACAAACCGATTACGTATGCTCTCCGTCAGAACCTCGAGAAATCGTAACCTCGTCAGCGCAGACATCTCGATCTAATTGCTCAGTACACGGCTGACATTCAGCATATCTTCGGAAAAGGCAATATTGTGGCAGACACCCTCTCTCACATTGATGCACTGATGATTTCAGGAAGTAAAGATTACTTACTCATGGCGGATGAACAAACCAGAGATGAGGATCTCAAAAGGTTAATGGAGGAACGTTCGCTTGTGGGCAAAATGTTGCATTAACTGCCAAAAGAGCAAAATCACTAAGCATTAATTAATAAGCATCCCATTATTAGCAGTAGATTTACGGAAATACACATCGACATAGTTGGTCCGTTGGAACCCTCTGAAAACAATCGATATTGTTTGACTATCATAAATCGTTTTACACGATGGCCTGAGGTGGCTCCAATGCCAGATATCAAAGCAGAGACAGTAGCCAATACACTACTAGAAATATGGATCAGTAGATTCGGTGTACCAACCACCATCGTGTCGGACAGAGGAGCACAATTCGAGTCCGAATTATTCACAAGCCTAGCTAACGAAAACGAACTACAACAAATAATCCGGAATGGTTGAACGTTGGCACCGTAATTTAAAAGCATCAATAATGTGTGTCAACGACCCGCATTGACTAAGTACCGATAGTTTTATTAGGTTTAAGAACCGCGTTCCGAAATGATTTCGAAGCATCCTCAGCTGAACTCGTGTATGGGGAGAAATTACGTCTTCCAGGGGATATGATTCAACTATCATCATTTTCAACGCAAAATCAGGTCATTACACAAATCCAAAAATATTTTAAATTGGTTTTCACGACACGTGAAAAAACCAACAAATTTCGTATTCAAAGATCTCAGTACGTGTTCGCATGTTCTGGACCGTACAGACTCAGTGCGCAAGGCTTTACAACCTCCGTATGAAGGTCCCTATCAGGTGATTTGTCGAACTGATAAATTTTACTCAATTTTAAAAAAAGGCACAGAATCAAACCTCTCCGTTAACCGACTGAAACCGTGTTTCATCGAAATAGACGAGCAGGACAACAGAGATTTCGAATCAAAGACGATACTAACACCAAAAAGAAGGTATAACATTCAATCTAGACAACTCACAAGAGAAAGATAAGCAAACAACACGATCGGGACATACTGTCAAGCAACCTTCTCGCTTCAACTGATCGTTCACTACGTTCACTAGAGGTAGGTAGATCCACCTTCAAGATCACTATTTAAGAAATGAAAATGTATGTGATATATATATATATATATATATACATATATATATATATATATATATATATATATATATATATATATATATATATATATTTGTAATTGAAATAAAATTGTATAATTGTAACATAACCTGAGTAATATAAACCAAACCAGAAAATTCACAATAGATTACCTTTTCGGAATAACTTTTGTCTTTAGGGGGTAGGTATTCCTATTCTAATTACAGTTATAATTATAAGTATATAACTTGTATAATATTTTGTATGGATATGTGACCGAATGATATGCCGAAGGCACGCGTAGTCCAGCAGTCAAATTGGAACCTTTAAAAGACATCCATAGCACATCCAATCGTTTAGATAAGTCAGACGCCTTTTTTCAGTATCTATAACAGCCAGTAGTTTTTAGAGGTTGCAAAAATGTAGTGTTCTTTGGTGGAAATTATATTAGCTTATAAGAGAATACGCATATACCAACTTTATTCTGAGTTTTTTAAGTTGTATTCATACTGTTTCATGTTTTTCGGATCAAAAAATCGCTCCGCGTTTCAAACAAGTTTCCGGCATTTTCAACTTCTAGCTTTGGCAAGTTTCACGGAAACTGTCTTTAAACAAAAATTTATTTGAACTCCCTAAAAATTCCCTACTATTATGGTATTATTCCCTATAATTGGCCACTATTTAAATTGGTTCTTTGCCGCATATACGACATATAAACGCAAATGCCAACACTGAAAGTGAAATTTAAATCCAATTAATAATGTCCTATACGCTTAGTAAATTCTCACACAAGAGGTGAAAGCCATAAATATATACACACAAGTTACATATATTAATTCAAAGTAAAGCATATATGCATGTATGTAAAAACAATATTAATAATAAATAAATTTATCTATTTAAACTCAATGGAAAATATGTATACAAAGTCATCGTCGTCGTCGTCGTCTTTTAAATATGTAAATTTTTATATAAGAAGAAGAAAAAACAGAGTTAAGATGAAAAAAGAAGAAAAGAAGACATTTTTCTGCATTCTTTTTTTTTTTCAACAAACATCACTTTTAAAGGAAAAAAAAACTCAACAAACAAGAAAAATCTTACCTCCGAAAAATCTCTTTGTGACATCATTTGGATAAGCTTTTTTTATTTATTTCGTAGATATTTAACAAAAAAAAAAAAAAAAAAAAAATACTATACTCTAAACACTTTATCGTAACAATAATATTTTATTCCATTTTGAATATTTTGTTATTTCTTTCGGTATATTATATATATAAGATGTTGATTAACATAAAGTCTTAAGAAAATAATCTAAATCATGTCATAATTATTACATTGTTTTATACTCTTTAAATGAAGATAAAAACATTTTTAACTGTGCGCTGTATTTTTATATATGTAGGTACTTGTATGTATGTATGTTGTTGTTGGTACTTTTTAAAAAATTTTGATTGAAGAAGTTGGAGCGTTTTATTTTTATTTCAAATACCTTCTCAGCTCTGATACCTCCATATATATATATATATATTTTTATAGCAAAAATATTAAAAATAAAACTCTCTTGTATTTTTTTTTTTTTTTTACTTTTTATACACAAAAAAAAACACGAAATATTGAAATAAAATACTGGAAAGCACCTTGCTAACTTCTTAACACAACACACACTAACGTATATATTATTTCTTTAAGATACCACACAAACACATGCATAAACAACTTTTATATATATGTATGTATATACTACATATTTATATTATATGCAACTGTGCTAGAAATATTTCACTCTTTATATATACATTCATATATAACACTAACACATCCACATAGACAAGTTGAAAAAATAAAAAAATAAAAAATTATAATTTTATTAAACATTTATATACTACATAAGAAGAAATTATAAATTTTTATTTTAAAAACACTTTAAAATTATACACAAAGCTTTTATAAATATTTTCGATAATATTCACTACAAAACTTAATTAAATTTATCTTAATCACAAAATAATATATTATATACAATCGTATATAGATATATAATTATAATTTAATTGGTTTTGTTTATTAAGAAGCACCACGAACCGACATTCTTAACTCCGTTGTAACAACTTCCAAACTATTCTCTTTGAGTTTATCGACAACACTAAATGGAAATGTAAAAAAAAATGTTGTAGGTAAGACTAAAAAACTTTTTTTTTCAATTTGCTTGTGCACGGTGGTTAAGAAAGACTTAGTTTGTAAAAAAGGTATTTTTTTTTTTTTTTTTTTTTATTAAATAATCTTCTTTATTATTTCTTTTTAAATTACAATCTAGTCTAAGACTAAAGCCAAGTGTCCACTATAGAGTTTTTTCGGTAGAGCGTAGAGTGTAGAGCGTAGAGTCTCTACAAGCAGTGTGTACACTATAGAGCGTCTCTACGACTCTACCACTTTCCATAGAGTAGCCGTTGATTGATTGATTGATTGATTTTGAATATACTGCCAAGCATTAAGCAGGATATCCCGGAAAGCGCCGGGCCCACAGTACACCCGTTTTTACATATACTTGGAAGGATATGGAAGGATACTACTTAAATTATTGAGATCGACCCGGTTACAGACACCTTGGCGGCCAATAGTTAGTAAATTTTTGTGGGTTAGGGAAAGGAAAAGTATGTTAGTTATGACTTAATTCGTCCGATTTCTCGGTATCCAATATTCAAACTACTGTTAGTGTAAGACAATCACATTTTTGTTGTACTGCTCTGCATTCTGCCATCTCTTATCAGCAACTCCAATGTGCCACCATTCATCTGTAATCTGCAGAAGTTTCCTGAAAACAAAATCTATTAATGAACTAATTGCTCTTAGCCATAGGCTGTAAGAAATAGAATTCATTTCAATCTGAAATTATAATTTAATTAATTATAATATTATAAAATTATAATTCTGGCAATCCATAAGCTGTAATAAATTGGAGTAGTTTCCCTTGAAATTCGATCGAACCCACCGTTTTTTAGCAATTACACAATGTACTGGCATTAAAATCCTATTTATATTTACTTTAAAACCAAAAACACTAGAAATCGAATTTTAATAAAATAATTAAACAACTGAATTCGATCGAATCTACCGTTTTTTAGCAATTACACAATGTAATTGCATTAAAATCCTATTTATATTTACTCTAAAACCAAAAACACTAGAAATCGAATTTTAATAAAATAATTAAACCACTGAATTCGATCGAATCCACCGTTTTATAGCAATTACACCTACCGCTTTCCATAGAGTAGCCGTAGAGAAATTTTAAGTAGAGCTCTACCGTGCGCTCTACAGACTGTAGACCTATTTTTCTCTACGGTAGAGTGCTCGGCTACTACTATATTTTATTTTCGATTAAAACTGTTTTATTTTCAGTTTTTCGTTCGTGAGTACGTACACACTACACAAGTTACATAAAAAAATCAAATTAAAATGATTTTTTGCCGAAAACAAGCTGATACTTGATGAAGAAAACAAAAAAAAAAGAAAACATTGGGAGCCCGAGTGGATCGTGAAAAGGAAGCAAAATAAGAATGAAATTAAGTAAGACGTACTATTATAATTTACTATGTCATATAGTAATTTCAATATGTTACTGCAACTGGTTATTCCGATCATTCAAAAGAAAAATACGCACCTCCGAAAACTTTCAGACAAAATATTGCTTTGTCAAACTAATCGAATGAGGTTGAAAAGATAATTCTACAAAGTATCCCCTTCGAATATCAAGTGCTCAAGTGAAATTAGTGACGCAAGAATATTTAGGGATTTTGAATTGAATTACGAACAGAACCCTGACCTTCAATTATACAAGGTACATCTGTAATATAGAAATTTCGATTCGTAGGTGATTCCTTACCTCAATTAAAAATGACCAGCTAAAACCTAATTTAAAGACAACTGCTAAAAATGGAACCATTGTTTGACAACATTTAAAGACAACAGCCTGTGCCTTTTACCAGTGGTTGTAAGGGGCCCACCGAAATTCGCAGTTGAAAGTAATAATTTTGAGCGGAACCCAGCTATTAAAATCCAACTTGGATATCGTGTATCCTAATCAGACTAGGATTTCGTGATGTGAGTCTTTTTGATAAAAAAATATATAGCCCTAATTTTACCCGTAATTAACCATAATTTCCAGATTAAAACAATTAATGAATCCCTTTTTAACATCTTCTTTCTTTAAAATCTATTCCAGCCGGAGAAGAATAGGTATAGGTATAAGGTATAGCTGTGTTTTGAAAAAATTCAATTGGTACTCAACTATAATATTTTAAAAATTTCATCAATATTGAAAGCGAATGGCCATCGAAATGCAAATAGAAATGAAATTAAATATTTAATTGTCAATGCACACATGCGCTCGAAAAAAATTACCAATTTAATTTTAAATAACGTGAACCTATACATTTACCTTCTCTACTGTAGAGCAAAAAACTTTATCAAACATGCTAGATAGAGTGTAGAGCTAATGTAGAGCTCTACAAAACCTAAAACAATAGCGTGTACACTGTAGAGTTTTTTACGCCATAGAACTCTCACGTAGAGTGCGTGTAGAGCTCTACTGTAGAGCTCTACAGGGTGTATACACTACTCTACGCGAGAGTTTTCTCTACCTCTACGTAAAAAACTCTATAGTAGATACGCGGCTTAATAAGCAATTTTATTCTAACTTAAATTACTACATTTTACTAAAATTTAAGGGTTCATCCATCGATGCACTCCTTATAGTTTTGATTTTTATTATTTGATCGCGCTTTTGTTGTGCGCTAGAAAAAGATTTATTTTAACTGATTTTACACTCAAAAGGCTTTACTCTTTTGAGCCTTCTAACTAAATCCGTATTATCCAGTAGCTGGATGGCCTCTATATTAACATGGTGAAGTAACCGTAGTTTATGACTTCTAGCAAATTTCATAATTTCCGTTTTGATGGGTTCTATGCCCAGATCTTTGTGGATGTCGCTATTTCTGACAAATCATGGTGCGTTGACGATGTTTCTTAGCACTTTGTTTTGGGATCGTTGGATAATATCATTGTTGCTCTGCTTGGTACATCCCCACAGCTGTACACCATAAGTCCAAACAGGCTTCAGTATTTGCTTATAAAGCAAAAGCTTATTAGGAATAGATAGATGAGAGTTTCTTTCCAGTAACGGATACGTTTTATTGTATTTTAATCCTAACTCGTATCTTTTATTTTTTACATGAGCTTTCCATCGAAGCTTAGCGTCTAATGTCATACCAAGATATTTGGCAGTGTTTGCATGTGGTATTTCTTGATTATTTAAATATACTGGTTTATGTACTAATCTCTTGTTCGTAAAGTTGACATGAACAGATTTAGTCTCATTTAATTTTATGCGCCATTTTCTTGTCTTGAGTGCTCACTGCGAAAACCAAAATGGTGATTCGGAATTAGGTTATTTTTTTCAATTATTAGTTTGAGTCGTTTTAATAGTAACTTTTCAAAGAGTTTAGACATTATCGGCATCAACGATATAGGCCTATATGATGTTATTAGATATGGCGGTTTTCCTGGTTTGGGAATCATGATAACCTCAGCCACTTTCCAAAGTTTTGGCACATATTTTAACCTAAATGCATAGCATTTATGATATTAGTTAACTTTACCGTAGCTTTTCTCGGTAACTGCTTTATTATTTCTCCAGTAATCAGGTCAAACCCTGGTGCTTTCTTTAAGTTTAAATTGTTTTTAATTCCGTTTGCTACTTCAGTAGATGATTTAGGTGTGACCTATTCGAGAATTTGTATTATGTTTTCATCCAATGTTTCTCGTAATTGGCATTCATGAGGTTGAAATATATTTTCAAGATGATTAGCAAATCCTTCTGCTTTTTCTTTGTTTTCCCTTGCCCATGTTCCATCAATTTTCCTGATAGGATGGATCGGCATTATTGGCCTTTTCATAGTTGCTTTCCAGTGCGAATAATCCGTATTACTATCATTCATCAACTTACTTAAGTAGAAATTAACTAACTTATTTTTTAACTTCTGAATTTCTCTTGTTAATTGCTGAGTAAGATTGTTTAGTGTTATTTTGTCTTGTGGAGCTCTAGTTTGGTGCCACGGTTTTCTTGACTTGCGTTTATCCCTAAGGAGATTTCTAATCTCTATATTGGATAGCTATTTTCTTTTAGCCTTGATTTGATTTCTGGAGTACTTTGCCATGCTGTTTGTTGAATATCCGTAATGAACTTTTCTACTTCTATGTCCAGTTGATCCATAGTTTTTAACGGAACTTTCAAAAGTATTCTTTGTTCAAGGTTTACATTGAAACTTTCCTAGCCCGTATATTTGTTAGTTTATACGGGATTATTCCCTTTTTGGGTGATATACTCGCTAAGAGTTAGGACTATTGGAGAATGATCTGAGCTCATATCTTGGCTTTCTTCGATTTTTATAAAATTATTAGAAATATTTTTGGTTATAAAGAAATCGATCAGGTCAGGTATTTTTCCTGTGTCAGTTGGCCAATATGTTGGTTTGCCTGTTGAAATGGATTCACATCCATTTTCTTTAATGGCAATCAGTAATTCTTTTCCTTTAGTTGTAGTTAATCTTGAACCCCAGTAAGTATTCTTTGCATTGAAATCACCACCTATTATGAACCTTTTTCCCAGACGCTTGAAGAACTCTAAGTATTGTTTGTTTTTAATAGAATGTCTTGGTGGACAGTACAATCCTGCAACAACAATAGGAAAGTTGTTGGTTTTTATATAAACCACTATGGCCTGAATTTCTTCTTTTTCATACTTTGCTTCTTCAAAATGTTGGATATTGTTTTTTATGATAATTGCACTTCCTCCTCTGGTTGAATTATCTGGATGAATAGTGTGATATACGCAATAGCCTTTAAATGTTATGTGGGATTGCTTCTGAAATAAGACACACATCTATATATTCTCATTGTCGAGGACAGCTTGTAGTTCTTGCTGATACCGAAGCAAACCGTTAGCATTCCATGACATGATTTTCATTGTGCTGTTCATTTCTGTGTGGATTTGGGTTTAGCTCCTAATGCTCTATCTTCCAATTTTTGTAGCCTCTCATCAAATTTTGTTAGTTTCATGAGAATATCTTGTAATGTTTTAGCGATTTTTGCTGGGGTTTATTGACTACGCCTCTCGTTGCGTCGGCATATGTAACACTTTCAGTTCTTAGTTGGCAGCCATATGGTTGCCCATTTTCTTGTTTTGTCTGCCTCTCGTGTCGATTTGCCTGACCATGCATTTGAGCTTTATTCATCCTTTGGGTTTTAATTTTCTGGATTTCCTTTGCAACAATACATCCTCGATAATTAGCAGGACGACCTTATCTACAGTGTACACACTTTAGATCAACTTGCGGACTATCGCAATCTCCAGTTAGATGGTGTCCGGCACATTTAATACACCTTGGAAGTTTACCACAATATTTTTGCGTGTGTCCATATGCTTGACATCTTTTGCATTGCGGAATTAGTTTAGATATTCGAAGTGATTGAATTTCCACTTTGCAACCCAATAAACTAGAGATCTTATAAATGTTAGTTATATTTTCGTCACAGCTAAATGTTAATACAAACTTGTCTAGCTTCTTTTTATTTCTCTAGCTAATTTTGTTCATTACGCTGATTATTTGTTTTGATGACAATTCATCTTTAATTCGTTCTGTGCTACATGTATGATGCAAGTTCCTTGCCATGACTCTGATTGGCCTTTCTTGTTTATTTTCATACGAGTGAAAGATAAATTTTGATTCATCAATTTAGTGATGAATGATTCTTCTGAAACACTCGCCTTAATTGTATCATAGAATACGTGATAATTTTTACCATCATCTACTATGATAGGTGGTGGAGGAGGCATTTTTTTATCTGTTTTGACGTTTGTCTAAACCTTTTGAGGCTGAGTATTTTGATCTAATGTTTGTGGTTTTTGTGGTGGTGACGATGTATTATTTTTACCTTCTCTTTTTATTTTGCTTCTTGGACTTATAACGAATCCATTCTGTTTCTTTAGCTAAGTCTTCCTCATCGGTTTGATATTCAACGTCGTTATTAAGCTTAGAATTGATGTTTTGGTTCTGTAGCATTGGTATTTCGGTTCGACATTTACCATTGTTGACATTAAATTTGATATTCTCGTTCTGGTTCTGTTCCATTGATGACCTAGCTTCGGTTTTTTGCTGCTTTAGTTGCATCCTTTCTTTTTTTAGCTCGTCAATTTGTTGTCGTAAATTAAGAATAATAATGCTTTGCTGATTTTCCTCATCAGTTACTTGTTGCCATTTTATATAACATTCGCTTTTTTTCGGAAGCACTACTTTCAAGAACAGATGTTTTACTATAATTATATGAGGTTGTTATACCTGCTTGTTGGGGTGCTGTTGTTGCGTCCATATTATTTTGGAGTTTCCCCATATTCAGATTTTCAAGTGAGAAATTAATAGTTTTCTCAGGAGATCTAGTAACCCTTCCTCGCCTTTGCAACGGGCTTTTTATTATTTCAATATTATTGTTGTATTGTGTATGCAAGGATCGGCTCTCTCCAGAATCCTTAGGGCCAGTCTCATTGAAGAGTGGATTGCCCAATGTTTCCATTGGTGTACCACCTGGGGTATTATTTCCTTCTGTTTTATTCATTGCATATTGAATATTTATAGTGTAATCCACTCGCTTCTAGTTAGCCGATGTTTAACAACGTTGCTCGGGTGTTGCCACGTGGAGGTATACTAGACTCATTTGGTGGTATTTATATAGTTGCAAAGTTGGAATATATTCCACGTAAGTCATGGCTATAGACGGTCAACTCCTACCCTATTAAAGCGCACCCCAACACCCGTAAGAAAAGGTATGACAGTAAAATAATTCTTGGAGAAATTCTAAACTCGTATAGTAATATGGTCAGATATTTGGAATATTTATTTTCTATTGTAAAAGATTAGAACTTATTTTTATTTCTTTAAATTATTATTTTGTTATAATTGGGTAACTTACTCATTTCGAAATGTACATTGCATAATATTATACATTTATTCGAATGAAGCCTTATAGGATAACCCCAGTTAACAATGATTCCTCAATAGGTTACTAGTTATAACTTGATTGTCTATCGTTGAGTACACGGACCTAAAAAATAAAAGAAGAATTAAAATAAAATTAATATTAAATAATTAAACATATATATAAATCTTTAATAAATATAATAAAATTAATTAAATAAATTTAAAATTAAAATTAAAATTAAAATTAATTTAGTGAACTAAAAAACATTTTTCGGTAGAATTCTTTTGTAAAAATATAATGGGAGCCCTAGGTGGGGGCTACTCAATTATATTGGTATCGCGATTTCGGTACGATATTCAAAATTAAATTATTTAAAAATTAAATTAAATTGTATATTCTCTAAAAACTAGTTAAAGACCCTCTTTTTGGGGCAAATCAATATTATTCTAGATCATTCTAATTTTCATAAAAATTTCGTTTGTCTTTTTTCATTTAACTTTCGATTATTTTCTTTTTAGTGTGTGCAATTATTTTTCAAAATTCAAAAGAGTACTTGATTCAAAAAAAAAATGAATATATTTTCAAAGTTATTGTTTTGCCACATAGTTACTTTGTTATTTCGAAATTTTTCAAGACGCCGGCATGTACCGGCATATAAAATAAACAGGCTAAGTCTACATAAAATAAATAAAAGCATGACAATGGATAACCTTGACACAAGGTGAACAATTATTAGCATCGTCAACACCATTACCAGTATCGAGTAATGATGAAATGAACTTTATCAGAACCATCAACATCAAATTCCATTACAGCCGCATAAAAGAACAATAAAGTATGACAATATTTCGGCACCAGTGAAAGTAACATCAGCTTCAGAAACATCATCATCAGCTACAATAAATTTACCTATATGGCCACAAACAAGAGCAATAAGTATCGACAATATTTAAAGGTGAGTTTTTCACATTAAAAAATATTACAAAAAATGTAAAAAATGAAGTAAAAATGCTCAAAGAGCAACTGGGTGGAACTAAAATTAACAATAATAAAAATTCTGCCACTAATACGTCTACTTAGAACAATAACAATAATATAATATTCCTATCAAAAAATTCATTCGCTTCTCTCATCGAAGAGATCGAAGAAGGTGAAGCTTGAAAAAAAAAATAATACAACAATAATAACCAAAAAAATTTTAATCCATCGACATCGGTGACAGATGCACCATCTACTTCTGCGACAACAACAACAACATCGAAACCAAAAGATCAACGACGACCACCTCCTCTACATATTTTCGGCCAAGAAATCAAAAATACGGTCACTCGCCTAAAAGATAAATATAGGAAACTTTGAAATTAAAGGGATCAACTCAAATAAACATTCGGTAACGAAAGACTCACTACAAAACTATAACGCGATCAAGACAATATTCGACGAAGTTAACACTAAATTCTCTATGTACACGCCAAAAGAATTAAAACCGAAATCATTGGTATTACGAGGACTAACGAAGACCGGAGACCACAATGAACTGAAGACGTACATCGAGACCGTACATGAACAAACTGAAATTTTTTAAATAATACAGATGAGATCAAAACGAACGGACCAACACAAAAAGTTGTTACCCCTCTATATAGTTCAATTTGCACCGAGCACTCCACTAAATTTAATTTACAATATTAAGCATCTGACTCACCAAAACATTGAGTGACAAAAAATTGCCAACGGTACGGCCATACAGCCACCAATTGTAGTTTGATATGCATGAGCCTGGCGAGTGCTCAATCAATGACGAAATGTTAAAAAACATTTTCTGTATCAATTGCAAAAAAACGGGTCATCCTGCGTCCTACAAAAGATGTCCAATCTATCAATCGATATCGATGCTGGTACGTCTAAAAAAAAGGATCGATGAAAGAAAGAGACAACTGCCGATGGCCAAAGCAGTGCCAAAAACGTTTATTTCGACTAAAGTATCAAAAGAAAACGAAACATTTGCCGAAATGATGAGAGGTGGACCCACCCCACAACAACATCAATAACAACCGCAACAGCAACAGAACAGCGATATCATCATACAAAATTTAAAGACACGCATTGATAAAATGACTAAAATAATGGAGCAGTTATAAATCGTCAAAATTCAACCGCATCATGTAATCAACATTTTCGGCAAAATTCAAAATTATCTCGTTGAACGTTAATTCGATTGTTAGAGTTCAACGCAGATTAAATCTGTTAAAATTTTTAAACAATCATCATCCGGACTGCCTTTTGATCAACGAGACTAAATTAAATGAAAAACATAAACTGGAATTTAAAAATTACGACATAATACGACGTGATCGCATCAAAGCTAAACAGGGAAATAAAATTTACCTTTATTTTATTGTAAGGGCAATGCATCACACATTTCGGATGAATGTTTCCTGGAAGAATGGAACAACATTTTTAACAAACTAAATTTAAGCAACCCGAACCATTTTTATATATATTAACAGACGATTTGAATGCACGTAATCGTGAATTGGAATTCGGTGAACACTTCATAGGATTACTATCCCAAACGGTATTTTTTATATTTTCTATGAGTTTGTCTCATAGAAAAAAAAAAAAAAAACGTATAATTGGGACATATAAAGATTAGTTTTCTTCTGTATAAGAGATTGAAAGAGATTCCAATAAGTTTTGTTATTTGTTAGCTTGGGTTTAACCTCTTTTCTTATAAATGGCGAATGATCCGATGAAAGACTCGAGTCGTTTTCTTATTGATGTCCTTAGGCCAGTTAGTTGGCATATCGCATAATATAAATCAACATAGTATTTACTACACCATGGTATGTTAGCCCATTGACGTGCTACTAGATGTCGCTACTGATATTATTTTAAAATAATCAAAATATTTGTATATGTATAACCGCCTAAATGTCATATATTTATTCTAAAAGTTGACGATATTGTATCGACCCGACATCTGGAACATCAATGGGTAAACTGTTTTTTTCTTATGACGGTAGTACTATATATATATTTATATTATGCGTATCGCCTAAGTGGAATTCGCATTTTAGCTTTTTACCGGCTGCAAATAGCTGCTTCCCTTAAGTCGTTGTTAACTGTGATCCTCAGTAGATATTTTTTGCGTTAAATTCGCCTCCAATTAAATTAAAAAGTTACTCCAAGTGTTTTAAGGAACATAATGTTCTCTTCTTTTTTAAGGTTGTAACTTGTATCTACGTGGACAGTATATTACAGAGATGCTATAACTTTTTGTTTTACTTAGATGCACTTAGATTTCTTAATAAAACTTGGTCCACTTTTTCTAGTCTGATCTTTTAGTTTGGGTACTTGGGCGTAAGTCAAGTTTGTGCTTACTCGTTTACTTTGTGCTCTCACATTATGATTTGTTACGATTCTTTCTTTTTTTGTTTCTCGTACATATTTAGCACGGGTTTGTTTTGGATTACGTGATTTATTTATCATGTTTTGTAGTTTTATTGCAACTTCACATCCTCGATAGTTAGCGGGATGCTTCTCATTGTAATTGACGAATTTTGCAGGTGTATTTTTATGAATTTGACAAGCATTGGCTGCGAACTTATCTGCGCATTTACAACATCTAGGTTTACGATTACAGTATTTTTCAGTATAGTTGAACTTTTGGCACTTCTTGCACTGTGGTATTTGTCTTGTAGCTTTTCTCAATTTTAACACTCAGCTGGAGAATTGCATTTATGTTATAGATTTTTTCTATACTTTGTTTACTGTCGAAGGTTAATGAAGAGTGGAAGTCCTCTTCTGATACTTTTAGTTTTTCCGTCCTTGTTTTTCTCTTTTTTGATGAAATTTTGACAGTCAGCTGCTTATTTTGGAAAATATGTGGAATTTTTTTCGATTTTTGTTTAATTTTAAATGGCTGTGAGTTCAAAAATAAGTCTATAGTGGTTTTTGCAGGTCTATATTGTAACATTAACAACGTAACATTAATCACATATCATTAATTTCGACTGTTACAGTTAATCATAAGTCGTAACATGCTCACTTCCTCTATTTTTATATTTACACTACTGTATGTAAACACTCTGTAGCATGTCTTAAATTTTTTAAGACTTCCCTGAATAACTTCTGACTTTAATGTGATTTGGTAACCTTTTCAAGCTTTTGATAAAGGTATCATTCATCAAAATCGGATCACTATTACGTGTGCTATTGACTTTTCATTGATTTTCGGACATTTGCAAAATCAACAAAAAGAAAAATGGATACCGCTATAATTCCCCGGTTATTTTAACGGGCGTGAAGTTTAGGATCGGTACATGAAACTTAACAGAGTATCGCTTGGAACTCGTTGCTCTCCAAGAAACTCAATGGTCAAAACGTGGAGATCATGTGTAGCAAGGCTATACATCGCTTTACAAACCTCGGAAATCTTGAAGCTGGTTTTTTTCTTGCGCCTAATTATTAGACATTACTATTATTATTATTAAATAAGAAGACTTTGATTACCAAACCAAATCACTAATGTAAAACATTATATTCCTACTGTATTGGTTTTATTCGTCAGATGTACAAGCAAGAACTTATAAGGCTAATTCTCTTAGGAATGATTCAAAAATGATTGTGTAAATTTTTAATTTGTTTATATTTTTGCGAATTAAAATGATTTTTTATTTAGATTAGTCGCTAAATTAAATTTTTTATTAAGGAAACGTATCGTTACTAATTAAATTAAATTAATTCAATAATAATTATTAAATGAAAAAAAAAATTATTTTTTTTTTTAAATAAATAAAAATTATGTACAATTACTATCACGGTGATATCATGATACTATATTTCTATCTAAATAATTTTAATAAGCTTCTCACTCTCTTGTCTCTCGCATTTACTATATTTTGTAAACAAATACAATGAAATTCATTACGTTGATTGGATAAAGAAATGCTACCACATGTTAGAGGGTGCATCTTAAGACTATCGAATACTACTTCAAAAAGATCATAATAAATGTCAAATTTGCGTTTTTATTTTTAGTTTCTTTATGTTGAGAGCATCGTTTTTCATTACTATATTTTTTATGACATTTCCATTGTAATTTTTTTTTTTTTATTTTAGAAGAAAATTAAAGGCAAAATGAAAGCGTCAATTTCTCAACAAAATAAAATTTAGAATTTTTACTTTTTTTCATGTGGTTTTTGTTTTATTTCTGTGGTTTAACGAAACTATCGTATAATTTAATACATACTATAGATTAAAATAAAGTAACTTAAGTTGTGTACATTGTGTGTGTTGCGTAAAATACAAAAAGAAAAAAATTAAAATATTTCGGTAGTATAAACAAACCATTTACAAAACGCTAAACTAAAGAGACTTGAAAGAGGGATATTACACGGGCGAAAATTTATTCATAAATTTGAAACAAAACTATGGATTGTAAGCTGGATTGAAATTATAATTTTTTTATGGATTGGATTTTACATAATGAATCATAATATAATTTCCTGGAATTTGAATGGATAAAATCATAATTTGTAAGTAAAATGTGTGTGTGTAGCTTAGATGCAACGATGAATTACTGTAATGTCTGCGAAGAAGTGTGTACATATCTAGTGTTTATGTGTTGTTGTATTCTAGTTTTGTGAGTTGGATTTTACAAAGAATTTTCTCTTTGGGTGTTAGCGAGGGAAAACAATAATAAATCTATTTATTATTTATTTATAAAATTTATTAACTATTCACTAACTTTTTTTATAAAATTTGTTTGTATATTTTATAATAGTAGTGCGCCAATAACTTTGTCACGATTACGAATTATAGTGCAGCATATTCAATTAAATAATTACTATTTTTAGTGACTCCCTGCAACTCATTTATTTTTGGCTGTGTGTATCTATATAGTTTTTCAATTGTAGCTGTAAAATCCATTTGCTCTTAAAATCATAACCTTAAAAAAGAATATATATATATGCTCGCTAGATTTGGATAGTTATAGTAGACACAGATTATTCAAAAACATAGCCTACTAATTACTATTACAATTGTTTATAATGGCATGTAAATATGTCAATGTAAAATGGTGGAAATAAGAGATGTAAACGTATTCTGTTTTGTTTATGTAAATATATCGAATTTACTATAATCACTGGACACTCATTTTCATAATTTCAATTCGAGATTAAAATTCTTATCGGATATTATGGGAATAGGCGCGTAATATTTACGTCAACAATTTACAAGATTCTGACAAAAAAATTTGACGTTTCTATGAAGTTCAATCAAACTTTTGGAAGGCGACTACCTAGTCTAGTGTTAAGTTTCGAAGTAAGTTATTTAATTTATATTTCAATAATACCATCTAGGTTAACATCAATTATTAAAAAATCCTTTTGGAATTGGTATTAGTGATATATAGATATATGTTTTGATTTAGATTGATTTCCTATTTTAATGAACTGTTACTTCCTAGAATTTCAGTAAAATGACAATTGTGGCCGACATATGATCGAATTTAAAATAGTTTAAATCATGCGACCATACTATTTGCTGATACGGATGTTTTCATCTTAAGTTCCATCTGAATATTATAATTCCTGAACTAATCCAAACTCGTTCAAGCATTGGATATTAATAGTCATCCTGATAGCTAAACATCATAATACTTAAATGCATTTGCAACCGACTGGAACTCAGAATAAAACAACGGTGAAATTGTATCCAATAGTTTTTAAAACAATTATCATACTATTTATGTTTTCGATAATATGTTTAATATTCCGACCTTTTTCCATTAAATGTAGACTATTCGTGATTTTAATATGTTTCAATACAATGCACTAAAGAATAAAATTAACAATATTCTTAAACGAATAGTTTAAAAATTTAATCAAACATTTTACTGTAATTTTAGAAATTTAATACTTCGATAGTAATGGAACGCGGTTTAAAGTTACCTTGTTCAATGCTAACCCTATTGATGCAATTGAAAAATAATCAGTTTCCTCTAGTATGAAGATGACCAAATTGCACTTAATTAATTTTTTATAATTTGGATTACGAATTTCGATCAAGTTAGTCTTCCAAGTTCAAGCAACTAATACTAAGTATCGACATACTACGCCCGGTTCCGAGTTAGATTCTGGGAGTTGTATATTATTGTTAATATATTCGGAGCAGAAGCTAAACTCAATATATTTGTCAAACTTGTGGTTCTAATTTAGTCATACTCATTATGTTAAACAATTGTTTGAAAGTGGCCAAACAGTTGGCTACTCGCCATATTGTAAAATTTCAATTACTAAATTATTATAGGTCATTGTGCAAAAAATTAAAAATTAACTTTTTTATGTTTTTTTTTAGTTTTCCATCTACAATGGATCAAAATTCATATATATATTCGAATGAACAAAAAATAATACAAATAATTGATGAAAATAATTTAGATGATGACTATGATGATTTAATATCGGTTCGCGTTGAATCGGATGATGACGATGATGATGATGAGGAGGAGGATGATGGAAATTACAAGCTTAATATAAGCTATGAACGTAATTTAGAAAATATGGAAGAGGATAATGATACACAAGATACGATTTTGTACGAGCTCCCAACGGGTTTGGTAGAAGAGGCCACCGATGAAACATCACACGCAACTGAAATCCGAAGCATAATAATACCTACTGCTTTGGGCAATATGATCAAACTTGAAAAAGATGGTATAAAGCAGGAGGTAGATATACGATTGATTTCGGATAATGAAAATTCGATTGAACTTGATGATTTCACGGGATTTGAAAATAATGCACATTTTGATCAGAAATCAAGCTTATCAGAAATTTTAAAGTTTGATACGCTCAATATAAAACAAGAAGAGCCCCTTAATATTGATGATGTTTTATTTGATAGTACAAGCAATAGTCAGGTCGATATTTTTGACATATTAAAAACAGATGATGAAGAAATGCCAAATGAAATATCGAACGAAGAGCGGTTGGTTTCTTCGTCGCCTATATCCCCGATTACTCATGTAGATATTGTTAATCCATCTGTAGAGCTCTCTCAAATAGAATCACCGTCCACACCTATAGAAACAGATCTACTACCCGCACCTATTGAGCCACCATCAACTATAGAGTTACCATCAACTAAAGAGCCAACATCAACTATAGAACCACCACCATCTATAGAGCCACCACCATCTATAGAGCCTCCATCATCTATAGAGCCTCCATCATCTATAGAGCCTCCATCATCTAAAGAGCCACCATCACTAATAAAACTCCCATCGTCACCTAACGAATCACCAACGTCACCAAAACCACCATTATTAGCCCAGGATCAATCAACGATTAAAATTGAACCAAATCTGGAAAACAACGATGTTTTAATTGAGGATATTCCACTGGACGAGGAGATTTGTGATATATCATTAATTATGAATGATCACTCATATTTATCGCAAGAACAAGTTAATAATATAATAAACAATAATAGTAAGAGTAGTAATAATATAAGTGTTAATAATAATAATAATAATAGTGAAGATAGTTTAAGTATAACAACATTACTAAATCTTATAAATAAGAAATTACATGGTACTGATAATAATTGTCCTAGCACAAAAAACACAAAGTCAAATGAACTTGATAAAAATGTTAAAAATAATTTAGAAATATCAGTTAATGTAATTAGCAAATTAATAGAATCATTAGCCTATAAGACAAATAATAACAATAGTGAAGAAAATGGTGATGTTATCGATAAAAGTAATAATAATAGTAACATAAACAATTTTATTAAAGATATTGAGAATAATATAATTTCACTGAAAAAATCATATAAAGATCATATTACTGAATGTGATAATGTATTGATAAATGATAACGATGAAAACGGTGCTCCTAGTGTTAGTATTGTTGATAGTAATGCAAGTGTAATAAATAACAAAGACGATCATGTTAATGAAAGCAATAATAAAGATGAGCCTGAAGTTAGAATTGGTAATAATCAATCTGTTACAACGGATAATCAATCTGATAAAGAGAAATCAAATGTCTATGATGATGATGATGAGCATATGATTCTTCGAATGGATGAAGATAGTCAGCCTCCGCAAGAGGATATTGATGTACCAGATTTAGCTAGCACAAAACAAACTGATGATGGTGTAAAAAGTGTTGTAATTAACTCGGTGGCAACTGCAATTGAGAATTGTGTCGTTGGAGAACAAGATGAGGTACCTGCTAAAGAAGCACTGCCTGTTGAAATACCCGAGGAACAATTTAATGAATTTGATGTGTTGGGTAAAAAAATAATAGGTAAACGTGCGATATGGATTGAAAATTTAAAAGGTCACGAAACTTCGGAGAGTATCACTGTAGAAATAAATAATTTTATCATTGAGGTAAATTCTAGACTATTATACTTTTTTTTAAATATCTCTGAATATTGTTTATCTGATTTTTTGTTTTTTGTTTCCCAGATTCGACAAGATCTTAGTGCATTATCAAAAAAATACGATTGTTGCAAAGAAATTTCATGTGAAAAAACTACCCAAACTGATGAAAAGGTATCAATTGAATCGGCCAAAAAACTCAACGAATCATATAAAAGGCGTCATTTAGCATCATCGTCCTCAGATATGTCGTCCGATATGCTAGACTCTGACGAAGATTTTTTCTTATCAAAGCGTCGCAAGAAGCGTACAAAGAAAAAACACAATGCATTAAAAATCGAAACAGTTATAGAAGAAGAGGATATTGATAAAAATGCAAATGTAGTTGTAGAACCAGTTACGGCAACAACTGATGATTCTAATACGCAAAATCTTATTAGTGTACATCAAGAATGTACAGAAGAAAATAAAAGAGAAGTCAAAAAAGATGTGGATATGTCACAGATTGAAATTGATATATCCGAGTATCTGGTACGAAAACCTGTTGAAGTATCAGTTCATCAACTTGATAAAGTATCTGAAGATACAAGTCAGTCGAATAAAAACAATATATTTCTTGTACCGACCCAAAAATTTGTGGTTCCAGATAAGAATGGTCCAGATAGTGTCACTCAAGTTATAGAGTCTGATAATGACAGTGATCATGACGATGATGAAAATGTATTTAATGCACAAACTCAAGTTTTTGTCGATAAAGCCAAGCAAACAACTAAACAAAAGCAAGATGATGATTTACTTGATAAAGAAATTAATCGTGCCACTAATTTTGCTAGTCTCGATAAGAAGCGAATGCCAAGTGAAAATCATAAATCTGATCGAGAAATTCTTAAAAAAAAGAAGAAAAAAGATTCTATGATCGATATAATTAAAGAGGCAGAAAAAAAAGAAGATAGTGATGAAAGCAGTGACGACAATGATGAAGCAATGACCGATGAGCAATATCTTAGAAATAAAAATTTGGAAACCAAATGGAGTTTATTGAATTCGTCAGACACTTCAGACGATAGCATAAATAGCGATGACATGGAAGATATTGAGAAATACATGAGAGTTTCATCAGATGAACGAAGTTCTGACGAATCTTCAGAAGTCGATAAATTTTTAGAAAACATGAACAATAAAACAATTGAGAATGAAATAAAAAAATCGATTGCAGAAGTAGAAGGTAACGCTGAGAAAACACATGCTTCACCCAGTTTAGAGCAAAAAAATTCTGGAATTGAAGATAAAAAAAAATCTGATGAATCATCGTTACAAAATAAAACAGTGGAATCGAATCGAAACGATAAAGAACACGATGAAGATGACGGAGAAACAACGCCTGATCTTGATACTGAAGCGTTTGAGAATTTCTGGAAAGAACATGCTACAAATCATGATGAAATTTTAGATGAGGCTATTGCTAGTGGTGATATGACTATCGAAGACAATGTTGATAATGCTAATGTTTCTAATGATTTGGCAAAACAAAATAATAAACCACACTCGAATGACGAAGAGTCTTCGAATGATAAGGATGATGTTGACGAGAACCTATTAAATTGTGAAGTAATACTGACGGAGGGAAAAGAAGATGAGCTGCTAAGCAAAGAAAATGAAAATAATTCAAAAAAAACTAAACCTAGAACTAAACGAGATAATTTAGATAAAGAACTATTTTCAAAAAGTTTATTGGACGACGATACTGTTGATTTTGAAATTGACGATGGTAAAACTAGCGTGGAGGCAAAGCCTGACAGTAAAAAATCAATTGACAAGGAAGACACAAAATCTGGTACGACTTCGAACGCCGGTGATTCAGATTGTGAAATATTAGATATTTCTATGTTTCAAACGAAGCGCAAAACCAAGGAACCGGTTGATATAGAAACGTTACTTAAGGCATCGGCTAAAAAAAATAAAACGACGCTAGGAGGTACTACTTCATCAAATTCTGCTAGTGCCACTAACGATAATTCAAAAGTGGATGCTGATTGTATATCTCTTAGTTCGGGCAGTGATAGTTCTGATTTGGAAGAGGTAGTTCGCGATGATGAGGAAGTTGATCACGATGAAAGTAGTGCAACACGTAAAAAACCTCGTGCAATTTTGACCGACGACCAATTAACTGTCGAAACAAAACAGGCTCAAAAAGAGGAGTCGGATCGAATTAAACGTCTTGAGAAAAAACATGATATGATGTCACAGCGGCTATCTCAGATGACCCAATCCCAGACCGAAGCTGAAAGTGACATAATTCTTGATTATGATTCGAAACGAAAACAAAATATTTGTGTACATCCAGAAATAGTTAAATATTTAAAACCACATCAGTTTGATGGCGTTAAATTTATGTACGATTCGTGTTATGGAAGTGTAGATAATATAGATAAGTTTCCTGGGTCAGGTTGTATATTGGCGCATTGTATGGGTTTGGGAAAAACACTTCAATTAATTGCTGTGCTCCATACTCTGATTCGATATCCTCAGCTCAAAACAAATCGTATTCTAGTAATTTGTCCCAAGAGTACCGTAATGAATTGGTCGGAAGAAATTCAGCGATGGTTAGGACCTATTAAATCAGGACCAAAACTTAAAGTATTCCATTTTCCGGACAATTCGTAAGTGTGATGTCGTTTAATTTCTATATGACGTTTTTTAATAATATCATTTGGCTATATGACATTAATTTTTTATTTTAGTGATATAACCGATAAAATGAAAATTTTAAAGGAATGGCATAAGTGTGGTACGCCTGGCTATACAAAATCGGGCTGTCTCTTACTCGGTTATGAAGCATTCCGAACGCTTGTATTGTATCATTTATCAAAAAAGAAAAGCATTAATTTAGGTCCATCCGAAATTGATTCAATTAAAAAAATTGTCAATACAACTTTACTAAATCCTGGTGCCGATTTAGTCATTTGCGATGAAGGACATGTAATTAAGAATAAGAAATCGGCCATAAATGTCTCAGTTTCGCGAATTAAAACTAAACGTCGAGTCATTTTAACTGGAACACCGATTCAAAATAATTTAAAAGAATGTAAGTTACTAATGAAATATGGTACAGTGAGCTAATTTAATTTATTTAATTTTGTTTAGACTATTGCATGGTCAATTTTATAAAACCTTCGTTCCTCGGTACTGAGAAGGAATTTGCTAATTTATATGCGAATCCAATCAAAAGTGGACAGCACAAAGATTCTAGTAAATCGGAAATAAAATTTATGAAGCAACGTTCATTTGTTTTGAACAAAAAATTATCAAAATTCGTACAACGTCGTGAAGCAGCAGTACTAAAAACTTTCCTTCCCGAGAAGTTTGAATATGTCCTGTTTATTCCAATGACTCTGATACAAGAAAAACTATATGAATATTTCTTGGAAAATAATTCGCTCAAAGAAAAATACGGTGGTAAAAGTTTGATACCAGATTATACATTTTTACGTAAAATATGGACGCATCCCAAAGTCTTAGAAAATGCGTGGCAAAATGCAGTGACGAAACGAGAAAAAGAAAAAATTCGGATCAGGAAAATAATGAACGAATCGGACGATGATCGTCCAGACGATGAATTAGATAGCCAAACTGGTAAAATGTCGGTGTTGAATGACTGGTGGCGACAACATATAACGCAAGAGGATTTAGAATCTTTATTTGCCAGCAATAAGCTGAGAGTTATGTTTGAAATATTAAAGCTTTGTGCAGAGAATGGTGAAAAATGTTTAATATTTTCGGCTTTCGTAGCGGTTTTAAATGTTGTCGAATTTTTTATGCATAAAATACATAATCGCGACGAAGCGACAATGCAAAGATATGGCTTAGCCAGGTTCCGAGGACCGTGGGTACTGGGACAAGACTACTATCGGTTAGATGGAAAAACACCAAAAACAGTGCGACACGCAATGATAACTAAATTTAACAGTCCAGAAAATCATCGTACAAAATGCTTTTTAATTTCGGCTAAAGCTGGCGGCCAAGGAATTAATTTAATCGGAGCTAACCGTGTTATTATATTGGATACATCGTGGAATCCTTCTAACGATCAACAGAATATTTTTCGTATATTTCGATTGGGTCAGAAGCGACCTTGTTTTATATATCGAATACTAGCCATGGGTACCATGGAAGAAAAGGTGTATTCGAGATCGGTTACAAAACAGGCCATGAGTTTTCGGGTAGTCGACGAGCAACAAATTGATCGACATTACAGTATGGCTGAATTAGCTGAGTTGTACACGTAAGTCATTAGTCGCCAATAGCAATAAATTAGAATAGAATATATTGCAGTAATAAAATGTTTTGTTAATTTCAGCCTGACCAAAACCGATTATTCTAAACGTCCGGTTCCCATACGTCCAGTTGATAATTTACTTTCGAGTTTGCTTCATCATTTTCCTGATTTGGTTTATAAATATCACGAACATGATTCTTTACTGGAAAATAAACCGGAACAAGATTTAAGTGATGCCGATAAAGCTGAAGCCTGGGCTGCATACGAAAAAGATGTCCAAAGAAGTAATATAAAAAGTTATTGTTATTGTATTCAAAGGTTTTAAAATGAAATTATTATTTTTTTTACAGCCGTTATGTTAGATCCGCTCAACGAGTTGAACATGTTAAATGCACAACAGAATTATCGTATGGGCACTGGAATGGGATATCCCTACGGTTACAATACCAAAGGAATGAACTTTGGTATTGTTAATAATCCAAATTATGCAAGTACTTTAGGATCTAGTTTTATGTCGGGATTTTTAAATCCATATCAATCAATATTTTCGAGTTTATCAACTGATCCGAATATTATGAGAATGCGACAAATGTATCAAAATCCTACGACACAATATCCATATGGAAATTTGAATTCACCTACAGGTGGACAAAATAGTGGAATGATGGATGTATATGGTGGAGGTGGAGCGCCTCCACTTTTTGGCGGTAATCTAATAAATCAGTCACCTTATTATAAATCATTAACGCCACCTGTACCACCACCACCGTCAGCTATTCGGCCAAAAGCCGGATTTAATAGTATGGATGATGTGGCCAATTTTTTGGCTGTGCCCAGCTCAAACACTCCACCGCCTCCTTTGCCTCCACCACAGTCATCATTGACATCTGTGCCTGTATCATCGCCATTGACAAACACATCTATGTTCAATAAAGATATCGATTCATCTTTATTCAAACAATACTTTACGAACCCTTCTCTCTTTAATTTACCACTTACGGGTGGTGGCATACCACAATCTATACAAAACTCTGTATCTATGCCAGTAATACCAAGTGGAATTTCGTCAACAATATCATCAAATTTAAGCAATCAAACAGTTACAACAAAATCGCTTGGAAATGTACAACCGAGTATTCCGACTAGCGTTATTACAAAACCTGTTGGACGACCGCTAGGCAAAGAAACTATAGTACCACTTCCAACTTTAAGCTCGTTGATATCTGCAAATTCGTCCTTATCATTAAATACAAATGCAGGAGGACGTTATAGTCCTCAATCTCATGTTATAGTTAAAAATAAAACTCAACCATCTATTGATATTTTGCCGCCTCCTCAAATGCCACCCGCAACAACAACAACAAATGCATCCACAGTAATAAATTCTTCGGCAGCTGCTGCAACTCTTGTAAAAAATTATAATATGGGTATTGTGTATCCGAAAGAAAATGGTGGTAAACCTAGCAATCCAGCAACAGCATCTTTGTCAGGTGCTAACAAATCTCCAAATAGTGCTCCAAATTCTGCGATTAAACCGCATATTGTACGAAAAACCAAATCAACACCTATGAATCCGATAAAAACATCCGTATCTACACCAAATTTAACCAAAACCATTACGTTGGGTGCTCCAACGAGTGGATTAACTAAAAGTAATATTGTACCAACATCATCGTCAAAGAAACAGCAAGACGATCTTGTTAATTTGTATATGAAAAAGTTACATATGATGACGTCACATCTATCAACGTCTACAACCACTACGTTATCATCGGCTAGTAGACCAACTGTTAGTAGCGTTAGTAATATGAACGATAGTATTAAAGGGAAAACTAGTACATATCAATTGGGTAATATAAATATAAATGAACTAACGAAATCTAGTGGTTTAAGTATAACTCCTGTAAATACATCAAAAACTATACCAACATCGACGATACAAAATATTCAAACCTCTAATCTTAATAAACTACCTAAAGGAGTAACGGTAAAAACATTAAAATTACAAAAATCTGTACCATCGCCAGTACCATCGCAACCAACACCGAATAAACTAACAACCGCATCAGTCCTGCAAAATACAATGGCTACAACAAGTACAGGGGGTGCCAGTGGTACGACTAAAGTTATTCGTCGTAGTGTTCCACCACCGCAGACCATTAGCAATAATAATACAACAATAGTTCCGATACATCAACAAAATTTAGTGACCGCACGATCTAATACGGTGATGGGAAGTGGTCCTCAACAAAAAATTATTGTGACTAGTAATGGTAATAATAGTGGTACAAATAGTGGTGTTCGTTATGTTGTTACACCAACCACATCGAACCAAACAAATCAAACCAAATATGTTAGTTTGGGACAACAACAACAGCAAAACCAAGGTACGGCTAAAACAGTTCCGCCGCTTGTTTTATCGCGTAACTCAAATAATGCAAATATAATGAAACCGATTCGGCTTACCGAAACGTATGGAAAGAAAAAGTAAGTGAAAAAGTAATTTACACAAAGTGTGACAGTATTAATTAATTTTCAATCGATGTTTAAAGGGTTGTTAATGCAGGTACTAATGCTATCACTACAACATTGCCATCTGTTGCACCAAAACAATTAGGCAATCAAACATTGGTACGATCATTCCCGCAAATTACAGCTGGCACTAAACGAAAAGCTACAGATTCTCTAAATCATCATCATTTAGCGTCATCGACCAGTGGTTCGTTAACAATAACAGAATCACCGAAAAAATCGACGATTACCCCCACGGCGAAGGTAAATAGTTATTAAAGTAATTTATAATATTTGACAGTTTTAACACTGAGGCATTTTTTCTTTATTTACAGGCTTTAATAGAAAATTCAGTTAAAAAAGTTAAATCGTTTGATCACTTAACAATAATACCTAGGAATTTACAAACAATGCAACAAAATTCGAGGAGTAAGCAAAAAGGTAGGTTTTTTTTCTGTCATTAAATTCTAATGAATGTTGGTCTTTGTTGAGCAATTTCAGTAGCGTTAAGGACTAGTTATTTTATTTTGAGAACTTTTCAATATAGTCGAACGTCCACATGTTGTAAAATTTAATCAGAAGTGACTAAAACATAAGTTATCCTTTCCCCGTTCGGGTTTTTTGTAAGTTTTAAAATGCTTTGGAACAAAAAGCCATTTGGCTCGTGCACCTTTTATAACTTACAATTTATGCTTAGGAAATATAAATACGAAATGAAATGTCAATGAACATTAATAGAGCTTTACAAAATACAATATTATAAATATTAAAAATTGTGTCGGCGGAATTGATGAATATGTGTGTGCCTTATTTTAGATATTACCAACGCCAATTTGACTGGTAATTGCCTATATTTGCTAAAAACCTTTCGCTGATTATATCTTCCGATAACATCAAATATTTATTTGCGCCCACCGTTTTTTTTTATCACAGGAAAAACTTGTTGGAAATTTCCACCTTATAATAATATTTTGGAGTTCTAGGATGCCGTAGTGTTCCAGCGGTATTTTTGAAGTTAACGATCTACATATTGACTCGATTACCATTGGTTGTTCGGGTCCGAATATCCATTGATTTGCAGCATGAACTTTGATGAAGAAATTGTGCGGTATGGACACTTCTAATGCACAGGATTCATGTTGGGGCATCCAAGAACATAGATATTTCGCATTGATTCTGCCAAGAGAGTCTGATGGTTGCTAGACCATTTACTTAATTCCATTTTTCCCTTATGAAGTAGGTTTACTAGTTGGGAATGCAATTGTTGAGCTTTTTCAACGGTGTCAGCACCCGTTGATGGTTATTTTATCTCCAAATGATGGTTTGGAAAATCTGATGTTCTCTCTGCATTTTTATTTGGCGATACATCTTTTTGATATCCCCGGTGAACACTATCCGTTGTAGCCTCCATCTCAGAGGTACGAACCTCAAGTTATTTTGTAGGGGAGGCCCGATATGCATCACGTCATTTAGACTTAAGCCTGTAGATGTCTGCATGGAAGCATCGAACACCACCCGAATTTTTGTAGTATCTGTATTTTTCAATACCTTAGATAATAATTCCCCTTATTGGGTTTAATCGGCCTAATATGCTTCAATTTGATGTACGAGGTCATGAAAGAGACATACATATTTTCTTCAGGTTAGGGTCCCGGTCCAATTTTTTTTGCCAATTGTAAGAAACGTTGGAATGCTCGATGTCTCGAATGTCCCAAAAGGTCTATTTGATGTTCTTTAAATGTAATTTGAACAATATATCTCCCATTCTGGTCTCGGCTGGTTGTCTGCGAGAAAATCTGTTCACATTCGTGTTCGATCTGCGGCCTATCGCTGGTGATTAGAACTTCTTCTATTTCCCAAAATCTCTCCATATCTTCCTCGGTTTTGCTACCGATATGGACTACAGCATTTTGTAGATCTTTATTGATTGAAGTTAGGCCGGAAATTAGCCAACCGAAGCTAGTTTTTGTCGCGATAGGTTTACCCTTGATGATTTGAGTGCCAAAGAAGTCGCTGTAAACATCTGCTCCTAGCAAAAGATCGATGGGGGCTGGAAGCTGATATTCTGGATCGGCCAAAACCAATTTACTCCACCTATCGTTCTGGCTTCGTGTTATTGGTTGTTCTGGTACATTCTGGTTTTTCGTCACATACTGAATTCTTGTCATGCAACAAGCAATTGGTGCAGATTCCCGCTCTGTTGATGAAATCAATTCGTCCTTTTATGCTAATATTGCGAAAGTGGTGACACCGCGTGATGAGATGCCCGTGTTTTTGGTAATAAGAACATGCGGTCGCAGATTATAGGGTAATCGGCCTCTGATAGCCGTTCTCCGTATTCATGAATACTTTCCGCTGGGCCTTTTACGTTGAAATACGACGAAGCCAACAGTCGCTTGTTATTATACCTCGTCTGTAGGATTTGCCACGCTGCCTCGTAATTTTCTTCAATGGTTGGTAGATGAGCGATTAATTGTGCCGCTTGTTGTTGGAGATGTGATTTTAAATACGTCAACTTTAATGTGTTTGAAAGTTGAGTATTTTAATGTATCAGCCGAGTGAAAATGTTAAACGCGTACCAACTTTCGTATTTGCCGATCTATTTCCTTCATCTCGGAGTTGAGTTGATTAATTTTTAATTTGAGGTACTCGTGTTTTTTCGGTACATTAAACGCATTTCGATATCTTGTTGATGGAGTAGTTTTTGTACCGGGGTTGGACCTTCCTATAGTGATATGTAATCACTTGAACCTTGATGTTTGGGCTGCTGCAATAGTTCCGTGAATGTTTTTTGCGCTGCTTTGGACCTTGGAGGTGATGTTTCTCTATTACTGGTGAATGATGATTTAGTACCAAGGATGTTGGGTGGTAGGCTTGCGCATACGGTGGGCTTGTTGATGTCCTTTTCAAGTTGGCGCATGTCCTCTTCACGAACGTGAATGTCGCACATCGCTTTTGTGTACGCCAGTTTTATTTCCTGGCGCTCGTCCAAACAGGGATGTGTTTTGGATAATGTTCCAAGTTCGACAATTTGTTTTGCAAATTGTACTTCTATATTTCGCTTGAGAGTGTCGTAGGATCCCTTGGTGTTCGGTCGGCTGTCATCGCGCTTTATTTTTGCGATTTGTTGAAGCATCTCTTCACTAACGTCCGGCTGACTTTGCAGAAGTGCGTCCATTTTGACGGTCTCGACTAGATGGTATTTCGTTGAACTGATGTTCTTCGTTATACGACGACTGTATAATGTTATGCGGCTATAACGCGACATGATTAGATGATGTCCGGTCGTGATGTTATTAACTACTATAGAGCCAAATTCAACAATTATTAATTAAAAAGCAACCCACAAAAACAAAAATCTGAAACTGAAACAATTTTGTGTCCCACAAAATCATGAGTGATTAAATATCCGAAGATTGGAAAATTCGTCATTCCTTTTAATGCGTATTGGCCACTACTAAAATTAATTGCGCCTAATAATAAAATGATTGAGTCAATTGATAATCACGTCGTGTTTATTTTCTTTTGTTGCAAAATTCATCAATTGTATCATTGTAATCAATTGTTCTGGCTGTTGCATTTTCAACCGACAGTATTGCTAATCCAAAAAGTCTTTCCTGTGACATTGAAGAGCGTAAATAATTTTCAAATCATTTTATTTTTTAAAACGATCGTTCACAATACTTAAAATTATTCGATATACGATACATACATTTTGGACATAATTCTTCTAAATTCGTTTTTAAAATCAATTTCAAATATTCCATAATAGTATAATTATCTTCTAAAATATATCTTAAAATATAAAGTTTTTAAATTCCACCTCTTCAATATCGCCTTCTAAGTGTTTGACCAGATTTGTACAATTTGTATTGAATTCATTTATATTCATATTTTTTAGCTTCTTATTATCAAAAAGAAAACCAAAAATTTCATTTAAAGAATCATACGATTCAAGTGGTTTTTGCAATAAATCACAAAATCGATTAATTTATTAAAATAAGATTGTTTAAATTTATCTTAAGCAGTTAGTGATAAATGGTTATACTCATCATTCATTTCAGGCATGAGCTTACATATATCAATATCTTCACAACATTCAATCTGATGATTTATCAAGAAACTGTTTGTTTCTTCACGTTAATATTTGAGTATAAGGAAACTGTTTTTGAAATCATCAAGCGATAATAGCATAGCCCTGGTATGTTGTAAATGCAATATTAATTGCCATATCTTTTCGCTGAAGCAATTGGCTGAAAATGTGAAGCTTTAATAACAAGTGTTACCAAATTATTGTCAATACAATGAATTCAGGCGAATTTATTTGTTTTCTTAAATATGCTGCAAGATTTTTACAATCTGGGTAGCTATTTTCAAGTTTATCTAGCGCAAAATTAATTTCTTTAATCTGGTATTTCACGGCTTTTATACTTTAAAAGCGATATTCCCAACGAGTATCGCTGAGCGCCTTCAGATTAATTTTTAAATATTTTACTTTTGAATGCAGCAAAAATCTTATATTAATTATTTAATGTAGTGAAATAATTTTGACTTTTAATCCTTACACTAAATTAATGTTGTGTCCACCACACGGCGTATACCATGGTTTGTTGATGTTTTGTAAAATTCGATTTTTCCATCCCTTATATCCTCCTTTCATATTGCTTGCATTGTCTTACGACTGACAATATTTTTCATAAACAACTCTAGAAGCTAGGTGTTGAAATATAATGTAACTCTTTTTTCCGTTTCGATTATTGACTTTAAATGCGTTTTTAGTTCTGGAACAAACAAAATCAGAATGCAATTCAATTACTCCCAAAGCATTTTTCGTAAACAATATCGCTTTTATGATACATTTCAAAATTATACGCCATCTTCGTTTTTTCTTTATTGAACACTTCTTCATTGACATGGTCTATTCCTGTTCTCCATTTAATGTTAAATTCTAGAATTCGGCATTTATACGCTGATTAGATAACCGTATTCTTGTATGTGCATAGTCATAAAATCCACTTGAAGTTTAGATTATTTTTATCGATGAAAACAAATGACAACAAAAACAGAAAATGAGTTAGAATATAAAAGTCGATAAAAAAGTGTCACTGAAACATCTTCCTTAAGGATTTCTTTTGTAATGGATACCTTTATTGCTTTTTGGTGACTGCTCGACCAAAAACATCCAGTGTTTGTTGTCGATTTTACCAGGCCAAGTTGCAGGGTCGCTAAAGCAGCCTATACATTATACAACATGTTGTACAACTTTGGATAAACTTACAGTTGATAGATGTTTTTGTGCATTGGCAATATTCCCGGAACAGTGATGAAACAAACTGAGTGTCATTATCGGAAACAATTGGTTCTGGTAGTCCGAATTGAGCAAAAACTTTGTCAAGTATATTAATGGTTGCTGATGCGGTTGTCGAATTTGTAGGGTATATTTCTGACCATTTCGAATAAGCATCTATTATAACCAAAAAACTATGACCGGCTATGACCTTGTGGAATAGGCCATGATTCGAGATCTGCTTTTTTCGGTGATTTCGCTGCACTAATACACTTAGCACATGATTTAAATGTGTTCTTCAATATTTGGCCAATACACGTAACTATGCGCAATAGCCTTCATTCTTTCCATACATTGGTGGCCATGGTGAAGCTGATTAAGCACCTTTTTTTGAAAAACTGATGGTATCACAATTCTTTCTCCAAACATTACACAATCTTTTACAATTGTTAGACCATTTTTCCTATGGTAAAACTTTTTAACTTGTTCATCGGAAATATCTTTACTTACTTGAGGCCAGCCAGTGTTGATATACTGCTTGACTCTCTGTAGAGATTCACATCCCTTAGATGCATCACGAATCATGCCAAATGGTAATGGAATATTACCAATTCGATTCGTTCAACTTGCAAGACAAATCTTCTTCGAAATGAGCCGATGCTATCACATAATCCTCATCTGGTTTTATCTGACTATCAATTAATCTTGATAAAATATCGACATACCCGAAATGTTTTGTTGAAATATATTCGATATGAAAACCATACAAAAGTAAGATCAAAGCTCTGCAAACGATTCGCTGTATAGACTGGAATGCCTTTTTTTGAACCGAAAATGGCTAGTAGTGGTTTATGGTCAATTTGAAGAGTGAATTTCCGACCAAAAATCATTCGGTGAAATTTTGTTTCCGCGAAAATGAGACCAAGATCCTCCTTTTCAATCTGGCTGTAGCTGCGCTCAGCTTTTGTAAGAGCTTACAATACCAGTGTTGGATGCATCTGCTGCTACTATTATGTCCATACTTAGATTAAAATGTGTTTAACATCAAATCCGACTTTAAAATATTTTTAAAAGGGTCAACTGATTGCTGGCATGCTGGAGTCCAAATCCATATTGAATTTTTAGACAATATATCGTCTAACGGTTTGCGTAGCTGATGCATATCCTTTAAGCATTTACCATAAAAATTTATAGGACCAATATATGACTGAAGTGATCTTTCGGAGGAGGCATCTTAGTTATTGCATCAACCTTTGATTGATCAGGACGGATTACCTCAACTTATCAACAATGTAACCCAAATAGTTGATGGATTTCATGTAAAAACTACATTTCTCAATTTGAAGGTGAAAATCGAATTCCTCAATTCGCTTCAAAACTATATATAAATTTTGCTGGTGATCTGCTTCAGTTTTCTCCGATACTATAATATCATCGAGATAAGCTGCTGCTCCGTCCAGGTAACCCACCATTGTACTCATAATTTGTTGGAAAGCTCATGGGGCTGGTTTGATACCTGGAGGAAGTCTGTTAAAACGGAACAGTCTTCTATGCGTGTTGATCGTGAGTAATTCACGAGACTCTTTGGCAACTTTCACTTGTAAAAATGCATGTCGACAAGTCGAGTTGGTAGTGGAAATTGATGTGGTTCAAGAACTTCATTTAACTTCATTTCGGTTGAATAATCGGCACAAATTCGTATAGAACCGTTGCGGAGTTATGATTCCTAGTTGTTGGAGTCGTTGAAGGTCTTCATCGATTTTTTCAAGAGAAGCGTATGCTGCTAGACGCTTAGCTCTAAATACTGGTTTAGCATTAGGTTTGGTGTAAATTACGATTTGTGTTTTCCTATAGTAACCAAATGAATTTTGAAATACATCTGGAAATTTTGATATGAGTTCTTCAATCATTGATGGATCAACTGATGATGTCTTACTCATAACGATTACAAATCTGGTTCAACGGCAAATTCCATAACCCGAATTTCTCAATCCAATCAATGCCCATTATATTGAGATCAGGAACTTTCACCACAACACTCACCTGACATAATATCATCTTGAAATTTGATATTACAGTTTATTTTTGCTATTATATCCAGCTATTCACCAGATGCGATATTAGCCATGTGGTTTGTGTTTGCTAAGACCGGTTCACCTATCTTTTGCCATTTCGACTGGGAAATTATTGTAATATCATATGCGGTGTCAAGCTGAAGCTTGACGATAACATCATAAATGGAAACTGTAATGAACTTCCGCTATTATGATTTATTATGATTTTGAGCGTTCTTTTTATTTGCCTGTTTGGGTGGAATTAGTTTATTACTGAAACAGTTACAGTACCCTTCTTTATGACCCATTCGATTGCACTGTTCACATTTGTATTCTTTATAAGCGCAATAAGCTGAAAAATGCATGGTTCCACAATGCCAACATAGTTTCCGTGGTACCGATGATGACGACTGAGCTGACGATTTCGTGAGGGCGATGTTTTCTTCTGGCTATGCGACTTTTGATTGCTGACAGCCTTGACTGATGAATTTGTATGCTCAATCATGTTTGTGTCTTGTCTCAAATTAGTTACCTGTTGGCAATCATCTACAAGATCTGACAGTATAAGTTTACCGTCAGTCAAGCAATCAGTTAGCAGTCTTGTACGCGTGTCTGAATTTTGTGGTGAGCGAAGACCACAGACGTAAAATAGACATTTGAATTGTTCCAGTGTAAAATTCGATAGTTTCGACTTTTCACATTGTCTATTTATTATTGCCGCATATGAAGCAAAATATCCATTAAAAAACATTCATAACGCAGTCTGAACAGTGTTTTCTGAATCCCCCAAAAATTTTTGTTAGGTTAGCTGTAGTTTCATCAAAACTTTGGTTATTTCGGGAGAATGTAGTTAGAATATTTATCAAAATTGGCGCTGTGTACTTTGCGTAAAAGGATTCTAACTGTCGCTGCGTCATCTAATGATTGACCATCCACTTCGAACAGTTGCTCGTACCTGTTGTACCATGACTCACAATAAACTTTGGCGTCTGGATCAAAACAAAACTCGGTGATTGCATTTGAAACCGTTGTTTGAATTCTGGTTATCAATATTTTGAATTTGTGGCTCATTGACATTTTCTTTCACATTATTGTTTCCAAGTTGACATATACTATTTGGATTACATATTTTAATTAAAGATGAGACAGAAAAAACCAATTTGAAGAAGAAAAAAACAACTGAATTATTAGATATTTGTTCGAAATTAAATCGTAGCTAACTAGATTTGTTTGAAAGTTAAACGAATTTTGAATTTTCATCTTTGTTTTTTCTTTCAATTTGTGTTTTTTTTTTTGTTATTGGAGAAGTTTTTATAATATATTAAATATTTGGAACCGTTTAAAAATAGAGGGTCCAGTGCGATTGCACGTGTTGCAATTGCGATAGTACGACGCTGCAAAAAAAATACAACACCAAGATTGCCGAGGTCATCTCTGTAGTTCAACATTTATTTAGTCGCCTCCTACGACAAACCAAAGATGTTGAAATTCTAATAATACCATACTCATTTATAAGTTGTTTACCATGCGAAGAATCCTCGACCACAGAATCCATATTCAAACCAGCTAGTTTTGGTTGCTATTCTCAAAAGTCAATATTATTTTTGCGTTCACTGATCGACGGATGTATTATGACTGACTTATAAAGTAGTTTCCAGACGAATTCATTTTTAAATTTAATAATCCAAATATTAAAACAAATTTGTTTAATTAATTTAATTTATTTATTTACTTTCAGATAATGTAATTGATATTGTGGAGTTAGAGTGAATAACATGGTTAGAATAATACAAAATTTAATTAATAATTGAGAAAACATTTTTTTTTATGTATATGTTAATATAGTATGTGATGAATAAAAATACAAACAATTTAATAATTTATTTATTAAAATTAAAAAATTAAAAAAATTAAAAAATAAAAAGTATTTATTACTGTTTTTGTATAAAACAATTTCAAAAAAAAAAAAAAAACTTGAAATAACTTTTTTTTTAATGTTTCCGGTTTTTTGTGGTTCCTTTTAATTATTATGATTATTATTATATTATGCTATTATTAATTATTAATTAATGAACATAAAATAAAACATAAAAAAAATGTAAATGAACAAATAAGAATTAATTTTAAACAAAAACAATAAAAAATATGATTTTTTAAAACTGAAAAAAAAAACATTTGAAATTATGTATTTATTTTTTATTAAACAAAAAATAATAATAATAATAATAAAATACTATAAGAATTTACTAGAATTAAAATAATAAGAAGAACTAATTAAACAATTTATTATTATTAATTAATAAAATTATTTATGAATAAAAAACAAACAAACAAAAATAAACAACAAACATTATAATAATCGTTTGTTAATTATTGTACTATTGGTACTAATTAAAATCCTTGTGTCAAGCTGCTCTTAACTTTATCACCCCATAGTTTAGCACCTTCGGCGTTCTCGCTCCAACCTGGCACAGATTTCATGGTTTCGTACCACGCAGCCAATTTTGGATATGGAGCTAAATTAGCACCAGCATACACTATAGTCGAGATTGATGCGATAATAGATAAATCGGCAATGGTCATTGCATCACCAGCAATCCATTGGGTTGCTTCAAGAAATTTTTCGAGGAATTCAAATGCTTCGTTCAGTTGATTACGTTTGTCTTCTGGAATGGTTGTTTCGCCTAAAAATAGTACGGGATACTGTGCGGGATAAAAAAAATTAAATTATTGGTTACAACTACTAACAGATCGCGAAATGATGTGAAAACAAGACGAGAGTTTATCAATACAACGTTATATTAATTTCACTGACAAATAAGGTAGGCATTTTATGTTTTTTTTTAATACCTAATTCACTATAAATCTAAATAAGTCTTATAAAACCATTTAACCAATGAAAAGCTAAAGAGATTACAAAATGGATGACACAATGGTTAGATGTTGTAGCAGCCATAAAAATATTATTCCGAAGTATAAATAATATTTAAGATGTAATCTGACTCTAGCATTCTAGAAATTAAGCAGACGATATCGATTTCCAGACTCATCAAATGTAAAGTGACTACAATTATTTTATACACCATTTGTGTTTGTAAATTGTACATCAAAAGCAACGAGAATACAGTGTACCACACAAAACTGTTCAAGTGTTTTTGCACTTGAACAAAACCCGATTTGATTAAATAAAAAATTACATACCCCAATATTCCGGATACGTTGATACAACACACCCATATCAAAATATAAACGTTGATTGATCACCGCCCGTGTTTTAACATCGTTCGGATACAATGAATTTCCCGCTGAATATTTATCAACTAAATAGGCTGATATGGCACGTGATTCCCACAAATGAAAACCATTGTCATCGATCGTTGGTACAGTATGTTGTGGATTAATTTTAATAAAATCAGCATTCAATTGTTCTTTGGCAAATAAATTTATATTTTTTATATCAACCTCAAGGTTCAATGACCGGAATGTTAGTAGTACAGCTCGTGATGGAGCCGATGGCCCAAAATGATAAAATACAATTGGAGCCATAGTTTAATTTGTTATACGTGTTATTATTTTAAAGATACTAAACAACAATATGAACTGATTACGTCGACAGCGTAAATAAAAATAACTTTCGTTTTGTTATATCTTTTTAACCGGCTTCGCGTCGCGTTCTTTCTATGATGTATCGTTGTTGTAATTTTTGTAGTTGTTGTATTTTGTATAGTTGTTAATTTTTTATAATCTCTTTTGATTATGTATTTATTTACAATACACTTACGGAATTTAATGAAAAAAATAATAATTTTAGTAAATAATTTGTTAGCATCCGTGAAACAAAAAAGAATCAATAGTTTTTAAAGAGCAATATACATTTTTAGAATAGATTTTGGAACCAGGGTTTTACAAACAAAAATTTTGAGCTTTTATACTCCTAAACCACTTATTAACTCAAAAAGTTATTCTAATAATTTGAATTTTAAAAGATGGAAATAGTGAGTTAGACAGTGGTTCTTCAATATTCATTTGGTCAGAAAACCTGGATTAAGAACCGTTTACGTTTACAACAAACAATGTTAATGGGAGGAAGCGAATATTTCAAATGTGTTCTTTTAAATGGAATAAAATACAGAAATAGGAGCGGGTATCTAATGCCAGCAAAAATATTTGAGAGGAATCTTATAAATGTCGTCCAAAATTATCACTTCGGATGAACGTTCATTCAGAAAAAGTTCAGAAAAGGATAGTACATATAAGATAAACAATATAGGTAACAGTTGTAGCAAAAAACAAGTTTCGAATATGATAAAACACGAAATATTCCCCCGATTATGATGAGTGATATTTTAATTTAAAGCTACCGGTATCATCATAAATACTATATTGAAATATGCATGAATTTTCATAAAAAAGTTTGCAGCCAAAAAATCAGGCAAGGGGTTAGCCCACAAAATTACGAAAATCCAGAAATTATGCAATAAAACACGAAATATTGGTCCGATTTTGATGAGTGATACTTTAATTTAAAGCTATAGGTATCACCATAAATACTGTATAGAAATATGCATACATTCCCAAAAAAAAAGGTTGCAGCCAAAAAATCAGGCAAGGGGTTAGCCCACAAAATCACAAAAATCCAGAAATTATGCAATAAAACACGAAATAGTGGTCCGATTTTGATGAGTGATACTTTAATTTAAAGCTATAGATATCACATAAATAATGTATTGAAATATGCATACATTTTCATAAAAAATTTTGCAGCCAAAAAATCAGGCAGGGGGTTAGCCCACAAAATTACGAAAATCCAGAAATTATGCAATAAAACACGAAATATCGGTCCGATTTTGATGAGTGATACTTTAATTTAAAGCTATCGGTATCACCATAAATACTGTATTAAAACATGCATCCATTTTCATAAAAAATTTTGCAGCCAAGAAATCAGGCAAGGGGTTAGCCCACAAAATCACGAAAATCCAGAAATTATGCAATAAAACACGAAATATTGGTCCGATTTTGATGAGTGATACTTTAAATTAAAGCTATAGATATCACCATAAATACTGTATTGAAATATGCATACATTTCCATAAAAAATTTTGCAGCCAAAAAATCAAGCAAGGGGTTAGCATAAATTATGCAATAAAACACGAAATAGTGGTCCGATTTTGATGAGTGATACTTTACTTTAAAGCTATAGATATCACCATAAATACTGTATTGAAATATGCATACATTTTCATAAAAAATTTTGCAGCCAAAAAATCAGGCAAGGGGTTAGCCCACAAAATCACGAAAATCCAGAAATTATGCAATAAAACACGAAATATTGGTCCGATTTTGATGAGTGATACTTTAAATTAAAGCTATAGATATCACCATAAATACTGTATTGAAATATGCATACATTTTCATAAAAAATTTTGCAGCCAAAAAATCAGGCAAGGGGTTAGCCCACAAAATCACGAAAATCCAGAAATTATGCAATAAAACACGAAATAGTAGTCCGATTTTGATGAGTGATACTTTAATTTAAAGCTATAGGTATCACCATAAATACTGCATTGAAATATGCATACATTTTCATAAAAAATTTGGCAGCCAAAAAATCAGGCAAGGGGTTAGCCCACAAAATCACGAAAATCCATAAATTATGCAATAAAACACGAAATAGTGGTCCGATTTTGATGAATGATACTTTAATTTAAAGCTATAGGTATCACCATAAATACTGTATTGAAATATGCATACGTTTTCATAAAAAATTTGGCAGCCAAAAAATCAGGCAAGGGGTTAGCCCACAAAATTACGAAAATCCAGAAATTATGCAAGAAAACACGAAATAGTGGTCCAATTTTGATGAGTGATACTTTAATTTAAAGCTATAGGTATCACCATAAATACTGCATTGAAATATGCATACATTTTCATAAAAAATTTGGCAGCCAAAAAATCAGGCCACAAAATCACGAAAATCCATAAATTATGCAATAAAACACGAAATAGTGGTCCAATTTTGATGAGTGATACTTTAATTTAAAGCTATAGGTATCACCATAAATACTGCATTGAAATATGCATACATTTTCATAAAAAATTTGGCAGCCAAAAAATCAGGCAAGGGGTTAGCCCACAAAATCACGAAAATCCATAAATTATGCAATAAAACACGAAATAGTGGTCCAATTTTGATGAGTGATACTTTAATTTAAAGCTATAGGTATCACCATAAATACTGCATTGAAATATGCATACATTTTCATAAAAAATTTTGCAGCCGAAAAATCAGGCAAGGGGTTAGCCCATAAAATTACGAAAATCCATAAATTATGCAATAAAACACGAAATAGTGGTCCAATTTTCATGAGTGATACTTTAATTTAAAGCTATAGGTCTCACCATAAATACTGTATTGAAATATGAATACATTTTCATAAAAAATTTGGCAGCCAAAAAATCAGGCAAGGGGTTAGCCCACAAAATCACGAAAATCCAGAAATTATGCAATAAAACACGAAATAGTGGTCCAATTTTGATGAGTGATACTTTAATTTAAAGCTATAGGTATCACCATAAATACTGCATTGAAATATGCATACATTTTCATAAAAAATTTTGCAGCCGAAAAATCAGGCAAGGGGTTAGCCCATAAAATTACGAAAATCCATAAATTATGCAATAAAACACGAAATAGTGGTCCAATTTTCATGAGTGATACTTTAATTTAAAGCTATAGGTATCACCATAAATACTGTATTGAAATATGCATACATTTTCATAAAAAATTTTGCAGCCAAAAAATCAGGCAAAAGGGGTTAGCCCACAAAATCACGAAAATCCAGAAATTATGCAATAAAACACGAAATATTGGTCCGATTTTGATGAGTGATACTTTAAATTAAAGCTATAGATATCACCATAAATACTGTATTGAAATATGCATACATTTTCATAAAAAATTTGGCAGCCAAAAAATCAGGCAAGGGGTTAGCCCATAAAATTACGAAAATCCAGAAATTATGCAATAAAACACGAAATAGTGGTCCGATTTTGATGAGTGATACTTTAAATTAAAGCTATAGGTATCACCATAAATGCTGCATTGAAATATGCATACATTTTCATAAAAAATTTTGCAGCCATTAAACTTCATCGCAACAAATTGATAGACAATTAAAACAAATAGTTTTTAATTAATTTTTCTTATAAATATTTTTTTTTACTTTTTTTTTTATTATTATGATTTTTTCATTTCATATTCATTTTTTTTGTTTTAATTTTAATTATTATAATTAAAGTGATATAATTTTTAAGTAAATTTTAGTTTAATTATTTTTTGTTTTTATTAAATTTATTTATTTTTAAATAATCATTTAATTGTAATAAATGATTTTTGGTTTTTAAATTTATTTTCGACAAAAAAAAACAAACTTTTAAATAAAATTCAAAAGATAAATAAATTAAATACATTAAGTAACATAAATTAAATCTTCGTTTATTTTATTATTAAAATAATTTAATTTTATTATTACCTATACTTACTAACTCCGTATAGCAAATAATAAAATTAAATTTATTTAATTACATATATATATATATATATATATATATATATATATATATATATATATATATATATATATATATATATATATATATATATATATATATATATATATATATATATAAATATATTTGTATATTTTTTTAAATTTTAATATATTCGAGATATATCTATTTTTATATTGTTTAAATTCTATTAATTAATTATTAATTTTTGGGTTTTACTATATATTAATGTAATATATATTCTCATTTTTTTTTATTAAATTAAAATTACGAATTTCATTTTTATTAAAAAATTAATTAATACATTTTTTTAAATTTTTTTGGAAAATCTAATAACGACATATTTTTTGTTTATTATTAAATGTAGTTAAATAAATATACAGGGTGTCCCTAAAGTGGCTGACACGAATAGTACCGTTGGATTCCTTGATCAAAGCGATTACTTCTACCACTTCCCACTGTGAAGCCCCCTATCAAGTTGCAGACATTTGAAGAGGAGCCTTGCAACGTCGTACCTTGTATCAAAGATAACTCAATATCTAGAGAAAGAACCATTTGTTTTTCTTAATGAAACAATAATATTAATTTCAAAATAATTTACCTAATGCTCCAAATCTAGTAACATTTTCGAAATCATAATTAACAACTGCAATTTGGCGATTGTTTATTTTGTTGATTTTGCGGATTCTACTGAAATAATTTTATGTGTCAAAATGAATTAGAATCCTCCAGAAATTGTAAGGAAATTTGAAGATGCGTGTGCTAAATTAATACTTATTAAGTCTGGTGAAAGATATCAACAACAATTTAGCTATTTTTGTGAATGGTAAATAGAAAAAAAGGTGACGAAAATTACGGAAGAAGTTATGCTGGCATATTTTTTAGATTTGGTAAGAATGCATATGGTTAAATTGATTATTTTATTTGTGAATTAATGTTTTTAGTCTAAGAAAATAAGTGCATCCTCTTTGTGGCCGAAATCATCATTAATTGTGAATGAACATCTTGACATATCTTGCTTTCCTAAAGTGGTAGCATTCCTGAAAAAACCATCAGTTGGTTACGAATCTAAACAATTTAAAACATTAACCCGAGAAGAAATCTATAGATTTATGAAAGAAGCTTGTACTGACAAATATCTCCTGACAAAAGTAAGAGCAAGATTTAAATAAAACAAGAACACGAAAATATACGTTTTTTTATTTACAGATTATAGCTATGATTGGAATAGCTGGTGGTTGCAGAAATTTAAAGTGTACCGTACAAAGAGTAGGAATACACACAATTGGAGGAACGCCGAAACAAATTGCACTATATTTGGGTCTTCAAGATCCTGACAAATATACTGGCCGTTCATTTCGTAGAACTTCTGCAACACTTTTGGCCAATGCTGGTGCTAATTTAGCAGTGCTAAAAAGACACGGAGCTTGGAAAAGAGCTTTTGTCTGTGGCTGAGAAATACATAGTAGACTTTGGAAAACGAAAATAAAATTTCGTTGATGATACTGAACGGAGAAACCTTTGTCGGTGTATTGCAGCAGCAAAACCTCGAGCAAAACAAAGAAGTTATTAACAAACCTAGTTTGAATAACAACACTTCTTCTACCAGTAATTACCCTCCAATAATCATTGAGGGCAATAAAAATGGTGCTATTAATCTGAACATTAATGTTTAAGTTTCCTTGTTACCTAATTTTTAGTGTAAATTCGTATATTTTTGTATAAAAGAGTTCTTTAATCTGCATATAATTGTTATTGCGTTGATTAATTTTATGCGGTTTCTCTAGCAACACTTTACCGGACAAGACCGTTTTTTGCGTTTTCCCGTACTCAAACTGCTGACGTAAAGTATTAGAATTTGACACAGGATGAAATAAATAAATTATCAGTCTAACAGAGCATCCCTAATGCAAATTTTTTTACTTTTCACTTACAGGATTGTATGGAAAATAATTTGAGAAAAAAAATTTTGTGTTCGTTATGTTGGTGGTTGACTGATTCGAAATGTTAACAATCTTTTAACTTTTGCCTCATTCAAAAATAGAATGAAGTTAGCTACATTTCAAAATTAAATTATTTGTTTATAAATTGAATTGTCAAAATATTATTTTCGTAAACGAAGGATTTTGAATTTATTTTTTTATGTAATTTATTAAAATGAAGTTGGCTGAAATTAAACTTTACCTTTCATTGGGTATGCTATTTTAAAACCAAACGTTAAAGGTAGAAGGCAAAAGTTATAAGTTTTTGTATTGGGGATGCTCTGTAAGTTATCTTTAATACAAGGTACGACGTTGGAAGGCTCCTCTTCAAACGTCTATAACTTGATAGGGGGGGCTTCACAGTGCGAAGTGGTAGAAGTAAAGTCATGTTCGCTTTGATCAAGGAATCCAACGGTATTATTCGTGTCAGCAACTTTAGGGACACCCTATATATATATATATATATATATATATATATATATACATATATATATATATATATATATATATATATATATATATATATATATATATATACATATATATATATATATATATATATATATATATATATATATATATATATATATATATATATATATATTGAGGAAAAAGCGATTTAATCAATGATCATAAATAATTTATTTGATTGTGGCAATTGTGTGTCGTATATGTATAGCAAAATAGAAAAGAAAACGGGCTAAAATTAATTTTTGTGGTTGCAATAAATCATAAAAAACATTTTTATTGATATGTGTTATTGTCCAACGAAAATTGTTAAATTAAAGATTTATAGATCGTAATTTAAATTTTAGGTGAGGTTAATTTCAGGTAAGTTACAAATATATATTTACTTTGTTAGATTTAATTGATGAGTTTTTTTTTATTTTTTGTTATGTGCGTTTTAGTAGAATTTTATGTTTATTTAATTATAATTAAAATAATTACGATTTTATTAAATTGGCGTATAAATAATTTTGTTTAGTCGATTTAAATTTGGTTTTAATTATTTTATTTTAATTGATTTTCAGTTTAACTATTCTATACATTTTCTAATTTTTTGTTTTTGTATTTGTTATAAAGGTCCTAATTAAGTTACGTTGTTTTTTTTTTATTTATTTGAGTCAGTAATTTTAAATAAATCAAAAAAAAAAAAAAATCAAATCAAAATCGGGGTTCTTGTTAATAATTTCCAGATCTTTGCCTTTTAATTAAATATATTGTCATTTTTTTATTTAGAAATGTTAATACTCGTAGTAACGCTATTTGTATTTTTATCGATAAATTTAGATGGCAAATGTTAAAAAAAAAAGTTTTAAATTTTGAGTTTGTGAACAAGGATGAGGTGTTTCGAGAGTAGTTCCTAATTTATAAGCAAAGGTGTTGTTAGCTTAAATTCTTTTCAGTTTGTTTTAGCTGGGGAGTCAAATAAATGGTAAAAACTGATTTACAACTTTTTAAACTGCACACATCTTAAATAGGCTGAGTTTGAGGTATCGATTTTGATTAGCTCCAAAATTAAAATTATTGATCACAATCGGTTCCAAATCGAATTCTAGAGATAATTCAGAGGGTTTATTGGAATTGGACAATTGCTTCATATTCAAAATTGTAGTTACAAAATTGTTAGCCACCAAAATGTGGGTTCGTCTTAGCTGGGAAGTCAAATAAACGGTAATAACTGATTTACAACCTTTCAAACTGCACACATCTTAAAAAGGCTGAGTTTGAGGATATCGATTTTGATTAGCTTCAAAATGAAAATTATTGATCACAAGCGGTTCGAAATTGAATTCTAGAGATAATTCAGAGGGTTTATTGGAATTGGACAATTGCTTGACGTCCATATTCAAAATTATAGTTAGCCACTTAAATGTGCGTTCGTCTTAGCTGGGAAGTCAAATAAATGGTAAAATCCGATTTACAATCTTTTAAACTGCACACATCTTAATAAGGCTGAGTTTGAGGATATCGATTTTGATTAGCTTCGAAATGAAAATTATTGATCACAATCGGTCCCAAATTGAATTCTAGAGATAATTCAGAGGGTTCATTGGAATTGGACAATTGCTTGACGTTCATATCCAAAATTATAGTTAGCCACTCAAATGTGCGTTCGTCTTAGCTGGGAAGTCAAATAAATGGTAAAATCCGATTTACAACCTTTTAAACTGCACACATCTTAAAAAGGCTGAGTTTGAGGATCTCAATTTTGATTAGCTCTAAAATGAAAATTGTTGATCACAATCGGTCCCAAATTGAATTCTAGAGATAATTCAGAGGGTTCATTGGAATTGGACAATTGCTTGACGTTCATATCCAAAATTATAGTTAGCCACTCAAATGTGCGTTCGTCTTAGCTGGGAAGTCAAATAAATGGTAAAATCCGATTTACAACCTTTTAAACTGCACACATCTTAAAAAGGCTGAGTTTGAGGATCTCAATTTTGATTAGCTCTAAAATGAAAATTGTTGATCACAATCGATCCCAAATTGAATTCTAGAGATAATTCAGAGGGTTCATTGGAATTGGACAATTGCTTGACGTTCATATCCAAAATTATAGTTAGCCACTCAAATGTCCGTTCGTCTTAGCTGGGATGTCAAATAAATGGTAAAAAACTGAGTTACAACCTTTTAAACTGCACACATCTTAAAAAGGCTGAATTTGAGGATCTCAATTTTGATAGGCTCCAAAATGAAAATTATTGACCACAATCGATTCCAAATTGAATTCTAGAGATAATTCAGAGGGTTTATTGGAATTGAACAAATGGTTGACCTTCATATTTAAAATTGAAGTTAGCCACTCCAATGTGCGTTTGTGTTAGCTGAGAAGTGAAATAAATGGTAAAATCAGATTTACAACCTTTTAAACTGCACACATCTTAAAAGGGCCGAGTTTGAGGATTTCAATTTTGAGGATCTCCAAAATGAAAATTATTGATCACAATCAGTTCGAAATTGAATTCTAGAGATAATTCAGAGGGTTTATTGGAATTGGACAATTCGTTGACGTTCATATTCAAAATTATATTTAGCCACTCAAATGTGCGTTCGTATTAGCTGGGAAGTCAAATAAATGGTAAAATCTGATTTACAACCTTTTAAACGGCAAACATCTTAAAAAGGCTGTTTCAGGAAAAAATAAATGGAAAGAACTGATTTACAACATTTTAAACGGCACCCATCTTAAAAAGGCTGAGTTTGAGGATCTCAATTTTGATAAGCTCCAAAACGAAAATTATTGATCACAATCGGTTTCAAATTGAATTCTAGAGACAATTCTGAGGGTTCATTGGAATGGCTTGATGTTCAAATTCTAAATAGTAGTAAATCATTAAAACTTGAAATATTTTCTTCTCAGAATATTTTATTGAGACTAAGAAATAAAATGAATTACCATTTAGCGCAACAAATATTTTCTTAATAGTCTTTAAAAAGTAAATGTTGAGATATGTCCTAGAAATAAATTAATCTTAACTCTAAACCAATACTTATCTGATGTAAATGTTTTTTTTTTTTTACAATTTGTATCCTGTGCTATCATTTTTGAACCCAAAACACTCTCAAATTTGCCCCAGCCCTGTATTAAAAGGTTTAATTTTAATTTTTTAATAAAATTGAGGTTGTATAATAAGTTCATATAATAAATATCAAATGACAGATACTGTCTACTAAAGCTTATCTCTATCAGTGTTCTGAACTTCTACAAATATGTTAAATACTAAAAAATTATTTATAGTTCTAAATAGTTTGTTATAATAAGAAAATAATATATTGATGGATCTGTTAAGATTTTTTGTTGCCTAGATATAATTTCATAACTCGTATGCGCCAATTTTTTGAAGTAAATTTCACAAAAATATGGCCTATAACATTTCTTTATTTGAATCAGTTATCACTTCAGCCATATTGGATTTTCCCCTTGTTCGAAATTAATTTAAACAATTATTGTATGCCTTATAATTAAATTATTTGCGTTGATGTTTCAATCGAAATAAAATAAAATTAAATATTTAGATATAATTTGGAAAACTAATAAATGATAATAATAATTTTTTTTATGGTTTATGTTGTGTATAAGGTTAAGTGTTTGTGTGTGTTTGATAAGTAGAGTAGCTAAGTAGAAGTTTGTCGTCATTTTTTGCTTACGAATTATTTAAAATTAAATTTCTTCGCGCTCGTTTTCAATTATATAGTGTTTTTAAAATTATTTAATTATTTAATTAATTCATTTATTAAATTTTTTTAAACATATATCACAGTCGTGCTGTTGATAAATTTATTCATTTATTATTTGTTTCCTCTTGTTTCATTTATTAAATCAATAATTTAATCCTTTTAATAATAAAGTATATTTAGCGGTAAGGCTGATAGATTAAAAAAATACCAACACGACATTAATCAAAGTAATGTAATTACTCGTTGCACAATTTTTTAAACCATCAGCCTTCGACCTAATTAAGTAATAATAATATTTATAATTATAATAATAATTACACGATTAATTTCATTTTTTTTTTTAATAAATTTAAAATTTATAATTTTTTTTTAATAGATATACATTGTTTTTTTTTTTTATTTACTTATTTGTTTTTTAAAGAAGACAAAATTTTATAAATTTTGTGAATTTAATTAATATAATTATTTATTTATTTTTTAATGTTTAAATTTTATTATGTATAAATTTTTTTTCTTTTCAAAATGAAAATACAAAATTATTTATTTAATTTTTTAATTATGATTTTACTTCAGTTTTCTTTTAAGGTTTAATAAATTTTAGCTACAACTAAAAAAATTAAATAAACATAAGAATTATATGTACGAGAAAAAAATAATTAATTTATTGTTTTTTTTTATACATGATTGTTTGTTTTTTAGTTTAGTTTAGTTTTAATTTAATTAATTTTATGTTAAACATATAATATATTTAATGTATTGCTTTAAAAATGTTTATTTATTTGTTTTTTTTTTAGTTTTGATCATAAATAATAATTTAATATGAATAAAAATTAAATTGATATAATATTAGGGGGGAAAATGAGATAAATACAGAGAGTGAGAGGGAGAGGTATGATTATTTAATTTATATTCGGTTGATTTAATTATTTACGATGTTTTTTAATTAATTTTAATTATTAGTTTTTGGTAAAATAAATTCGGTTTTTTTATTTGCAATATTTAAAAAAATAAAATGAAGTTTTTTTTTGATTATTTAATATACTTTTACTATTATATATATAAATATATATATATATATATATATATATATATATATATATATATATATATATATATATATATATATATATATACTGTATATAAAGATGGATTTAAAATATTTTAAATTGGAAATAAATTATAAAATATATAATCTTAATAATTTAACATAATAATGGAATAAAATAATTAAAAGTTTTTTTTCGTTTTTTTTTAAATTTTTTTTTTTTTAATATTTTTCAATTTTTTTGGATTTTTTCTTTCAATTTTGAATTAATTATAGTTAATTTTAAATTACAATTGTTTTTTTTTTAGTAATTTAATATAATCATTATATGTTATGTTTTCAATTTTTTTTTTTATTTATTTAAAAATTTTCGATATTAATTTAATAATTAACAAATTGATTTTATGATAAAACCAATAACAATAATTTCTCTCAATTGGCTACGAGACGATTATATGTGGTGCCGAGAATAGTACAGCTATTGTTGCAACTATTGTGAAAAATGTGAAAATGATAAGGCACAATCTGTCTACGACCATTGCTGCAAATTTCCAATCTCGTGCTACATCATTATCTTCATCTTCTTTCCTTAACTATAGGTTTACAACAGCATCAGCAGCAGGAAGGGAAAAACCAACGGCGAAAAAAAATAAGATGAGTAAAATATAATATTTGTTGAAATAAATAAAACTATTTTTTTTTTTCAAATATAATTAAATCTACATTAAATATAAAAAATTTTCTTAAAGTAATCAACTTGTAGATGGATGATGTTATTTTACTCATGGCAGGAAAAAGTATTTTTAGCAAAGATGCTGTCATTGAAATTCTTTGTAAATGACTTAGAACCATTTATATTCTCAGATTTCCAAATGTAACGAAAATAAAATTACGCAACTAAAAACAAGTTTTGAACACTTCGGTTGTCGGTGCTGCCCATACGTTTTGCAATTGCAAAGAACAAAGCGAAAGAACAAAGCGGTCCTTGCTAGGAGAACCGCGAAGCGAATTTGTAGACGGAAAAAGCGTGAATGGTGGAAGGCTAAAGTCTTTAAAAAAGTCACAGGTCTGCACCATTCCTTCAGACCTAGATCGATCGCCATTCGGAACCAGGATGAAAACCGCCGTGTTATTAACACGGATGCAGTGCTCGAACTTGGAAGGAGCACTATTTTGATTTACTCAAGCTATGTTGATCTTCCGACGAACAATTGGTTTCGGGTCGATTACCCTAAAGGTGTTTAAAAAGGATGAGGTCGAATCGATTGTGGAAGACCTACCAATGGAATAGGAACTAAGAGACCAAGGTTCTAACATGCGGGACGATAGGAGCTCAGCGATGAAGCGATTAACGGCTATGAGTAGTCTTATATCCCTGGACTCGGACGAGGAAGATCATGTCGAGTCGATGGGGGAGGGGGGTGACAAAAAGAGACAACAAGGAGGACCTGAAGGAAGCGTCAAGACTGTTGACGTCCTACCAAGGACCGAAAGAGACAACCCTGCCGCGACGGCGGAGGGTATATGAAGGAAAGTAAGTTATTCTGTTTATGCTTAGCACGGTTCAGATTAATCTTCACCATTCTAAGGCTGCTTCAGCAGCCGTGATCCTCAGACTGACCAAATAAGATGAGGATATAATTCTAGTCCAAGAACCCTGGGTTAGAAAAAACAAGATCTGTGGCCTCGGTTTAAAAGGGTATAAAATTGTATACTCTTCTAGGTCCGATAAGATCAGATTTTGCATTCTCGCTTAAAATAACTTGAATATTTTTCTTCTTTCACAATATAGTAGTGGTGACGTAACGGCAGTCGGCCTGGAGACGGGAGGCTTCGTATTTTGGCTGGGTTCAGCCTATATGGACTGAGAGGAGGTTCCGCCGAATAACCTGGGGGAACTTATACTCGAAGCGGAACGGGAAAAGATCGGAGTAATACTGGGTTGTAATGCAAATGCGCATTGTACAATCTGGGGAAGCACCGACATCAATGATAGGGGTGAGTACTTATTGGGGACTAACTTTGTAGTGTGTAATGTGGGGCAGGAGCCCACTTTTATTATCAGAAATAGGCACGAGGTACTGGATGTTACCTTTGCATCAGACTCCATTATACATATGGTCAAAAAATCTCCTTTTTGGACCATCGGTACGTGACGTTTAATATTGGCATTCACTCTGTTACCTGGAAAGCCTTCAAGATTCATAGAAGGACTAACTGGAATAAATACGGGGAAGTGTTAGTACGAGTCTTACTGACCGATGCTCTGAAGCCCCTAGCCACAGAAAAGGAGATGGATTTCCTGGTCGAGGAAATCAAAAGCGTCTGTAACTTGTCCTTGGACACTGCTTGTCCCAAGAGAATACCTAAGGGGAAGCATATACCGGTATAGTGGTTCAGCGATTTGAGAATCCTTCGTGTAGGGTGTAGGAAAGCATACAACAGAGCAAAAGGCTCTAGGGAAGCTCAGGATTGGGACTCCCATAAGGTTTAAAAAGCATCTTAAAAAGTATAAAAAGGAATTAAGAAAGGCGCAGAGGAGGTCTTGCTGATAAGGGAGATCTGTGGACACGGCTCTGCATTCCCTGGTGCGAACAATTGAGAAATCAATCCACTCGAAAGAGTACTGTATAGTAGGTAGCCTTCCTCGATATAGAGGGCGCCTTTAGCAATGTCAGGTCGGAGGCAGTTCAGGAAGGACTATCTTTCTTAGATGTGGACTACCCCTAAAGGAGGTTGATAAATCAGATGCTAGAATGCAAGATTGTTAACGCGGAGATAAGAGAATCCACCATTAGGAGGCGAGTAGTTAGAGGAATTCCGCAAGGTTGTATCCTATCACCTCTTCTCTGGAACATAGTAATCAATGGACTACTTTTGGAACTGGAGAGGGAGGGAATAGGGGTGATAGCGTATGCAGATGACGTAGCGATCGTGATCTCGGATAGGTACCTAAGCACGATTAGGGAAGTCATGCAACACGCGCTGTAAATTATTACAAAGTGGGCTAGCAAATGTGGGCTGGGTATAAATCCATCCAAAACAGAGCTTGTACTCTTCACCAAGAAATATACAATTCCGGTAGTCGCCCCTACTACCTTAAAAGGCACAGCACTGGCTTTTACTAATAAGGCAAGATTTCTGGGAATAATTTTGGACAGTAGGCTAAATTGGAAGCCCAATATTTTAGAGAGAGTAAAGAAGTCTAACATGGCTCTGTACTCATGTAGGAACGCCGTCGGTAGGAGATGGGGTCTAAAATCAGAGCTGGTATACTGGCTCTTCACCGCTGTAGTCAGACCGATTCTGATGTATGGGGTGAGTGTGTAGTGGCCAGCACTAGACAAGAAAACTTATAAAAATATGATAGAGAAGGTACAAAGAACTTGCTTATAAGTGGGGCACTGAGGACAACCCCTACACGTGCTCTGGAGGCTATGCTGTACCTTCTTCCTGTCGACATCTTTGGTAAGCAGAGAGCGCAAACTACGGCTGCACGACTCTCTGCCGTGTTTGAGTGAAAATGTCTACAGACCGGCCACTCGACGATTGGCACTTCGCTTAAGGAGGACTTGGCGAATAGTGACTACACAATACCAATTGTACGCTTTGAAAAAGGCTTCCGGCCCCTTATCCGCTCAAGGGAATCCTGGGCAAAGTCGGAGCTGGAGTCTATTGTGACAAATTAAATGTGAATATATCCGTTCGTCTTCCTGATCACTGCAGTGTGTACCAGGCAGAGGTGGTAGCGATTGAGGAAGCGCTGACTTGGTTGATGCATAATTTCATATACACAAGGGATGTAACAATATATGTGGACAGTCAGGGGGTAATCAATTCGCTGGAATTCAGTTTCTCTCTCATCCGCGGTGTAATTGAAATGCCGCTTTGAGTGAGCATCTCAATATCCAGATAGTCTAGGTTCCCGGTCACTCGGACATCCTGGGGAACTGTATGGCCCACGAACTGGCAATAAAAGGTACAACACTTTAATTGAAACCGGAAAGGGCAAATCTGGGGAGGCCTATAGCAGCGCTTTTTATGGCGCTTAAAAAGGAGGCGATAGCCTCGTTACAGAAGAGGTGAAATAACACCATAACATGCAATGTAGCGCGGCATGTCTGGCCGAAACTAATCTTGAAACGCTTGTAGACCTGCCTTAAATATAGTCGTGGGGGTGCTCACAGGCCACTGCCTCATTGGGGAGCATGCGAGGAGGCTCGTGTCAATGGCAAATGACTGCTGTAAAAGCTGTATGGGTAACGAGGAGGAAGGGACTGTGAGCCACTTCCTCTGCTCATGGCCGGCGCTAGCTTACAGGAGATACAAACATCTGGGCAAGTATTGTTTCGACGGCTTTATGGATCTCGAGAAATGCAATGTGCGAGATATTTTACGCTACATAAGTAGCTCTGAATGGTTCCAATGAAGGTGAAAGGAGAGTAGGATCCTTTGATATCACAATGGACCATCACCGGTCTAAGTGTGTGTTAGCAGCCACTCTAACCTAACATTGATTGACTCAATGTTCAGCAAGTGTCAAATGCTGTATTTGAAGGTTGTCCAAACAAAGTAAGGTAACACAAAGTATCAACTCTAGTGTACGTTGTCCCAATTCAACTCGTGCCGTCACTACTCACAGTCCGTCTTTATCGGCAATAGTGTAAAAAAAACTATTTTACATCAATATCATTGTTGGCGAGTCCGAATCTTGTTGATATACTGTACATATCAAGGTTTACGACATGCTATCAAATAACAAAATAATTTGATTTCCCACCTCACTCTATATGGTACACAAATGATTAGGTTAATATTTTGTGACTGCGATATGGCCCCATAAATGACTCGAGGGGGTGATTTGAATGAAATGAATAGAATAAAATAAAATACACAAACAATCAACAAGAAAGAGGACGAATACAAATTAATATAAAATAAAATGTGGTACATTTTTCTTAATGAGTTTACCTGGTCTGTGATAAATCGAATTTCTTTTAAAATTAAGGATAATTCATAGTCGGCCGACGATTTCATGCACGTGTGCGGTGCTATAGCGTCTGGCATTCGCGTACCACCTATTGGTCCAATACTTCCATCGTCACCTTGACTGCATGTCATAAAATTAATTTGTTTAAATTGAATGATTAATTACAAAATAAATGATAAAACTTTCTTACCTATATACCGTCCTAAAATACGTTGGATTATGTGGTAGGGTACCGCCAGGCGTAAGCGTTCGACAATTATGACGAAAATCATCATCTATATCAAGGACATTCGCTAACAATGATTTCGATGATCTGCAACAAAATTGTATTTTATTTTTTATTAAAATCATCCTCCTTTAAACAAATACAAACAATGCTAGGTGGAAAATGGAAAATTCATTATACCTTTCTTTTAATTCAACATCGTGTATTGTTTGTTTACGATCTGATGAATCTGAGCATGGTGTTGGTGGATATTCCATCGATAAATGTCGTATGGGTCGACTCATGCGTAAAATACAAGGTAACCAATATAGGAAAATTACTTTTATCTGTAAGAAAACAAAACGAGATAATAAAAAAAAAAAAAACAATTCGACCGACGAACACGGATTACTCCGCAATGTACAAAGAATAACATTTGTCTGATTGTTTTATCAGACAATATTCGGCACAAATGCTTTTTTTTTGTAAATTGTTCAGTTCAATGACTTCAAAATTTTATTCGATTAAATTTAATAGAATTTTATAGTTGTGTTTGTTTACTTACCCACTCAGACATTTCATGCGTACCCGCATTCCTATGGTGATAATTTAAAATTAATATTGTTGATACAACAGACGATGCAACCATAAACATGATGCAATTAAAATATGTACCTGTATATGGGTAAAACGAAAACTGTAACTATTTCGGAACTAAACATAAAAACATAAAAAATTGTGTGTCTAAATATAAGTTTACAATTACCTAATAATGGTACAGCATCTGATGTTGCTGGCATTGTTTCGGCAACCATATTCAAAAATACTGTCAATGAGAGTAAAATTGTAACACCTGAAATGAAATAAGGAAAAGAAAATGAAAAACGGAAAAGAAAAAATATTGTTGAATTATGTTATAAAGGGAATGGTAGCCAAGGGGATGCCAATTATAATAATAATAATTATTATTTTCCCTTTTTTCTTGTCGTATTCTGTCGTGTATTTGGAATTTTTCACAATTCCAATTAAAAAACAAATGTACATGACACCGTCACATTGGGTTATGTACGTATTATCATCACCGCCACTACACGGTACGCATACAACCGAAAATATACGCGACTGATATTTTATGATTTTACTTTGTCTTATTTAAAGTTGGTAACACGTGAGCAGGTTATAAAAATACCGTGAGTTCCGAGTAGGTGGCTCTTTCGTGTATTTTTAAAAGCTATTAATAAATCACGTAATATTTTTAGATTGTATAGCACCTTTAGTAAAAAATTTTTCTAAGTTTTGAAATGTGTACAAAGCGGCAGTAAACTACCCCTTATCATAAAACTCTTTATGTTATGAAACCTAAACAAAGGCCTCGGATTACTAACTTAGATCCAATACAAAAACGAGCACAGAAACTGTATACAAGCCACGCTAAAAATAGGAACGTGGAACGTACTAAGACTGCTAAGACCTAGAGATTTTAAAAACTATCTAGTCAAGCGAAATTTACTCAATTGACATGTTGGCTGTATAAAATGTTACAAGGCCAGGAAGTGACATAAATGACACTACCAACTCTCTACTACTATGACGATCACAATACAGAAGACGCCATCATAATTATCGTAGGCAATTTCAGGCATTTCTTCCCTCATTGCAAATCAAATCGGTCACGTCATGATCTCGAAGAGACACTCTACAAGCATTAGCATTACTGATCTCCAAAATTTTAGAGATGCCGACAAGGACTGCGATCATATGCTTGTCAATTTTAAATATAAGTGTAACGCGGCTTTTACACCAAAGAATCTTTTTGTTCGATAAATATTTTTGATACCCAAAAATCATAGTTAAAGCTCTTTTTATTGTACATTAAGATAATTTTTTAGCCCTTTTATCTTAATTTAACTATCAAATATAAATGAAAAATTGATACCAATTCGATTTAAACACTAATATTAGATTTTAATACCTGCCAAAAAGTTCGATAAAGAATCAAGTTACCGAACATAAAAGTTTATTAAAGAAGCGCCAAGTCGGCAAAAAGATCGTGGTGTACGTTAAAACTAAAGTTATCTGCATCGGGTAACTCTACAATTGACGTGGATATATTTTAAAACTCACACAGTAACCTTAGTTTTTCCTTTCAATTGTGACGTATTTTTTCTTTAGATTTCGTTGCTCCTAGTACCTATTTTTCCAATAATATCTAGGTGGCACCATGCCAGGAAAGACCATGCGCTAAAATGTCGTATATCATTAAAACATCTTGATTTACGGAATCCTTACAACCGCAGCACAAAAGTCGTCGGAAGACGACTACCGAGAGCTTATAAAGAATGGTAAGATAACCTGTGCCATCTTAGCGTTGCGAATATGCAGAAACTGTGTGAAAGTGGTTAACGCAAAACACCTAACCATAAGAAAAGAAACCAGCAAATTTCTTCGACAAAACAAATACGAATTTATGAGGAGCTGCATCGAAAAAACTAACGACCATGCGCAAAACGGAAACTCCAGAAATTTCTTTGCTAACACCCGTAATCTTACTAAAGATTATCATTTTAGATCCACCGCCTTCAACCACGGGAATGTTGAACTGGGAACAAATGAAAATGATGTTGTCTCGGTATGGCAATCCTAATTTTAAACCTACTAAATATGCACTATGCGCACCTTTCCTGGGGCGGCGATGGAAGTCCTCATCGAACTCACTCCACTTAATATACAAGTCAAAAAATCAGCTGCTACGTGTGCAGCTAGATCACAGCTAGTGAATCGATATAGTCGTAATGATGATATGGGTCACCTAGACATTTTGAATGAACTTTCAGACTTGTATATGTTCTTTAGAGTCCCGGTCTTGATGCCCAAAGAACTGCTTTGGCAGGAATTTCGTGGTAACAGTCCTTGATAGAAAATACTGGGATACTGGTGGACCTCCTATGGAAACTAACAGCCTAGTCTGGTTCACGATGGTTCAAAAATAGATAGTGGAGTTGACATGTGTCTTTGGACCCAACCGCAAAATATTGAAATCACTGGGAACTTACACTACAGTGTTTTTCTAGCCGAAATTCACGTCATCGAAACCTGCGCTTCAACTATTATGGCTAAAGGTTTTAAGGGTGCCTCCATCCACATTTAATCCGGCAGCCAAGCAGCATTGAAAGCACTGGCTTCTAAATGCCTGGATTCTAAGTCGATTAAAAATTGTTATAAACTGCTACAAATTCTCTCTAGCCATAACAAAGTTAGGTTATGGTGGGTACCTGGTCACAAGGGCATTACGGGAAATGAAATAGCTGACGGGTATGTACGGGCAGGCTCTTCGACTACTCATTGCCCTGAGTCTTTCTGTGGCATCCTGTGGGCACTCTGCAGCCTACACAATTATTAAATGGAAAAAATACAGAACTAATAGGATCCCGCATTATACAGACCAAATCCTTGATCAAACCATTTCACCATAAGGTCTTGGTGGTCAATTTCAGTAAAGGAAATATTAGGAAACTATTGAGTTTTCTTTCAGGTCACTGTAACCTGAGGTATCATTTGAATAAAATGAACCTGTCCACAGAGACTGAATGTCGACCCTGTTTGGAAGAATTAGAAACCACAGAACACATACTATGTTAGTGTGTTGCTGTCTGTGTACACTGAGGTGGCTTCATTTTGAAGAGAGGTATGCAACCCTGGAAAAATATAAATTGGACCTCTGCAAGCGGCTTTCTCGTCTTTATTAAGAAGGCACAAAAGATCTTTTAGGTCGCAGTGCTGGCCATTTGGGCAGGGGAATAAAATAAAATAAAAATATAGGGATGACGATGTAACCACGATCACAGCAAATTCGATTTCAGGTGTGGCATCTGACATCCTACAATCTAGAAGAGGTACAGGCAGCTATTTATAAGTTAAAGAATGGTTAAGCCCCGGGTTTTAATTAAATTCACATAGAGTTCGTTAAAAACGGAGGAGCAATACTTTCATCTTAGCTCTACGATCTGATTTTCACAATCTAGGATCAAGAAAAGCCGTCTTAAGATTGAAAACAGCACTCACATGCCCGCTTCATAAAAATTGAGACTGTCTTAAATGTGGAAATGACCGGAAGCGAAGTTGTGCCTAATGAATGGAAAGTGGCCACGTTATGCCCTATCTTGAAAAATGGAAACCTCTCAAAATGCGAAAACTATCGCGGCATAGCTCTCCATTGCACAGCATACAAATTAGTATCTTACAAAGTATTAGAGAGAATCACACCTCTGGCGTAGGAGATTGTTGGTGACTCCCAAGGTGGATTTCATCCGAATCGGTCAGTCACTGATCAAGTTTTTTCGCTGAGAATGATTCTTTCTAAATATTAGAAACATTTCGTGACGTCCATCAGGTGTTCTTGGATTTCCAACAAGCCTATGACTCAATCAGGGAATACCTGATAGATATGTGCCTTTATGTAAAATGACAGTCACATTGTTTTGTCAAAGTCGAAAACAACTTATCTGGAATTTTTGCAGTAAAAAGCAGAAGCTCTGTCACAGATATTCTTTGATTTAATGTTAGAATTTATCATTCGCAAAAGTGAAACATCCCAAGACAACATCTTGTACCGTCAGTTCATCTAGACCCTGGCATATGCAGATGATACCTGTGTAATTGGATTGAACCACGAGATCAGGAATTTGATGAAAAATCTTAATGTCATTCATGAAGTAAAGGTACTGCGAATACGCTAGCTTGAAACGGATGTATTGTTGGTTCGGTCTGGACCAGCAATGGTCTGTAAAAACTGCTTATGATTATTAAATTACTGAATTTAAATATTTCGCCGAATTTTTTATTTTAAATGAAAGGACCTTAAAAACATAGAGCATAATGGATATATGTTAGTTAATATATGCACTCAGATTGATAAACGTTCGGACAAACTGTGTTATGTCTTCATTTTACTGTTTAAAAATTAAAGTTTATACTGAATATCATTAGGTTGGTGGCGGCGGCGGTTAACATAGACAAGATTAAATAATTATGTAAGGTGATTGAACAATATATAATGATTAGAGCTAAGCGAACATGATATATATATATATATATATATATATATATATATATATATATATATATATATATATATATATATATATATATATATATATATATATATATATATATATATATATATATATATATATATATATATATATATATATATATATATGTATATATATATATATATATATATATATATATATATATATATATATATATATATATATATATATATATATATATATATATATATATATATATATATCGCTAATAACATAAGAAAGCGCGATATCAAGGCGAAACCAAACAATCAGACAACTAATAGGTAAGTAGTCAGTTTTAAAGTCTGTAGCAGATATTTAGTTTAAATAAATCTCCTTAAATTATTTTAATACTTACCTAATGATAATTTTTCTCCAGAATCTGGTGGCAGTGTAAAACCTAATAGCGCCATTGATGCGATTAATACACATGGAACAATTAAATTGAAAAAATAGTACAGAGTTCGACGACGAATAATTATAGCAAATGTTATATCTATATATGGTTCGGGACAACAATTATAATAGATTTCGTTACGTTTGCCGGGAACACCTGAAATGAAAAAAGCAAAAAAAAAAAAAAAAATGAATCAAATTATCGCACCTAAAAATTAAATTAAATTTCCACCCATTAAGAGGGTGAACCAGTTTCGCTTACTAATTAAACCATCATTTGTACGTTTCAATTAAAAATCAATATATATATATATATATATATATAAACATCTTTCTGTACTAAATATCAATTTGATAATGCTACAACATATTTTTTTTATTGATTTATGTATGTGATTTTCATTGATTATTCGAGAAAGCTTTCCTGAAAGTTTTTGAATTTTTTATAATTCACACAATCAAAATAAATTATATTTAAAATTATTGATTGATTGATTAGAGTGTACGGCCAAGGACGAACCAGGAACTCCCGGATAGCGGGCACCACCGTACACCGTGTTGCATATAACAAAATCGAAGGAGTGGATGGAATGTTAGTTTTAACAGTCTCGACCTAGTTGCAGACACCTAAGCGATCGATAGTTAGTATTTTTTTGTGGTGAAGGGAAAGGAAGGGTAAGTCAGTAATGACAGGATTAGTCCGGTTTCCCGGTAGCCAATATTTAAACTACTGTTAGTTAACACAAGACAATCACAAATATAATGAACTGCTCTGCATTTTGTCATATCTTATCAGGAACTCCAATCTTCAACCATTTTTCTGTAATCTTGCAGTGTTTCTCTGGAAAAAATTCTTTTAATGGGCTAATGTCTGCAAGCTGTAGGCTGTAATAAATTGAGCTAGTTTCCGCTTGGAATTTACAATTGAATTATAAAATGTAAAAAATATCACAAATATAGCAAATAAAAAAATATTAAAATAAAAATGTAACACGATATAATAAATTTAAAAATATAAAAAATATAAAAATATAAAATATAAAAAAATTTTAAAAAATGCAAAAATATAAAAAGTATAAAAATATAACAAAATAAAAAATATAAAATATATAACAAAATACAAAATATAAAAAATATAAAAATATAAAAAATATAACAAACCTAAAAATATAAAATATATAAAAATATAAAAAATATAAAATATATAAATATATAAAAATATAAAAATTATAAAAATATTTATATATTTTAACATTTACATCCCCTCTCCCGCGGAAACATACCAAAGCCATTCTTATCCACAAACCGAACAAATCATCCCTATTGTGTCTGTCATATATAAATCAGCCTGCCTCCACGTCCAGAAAAAATCTCGAATGGACCACTCTCAACAAAAGAAATAATCAGCATTTTCGTAATGTAGAAAACATATTTCAAAATTCTTAAACGTTTCCAATTGAAACGCGACATCAAAACGACTCAAATCCGAAAACCCATTCTAATTCCAGACAAACAACGCTAACAACCGATTACGAATATTTACAACCAATATCAAAAAGCCGATCAAAAATATACGCTTTTGGCGAACCCCCCCCCCCCCCCCCCGATCGCGAAACTGAATAATCCGTAAATCAACCGTACGACCAGCAAGACCAGCATCGATTCGAAAGTAGTACTTCCAAACAATTGATCAATTGATCATATCGAACAGGAACATTCGAATAGGAAACTAGTATGTAAAAATTATTATTCTGCATGCTAATGAATTAAAAATTAACAAAGCCCCACACCTTATGATTACCCAGGAAACGCAAATAATTTAATAATCAATCACGGTCCATGTAAATATTGTACATACCCAATTCAACATTTGGACCAGTCAGAAAATGGTGAATAATGGTTTTGATCTCCACTCAACATATATTTTCTCTATTTACCATGTTAATCAAAGTTTATATTTTACATACGAGAATCCCACTAATATACAATAAGATCAAATTGTTCGAAAATATAACCACTAGTGCCACTATATCGCTAAGAAAAAGAAAACAAAGAATATTTTTGGTCTAAGTGTACGTTTCCAATAAAAAGTTGGTTGTTTTTTTTACATCGCACCTCACACGGATAGTATACATTCTCAAAAAAATTACGTCTCAACACAAAATTTATTCAAAATTTACACATGCAAACAAAAAACAACCGATTTGTAGAAAAACAACCGATTTGTACTAATGAAGAGAACTTTTGCTGCTGTTTTTTTTACATTGGTACTAAAATATAAAATTTACTTTAGGAAATTTTATGGACAACCCTTCATTTATTTGAAAAATGTCATTATCATGTATTTTTGTTGCGATCCAAATTTAAATAAAAATTATTTATTTTTTTAAAACACTAAAAGTCATTTATTTTTTATTAAACATTTTAGATTTACAACCATTTACAGTAAATTTTTATGAAAAAAATCAACGTTAAAATTCAAATATTTAAATTTATGATTCTAAAACATAGAATTTCAATACACATACATAAAAAAAATTAAAATATTTCCCTTTGCAAAAAAAAACAACCGATTTTTTGGTCGAAACCAAGAGTGATCCTCAATAACTATTTAACTCAAACTATACCATAATTGCGACCAAAACCCTACATGAGTCATCATAACTTTCCGATACAGTTTTAATCACGTCAATGTGAGATTGGTATAGTAATGAAGATTCGAGTTTGGAGGAATATAATGCACTCCAATAGCAAATTTAATAGAGTTAATAATAAATTCAGCCCACACTGTTTCGCAGTTCACAGGATTAAAGAATGCTATTAAATTGCATGTAACATTTGAATTAATAGCGATTAATACACCACCGCCCCGCGATACATTACGATCGAATCTAAAAACATCATACTCAGAACCGAACAATTCGACATTTGAAATATTATCCGACAGCCATGTTTCATCATAATTACATTCAACGACATTTAAACAAAAATTATTAACTTTTGTACGTAAACCTCTTTTGATAATAAAAATTAAAATACTTATCACATATATTAATTAAACTGTTGATTGATTTAGACTCAAACCTAAAATTAGATGTTGAGGATGAAGTCACTCTAAAACCACCGGATTGAAGGTTTTAGGCTGGCTGACAACATTTCTAACCAAAACAAAGCCAATGGCCAGTTGGCCATATATCAGGTTGCAGCAACTTCTGAAACAGCACAGGATCCACCCCAATTTTAAAAGAAATCTATATATATATATATATATATATATATATATATATATATATATATATATATATATATATATATATAAATCTGTACCTCGGAGGCATACGACACTATGTCCAATTTTTTCAGAAAATGAACTGTCCACATTGAATTTGACTATAGTCGTATTTTATTTGATTTTGGTATTGGAATTGGATTTGGAATTCAAATAAAATAGCTTTTAATTTTTTTTTTGGAATTGGATATTATTTCTAACGGTTGGTACGTTGTGTATTTTTAAATTTGATTTTTCAAACAGTTTCTTTTGGTAATCGTCAAAAATTTTAATTTTTTACCAATATATTATTTTTTATTAATATTTTAATTAATTGTAATTTCAAGCAACGGAGAAAAGATAAATAATGTTATAAGAAAACCATAGTGAGTATTATTTAAATCGTCATTTTCGGATTAGGTTTAATAACGTACAATCAAAATTTGTTAAATACAAATTTGATAATTACAGTTCCTCAAGAAGGCAATGGTCTGTACTATTAAAAGTTCATCTTGATTCATTTAAATTATCTAAATGATTTCACTTTTCAATACTAAATAATTTAAGTACTAAAATACTGATTAAATAATCACAACCAAGATTTAACAAAATATCGTTAACTCAAAATAAATGTCAAAATAATAAAATAACAACAACTACCAACTTATAGAAATCAAAATGTAAGATGTCGTACACCTGGTATTCGAGATACTAACTAAAAAGAAGTATTGGAATTACAATACCATCAATAGAGAAAGATTACAACCAATTCCAAAAAAAAATTCGATATATGGGATTGTTGTTGTAAAAAATCAAATAAAATACGACTTATGTTTAATTCTTTTTCTAATGGAATATAACTCTATGTAATCGTTAAACTACTTACGGAAATTCACATATTTAAAATAACACTATGTGTAGTTTCCGTTAGAGGCAAAAAACACTATCTGGACATAAATTCATTTACCTCTGAAAATTGTATTTTCATATAAAAAAATGTCTTATTAGGTGGCGTTGAAAACTGGAATAGAAAATAACAGTTGATTTAATCTTGTCTTTGTTCATTCAGTTAGATGTGTTATTTTACCATAAATTATTGTGTATACTTGAACACGTTTATAATAATATTATAGTTACTGTTTTTCATTGTTTGAATTATTATTTGATGGCATCTCGAGCAAAAAAAAAATGTGGCATTGAAAGCAACAACCAATGTTTTTCCTGATGATAAATAACAATAATCGATTATATTGTAATTTACATGCGTGAATTAAGCTTTTCTTCCTTCTTTTATAAATTAAACATGATATTTTAGTAATTATACATTATAAAATAACTTATAGCATCAATACCTTTGTCTTTTTTTTTGAGTAAAGAGATAAATTCGCATTTCCAAAGTATTTGGTCGTCGCCAGAAAGTAATATAAGATCGGATACTACTGACAATAACAATAACTTAATCGACGGATCTTCATGTGAATCTTCCAATGAAGTCATCAATAATCCCGAACAGGATACATCTGCGGAAGATTTATTTAGCAATGATTTGCACATAAACAGCAGTGATCCAGACGATTCTGACGTTGACGGACGTTACGAGCCTTTTAATGATGAAAGTTCTGAATCAGAAAATGAGTTAATTCCAGGCAACCCTATAGAGATCACGTTTTGGATGGTAATGTTCAAAGGAATGTAGCGATAAAAAAAGTAACAAATAAATCAAAAGCCAAACAACAAGGCACTAAACGTGTAACAAATTCTAGTGAATAGTTATGTTATAAACGTAAAGCGAGCTATACCGCAGGGAAAGCATACATAAGTAAAAAAGGTAAACAAGTACAAGCTAGAAATATAAAACCACCATGTTCCTGCAGAATGAAATGCAAAGAAAAAATATCAGATTTTTAATGCATATTGGAATATTAAAACCAATAATGATCTAAAAAGGCAATTTATTCGTACATGTGTGGAAATGAAACCTACAACTTTTAGCGACCATCGCTACACACACAATTAAAATTATTTAGATATTTCGTGCAATTCCATATAATTCGCTAACGCTACATGTACATTGGACATAAATATATATAGAGCGTAAAGTAGCTATTACACATAGCACTAGGTCGCCATGGCCTGATGAGATGACAATTAATTTTTAATTAAATTCCTCATCAGATCGAAACTGAGCTTTGCTTCGCACAACATCTACATCTGAATAATTAAAATAATGACGTCAACCGCCGTCGTTATAAGCTCGTTCCAGGAGCAGAGATTTCATTAGACAAAAGCAAAACTCATTAGTATATAAAAAGTTATTGTTAATAAAAAAGTATTAATAGTATGCAAAGTGATGTTTCTAAATACACTTTGTATTTCCAACACGGTAGTTGTAAATACTATGGGTTAATTGAACAAGATAACAGAGGAAGACATACACCAAGTAACAAAACCCCAACTATGGTGATTGACAATGTCATAAGTCATATTGCTTCTTTTTCAGCGTATTAAAGTCATTATAGCAGAGAAAGAAGTGCAAACAAATTTTTAGGACTAGATCTGAATATTGCATGTTCTGAAAATTCTGTTGAATCTCAAAACCTAGCAAAAAAATGGGTCTATACAGATATCTTCAAAACAAAGTTTAAGTTATCTTTTAAACCACCAGTTATAGACACATGTGATACATGCGAAATATTTAATGTGCAACTGCAGGATAATTTAAACCATCCTGAAAAACACAACATTAAAAATAATTACGATGCACATCTCTTGGAATCAATAACTAGGTATGATTTAAAAAGCAGAGACACGACATTGTCAAAAGAAAATCCAAAACATAAAGTTTTGACAGTTGATCTTCGAAAATATCTACCCACTCCACTTTTGACTAATTGCTTAAGTTTTTATAAACGGCAGCTTTGGACTTTAAACTATACTACTTATGATTCTTAAAATATGTCTGCCACTGTGATGTGGGATGAATCCAAAGGTGGCCGTGGAGGTTATGAAATGGCTTTAGCTATATTAAAATGGGCTAACTGTAATATTCCAAACTCACAAGTAGAAGAAATAACTATATGGGCTGATAACTGTTATGGTCAAAATAAAAACATGTCAATGATTGTGTGTTTCTTTTGGATTCTTTTCATGTATCCTTAAATTAAAATTATAAATCAAAAATTTTTGCTCAAGGGGCACACCCATATTGAAGCAGATACTGTACATGCTCTAATTGAAAATAATACAAAAAAAAAAAAATTAAAGCGTTGACTATCTTAACACCTTGGGACTGGCAGCAATTGGTACGCCAATGTTTTAACAGGTACAGTGTATACAAACCGGATTTTAAAAACTTCAAATCAATTTATAATATACCCTAAACATCACCACTTTTATTTAGAAAGGTAGACACGCATAAACAACCAATATTGCTTTCCAAGTGTGTTCATCTGCAAGTACGACAAGAAAATAATGGTACTTTGTACTTTAAGACATCATTTGATGAAAACTGTTACTTTAGAGAAGTTCGTCTTAAAATAAAAGTCAGAAGAGCGGTGGTTGATTTCCCAGAAACTTTGGAAATATTAAACCAATCAACTAAACCAATTTCCACCAAGAAATATAAAGATTTAATTTCACTTCTTCCTTTTTTACCAAGTGATTGCCATGCTTTTTACAAATGCCTAAGCAATGCAAATGTTATTCTAGATTACCCATGTGATGATGATATAGAGGAATATTAAATTGTTTTTTAATCGCTAATGTCATAAAGTTAATTTTATAAAAATAAAAAAATGTTTGGGAGTAATATTTTATGACAATCTGATGGGCAACACTAATTATTGTTAGTTTATATTATTATTTCCATTTAATTATTTATTGTATTATTATAATATAAAAATATAATTGATCGTAATAAATCAAATTAGTCTCATAGTAGGTTTTAGCAATCACATGGTGTTGTTGAAAAATAATTTAATTTAAGGGGTAAAAAACACTATGATAGAAAAACACTATTTTAAAATTTTAATCATAATTTTGATTTGATTTTTAAACATACACCTATATCTTATTACATTGACAAAAGATTGATTAGAAAAACTAAAATAACGAATTACAACGAATTTTATATTTGTGATTTAGTGTCGTATGCCTCCGAGGTACAGATATATATATATATATATATATATATATATATATATATATATATATATATATATATATACATATATATATACATATATATATATATATATATATATATATATATATATATATATATATATATATATATATATATATATATATATATATATATAATATATATATACATATATATATACTATACATTTTATGTATAATATATAAATTGTATACATTCCATTCATAATTATAGCAAAATTGTTTTTAATTTCTTAAGACACTCGCTCTCTGCTCCATATACTTATAATATGTTTCTAGTGTTTTTTTTTTCATTTTGGTGGATTTCAAGATGAATATTAAAAAAAAACGAAAACGAAAATGGGTGAAGAAAACGATAAAAAAAAATAATTTTGTTTTTAAAGATTAACAATTTTTCACAAAACTAAAATAAAACAAAAGAAAAATTGGTTCAAATTATTCTTAATTTTTTTTCCACTTCTTTCGGTAACACTCTTTGAAAAAAACTCTCATACCACAAAAGATTAATCCACACAGCATAATATAATCACAGCGAAATATAAAGACGAGAAATGGTTATTCCAAATTTATTAAGAATATAACGATACGAATTCAATTGGTACCCAATATTACAAGTATAACAACAGCAGGGTTGATTGATATTATATAGAAAATATTGTTTTTTAACTGCTCAACTGTATCGTTGGGCAAATTTATCGTCTAAGTCTGATCAATATGGTACCGGATGCGGTATTACTTTAATATTAGTTTCCAATTTCAAACCAATAATATTAAAAAATATTTTTCAGCTTTTAGCAGCTTTGGTAATATTATTTATACATTTCTTTCTAAAGGCCATACCGTTTCGAGTTCTATTTACCCTTTATCATGACTTTCGAATATTTCTGCATTTTTTTAGACTTCAATTCGACTTTTGCCTTGCTGATATAGGGATTAAAACTATATCTTTGTTTTTATTTTTAATTTAATTTTGGAGTCTATACTTATTTCGTCTTTTGTCAGAAGAATTATCGAAAAAATTCTCCATTGTTGCTTTTCTTCCAGTATTTTTGTATGGTGAGAACTATATTACAACTAACTCCGTCTGAATACTATGCCCACCATATTATAAACCTTTGTTCATTCGCTGTAATACGGATGATCCTGCTCTTTGGTCGAAAGCTAGCATTGGCATTTATCTCAAAATCAAACTAAACCTCATTATATTATTAAACCGTTGAATAGACATAGTTAACAGTAGTTAAGTATAAATGCAAAGTATGAAAAGTATAAAAAATTACATAATTAATGATAAACATAACTAAAAATTTCCTTAAAAAATACAAGCGATTTTGAAAAATAAACGAAAGTGAAATATCGACCCAGTGAATAATTATCAATATAAGATGTTACGATGTTTTATAGCGAAATGGTTAAAAATTACTGCTCTCTAAATAAAATAATAACAATTTTTCTATTAAAAAATATTTAAATTTAATTTTTTTGTATATTGTGAAAATGAAAACAAAAATAAAATTAAAACTGGGAAATAAGCTTTCACGTATATAATATAAAGCAGCAATTGTTTTTGTTATTAAAAATAGAAGAAGTATGTATGTGTATGTATGTTGTACGTGTACATAAGAAAAATTTCAAAACGTAATCGAAAGAAAATCTCCTAGGGGTACATAAGGTTAGTTAAGTTTATGAAATTTCATTCATGCTCTTTTATTACTTATGGAAATTCCCTCTGAAATAAAGGAAAAATTATTTGCCTTATATATATATATATATATATATATATATATATATATATATATATATATATATATATATATATATATATCAGAGGCGTAGCCTGGTTTTTTGATGTAGGGAAGCAATTTGATTAATTTCATTTGCAATTCCGACCCTTAATGTCGGCTAATCTTCCTTGTTATAACATTTTCCACTAATTATGTGCTTAATAAATAAACTAAGATTGATAAAATTGTTCTTATTCAATGAAATTTCTAACTCTATACTCTTTATAACCTGTTTGACTACAGAAATAATTATTTTAATGCAATCATTGAGCTTGGATTTTAGATACAATTTCATCTATAACTACATTGCTGAAGGTCGCAGCAATACGAAAAGTATTTTCAAGATGATTAATTGAAATTTTAGTTTATAATTTAACTTCTATAAGTTTCAAATGCAAAAAAGCTGTTCACAACATTTATAAAATTTTATAAGAAAAACATAAAAAGTTCTGATTTTATATTTTTCTATTTCGCACTGGTTTGGATAATCTTGAATCTTAATCCTCCAACTTTATGGACCATACTATAATTTATTAACCACATATGGACCATACCATTGAATAACTATAAAAAGAAGGTTACACCGCTAACTTTGCAGCGACATATGAGCCAAGTGTTAATTAATAGTACTACGAAATAAATATTTCTGTGTCTTTGCTAAATTATGTCCACGAATATATCTTATTTTATATAATTGGTACGTTTATATTTCTAATTTAAAAATGTGTTTGTTGGATCGCATGTGTTTGTTAGATGAATGTGTTTAGTAGGTAGTAAAATGTGTAAAGATTTAAAAAACAAACAAAAAAAAAAAAAACAAACTAACAGCATCATTTTATTTTTTGTTTGATCAAAAAGTAAACATAATTTTAACTCGTAAGGAGAAAATAGAATTTTTTGGTATCAATTGATTTTATTTTTCAGCGATTTGATCAATTTTTTTTTATCACATGATATTGTTCGTTAATGAACAGGATTTATATCGTTCCCTTGTGTTTACAACCGAATTTTTATCTTCATCTATGTAAGATTTCTATACATTTTGAATGAAATTTTGTTTTAAATTTTAATATTATGTTAATATTATAAATAGGTTAGGTTATCAGCTGCTAACGCACACTTAGACCGGTGACGGTCCATTGTGATACCAAAGGATCCTTTTTACTCCCCAAGTAGGATCACGAGACCATTCGTGATTCTACGAAGTATTTTTGACAATCAAAAATACTTCGTAGGATCACGAATGCTCTCTGGTATATTCGAAATACCAACATACATGATGACCTCGCTATTTTAACCATTAAAGATACAATTAAAGCCTATAGTTCGAGATATGGTTCAAAATTAAAGACACATCCCAATGCTTTAGTCCGGGGCATTCTAAAATAGCCGAGATACAGACGACTGAAAATAGCTAATCCACTTGGACTATTGAATTTATAAATTAAGTAAATGATGCACACTAATAATAAAAATTTACATTGGTTAAGACTTATGTCTAGTAGTTATAAAATAACTCTATAGCGACTCGTAAAATAAAACGTCAAATCGTGGTTGTGCCGATTCGAAGATACTTTTTTTTATTTTTTGTCTAAAAATATAACTTTTAGAAATTTGTGACGTTTGAACCGATGTCGGCCATTAGTGGTCAAAATTTAATATAACTCCAAAAAAAAGTTAGGTTTAAATTAATTCAAACGGAATGCAGGCATGAAATGCATGCTATTTTTGTTGTAACATTCCCGATAAAATATAGCTATAGTGCTTTAGCTATAGCTAAACGCTTTTTACTGTAGTTTTTGATATACCAAAACCTATATAACAAAATACGAGAAGCAAATCTAAAATTGCTTCCTGATATAACCATAATATTCGTGATACACGATTTGAGTAATTGAGAATTAAATTCCCCTGATTTTTTTGTTTATATCTCATTTCATGCTTATGTTTCATACCGTGTTAAATTAAATTAGACAAAAACATATCTCATTTTATTTTGTGCAATTCTCATTCTCTTTAACATCTTTAATTCTAAAATAAACAATTATACATAATTTTACATTTTGTTTTCTCAATTTTTGTTTTTCATGCATTAAATCATGAGGAAATCATCTACCATATTTACATATTTAGGGCGTACAGTGAAACAAAAAAAAAATTTATAAATAAAAATTGTGTCGTGCAGTGTAATATTTAGTAGAGAAATAATCAAAAATGATATTGCTTCCCATGGGGAATTGGTTTTAATCTCTTCATATTACGTTGTGTTATTTTTTGAAGTTTCGAGTGGGGAAAAAAAAAGTTTTTTACTTTTAGACTGTGTCCGAAACCCGTAATAAATATTTGTGAATTAAATTTTTGAAATTTATTTGAAAAATATTCATTCCCAATATTTTATTACACTGTCCGAAAAGTATAATAATTGATTGAAATATTTCCCCGTCGTATATGTTTTTGATTCAATTTTTGTTTTAATTCAAGTTTAGTGAGGCACATAAAAACTTTGATGCCGCTTTCATAAAAAAATTCTGCAGAATTTTTTCAGTAATATTTCTTTGGCAAAACATGACGGAATTAAATATTGTTTATCTTTTTTAGTAAATTCCGAAAGTGTATACCAACCTAAAATTGAATTTTATTATTTATTACTAAAAAATTACTAAAAAAAGGTAAACAAACTTTAATTCCGTCATGTTTTGCCGAAGAAATATTACTGAAAAATTCTGCAGAATTTTTCTGTGAAAGCGGCTTGAAGAAAAATTAAATTTGATTGTGAGCATTGTTTATTGAAATTGTCATAGCAACGAAAAGTTTCAATCTTTCTTATATGGTTTTTGAATAGTACTATTACAAAACCTAGTAGCTATTTTATGTTTTATTGTATATATCCGAGTATGCTACGCGATGAATTTGGCTTTTATTATATAAAGTTTTGGTATTTGCCAAAAATTATCATAGCAACTGACCGTAATACTATGGGTGTCTTCGTTTTTATCCAAAAATTTATATGCACATGGATTTCGGAAACAGTCTTTTTTTTTTTTTTTTTTTTTTTTTTTAGTTTTTATTCCATGCAATCTGTTTTAGGGCCGAAGCTCTCCCAACTCTTTCGCGGTTAACTTAACGTCCTAATTTACACCATTACTAGCCAAATCGAGGACGCGCGAATACAGGTTCGCAATTTTTATATATCCATCTGCACATTGCATTGCTCCAGCCAGCCTGTACTGGCATGAACGATGGTTCGGCCCATGGATTCTGCACTCCAACAGGGGGTCATAGTTGTGTTCATCGTCATCACCGATCGCAATCAGGTGATGAAAAATCCCTTTTGCAACCCTCCCCCGTTGGGATACGAACACGGTACCTCCCGTCCCAAACACCGCAACTTTAACCACTGCACCAATAGATACCAATAGATAAAAATAGATACCACCAAAATTTTAACCGACCCCTACTTATGTTAACAGACACTCAGTTTATGATCGGTACGTGGAACGTGAAGTAGCTAAGAAAACCAGGCGCGTTTGATGGCACTCTATCAGCCATGAAAGAGTCTCGCTTGGAACTCGCTTTTCAGAAAACCCGATGGCCATAAAGTGGAGATCATGTGTATCTCTCTATACATTGCTTTATAGTATGGAGATGGCCTCGACAACCTTGGTCTTGGTTTCCTTCTTGGGCTTAAGGTAAAAGCTGTTTTGTATCTCAAATCAGTACATAATCGTATGTGTAAGCTACGTTTACGCATGCAACTAGCCAACTTGTCAATAATTTGGGTACCCATTGATGTTACGAGACATCCCGTGACATACATCTGATGTTCTTAGATTTCCACCAGGTCTATAACTCAATCCGTCGAGATAGCTTAAGGTTTGCTTTGACAAATATTTGCGTTTATGTAAATGACTTGCTTTGACCTGACAAATATGTGCGTTTATGTAAATGACAGCCATGCAGTCACAATGTTGTGTCAAAGTTATAAACAAGCTATCAGGAATTTTTACAATTAGCTCTGGGGTACGGCAAGAAAATGTTGTCCCCGATACCTTTTATTCTCATGTTAGAATTTATATTTCGTAAAAGTGGAACACCCCAGGACAACACCTTGTACTGACGGTCCAACCACTGACAGTGTAATTGGGCTGAATGGCAATGGTGTCAAAGAATTACTGGACTCACTTGTACGATTCTCAGCTTCTGTTAGTTTCAAAATCAATGAATTTAAAACAAAATACATGATCACTGGTGTTAGAAACCAAAACGCAATGAAGTTTTGTACTTTACACCGTGTAATGAAAAAGTTCCTTATTTTCTTATTTTATTTTTCTAAAATAAAATTATGTCAGAAAATTCAGAAAATTGTTCCTCTATATTAAAATATACTTATCATCAAATAGCTATGGACCAAAATTTCCAAAATGGAGAAATATAAAAAAATTACTATATGAATTTAAATAACAATATGAAACGATTTTAAGCGCATCATCTATATTGAACGAACAAATAATATTTTGTTCTTGTTAAATTATGTAACTATATATGTACATGTATTCGTAGAACAGAAAACAAAATTAAAAAAAAATATAGCATCCGATCGGCGATCGCACAAGAAATAACGAAAACCAACCGAAAAAACAATTGTGTTAGTGTTTTTATATAAATAAAGTATATTTTATATGCATGTGGTTGTGAAGAAAAACGAATGACAATAAAACAAATTTAATAAAAAAAATCTATCACATTCAAGCTTTATAGTAACTTTATATAAATTAAATTAAAGTTTCTTACTAGATGGATTTAAAAAAAATGAATCTTGCAGAAAAAATATTGCTGCCCGTATTTAGTTTGTGTCTTCACTTCTGATATACTATATTTTCTTTGATTTTGTACGATTGCAGAGCAGTATTCAGCGTATCAAAACAGAGAAAATCTAATTTAAATTATAATATATATATATATATATATATATATATATATATATATATATATATATATATATATATATATATATATATATATATATATATATATATATAATTTACAAATTAAGATTAATAAGATGAGGTGCTTTGATTTTGTAACGTCTTTATATTTATCTCCCTCACCTTTTGATATAATCAGCAAAGCAAACAATCACCCAAATTCAAAAACACATGCATATACGTGTACATAGGATAAATCAACCATATCCCATCACCTTCATACAGCTCAACCTCTTATGCTAAATGAATTGAATTAACTATTCATGGCCTTATTTTGTTTATACATTCTAGTATGTATACATATGTATATATATGATTATGTGGCCCGATTATTGTTGGAGAACACATCACAGCATAGAAAAGCATATACTGAACAAAAAGTTCAGTATATGAAAAGTTCAAAATGATCCTAAGGAAATACGAAATTTTGTTACTTTATCATTCATAAGATGAAGCTGTTTTTAGTTTTATTTATTTGTTATTATTATTGTTGTATGTTTATCGTATTCTGACTGGTGTTTTAAGTATCTGGAGAATTAATTGTATTTTACATTTTCTGTTCGAATGTTGTTTCTATTTATTTGAAATCAATTTTTTTCGTTAAGTTTGATGTATACATAAATATATATATATATATATATATATATATATATATATATATATATATATATATATATATATATATATATATATATCAATATGGACACTCAAAATGTATTAGGTTATAGCAGCAATGTTGTTAAAGCTATATTTGCGGCCCTATATTTCTGTACACGCGAATACGTACAAAAATGATACGAATTCGTGTCTCATTGGTATTTCCATATACGATTACGTATATGATTTTTTTAAGAATTTGCATAAATTTAACATAATTGTAAGAGTTATTGTTACATATTAAGGCTGGTGTATTATGTAACTGCATACGAGTATCATCAAAATCTCCTTAGAAACATGAATATAAACTATATGTTGTATGACATTTAAAAGGTAATATGTCGGTAAGGGTCGTCCAGGTGTAATACAATTTGTGTTGTCTTCCAAATTCGTAGGTAGAGCATTGGTAATTTTTAAAACGCAATAACAAGCCTATTACGTATACATTTCAATAATTATATAAAAAAAAACTACAAATTCTAAGCTCAAACTTGATCTTCTATAGGTGACTCTAAAAAATCCATAATTCTTGACTTCTTAAGGATGGGTTGGGTATCGCTTTGTTGCCTTGTTAGAAGATTGCAACAATGATTGATTATTGATACTGTATTATATTGTATTCATAAGAAGGTATTGAAGGAGAAAAGGTACAACATATAAACATTTTTATTTGTTATAGTGGGATTTATGGAGGAATATTTTTATTTATTTTTATCATACATTAACATCCATAAAGTCCTTTAAAAACATATTCTGTTCTGTGTACATACCTTAAAAAATAAAAAAAAGTAAAATATGATTGAACCTGAAAGATTGCTTTAAAAGGCGGATCAACTAATTAATAGTAATACATGCATGTTTCAAATAGGAACCGCTCAGAACTGGACATTTTAAAACTGGATATTTCAAAATAGGATTTGACAAAACGAGATAAGGTACAAAACTGGATATTTCAAAATTGGATATTTCAATACGAGATAAGGTACAAAACGAGATATGGTACAAAACTGGATATTTCAGTCGGAAATATTGGATAATTCAAAACGAGATAAGGTACAAAACGAGATATGGTACAACACTGGATATTTCAAAACAGGATATTTCAACATGTGATTTAAACTTAAAATTATTTTTTAGGAAAGTTCTGGAATATGGCCAATTCTTAAACAATTTTGATGAAATTCGATACGTAGAAAGAAAATGGGATTTTAAAATGATTTTTTGGGAAAGTTCTGGAATATGGCCAGTTAGGAAGGAACTCGACGGGTTCTTAACCAATTATGATGAAATTCGATATCTTGGATAAAAATTGGGTTTAAAAATGATTTTTTTGGTAAGTTCTGGAATATGGCCAGTAAGGTTCCATACTTGAATATTTCTAAGGAGAGAAATAGAATTTTCCTTCACTTAATGTTTTTTTCTTTAATTGTATAATCCAATTTGATTTTAAAACCTTTTTTGGGAAAATCTCTGGAATATGGCCAGTAAGGTTTCATACTTGAATAATTTTAAGCAGAGAGACAGAATTTTCCTTCACTTAATGGTTTTTTTTTAATTGCTGCTTTTCTTATCTTATTAAAATAATCATTGACTTGATCGAGTTTACTGTCAGTAAAATTTATCTTCATCTATTTTTTATTCTTCTACTTAATATAACTTTTGTTCAATTTAGAGGATCTATGTGAGAAAAATTAATTAAAAAATTAGAGAAAAAAAAATAAATTATGTGTATATTTCAGAAAATTAATATGGTTTTATCTTTACGCTGTGAGAATTATTTGTGCCAAGTATTTGTCTGTATTTGTTTCGTTAGTTAATGTTATTTTTGATTTTATGAATATGTTATTATACTAAATGTTGTTTTCCACACTTTTTCCATTATGTATTTTAAACATAACTTATTAAAAATCACTTTAAAATTATATTTCCATCCTACATATCGAATTTCATCATAATCGGTTAAGAACTCACCGAGTTCCTTCCTAATTGGCCTTATTCCAGAACTTTCCCAAAAAATCATTTTAAAATACCATTCCCTTCCTACATATAGAATTTCATCATAACTCACCGAGTTTCTTCTAACTGTCCATATTCCAGAACTTTCCTAAAAAATAATTTTAAGTTTAAATCGCATGTCGAAATATCCTATTTTGAAATATCCAGTTTTGTACCATATCTCGTTTTGTACCTTATCTCGTTTTAAAACATCCATTTTTGAATTATCCTGTTTCGTCAAATCCAGTTGTAAAATATCCAGTTTCGACCGGTACCCGTTTCAAATATTCTTTTAATGGATAATAATAGTACATACAAACATAACAAACAATTTTCAAACATTTAAATTAACAGGATCAATGGCTTGATAGCTTGATTTGTAATACTGTAGTAGACCATAGATGTCAAAAGCGTTGGTTATGTCTATAAATAGTGAAGCTACTTTTTTATTGGCATATATATGTAACAATGAGTAAAACCTAAAGAGTTAGTCTCAAGTAGAACGGCCTGCAATAAAAATAAATTGATTTAGTAGCGCTGCTAAAAGGTGACAAAGTCATTGAAAATTGAACCTCCCAAATGCGTGCCACCAAAAATGCGGGGAACAATTCTCGTGGCAACCGCTTAAACAAATGGATGGAAGAATTTGCTTTGGAATATAGGACAAAAATAATTCATTCAGATAAACCTACCATGATTCGATCAGGAAACTTCCTAGATTTGGCCATAGTCGACGTACAAGTCAAAAATCAACAAAATTCAAATAAACAAATATCAACACTACACTATGACAGCGATCATCGAGCGATCGAAATTGTGGTTCGAGGATTAGAAGAGATCGAACGCGGCACCAATAAAATCGACGATGATGACAACGGGGACGCAGAACATCAAATCAAATATAATTTTACTGGAATGGACTGGCAGACATGGCAAACAAAATTAGACAAAGCCCATTGTACAACGGTGGCGCGTCTACAACAACAACTTTGGAACGATGACGACGACCACACAACGCAAAATATAATCCCACCAGACCGAAATCTCACGGATGATGAATGCAATAATTACATCTATCAATTAACTCAGCTCAATTTGAACAGCTTAAAACAAAATTCACCGAAAAAACGTCGAGTCAACAATATGATTTGCTATTCGAATCATATCATCGAAAAATTATACAGGCATAAATCTTTTTTGATTACAAAAATAAAAATTTAAAAAGAAGCTTGATCAATATCAATCAAAATTCACATTCAGGAAATTACCATAATCAGCTTCGCATCAACACTTTAAACGGGAAAATTTTGGAATGGAAGGTCGACATCAAAAGGACTTGTGAACTTATTGAACGAAATGTAAAGATTCAGATTGAGAAATATTGGACGGACGTTATGAAAGGGATTCGGCCGAGTGCCAAAATGTGGTCGGAAATAAGGAAATTTAACAAAGCTAAACGTCAAAATTTAACAAAAATTAACTCTTTGGAAATTAACGTAACAGACATTAACCGATATAATAACCTAGAGATTGATTGGAGCAAACAAATAAAAATATTACCGGAGATAAATTCCAAATTTTTGACAAAATTACCAAACTAAATATTCTCGGCCAACATATCCAAGAACACACTTTTCAAAATTTAATTCATTCCATCTCCACCACCTCGGTTCTGCAGCATCAGGAGCAAGAACGTGAAGTTCAAAATTTAATATCGCCTATCATCAATCAACACAAACATGATAAAGCGACTCACATCACTAAAACTACATTTTCAGCCTCAAATCGTGCGTTTGCACCTCAACAACCAAGTGACGATCAAAATTACTTTATCACCATGGATCAACTCTCGAGCATTTTAAATTTGGCTAATAATAAAAAATCTTTTGGACCTGATCTTCTCCCAAATTGCATTTTCAAACACTTACCAATCTCAATAAAAACCGAAATCTGTACATTATTCAATAATTTGTTGAATAATAAAACATTTTCTGAATCGTGGAAAATTGCTAGGGTGTTTCCAATCCTGAAAAAAAATAAGCTGCCTACGGATCCGGAGAGCTATCGACCCATTAGTCTTTTGACAAATTTCGGAAAACTTTTCGAAATTATTTATGAAAAAATTAATGACCATGTAGCTGAACATAAATTAATGCCAGACAATCAGTTTGGTTTTCGCCAAGGCCATAACACTGCGCATGCCATCACAAAAGTGGTCAGCGATGTAACACACAATCTAAAATTTAATCAACCGACAGGAGCAGTTTTAATAGACATCAAAAAAGCATTTGAATCGATCTGGCTCGATGGACTACTATCAAAATTAATTAAAATGAATTTCTCGACCGACCTTATTGAATTACTCTACGAACTTCTTTATAATCGAAAATTTACAATCACCACTGACGGAGACATCAAAATATCTTCAAAATTTCAAACGGTGTACAACAAGGCTCTATCACTGCTCCAATCCTATTTAATATGTATACGGCCGACTTAATTTTACACGATAAATTAAATTCAAAATTTACACAATCATGTGCGTACGCAGATGACATGATTGTCTATTGTTCGGCATACCATGTGAGAGAAATTCAAAAAAATTTACAATCATCTGTAACGAGCGACTTGTTGTGATCGTTCCCCTGTATTAAATTTATTTATGTGTCCACCCTCGAAATTTTTTTCTTGTTTAATTTATTTTAAAATTTATTTTTTTTATGTTGTATACTTGCTTATTTCCCCTACATTGTTTGTTTACAAAATAAGTAACGGGTAATGAGTGGGTATATAAAGCGTGCTTTTGTGCAATTCAAGGAGAGCGATCGTATATATTTTGAGAAAAATTAATATTTAAAATAAAAATGTAATAAAAAAAAAAAAAAAATAATAAATAAAAAATTTTGTGAAACTGTGATTTGTGACGAAAAATTATAATTGAATTAAAATAAAGCAATGTGGTTGCTCCCATTCTGATTGAAATTCGCCAACGATATTATTGAAAATCGCCGACGATCCATTGCAAGTTGCATTCGGCTATGAATAGTCAGAATAGTTATCAACGCATACACCATCAACTTAGCTTGATCAGCTCGAATTTGTGGGATTGAAATTTATAATCGCCAATGTGCAGGACCGCCACGAAACGAGCGTAATAATCAAGCCTCCAAAATATAAAAAGCAAACGTAAAGATGGTTTGCAAGTTTGTTTTGATGAATATTTACAACATTTCCAACCAAACGAAATAATTGTTAAAACTAGTGATGATTCTGTGATGATCGAAGACAAACATTACGAATATGGCCATGTTTTTCGTCATTTTGTGCGACAACAGTTGATGGGCGAAATTTTAGTTAAGTTTTATTATTTATATATTATTATTTCTTTTGTGTGTGTATTAGAATTAAAGATTGTGTTTTGTCGTTTTAAGTGTGTTTATTTAAATAAGATTTTTTGTTTCTTTTGTTCATTTATTTAAGTTTTAATATTTTATTTATTGGTTGTTTTTTTTTCTATTTTTCGTGATGTGCTGGTTACAAGTCCGGTTGCGGGCCGACTTGTTCAAGTGACCCCGCCTTCCTATCTAATCCTTTCCTGCGGTTATTCCAGCTTCTAAGGCCTCTGCTAGAAGATTTCTGTTAACGCCATCGGGGTGCGGATCTCAATGGTGTCGTTTTAATGAAATCAAGTGGGACTCGCACCTTGATCCGTTACACATCTTTAGATTTTATTCAAAATTACTTTCGACTTTGGCACATAGAAATAAATTCATCAAAATGTGAAGCTATCCTCTTTCGACGTCCATTAAAAAAAGCGACGCGCGATTTAAAGAGAAATTGGCGTAAACTTTCGGGCAAAATTTCAAATCAACCAATAAAATTATACGAACAAATTAAATACCTGGGAGTTAATATAGACAACATGTGTTACATGACACAGCATACGACGATTCAATTAGAAAAAGCGAGACGTGTGTTTATGGGAGCGCGGCAACTTTTTTACAATAAACGTTTGGACAAACGGGTAAAAATTATAGCGTACAAAGCACTAATTCGACCTATACTGACGTACGGTTGCCAAGTATGGTTTAACCAAGTTCCTCGTTATATTGAACGGTACAGAGTTTTCAAACGGAAATGCTTACGCCACTGCAACGGACTTTACAGAAAAGCCGAGACGGACTATACTCATTATATTTCAAATAAAATACAATACGAAAAATTTGACTCGGACCGTATTGACTTACACATGCTAAAATTGACTCGTAACCATATACGACGGGCTTGTCTGAATACTGAAAATTCATTGATTTACGGACCGTACCACGTGGACGAACAACTTGCTAAAATTTACACGACAAACGAAACGGTACCAAGACCAAATTTATTCCTTTATCTCGACAGATTGGGCTACATCCAAGATCGGAAGGCGATTCCCCTCATTTACCACGTGGCAAGGCGGCCTAACGAGAAGTGGTTTGACATGGCGAAATTTAGAAATCCGTCGGAACATCTTCGGTTCGACACCTCCTTCACAATCAACGACGACGAATTTTCAAAACGATGTGAGGCATATTGGTGGCTGAATGGTATGGCCCACGACGATGATGACAACGATGGAGACAACGACTCCATTCAACAACCACAGCAGCAGCAGCAGATATAACATTTATTTTTTTATTTACATATTTCATTTATATATATACTGGTATTGTATAATTTTTTAGACAATTATTTTAAAATCAAACATTTACATTGATTTGCCATATAACTTATTTTGTTATAACATTTATGTTAATTGTAAAACTGTATGTATGTTGTGTAAATGCTTTTGTATATAGGTGTGCTTGTGTGTGTGAATGTCTTTTCTATTTATATATTTAGTTTTATAAGCTCAACACTTGAGTCAATATAGCCATAAATTTTTTAACATTTTTGTTTATGGCAATTTAATTTTTTACTCTTTTGATATTGTATAATTTTTTAATGTTTTTAAATTTTTTGCAATGTTAATTCTTTTTGAAGTTTTTTACAAAAATTCCATATTTTATTAAGCATTGAGCCTGAGCTCCCATTTTATATAGGGACAGGGGCTCTAATTTTTTATCTCTATAATGATAATATATGGACGGCATTTTTATTATTTCCTACGTCCTTTTTTTGTAAAATTTAATTTTTGATAAGTAATTTTTGATTTTTGAATTTGTAAAAAAAATGTTTTTCAATAAAGGAAATTTTGTTTAAAAAAAAAAAAAAAAAAAAATTCTTGCCACCAAGCAAAGCCACAGCGGACATTTGAATAACGTTATATTCTGTACTTAAAGCCATCAAATATTCTTTCAAATAAAAGTTAATTGGATTTCTCCCACCCAGCTTGTTTTATTTCCATTTAAAATTTGAGCATCCTTATTGGAAGACCCTATGAACAAAAACAAGTATAACATATAATGACGAATAGATTTCATGCCACAATCAGGAGCATAATACATTGACTAACCTAATATATACATTTATACAAAAATCTGTTAAATTACGAACAGCCGTAAAAAAAAGGATAATTTTATTAAGACTGCGAGAAATCACAAGTTTCGTGAATAAATTAACAAGGTGGATTGATTTATTGATGAAGGCGCTGCTGTTTGGTATTTTAGTATTGTATGTATTGTATGCTGTTAGCATACAAAATATGTTTTTTTTAATTTGAAAATAATATTTAAATCGTATTAAATTCGGATATATATAAATCGTATATAATTCGGATATGTTACAGCGCCTGTGATGAACCAACTAGTGACGCCAGTTGAAAATCAATTTAATATGGAGGATAAACAATTTTCTGACTTAAGAGATTCATTTTCCGAAATAACATGTATAACCAAAGCTAGTTTTTAAAATCTATTTCTCGATATTGCGAAAATTATAAAAATCTGGCACCGGTGACCGAATTGTGCGTAAACAAGCAGACGTTGGGTTGAACGCAGTTTATAACTATAGTGTTATTTTATCAACTATAATACAAACTTAGAAGCAAACTTGCTGCTTAGACCAGGACCCTCTTTAAGAAGAAAATAATGTATTCGGCTCCTTCCCAATAAGAAAATAATGTATTCGGCATTTTTAATCATGTTTTCGATTTACGCCTAAATGATTTTTTTTTTAAAATAAAATATGAATATTATAATTTAGGTATAGAGATGTCACTAGAGTCATTATTCATTTATCGTTATTAAAAATAGAAGTCACTACTGTCTTCCCCCGTAAAAAGCGCCTAGGCGTAATGAGCGAATAGAACGCCCAGTGGGCGTACTATTCGTTTTAAACGCCTAGGCGTAGTATTTGAGGACAATTGACGATTTTAAAACCATGAACATTTAAAGTATACCTATAACACTGTAATATCTATATAAAAAGGATTAAAACATCTCATTGTAGTTCCTAATGAAACATCGGTATCATTAAGCAATATAATCACAGTGTTATAATGAAATGACCACAAACAAGTTTGTTACCACAACCAGTTTAACCAGTTTATTGTACTCTTTTACTTATTATTTTCGCCACACATTACGGTAGCAAGCTTAAAATATTTAGAAAAATACAACGTATATTTATCGAAATCATACCGCTTAAAATGACTGGCTTACTACATCCTTTGGAATTCTGTATAAACAAAACATTCCAAGAAACATACGTAGTGAAAACTATTTCAGACCCAAATAGGCAGACAAAACTGGGGGCGCTAAAGTGCTAAATACTTTTATAGTGTCATAATGGGAAACTGACAAAATAGTCAAAGCTTTTCATTGCTAAAGTTGAATTTAAAATTATTAATTTCACAAGTCATTTACCTTTAGCGATGATTGAGTGCTTTTGGCCAGAAAAAATTGCAAATAGTTTTTTTAATGTATTATGCATTTAAACTGCAGTAGTGTTAAATTTGAAGAATGGTTTGCATTGTATGGTGCTCACATTATTAAAATTTTGAAATTAAATATGATTCTTACTGACCATAATCTTACTAACGATAATGATAAGATTATTTTAAAATCAGATGAAATAACTAATTCGAAAGTCAAAGTTTATGCTGTTTCGATGGTCGAGAAGTGGAACATAAATCGTTATGGTCAATAATAAATCTTGCAAGATCGATGAGCATGTGTACGTAGTCGAAAACCCGTCCAAAAATGTCATTATAATAAAAATCGAAAATTTCCTTTTTTTTAAAACAAAAAATCGATTAAAGCGCCTATGCGTTTTATTCAAATGGGCGTTTTATTCGAAAATTTTCATCATTTCTAGAAAATTTTATATTTTGAAGACCACCCGAATGTAATGCCTAGGCGCTTTTTACGGGGGAAGACAGTAGTGCTATTTATATACCGGGTGGTCCACTTAAAATGTTATCGACCAATATCTCGGAAAATAAGCATGTTATGAAAAAACGGCCAAACAAAGTTGGAGAAATAGCAAGAGTGGCACAATATATCATTCGTTGAGAAAACAGTAATTTTTTTTTTTAAATAAAATAAACTATAATTTTGTATGACAGAATATCAATATAGTTGGAATAGGCAAAGTTTCACTTCCCGAATGAGGCACACTTATCAGAAGTTATAATTGTTTAAAGTGCTTTAAATGTTTTGCATCATCTTCCTTCGAAATCGTTTTAAATATTTATATGCCGTCCGCTATGATATAATAAAATGCGAATGTTTCAAACAATTAAACAAATTGTTTATATTTTTAAATAAAAAACAAAGTGTATTTGTTGTAATTTGGACAATATTCCATCTTCAAATGAAATAAAACGAATCTAAATTTTTCAAATGATTTCCCTGAATATGCGCATGTTCTAAACATAGTTAAAACTACTATAATCATATAGATAACCACTCAAATACCTTTTAAAATTAACGTAGTTCCAAAAACGATTAGATTTCGATTTAATGTTAGACTTAATTTTCAAATTTTATAACTAACCTTGGATTAAGTATCTACTGCCCGAATTCTCCTACATTCTTTACTTCCTCCAAGTTGTGAAAACCATCAGTCTTAGACGTAGTTGCAACCTGAGTATATCGCAACCTTATATTCACTTTCCATGGAGGCTCGGACCACTGCTCTGTTATTTTCCAAATTAAATCAAAAATATTCAATCAAGCACCCTCTTTCATTTACTATAGTAATAAAGCCAAATGACACCAATATAGACACGTGCTTCTAAACTCTATATAAAGGTAATCTTAATACAAATATACATTTAATATCCCGAAGACATTGATGATAAATTGCAAGCGTTAATATTGTCGCCATATTTTAAAACGCTAATTAAAGAAAAAAATAATTAAAGACGACACTCGCAACGAATTCGAAATCAATTTATAAAACAAACTTTCCTAAAAATGAGGGCTGAAATCGAATTGCAAATCAACCAATTGCAAAAATATAGATGAAACACTCTTCTTAGTAAAATCACAACTGGTTCGAAAAGTTTCTGGAAAGCATTAAACTTATTAAAAATAAAAGCAGATTTTTCCCTCCCGTAAAGGTAAATATCAGATTAGATTGCTCATTACAGAAAGTGAAAATACCATTTAGGCTGAATACATTTTAGGCTGACACTTTCAGTCGCTCGCCTGTGCTCCAAAACGACATCATTACAAAAGCCGAGGTAATCAAGTCTATCACTTATCTAAACCAAACTACAATTGATAATGTTAAATACAATAAAATTGCTAACGTAAAGCCGCGTATCCACTACAGAGTTTTTTACGTAGAGCTAGAGAAAACTCTCGCGTAGAGTAGTGTATACACCCTGTAGAGCTCTACAGTAGAGTTCTACACGCACTCTACGTAAGAGTTCTATTGCGTAAAAAACTCTATAGTGTACACGCTATTGTTTTAGGTTTTGTAGAGCTCTACATTAGCTCTACACTCTATCTAGCATGTTTGATAAAGTTTTTTGCTCTACAGTAGAGAAAGCAAATGTAGGTCCACATAATTTAAAATTGAATTGGTAATTTCTTTCGAACACATGTGTGCATTGACAATTAAATATTTAATGACATTTCTATTTGCATTCCAATGGTCATTCGCTTTCAATATTGTTGAAATGTTTAAAATATTATGGTTGGGCACCAATTGAATTTCTTGAAAACACACCTATACCTTATACCTATACCTATACCCAGGAGTGATATTCTAATTTTTTGACAACCGTTAACAAAAATATCGATAACTTCTCCAACAATTTTCAAAGATAACATTGGTTTTGGTAAGATATAGTGAGTACCAGTTGCCAAGTGATGTCCTTATTTTAACCAGAATTTAACGTAAGGAATAGTGTCAACTCCTTCCACATTTTTTTATTAAGATAATTGCCATTCAATGGATTTTATCATCTATTATGTTCATTGCACTAAAACCTCATTCAGCTTCGGCGGAATTAACAGCTATTGCATTCAAAATACTAGTTTATTTTTAAAGATGTTATACAAACCGTTTTGTATGATCGTTAACTCGTAATTTGTAATGGCCGATTCAATACGGATAAAACGAGACGACAGATAAAAAATACTTTTATATATTTCGTGCGTTCGATTCAATTTTTTTCATGTGTTTATATGAAAAGCCAAATTGTAGTCGAGTCGGAGCTCAAACATATTTAACCCGCTGTAGATAATAATAAAATCCAATATTTAATAATGCATTTAACAACCCGTACGGCGATCTTTAAAAACTTTAACAACCGGTTCGGTCGTACCGGACTGTGACGGCTGAATAGCACCACTGCCTATACCTAACCTATACTTCTCCGGCTGCAATAGATTTTCGTGAGTGCGTATTTTTCTTTTGAGGCGTTTGTAACGTTTACCTTAATTTCATTCATTGGTCCACGATAAAATCCGACATTTTGCTTTCTTTTCGCAATCCACTCGCGCTTCCAATACTTTCTTTTTTTCTTGATTTCTTCTTCAAGTTAAAAAATAACGGTACTAGCAGCTTATTTTGGCGAAAACTCATTTTAAATTGATTTTTTTTTTTGTGTAACTTGTGTACACACTGTACGCACGAACGAAAAACTAAAAATAAAATGGCAGAAAATAAAATATTATTAATCGAAAATAAAATATAGTAGTAGCCGAGCGCTCTACCGTAGAGAAAAACAGGTCTACAGTGTACACAGTCTGTAGAGCGCATGGTAGTGCTCTACTTAAAATTTCTCTACGGCTACTCTACGCAAAAGCGGTAGAGTCGTAGAGACGCTCTATAGTGTACATAATGTTTGTAGAGACTCTACACTCTACGCTCTACCGAAAAAACTCTATAGTGGACACTTGGCTTTAAAGCGTAATCATTAAGTCACTCAAAAAGCACTGGCATTGATAATGTTAATAATATGCTAGTTAAAAATGGCCCTAGAAAGTTATTTATTGTACTTTTATATTTGTTTAATGCTTGCTAAAATTAAATTAACTGAACTTAAACTCGTAAAATTTTTGGAACGAATAATTTTGTCAAGCCTACAATAAATCCTTATAGACTATTTATCTTACCTATAATTAGCAGTTCTTCAATGACTAGTTCCAACAATCAGGGGTCCTTTAAGGTACCGGTACTAATCTCAACTTTATTCAATTTCTATATATTAGAATATATAACGCCTGAACGCCTATTTTACTAAGTGGAGGATAATCTAAATTTTTCTCCAGTCGCAGACAACTTTCACTTACAAGAATTGTAAGTGGAAATTGTAAGTATTCGCAGACAAGAATTCACTTAGAGGTTGCTGGTTCTGGGGAAAAAATAAGTCGTGGAAATATACCATTAAAATATATTTTCTTTCAAGCCGATTCATTTTTAGTTGAGGAAAATACAAATATAGCGGTCATTTTGTACCCGACTGTAGACCACGAGGTCAATTGCCGCCAAAACATAGAGAAGTGGAGCAATCTCGAATTTTTGAACAGAACTTTTATACATGATTCTTATACGTGGGAAAACTTAAAGATCTTCAAAATAGGAAAAGATAAATAAAAATGAAAAAGGCATTAAAAATTACCAGAGTATTTCACAATTAAAGTTTAGTGTTTGGTAAAGTTTATATCGTGTGTAGGGCCACACTTTATCTTAATTTATACATCGAATAAAGTATAGAACACTACCTGATGAATTAAATTAACGTTTAATTTGAACATGTAGTGTATATATAGTGAATTTATAGCAAGTGAACGTGTGATAATCTAAATATGGACATAAATGCCAAGTTGAAATCATTAAAAAGCACAAGTGTGATTCAATTAAGGGTCAAATGACCAAACAGCATAATTATGTGTCGATTACAATCGATAAAAAGGATATTGATGGGTTTCAATCGTAACTTGCACTTATCAAGATGTATGCAGTTTCAAGATGTAGAGAACTCAATTTTGATTAGGATTCTGAGCATGATAGGGATGATGCCACATACGTATCGATACATACGTATAATGCACAAAATCCAGGTAAAACTTTAATTGCAGACAACAGTAGTTTCAATACCTGAAGGGGTTCTTAAAGAGCGACGCGTATAACTTGCTACGACATATCTAAGGCGTTTATCCAAAGTTTCATAGATCAACCGACTATTCAGCTGGCAAACGCTATCAATATTAGAAAATTACTATAGATACATCTGATAAAGTATAAGAGGGTTAAAGGCGTTAGGAAGAGACGCTGAATCCAGAGACGCATGGATGGTTTACGTATTGGGGAAAAAGTTAGACGTTAAGTCTCGTGCATTATGGGCAAAAACATCGTGCGAAGAAGATCTAGCCAATTTAGAAAGTTTTTTCACATTTTTATTAAACCGTTCCGATGCATTAGAATCATTAAGACCAGCGACAGCTAAACAAGGTGTACGTAACAACAGAAGTAAATACGTGCCTAATATGTGATATCGAACACTCTCTGTTAGATTTTGAGAAGTTCAAACATTTTTCTGTAATGGAACGCCGACACTATATCAAAACAAGGAACCGTTATTATAATTGCCTACGAATCAACCATCCAGTATTTAGATGCTTATCAAGGGCAAGGTTCCAAAATTTTGGGAAGAAACACCACACGCTTCTCCATCAAGATGAGTCCAAAGAGTCCAATAGTACATCTGTTATAGAGAACTCCACAACGAGTATTCATGCAAATACATCGACCAAATGTGTTCTACCGCAACAGCATTAGTAAAAGAAGTCGATAAAAATGGATTTGAACATGAATGTTGCATGCTAATGGATTCTGGTTCCACTTTCATAACGGAGAGATTTTGTAGTAGGTTGAGGATACCCAGACGGAACAATCGCACTATCGTATCGGGTATTGGCGGTTCGGGGAGTTAGGTTGCTAAGGTGGTTACACTTACCTGAAGACCTTGAAATAATAAACAACCACAAACTCAAGTAGAAGCATTGGTGGCAAAGCTATGTTTAAAGTTCACAGATCTATGCAATTTTGATATATTTTTAGCCGACCCCATAATAAAAAAACCCAAGAGATAGATATAATATTAGGTGTACAGCATGTGTTTAACGTGTTGTTGGACGGGAGGATTAGCCAGCAAAACAATATAGTCACTTTAGAAACGATATTCGGTTGTGTATTATAGATAGCAATATAGCACGCACATCGACATATAGAACAAAATAGAGTTGATAAGATGTTAAAGCTATTCTGGGAAACAGAAGAGGTTCCGACCGTAAAGAGAATGACAGAAACGGAAAGCTTAAACTATACTTACCGCACCTTGGAATCTTGAAATCATCGAAACTCCGTGTAGTTTTTGGCGCTTCCACGAAGACTTCGACTGGACTATCATTGAATGAACTACTTATTGCAGGTCGGCCCTACAGTACAACCTATGCTGTACACAATTCTGATATGGCTCCATTTGCATAAAATTGCTATCAGTGCTGACGTCGAAATAATATATCGGCAAATCCTAGCACGAAAAGAAGATTAGAAATTTCAGGCGATAGTCCGGAGCCAATTAAATATTTTAAGCTGGCAACATTGACGTCATCAGCTCCCTATTTGGCTATACGAGTATTAAACGAGCTAGCAAACATTCACCGAGATTAATTTTCTGCAGCATCCGTGGCATTCCGTAAACAGTACATATGTGGACGATTTAATGACTGTTGCAGAAACCGACGAAAATGCAGTCAAACTAAAAGGCAACTTAGTTCATGTAATTTTGGCTCAGTCTATCAAATATATTACGCAAAACGACGTAACAGTGAAGGTTTTGGGACTTCAGTGGAATCCGACCTTATAGATGTGTTTTCATACAAAGTCAACATGGGCGCGTCAGTTTTCACCAAGAGAAAACTACTCTCAGAAAGCAGGCAAATTTTTTATCCTTTGGGATGGCTATCCTCTGTAATAATCAAAATTAAAATATTATTTCAGACTCTTTGGCTGATTTCAATGGATTGGGATGATGAACTACTACCACAAGAAATCAAACAAAAATGGTTAGTAATAAGAGAGCAACTACCAGAGTTGAAGGACGTCAAAATACCACGATGGTTACATACACTCCATCACAATGTGCAATTGCATGGATTCTGCAATGCAAGTGAGAGGGCTTATGCTGTAGTTGTTTACATACGACACAAAATCAACCCAGAAAGCTACCATTGCAGCCTACTAGTTGCTAAATATAAGGTTGCTCCAGTAAAGAAGTTATCAGTGGCGAGATTAGAACTATGTGCGGCTCACATGCTAGCAAAACTTATGAAATCCACTATGGAAATTCTTGAAATTCAAGTAACAAGTATCGTGTGTTGGACGGATTAACAATCGTGCTGGATTGGCTATCAGAATCGGACATCAGAAATACTTGAAATTATTAAACGAGATAGTTGACGGCACGTTCCTACGAGTAACAATCCAGCTGAATGTGCTTCACGAGGAATTCTACCAACTGAAATACTTAGGCACAAGTTATAGTGGAATTCTCATAAATGGTTGCGTGATACCTCGGAATCCTGGCCAATAAAGATGAAAAATTACAACACTAATGAAGAAAAACGTTCAAAATTTTGTAGAACACTACTAGCAGACTGTCAATATATAAAATTTCCAATGGATTTGATTGAGAGACTATATCTTCTTATAAAAAAGTCATTGAGACGGTTGCCGTGTTTCAGCGTTTTCTACACAACATCAGAAAACAAGCAATAAAACGTAAAGGATCTATAACAGTAGCGGAGATAGAAGACGCCGTAAAACTATGTTGTAAGAAGGTTGAAACGGAACTTATGGCAGAAGAAATATCAGCCATTAAGCTGTCGAGAGTAAATGGTCGAATCCCAAATTCAGATGTCACATACGAAATGAAGGATTCTATTATTCTACCACCGTCGAATTATACAAGTCGACTTATCGAAGACTGTCATAGCAAATATTATCATGCAGATACGAAATATTATCAGGAAATATTTAAAGTGCTTTAGAGTAAAACCAATTTCGTTGTCGTAAGAAATGGGGAACTAACCAGCATATCAGAGCATTCCTGAAGAGATAGATATTACTGGGCCAATCTAGGCTTTTCATAAAAGAGGAAAAGGTCTGAGGCCGTTCAAACCTTATGTGTGCCTGTTTATTTGCACTGGGCCGATTATATCGAGTTAACGACAGACTTAACAACCAAATCATTTATGGCTGCACTGAAAAGATTCGTCGTTAGGCGAGGGATCTATATGGACATATATAGCGATTGCGGAACAGATTTTATAGAAGTTTTTTTATTTTTAAAAGCAAATAATTACGAAATTTATATAATTCCCTTTTAAGAGAATCAATCACTTGGCACTTTAATCCATCGATTGCTTCTAATTTTGGTTGAGGCGGCGGTATTTCAATCGATAAAATACCTCATCTAAAACGTATCTATACTGATAGCGATATCAATATACTTACTCCAGCACATTTCATTGTACGACATTCTTTGGTGCTGGTACCCGATGTGAACATAATGAATGAGAAACTAACAAAATTAAATAGATGGGAAATGCTGCTTCACATGAGACAAATCTCAATACGTGTGTGATATGGTTATTGTCGTTGGCAGAAATTCACCAGCTATATACGAAATGATTATTAGGGAGAATCGTTGATGTATTCAGTGGAAACAACCGATTAGTTAGACTAGCTTCCGTGAAGACACAAAATGGTATTTATCGCAGAATATGTAAAAATCCTTTTGACTCCTATGATTCAAAGCCGGGGAGAATGTTGAAAGTCAACCTAAAATAATTTGAATAAACCATGCACACCATCTTTGATCAACTAAATGATTAAAATAAACTTTAGTTAATTACCCCATAGAGATATAAATTTATTAGTTTTAGACCTGGTGGCCATCATCTACAGTAAAGGTTCTGTTCATCCAATAAACTGCCTTGTAAAGAAATTTAAGGGCGATTGTACACTTTTTGTAAAACCACAAATACGCCTCAAATTTAGCAATGGAACTTCTTTATAATTCTTCAAATTAAATTTTTTTTAAATTTAAATATTTAAATCTAATCTATTTGGAAGTATGATCGGTCCCAGTAATGAATCGCCAAATATAGTATACATACATTTACTTTGATTTTATATTGATGACGAAAAATGTAAATGGTGTAAATTTTACACATCTGTCTTGTTTTGGTTGTTTGCTTGTGTCTGAACCCTGTAATCTTTTAGCTCTCCCAACTCCTTCGCGGTTAATTTTTAACATCCTACCTTACGCCGTCACCAGCCAAATCGAGGACGCAGGAATACAGGTTCAATTTTAAATTCATCTGCACATTGCATTGCTCCAGCCAGCCTGTACTGACATGGACGATGGTTCGGCTCATTGATTCTGCACTCCAACAGGGTGTCATAGTTGTGTTCATCGTCATCACCGATCATAACTAGGTGATGAAAAATCCCTTTTGCAACCCTCCCCCGTTGGGATTCGAACTCGGTACCTCCCGTCCCAAACACCGCAACTTTAACCACTGCGCCAATTACTCGTTACATCTGTCTTTTCGTAAGCAAAAAATTATTTTCTTCGGAAACCAAAAGTCTTCCCGCATTACCCATTTGCAGCCAAGTGGTTGTTTATTCTTTTAATATTTTATGGTTTTCTAAAATGTTTTGCACCGTTTAGAAATGAAGCGGATGGAGATTTTCTGTTTAAATTTGTCTGTACAGCTACACTATAGATTTTGAAATTTCGGGTATTGCTGAATTTTTCGAACGCTAATCGTACATTTTAGGGTATCGATTTCGATATTATAAAACTCCGAATTTAATCATTACAATTTCCAGCCAAAATAACTTTACAATATAACCAACTTCATCCCCGACTTCCGTGTACATATTATATACTTTAATGATTATTTAAAATATTACTGTGTTTCACTTTAATCTGTTTTAAAAATACTTTCATTTGCTCCTTCTTCGGTATTGTTCCCTTTGAATACCCTTTTTATGAACTAAATACGAAATACAAACAAACAAAAACAACAAAAAAGGATATTATTACAAAAATGAAAATCTTTTCAATTTTTCTTTACTGATATATGTATGTGTATGGCTGCTTTTCTTTCTCATGAAAACCAAAGGAAAAGGGTTTTTTGATTATATTGTTAACTTTTTTTTTATGAAGATAAATTAACAAGAACGTGCAAGAGAAAGAGTAAAATAATTTTTTTTCGTTCTACTTTTCCAAATTTTTATTATGTTAAATTAAAATTGTAACTATAATAGTGTACAGAGTTTCTGTTATCATTTTTATTTTTTGTTACTTATAATAAATAGAGTAGAAAATTAATAAAAAGAAAAAGGCGAAAAGTTTAACTTTTTACATCTATATATATATACAAATTATAGTGCTTTTTATGTACTGCTGAATACATAAATTTAATGATAAATTTTAACTAGCGACTTGGAAAAAAATTTGGATGAAAATCTAAAATAAAAAAAAAAAAATATCTTTCACATTATAGAGTATGTATGGAGCTTTTGTCATTAACATGACACCTCACAACATTAACAACAACAATAACAAAAACTACCCCGATTTCATTTCCATTTTGTATATACGGAAAAAGCACTTACACTCATACAAACAAAACTAAACAAGAGAACAGAAAAATTGATTCTAATCCATATAATTTTTTTTTTTTGAGTTATAATTTTTCATTTCTCTGTTTTTCACCACCACATTCTACTTTCCATCACCCACCATTGTCGTACATCACATTATATTATATATATATACATATATTTTTTTTCCAAGGTTTTCAATTTTTCAATTTTTTTTTTTGTATTTTCTTCATCATTTTCTCGTTGACAGTTAGTAAATTATTTTTTTTTTCAATTCTTTTTGTCTTTGAATGAAAATTAGTTTTTCTCAATTTATGTCTTCTTTTCAGAGTTTTCCCGTTTTTCTGTACAGTTGTATATGTAGTTGATGAAATATCAAAAAGGAAGCGGCCAGAACACAGAAGAGCTATTATTAGAATTGATTGATAATATTGCAATAGTCGTTGTGATTAAAAGAATTGTAATCAATTCCGCTGTCTTGTTTTGATCCTGTCCACATGTATTAGATGTCATTCAAATGATGTTTGAAACCAATGAAAACTAAACTAGTTCAAGCACAAAATACAAGTTGATCCGTAACGATGTATTAAACCACATTTTATGTCTTTCCGATACGAGATACTATATTGAAATAATTATGCTTTCATGACACATCTATTATATGTGTAGATGATACAGAATTGTCTGCATGTATTTTCCGCCTGTGTGGGGTTTCCCAGTTCCACTATCAGGTGCCTCCCCAGAACACACAAGATAAGGTGACACTATACACGCCGAAGGCTGCGTGGCTGAGAGGGTGCTTAGTCGTTACTATGTGAACTCAAATTCGGTTTAAACCCATAGCCTTTCTATGATAACGCAGAGCTTTGTCATGGGTGACCATGATACCTCACGTGCCACTCGTGGGAATTATAATGATAAGAAATAATAACCTAACAAAATAAAAAAACGAGACGGATGTATCTCTAACAGCACGAAATCAATCATCATCTTTGATTGCCGATACCATGGATCCTGGGTGGGACCAACTTTTGCCAAATAAAGGGAAGAACTTTCCTAAGAGCAGTCATAAAAAATCATTAATCATAGCTTGGTAGCGCAATCCATTCACCGTAACAGTTGCTCATTTTCGAAAAAGTAAGGTCAAATCACAACGCCAGCCCAAAAACCGCACCAAAAAGTGACACGTTGAGGATGGAGAGGCTTTTAAACAATCATTCTTGAATTTCTGAGCCCCAAATGCGATAATTCTACTTATTAACGTAGTCTCCGAGGTGAAAATAGACCTCATCACTGAAGATGATTTTTCGATGAAAATCCGGATAATTTGGGGCAATTGAAGGACTCAATCAGCGAAGGTACGATGTTTATGATGATCAACCAGCTTGAGTTCTTGTGTCAACTGAACTTTAAAAGCCTTAAGACATAAATCTTTATTCAAAATACAGTGTAATGTCGTTTGTGGAATGTCTAATTACAAAGATTGACGAGGAATCGACAAACCTGGGTTTTCTTCAACACTACGGGCTACAGCGGCAATATTCTCAGTTGTTCTTGGGCGACGCATACGGTTTTGATTCTTTACATCACTAACTTGTCCCAACAGCTCAAATTTTTCCAACAGTTTCACTATTGCTCGCCGAGAAGGTGCTTCACAACGACCAAGTACTTTAGTTTTGTGAACTGTGACTGCAAAATTTTCACCATTTCTGTAGTGAATTTTAACAATTTCAATGCGTTGTTGAAGCGTGTATCGTACCATTTTAGTAATGACGTAGTTTTTACTTGTCAAATGTCAAAAGATGAAAGCTTCAAAAATAGAAACGAAAGTTTCTTAATGGAGTACCTAACCGACGACGATGATTTAGAAAGAGAAACCAATTGGATAATGAGAAAGGCAAAAAGGGCTCTAAAAAGGAAAACAAAAGAAGTAAATTTGTCCAGTTAAAGAAAAGCTGAGTCGTCCCCAGACATGAGCACCACAATGAACATTCCCGATATGTTAAACCAATCACCAACTATCAAAGGTTTACCAATCACCAACTATCAGCAAGACCTAGAAAACAAAATGACCACCACCACCAATCAATATCACACATGCCGATAAATTTAGCGTTATCCAAGCGTTAATAAAAGAAGTGACAGAAAATAATAAGCTTATCTCGCTAAATCTCAATGACTGGTGGAGGGTAAATATGCTTGATCCAGACGGTTATAGAAAACTTTCAACTACATTGAATGCTGAACATACATAGGAAGACAAACATTTCAGACCCATTAGAGTAGTTGCTAGAGATCTACATCAAACATGCACACCAGATGAGATAATTGAAGACCTTAACAGAAACAAAATTAACTGTCTTACATGCAGTTAATATGCTTAAAACAAAAAGAAGTCTGCCAGCAACAGAGAGAGTACTTAACAACATAAAGGTACCACTATTCACTCTGACCTTTGCAAACTCAGAGAAAATTCAGGACATATTCAACATTAGGAACATCTTGGGAATACTTGTCCGAATGGGGCCATTGAAAAATGTGACAGGAATCATACCACAATGCAAGCAGATGTATAAAATGTGCAGATGTATAAAATGCGTGATAGATAACAACACTTCAAAAAAATGTGCTATCTGCCAAGGAACCCAACCTGCTAGCTATAGAGGATGTGAAGTAGCCAAAAAACTGCAAAACATGCGAAATGAGGTAAACAAAAACCAGCCAATGAGAGCAACGATAGAAAATGAAATCCCGACAAAAACTATTACTATACGTTCCATAGTGTGAAAGTGTCAGAGGGATTTTCATACTCACAAGCAGCAAGACAAGGACTATATGGGCCTTTAGATCAAAATATTAGAATTCAACAAGCTATACCAATGCAAAATACCCTAAATGCTATTGTCAAACTTCTCTCTAAAATAGGAATAAATATTAAGTTTCTAAACAAAAGACAAGTTAATCTAGAACAGCAAGTAGGACAGCAATGAAAAAGTAATCAGATTTGTAAAAAAAAGTTGCTTTATAGAATAAGAATACTAACCTGGAATGCTAATAAACTTCTACAGCATCTCCCAGAGCTAGAAATATTTTTTCTTGCTGCGATATATTGTCCGCCAAGGCAGCAACTTAAGAAGGATCATAACCTCTCAATTCTTAAAATGGTCGGCTGAAATGGCGCCGTAGGAGGATACTTCAATTGCAAACATACACATTGGGGTTCGAGACTAATATCACTTTAATGTAGAGAATTATTAGAAGCTGGACATCAAATAAACTTAAAGTTTCATTCAAATGGTAACAAAATACCAGACGATACTGTCTTCTGGACAAAAAGTTGCCAGAAAAATGTCTTAAGAAGTTGCTACGCATAGTTAACGCAGCATTTAGAATTAAATAAGTTCCTCAGCAGTCGAAAATACCAGAAGTTATTATGATACTTAAGCCTAATAAGCCACTAATACAGACCTATATCTGTATTACCATCATTGTCCAAACTATTCGAAAAATTACTGCTTAACCTCTGAAATACTTTACCATAGAGCAGGTACACAGAGTCACTAACGTGATTGAGAAGACGCTTGAAAACAAAAAGGTATGTTCTGGAGTTTTCCTTGATGTTGCCCAGGCTTTTGATCGTGTTTGGAATATAAATTACATCACAACCTCCCTAGCAGTTCTATGAGATATTAAAATCATGTATACAATGAAGAGAAATATTTCAGAGTGAAATATGAAAATGAGTTTTTATCACTCAAGACAATTGATGCAGGCGTACCACAAGGGAGCGTGCTGGAACCGATAAAAAACGGAGTAAAATTGAATGAGCTAAATTCAATTCACACAACCTTCACCTACCTAAAAGTTGATCATTTACCTATTTACATAAATAGGCAGGAAATACCACATTTGAACACGGCAAAATACCTAGATATGACGCTCGATGTCAAGTTAAAATGGAGGAGTATGTCAAAAAAAGGCAAGAACTGGATATAAAGTTCAGAAAAATGTATTGGCTCATTGGAAGAAATAGTGAGCATACCATTCACAATAAGCTGTTTTTATACCGGCATACACTTAAGCCTGTGTGGAACTATGGCACTCAGCTCTGGGAATGCATAAAGACAACGAACATTAAGATCACAAACGTTCTAGAACAAAGTACTACGTTGTATTGTCTTTGAACCTTGGTTTATTAGAAACGATAATCTACATTGGGATCTAAATATGGAAACCGTTAACGAAGAAATCAAAAAAATACTAAGCTCCAAATCTAACTTTCAGAACATCGAATAGCAGGAACATGTCAAAAAACTATTTTAAGGAAGGACCAATCGAGAAACTTAAATCAAACATGGGTCGTGTAAATTGATCTGCTAATGAATTTTTTTTAGCGATGTCATACCACTTGTCCTAACTTATTTCGTTTTTTATATAAAAAAACAGTATTCTTTTAAAACAGTAGCAACCTGCTGTTGCTACCTTGTGGTCATGGTCGAAAATTGAAATTGAGATAGTCATGGTATTAAATTTAATGAAGACAATTGGAATAGCAGACTTTGAAAAATGAAAAAAAAAATATGCCTAAGACAAAGCTAATGATCAAACTGTCGCACTGGCCAATAATGTCCATGTCGTAATAGTAAGAGGATTGATGCATAATTGGAAACCATCTATATACTATAATATATATTATACAGTAAAGTGTGAAAAATTTAATCCGAGTGTACAGGCAGCAGAAAACAGTAAAAGATCTGACGAAGAAATGATCAGAGCAACAGACACCCAAACAGAAACAAGCATAGTGACAGAGTTACTGGGCAATCGAGCAGTACTTAGAGCTCCCCAGTTGTTTTGATGGAAAAGATGGCAGTCTAAGATTCTGCGTCCATTACAGAAAGCTAAACACAAATATTCTGCTAAACGATTTGCAGAGCGGATATTGGCTGGTGGAAGTCGAAGATGAGCATAAAGAAACGACAGCGTTCAGTGTAGGTATAATGGGTTATGGCAGTTTAATGTCAAGCCTTTTGGCCTATGTAACATTAGAACGTTTAATGGAACGTGACTTTAAAGGGTTGCTGAAGACGTACCTAGTGTATCTGGATGACATCATAGTAATGGGTAAAGAAATTGATAAGCACTTGAAGTATTTGGCCGAAGTATACGAGAAGATCCAATCAGCAGGGTTAAAGCTAAATCCAAATTAGGGTATGTTGCAAATGGAAGACCCCGATTTATCAGTAATAGTGCAATGCAAGGAAGAAGAGCTTCGACCTGCCTCTATGGAAATCGCTTGCAAAACCATATTTGGTTTAGTAAAAGTGTTTGCGGACCGAGGATGGATGTCTAAAGTAGATTTGGAAGAGTTTATAGATGGCCAGTTGACGCAATCGTTAATAGTGGTACCTATGATTTCGATAACAGAGATATAAGGGGTGGAGACACTAATGACGGCCATCTAGAAATCAATGAAACTTAATTTAAAATACGAGGAAGCTTTTACTGGTGTTGAAAGTGTGACCATTGTATGGTGGTTAAATGGCCTGCTCGAAAAATTTAAGGTACAATGCGGAAGTACAACGCTTAGGCACCATTCCAATGGATCGCGATGGATGTTACCGAACCGTTTCCAACGAATGTCACGAATGCTGTGATCGCCCTGTTCCTAATGATCTGTCGAATTGCGGTGCACGATACAACAAAAGTGACACCACAATAAAGGCCATTTTTAGTAATAATTTGTGGTTGCAAGGGGACTTGAAGTTTGGAACAGTTTTAACTGCAGCTTTATGTGGCCAGAAGTACGTGGACATTATGAAGAAAGAAAAATTTGTGCTAGAGAAAATACGAGTTTCTAGTGATAAGATGAAAAGGGAGATTTGGTTATCGCCAAACTTGTAGCCTGCATGGGAAAGACCCTACAAGGTTATAACTAAATTGAATGATATCATACACCGAATCAAAATGAGGCAATTAGGTAAACCTAAAGTGGTGGATCTATAAACCGATTGGCGCTCTAACGAAAAAGAAACCATAAAGTAATACTTTCTCGTTTTTACAAATTATTTATCCTTTTAAACTTTCAACATTTATACTTTAAACATATTTTTAACTTTAATTATAAGTTTAAAAATAGAAAATAATCTGAAGAAAATCGGCTAATATGGAAATGGAAATATTTCTACTTTGTCGCCTTATTTTATGGAATCCCAATTGTATTAGTCGTATCGTAAATCAATTTTAGTTTTGCTACTTTTTGTTCCATGTTCTCGTTTCGATATTATTTTTCGTTTAACACTTCTTTTATCGATGAAAATAGAGAAAATTGAAATATATGTATATGTATATGTACGAATCTAGATAGAATAATGTACGAATATAAAAGTTGAATGATAAATATTTCATGAAAATTGTGGATGGAAGAATTGAAAAACACAAAAAAAAAAAAAAAAAATCTTAAATCGATGTGGTTGTATACAACTGGGAAACTAAGAAAGAATTGTATATCTCTACATTCTGTATGATTTCTGACGAACATTTCCAATTTTCAATTATTTGTATGTATGAATATTTAAATATTTTTTGTATGTGTTGATCCCGAAGAATCTGATCTGAATACATATATAGTATACGAAAAGTATCAAGATAAAAAAGTTAAGAACATTTTTTTTTTTTTTTTTGATAATTTCTCATAAAGAATTTTTTTTCATAATATGTTTCCATTTGAATAGAATTCAATTTTACGTTCGATTACATATTATATACAACAATAAATATATATCTACATTTTTTTAACTTTAAAAAAAACAAAAATCTTTTCAAATTTATATTTTAAAAATGAATTTGATTTTGGTAACTGCACAAATTGGGTAGTGAATGCATTTCCACAACCCAACCGGATATTTGTTGAGATGAAATATTTACATTCGAATAATTCGGAAATCATTTGTCCAAAAATGTAATAATAAATGTGTTACTTACCTAATAAATCCCATTCACCATTTGTTACAAAACTACTTATATCACCTCCTTCTTCGTCTTGTAATTGAAGATCCAACTATAAATAAAACAATAAACAAAATAAAGTTTTAAATATTATAAATTATATTTTAAAGTTTTGATTTATGGTTTATTACTTTATTCAAAAATGTTGTTTAATAAAAAACTTTTATTATTATTTTTTTTGTTTTAAGATAATTTCTGTTTTTAAACCGTCACTTGACCTGGTTTTAAAAATCCCATTTATATTTCATTAAAATATCATTAGATATATATACTACAGTACTGATGGGATCGTTGATCGTTGTAGAGATCGGTCGTGTTTTTGTCGAACTCTTCATTTAAAATTGTTTATTTAATTTTATTTTAATTAAAATGTGTGAGTGGGTGTATGAAAATTTGTGAAATAGTGAAATGGATCGGAAACTCTGTCGCTTTCCCAGAGAACAAGTATCAATGCATCATTTAAGGTGCATTTTTTTATTGAATTTTTTTTTACATCATGTTGCCATGTTGGAGACATGATTTATTTGGTGAATAATTAAAGATGGCGAAATTGCGATGAACACAACAGTCAATAGTTTATTTAATTTATTTTTTCGTATATTTAGATGTGTGTAGAGGGGTGCCAAGATTTATATTCGGATCGTAAAACGATTAAATTATTGATAAACATTGTGTTCTAAAATTTACATACATTTTTATTGTGTTTGAGTCATGTTACATAAATTACAATGTGCATCTCTGTCTAATCGTTCTGAGTTCATCGAAACAAAACGATATGAACAATTTATAGTGCCATATTGTTGTGCGATTCCCATGTTTAATTGTAAATAAAAAATGTGCGATTCTTGTGGTAATAGAAACAAATATGACTAGCAGAGATCCAAACCATTTAAATTTTATTCACTACCATAATCTTATATCCATTTTATTATTATTTCTTATGCACACCTTCAATTTTATTTATTTAAATATATAGTTTTATTATTATAGTTTTATTATTATTACAGCAACATAATTATGAACGAATCTGGTCACAATAGTCGATGCAGACATATCAGTCATGTAATACGTTAAAACTATTAGAAGTTGGTAACGGGCCAACTATATCTATATGAATATGTTCAAAACGTGTATTGGGTATTTTAAATTCACCCAAAGGAGACTTAGTGTATCGCTGCACTTTCGAACGTTGACATTCTTAACAATACTGTGTCCAATTCTTGACAAAATAACGAGTAGAAATCAATTAACGAGTTCCACTAACCCTGGAATGTGAGATGTTATGTAAAGCACCGTAAACCTTCTTACGAGCTGCGATGAATGGGTGAATCTGCCGAATAGTAACTTCGCAATAAATCTTCAAACCTGGCTATTTAAAAAGCTCTAATTTTAATTTAGAATTAGAAGAACGACCGGAACCAGAAAGTATTTTCTGAAGTTTTAAGTCTTTTTGTAACAAAATAATTAACTGATAGTCAAAACTATCATCAATGGTCGATAAGACTAAAGTGTCATCCCTAAATCAGGAAAAACAATCCGCTACAGTATTATCTTTACCACTCAGATGCCTAATATTCGTAGTAAAGTGTCTCGACACTCTAGGACTATGTTCAGTTTTAGACTGAATTGCTCGAGTCAGAGGCTTATGGTCGGTGTAGATTCTAAACTCCCAACCTTTTAAAAAATAACGGAAATGCTTGATTTCTTGATAAATAGATTTAATCAGGGCTAAACATTCGGCAATTTTAGGAATAAAACGGTTATAATAATTCACCATGCCGATAAATTGCGGTATGCGTCTAATCGATGTTGGGGCCGGGAAATCCGTAATTTTTTTAACTTTCTCCGCCGAAAGTAGAATACCTTCCGAGTAATTTTATGACTGAGGACATTTAATGATTGTGCTCTAAAAACGCATTTAAAACTTTCAGTATGAACATCAAACTCAGTAAGACGTTGGAATAATTTTTCCAAGTGTAGTTTGTATTTGTCACTAAAATGTCGTCTACATAGATGAAAATAAAATCTAAATTACGAACAATCTCGTTCATAAAACGTTGAAACGTTTGTGCGGCATTACGTAAATCAAATGGCATACGTGTAAATTCAAACAACTCAAATGGGGTATTAATTACCGTCTTGTAAATGTCATCAATGGCAACCGGAATCAAATGATAAGCCCTGACAATTTCGATTTTAGAAAATATCGACTCACCATGAGGATTCATTAACAAATTCTGAATGTGGAGGATTGCTTCTTTGGCTACTTCACATCCTCTATCTATACTATAAAGAAGACCGAAAGATCTTTAAAGGTTAAAAAATAAAATTTTTCTGATTTCCCAGCACATTATACGTATGTATAGGCTCCCGCCCACATTATTTCTGCGTATGGTTGAAACCTTGTCATTTTTTACATTAAGGTATTAGCCTCGTGTTTTTTAGTGGTTCTATGTTAATCTCTTGATGAATAGCTTTGATGTTGAAGAAAATTTTATCTTTCTCCTTTTATTACAAGAACTCGTATGCAGGAAGATAGGGAGCCGCTTTTATTTGATTTGATTGTTTGCAGTTCTTTCTTAGCCGTTCATTAGAACTGTACATTGCTTCAACTGTGCACTAGAAATTGTCGCCACAAATTATCTCCTGAACTCTAAGGAATTGTAATTTTAGAACGGTATTTGCAGTGGGCTTGATAGACATTGCGACGAAAAGAAGAACATTCAATGTAAAAAGCAGAATAGCACCACAAAATCGGTAATATTTTTACTGCTATTTCTTGCATATGAACGGAATACCACAGCAGGAAACCAAACAAGTTGTAAGGCATAAGAAACCATAACTCCTAAGAAACAATAGTGTCTTTAAGAACCGCTTTTGTATAAGATCTACGAGGTAAGGGCTGTTCCGCAAAAAATATATCCAATGAAAGAAGTAGTTGCAATGGCGAAAGCTCCAGTGCAACTGACAGACGAACAGTTTCAAGAATTGTTATCATCCCTGCAAAAAAAGAGAGGTGGGTTCTACCATACTTCAATAAGCTGGTGGAAGTTTTGCTGATTGTACTTCCAGGTTTAATGGTGATGTAAGCACAAGTGTTGAGGCGATTATTGGAGAAGGAACATCAAATTACAAAATTATTTTGTAAAATGTGTAAAAAGAGTGGTCACAAAACAGAAGATTGCTTTATAACGAAACCTCGATTCTCGGAACAATCGTGATCTAAGAGAAATTACCAAAATAGGTCAAAAATTGAAAAACACGAGTTGAAATGTCACGCTTGTGACTGGTGGGATATGTAAAGAGTAACTGTCGAAGATGTAAGCAAAAATTGTCGGCACCCAATAAAGTACAAATTGGGGCAACGGTCTCTTCGGTTGACTTTTTTAACCCATTGAGCGCCGAATTCAATTATATGTCGGCGGTGAGGACAACATACAACTCTGGTATATGGCCATTTAAGTCGAAACCTATGTGTAGACCCACACTTGACTTGAGTTTTGAGAAAATTCTATACTATATACGGACAGTCGCAAGTAATTACGAAATTGGCACAGTGGTGATGCAAGGAGAAAACAAAGACGAACGTCCGATTGAATTGGCGAGTAGTGCATTGAAATTTTTTGTAATAGTTTTCTTTAAAAAAAACTATTAAAATTAAAACGAGAAAAAACACTTTGTTACATAGCTGTAGACTGGCTTTCTCAGTATTACCGATAAAGGTTTTAAAGTTTTGAACTTGATAAAACAATTTGAACAAAACTTTTAAAACTATATGTTTAGCTCCTTTAATAAATAACTTAATATTGTAGTTTAAGGTCATGTCGAAAATGTCAATATGACCAATTCATAAATGGTCTGAAACATCTTGTAAAAGATCAAAGTGTCAACTATGACCTGTACCTCTCATAATGTTTTCCAACTATTAAATACACATTCCAAAAAATTATTATAAATAGAGTTAGTTAAAACAAGTTCTATAAATTGACAACAACTCGAAAACTTGTAATAAATAAATTCTTAACAATGTAATAGATCGAATCACACGGAAAAAAGAAATTCCATTGTAATTTTATGCTGTCAAATTTAATTATAATCATTAAAAACGAAAAAAAAAAATCTAAAGCTTTACATACAGTTGGTAACATTTTTAAAGTGAACTCAATCAAAAGTTCAATTGACTATTAAAATGTCAAAGTCAAAGAAATTTTAATAACAATATAATATTATATTTGTTTTGTTTGTGTTAAATGCTGTGTATGTACCTTATATATTTTCTATTTATAGTCAAAATAAAAAATAAAATAAAATATATATATATATATATATATATATATATATATATATATATATATATATATATATATATATATATATATATATATATATATGTATATATATATATATATATATATATATATATATATATATATATATATAAAATTTAGTGTATGTGTACAAAATTTTTCTAAAAGCTTTTAAAACAATGTCATCTTATCAAAATTGATTAAAGCTTTTGTTTTTTGAATTTTTTTGCTTTTGCGTTTTAATGTTTTAGTCGAAATAGGTACTTTAAGTTTACTCCAAAATTTATCAACGGAAAATTGTAAAACTTGCGTTTTTATAAAATCATGTATTTACACATTTTGTACTTACTTGAAATCCATCATAAGTCCAACTACCAAATTTCATTTCACATCGTTGATCATCAAATGGAAACCACGTGATATCAATTTTACATGTTGATTTAAAAATTCCAGGTGGCACATAAAGGCAGGAACCATTATTACGTACAACTACATTTGTTGGATATGTTCCATCGAAACCTTCATCCGCACTAATAAATAAAAAAAAAACAAATTTAAAAATAATAATATTTACGGTAAAGGAATGAGGGCCTTACCTATTATACATTAAAACATCAGGTTTCCATATCCTATGCGGAGGTATCCTCAAATCCTTTACACCTCCATATTCTGATGTATTCCATCGTAAATTCATATCATTCCATTCCTAACGATACAATATAAAAAAAAAATCTTTAGAAAACAAACGATTAAATTAAATTACAAGCTTTACCAATTTCAACCAAATATTTGTTATAAGCAGTTGATTTTTTTCATCCTGTGTAATAAAATTAAAGTAAAAAAAAAAATATTATTTATATTATGTATTACATAATTTATCAATAAAAAAAATAATTTATTATTACATAAAGAAATTTTTATAATTTATTTTCCTTTATATTAAATTATTTGAGGTTATTTGTTCGTTACAAGCATCACCATTTTATTCGGCAATTTGATAATGAGCATGTGGTTAATTATTTTTTTTTGTGACGTATACAATTATTCGTAGACATAAATTATAATTATATTATGGTAGTTTAATGTTTATTTTAAAGCGTATTATTTGGGGGATAAGGGACATGGGTAAAATAGGTCAAATACCAGTTCAAATATCATACTTATCTGCACGTGGTGCTCGCTGCTTTAACTAATGAGGTGCTGGCGACTGAGACACGGCGGGGTATCCAAACACCGAGAACCAAATTAATGCAATTCTCATGTACGGTACTCTTCAAACTGGTACTTGTAACGTTGCGAGTGGCTTGTTTATAACGAGCGAGTGGCGCCAGTGGTTAAAGCTGCGGTGCTTGGAGCGGGAGGTACCAAATATAAATGCGGAGGATTTAAGAAACTAAATTCTAGCGAAAGATCGCAAATTGCGATGCTTCATAAATTGTTTTTCATGAGACATATATTTGCAAGCAAAAGAGCCAATGTACTATATGCCGTGGGAGACATAACACAGGACTGCACATCGATTCCAAAGCAGATAATCAGCAGGTATCTAAAAATTATTTAACAACGCAATCGGGTCCGGTGATAATACCCACAGCTTTAATCGCATTAACAACAAGCGAGAAGAATTGCATGCTCTTCAGAGCATTAATTGACCCAGGCTCCCAAGCATCATTCATCTCAATAAATGCAGCAAATCTTCTTAAGGCGAGGCAAAAATAAGTAAACACCAAAATATAAGGAATGGGAGGAAAGGAAACCGGAGTGTGCAATCACAAGGTCGAGCTAACTTTATCCCCAAGGCATCAGAATTCCTTTGAGATTAAATTTGAGGCAATGGTGTTTAAAAAATTAACTGTCAATATTCCAGACAGCGACTTCGACACCAACAAATGGAAACATTTGCAGCATTTACAACTTGCAGATTCATAATACAATAAGGTTAACAGCATCGAAGTAATAATCGGGGTTGACTACTATTCCTCAATTCTAAAAAGTAACATCATTAGAGGACGCCCACAAGACCCAATCGCCCAAGTAATCGAACTTGGTTGGATCATAATGGGAAACACAGGCTACAAAATGATGTCAATGGTCACAGCTAAAACAATTAGATTTACTAATAGAAAATGATACCATTCCGCAAGAAAAAACACATACCCAGGAGGAAGTGATCGCAGAAAAACTATTTGCTGAAACAACAACGCGACTACCAGAAGGGAAATATACGGCACACTTACCGTTTAAGCACCAGGTATGCTAGGAGAATCCAGGAAAAAAGCAGTAGCACAATTACTACAGACCGAAAGAAAGTTTCTCAGAGGTAAACCATTCGCCAAATTATATCACGAATTCATGGAAGATTATCTAGTACAAGGCCACTTGCAAGTAGTGAAAGATGAGCCAGGTTATAACCCAATGTACTACATACCACATCATGTAGTGATCAACCACGAAAGTACTACCACAAACCACTTCAGGATTATGTTTAAATGACATAATGATGGACGGTCCCAAAATTCAAAGTGACCTAATTGATATCATCCTGAGGTGGCGACCACTCAAATTCGTGCTAACAGCAGATGCGGAAAAAATGTTTCGGCAAATCTGAATTCATGATAGTCACCAAAACCTACAACAATGTGGCGAAACAATTCCTCACAACCAATAAGAGAATACAAACTAAAAACGGTCACCTATGGGACAACAGCAGCGACGTTTCTTGCTGTAAGAACATTAATGCAATTGGCGGAAGATGAAAAGAACAACTATCCGATAGCAGCAAAGATCATGCGGGAAGAGATTTTTACGTAGATGATCTACTCACTGGGAGTGACAGCGTTGAAGAGGTTGTAACCATTCAACAACAGATAACAAGACATGCACGAAACGGAGGATTTCCATTACACAAATGGGCATCGAATTCAGGTGAGATTCTAAGTAACGTTTCTGAGCATTTAAGAGCAAAAGGGATGGTTATTCTAAAAATCAACCACATTATTAAAACACTAGGTATTCTCTACAATCTTGAAGACGAGACCTTTGAATTTGACCTGACCAGGTTAAATCTTTCAAATGAAGAACCAACGAAATGTCTACTATTGTCCAAATCGTCAAAATTATTTGATCCTGTTGGCTGGTTAGTGCCAATCACGATAACAGCAAAACTTTTAATGCAGGACACCTGGAGAGCTGATATACAGTGGGATGACAAGCTACCAGAAACAATTGAACCAAAATGGAAAAAATATAAGATCGAATTAGAGGAAATAAGTAAAATAAAGTTACCAAGATGGGTTAAAGCAACGTCAACATATTTGTGTACTGTCAAAGATTTATAAACCTTCATGTTCATTAATAACGACAACAGTCGAAGGAAGTGACAGTACCAGAACTAAAGCTCGCGGAAGCCCTAATAATTAAGATTGAACAACTTCAATACTTCCGTAAAAAACTTCAGGCATTGATGAGAGGAACAACATTGGATAATAAATCCAAACTATCGGCTTTAAACCCAGTCATCAGCAAGGAAGGCGAAATTACGATTACACGGACGTTTACAAAAATCAAAACTGCAAATGAATCAAAAGCTGCCCATATTATCTTACCGAAGGAAAGCTTAATCCGCAAGCGAATAATTGAAGATGCGCATAAGACTAAAACACTTCATGGAGGCATACAAATAACATTGGCAAATAAATTCTGGATCAATAATGGTAGAAATCTGACACGTCACATTATACAGAAATGTGTTGTATGTTTCAGATTTAAGCAAACAACCCTCAACCAACTAATGGGTGATTTGCAAGCCTGCAGAGTATCACGACCGTTCAGCAAGGTAGGTATTGATTATACTGGACCAATTCTATACTTAAGAACGAGATAGGAAGAGGACAAACGACGTACCAAGGATACCTTGCGGTATTTGTGTGCGGCTACTAAGACCATACATGTAGATGTAGTCAGCGGCCTAACAACAGATATATTTATAGCAGCCTATCGCAGATTCACGTCATGCAGGGGATTATGTACAGATATATATATATTCGGATAATGGGACCAATTTTGTTCGTGCGAAACGAGTACTGAAACAACAAAGCAAGAATATTTTAACTCTAGAAACAGATATTGCAAGGTTATTTCTACAAGATCAACACATCCTAACACTTTATACCCCCTGGTGTACCACACTTTAGTTGAATATGGGCAGCAGAGGCAAAGTCCGTGAAGACTCATATGAAGAAGGTCATTGGTTTGACATCATTGTCATTTGAAGAAGCAACAACAATGAAGGCCCAAATAGAGGCGTGCTTAAACTCTCGACCATTGACGATCGTTTACGACGATCCGGAAAAATTGGAGATATTAACACCTGCGCATTTTCTCATAGGCGGACCAATAAAAGTATAGTTCCTGAGAGTAATGATGATATTACGCACTCAGAACTCGTTGACATCTAGTACAAAAAATCGTACACGACTTTTGGAAAAGATGGTCAAGAGACTACCTTCAGCAGTTACAACAACGCATACAATGGAGGCAACTTATGACTCAGATATCACTAGAAAAAAAATTTCGGTTAACCCGAAGTCAATTAAAGATTATGATATCTATCAGACCAGCCAGTTATTAAACGATCAGTTACTTGAGGATCGTTTTAAATAATAGACACAGACAATCTTAACGAAGAAGAATTGACCTCAATTCTAAACATTTGTCGGAATTTTAATGATGTTTTTCAACTACCAGGCGATAAACTACCCAGAACATCCGCCACATCATGAGATACGTTTAGTTTCAAATTTTCGACTAGTAAAAATAAAGCCTTATTGGTTACCACATTCTACAAAGGTTGAAATTAACAACCAAATCCAGCAAATGCTATAGTCATAGTTGAAAATTCAATCAGTCCATAGAACTTTCCGTTACAAATAGTACAGAAGAAATCTTCTAATCAAGAGAACAAATGCAGAATCGTAATAGGTTTTCGTCGGCTGAACGACATAACTGAAAACGACGTGTATCCATTGCCGAATATAACAAATATTTTGGATCAATTGGGCCAGTCAAGCTATTTTACTACATTGGCTAAACGCTGCTTTTAGAACTGAGCACTACCTTTTTTGCGAATGCTTTTAGGTCTTAAGGAAGCTTCTTTATCTTTCCAGATGCTTATGGACACAGTTCTTTCAGGACTAAATTGAATACGATGTTTCGTTTATTTTGACGATGATGTAATAAAAAATTAATAGATGTTATTTCACGATTCTGTCAATTTAACCTAAAATTACGACCAGCAAAATGCCATTTTCTGAAACGGGAAATATCATATTTAGGACATATTATAACCAACAACGGTATCAAGCCGGACTCATCCAATGTTTCAGAAATTAAAAACTATGCTAGACCAACACGCGCGAAACAAATAAAAGCTTTTTTAGGACTCTGCGGATACAACCGAAGATTTATTAAAAATTTTCAGAACCTTTGTATGCGTTACTGAGGAAGAGTGTTAAATTTAAATGGAATGCTTTTACAGAAGATTAATTTAACACTTTAAAAACACTTTTAATTAATCCGTCAATTCTTAGATATCCAGAATTTTCTAAGGAATTTTTAGAAGCTACCGTCGCAAACAACAACGCAATAAGAGCAGTTCTAACTCAGGAATTTAAATCAATAGATTGCCTTATTTCTTTTACTACTCGAATATTAAAAAGTCCCAAACGTAACTATGCAACTCTTGAAAAGGAGCTTTTGGCCATTGTTTGGGCCATACAACCATATTCAGACCATACCTATATGGAATACGTTTCATCGTTTCGGATTCAGTGTTTTCGAAAATGTTGATATTGTTGAACCTCATTACATATATTGGTAGTCATGATATATGTTGTCGAACCTATGATGGATAATTTGTCGAAATTTTCGATAGCGGTAACCCTTGAATCACAAGATGCTTCGACTGCTGCAAAAACTTTTGTGGAGAATTTCCACAAAAAAAGAATTTAGTATTCTCACCGAGAGCAACTTTATGAGTGAAATGTTCAAAAAAGTTTGCAAAATATTGGATATCCAAAAATGTAATACTACAGCCTACCATCGGCAGTTGAATGGAACACTGGAGCGTTCACATAGAACCTTTGGTGAGTATTTTAGGAATTATACACAAACCGATCCGTTGATTTGCGATTAATGGCTTCATTTTGCTATACGTTTACGTACAATTCCACTCCTCATTATTCTACTGGCTTTATGCCAATTGAGTTAGTCTATGGGTTTAGACTGAATATTCCCTTTAACCTCAACAACCTTTGTATATAATTATGAGGATTATTAGTTGAAGTATAGATTGCGGCATTCGTGGATAATAGCTAAAGAAAATTTATTAAATTTCAAGTGGATGACCAAGTATTACTAAAAAATGAAAACAGATGTAAACTAGAAGTTCTTTGGTTAGGGCCATATAGAATTGTAAATATTGATTCTCCCGCAAATTCAACAATTAAAATAAACAGAAAAAATGTTATTAAACTGCATCTCTTGATCGATCGTGATGTTGACCAGTACTCCGAATCTGGAGATGTAGTTCTCGACAAATGTTCGGACAAGGATAACTGCAGAGATGCCTCTTATGCTGTACGCTTCTGGCCATTGTGTGAAACGATCGACACATGTAAGTAAATAAGTGTATAAGTGGTCCCACGATTACTAAATGGATATGCTCAATACGTCCCGGTGGAACGCCGAAATGCCCATAATGTTGGGTCTTGACCTTGCATTTTTGGCAGGATAAACAGGAAAGTTCCATGTCAGCTTTTTGCCAATTTGCTATTTGCTTCAAGTGACTCTCGACAGATGATTATTTTTGTGAGTGTTAAAATGTTTCCGGTGGACATTAATCTGTAAACATGTATCCGGGTTGTGGTAAAAACTAAATCTGATCCAATTTTCTACGAATATTTTTATGTTACACCAACCAGGAAAAACTTCGGGAAATGCGAAAAAAAATCGCAAATCTCGGAACATTCCCAGAAAAATGATTATTTACAAAAACTGCAATTTTTTTAACTATAACAAACGAAGCATGATGGGCAAATGGTTTTAGACGAATTGTTTTTAGATAAAATGTTTTAGACGAAAAGTCCGTGATTCTGTATTTTCTGCTCGAGTACTCACAGCTTAGAATGCTACAATAAACTCAACAAAATGTGCCAGCTAGAACGGATGCAGCTTGTTCACCTACCAGAACTTTGTAAAAATGTGTAACTACCGGGCGCGAACTATGCGCTAATGTTACGGCCAAACTAGATGCAAATACTGTAATGACAACTTCATAGTCTCCTTCACACAAAACTAATATCCAGTGATTATTCAAGAACTTTTTCAACTAATAGTGATTTAAACACACGACACAACACTTACAGCTACCTCTGTTGTCAAAAACATAAGGTACGACGGAAGAGATGAACTACTTAGGGTCCTTATTGACACTGGTTCACAAATATTATACATAATAACAGAAGCCAAACAAAGTTTAAATTTGATAACTATTAAAATTAATGCCGACGTTCATGGAGTAGGAGAACAAGTAGCTGGAAATGTTAACACTGTTGTAAAAATCTATTTACAACCAAGATACAGAGAAGCCTAGGTGTTAACCAAAATAAGTAAAAATCTGCCAGAAGCGCCATTTGAATTAGAAGAATGGTAACACTTAAACAATCTGCTTTTAGCAAATCCAAATTATAATATTCCGGCGCCCATTAACATACAGCTAGGCCCAGACTGTTAATGTCATGTTCTTAAACTCCAATTTATCAAGGGAAGTAAGAACAAACCAGCTGCTCAGCTTACATAATTTGGATGGATCATCTTGAGAAGAATATCAGTAACGATAGGAGGAAAACTGAACTGAACTGAAATGAGCAGCTCAAACAATTTTGGGAGCTGAAGGAACTTCATCCATCACCGACCTAACAAAACCAGAGATTGAATGTGAAGCAATTTTCAAAATTCACATAAACGACTTAAAGATGGGCGCTACGAAGTTTGTATCCCTTTTCAGAAAGATCCACTAACATATCTAGGAGATTCAAAACGAATGACAGTATCAAGACTTCTTCAAGTCAAGAAAAGAGTGTCCGGGATCCAATACTCAAGGAAGATTATGCATCCTTTTTTCGGGAATATCAACAACTTGGCCAGATGGAACAGACTGAGGAAGAGTCAGAAGATGAATATTACCTATAGCACATCATGCGGTAAAAGAAAGTACAATAACAAAACCAGTCGTTTTTGATGAATAAGCCAATACAACTTCAGGTGCATCTTTAAAGGACTTTATGTTAAATGGTCCAGAATTACAACAGGACATATAATATCGATCTTAATAAGATGGAGAAAACACGAATTTGTTTTCAAGGCCGACATAGAAAAGATGTTCCGTCAAATTTTAATCAAAGAAAATGATAGAAAGTATCAACGCTATCTATGGAGAGAATCACCAAAACAAGAAATCAAAACGTTTAAACTTAAAACAATTACACATGGGACCAAACCAGCGACATATTTAGCTAATACAGTCTTGTGTCAACTGGCAAATGATGAAAAAGAAAAATATCCAGTCGCTTCAACAATTACGTTAAGAGATTTTTACGTAGATGACATTCTATCAGGAGCGGATACATTAAGTCAGGCAGTGGAAGTTCAATTCCAGCTCATACATCTCCTAAAGACAAGAGGATTTCATCTCAGTAAATGAAAGCACGAGGAAGGCACGAGCTCTATGGTTTCAGCGATGCGTCAGAAAGGGCTTTGGCAGCAGCGATATACGTTAAAACAACAAATGCACAAGGCACACCTGTAGTTTATCTAGTAGTGGCAAAAACTAAAGTCACTCATAAAACTAGAATTTTGTTGCCAAGACTGGAATTATATAGTGCCCTACTCCTATCAAAACTATTTAAAATCGTTCAAGAAGCATTAAAGTTGGAATACGATTCGATGATCACGATTGGTTGGATAAAAAGAAACCCTAGCAAATACAAAAATTTTGTAGGAAATCGGGTTTCTGAAATTCAGTCACTGATGCAACCAAGTCAGTGGCATCACATAAGATGTAGCTAACCTTGAACTAATTGAAGAAGCAGCCAATGAAGAGATTAAACCAGTATGCTTACTCTCAACAATAGCCTATTAACAATAGCCTATTGCTGCAGATTCATTTTCATCATTAGAAACGAATTCACCGAGTTTCTGAAGAGTTACCAAGCTAATTGCTGATATACTAACCAGAGCACACAACAGAACTATAGCAGCAATACAAGGGCCAGAATTTGCTGTAAATATCAAATCTCTAAAAAATTCAAACAAAACTGGAAGCAGTAGTAAATTGTCATCATTTAGTCCGTTTATTGACGAAAGTGATCTACTAAGGATTGGCGGAAAAAAAATCTCAATTTGCTTACGGACAAAAACATCAACTAATTTTGCCTAAAAATAATATTTATTCAAAACTAATTACCGAAGAAGCATATCGAGATGATGTCATCAGAGAGGCGTACAGGTGACAAAACGAGCTAAACAAAGAGTTACGATTGGCTATACAATAAAACCTCATGTATGCGGCACAATAAGCAGCATCCCACCCGGTAGTCCCCATTTCAGCGGAATTTGGGAATGTGGCATTCAATTAGCTAAAACTTATTTGAAAAAGGTCATCGGTGAAATAACATTGACTTATGAAGAATTTAGCGCTGTTCTTACACAAATTGAGGCATGCCTAAACTTCAGGCCGTTAATTCCGCTGTCAAGCGAATTTAAACGATGCCTTAACACCAGGCTACTTATAATCGGGAGACGTCTAATCTCATCACCTAGGTCAGACAAAACCAATGCCATAGTAATTCACAGATGGTTTCTAATTTCGAAAATGTCCGAGGGATTTTGGGAAATTTGATCTAATGACTAGAGCCAACTATAAGATTGTGCAGTTAGTGCTAATCAAAGATGAAAATCTCCCACCTACAAGGTAGGCAATGGGAAGAATAATAGATACTCATCCAGGATCTGATGGTCTCATTAGAGTACTATCAACAAGAGGTCCTAAAAATACCATATTTTAAAAGACCCATCACAAAGATAAATAGGCTTTCAACGGTGGATAATTTAAACCTGGCAAAACAACTATAGAGGAGAATAAAACAACCTAACGAATAAATAACAAGCTATCCTTGATGGTGGTTTTTGCCAATACAAAAAAATCAGATGTAATTTGGCAGGTTGCCTTTATGTATCTATACTGTCACAATTAATTATATTAGTTAAGGAAACATATAAAATTAATTTTAAACTAAATAAAGGACCTTATTAACGAAAGTATAATGTTTTAATTTACTTATATTAAATAAATAGCCAGATAAAAACTATATGTATAATATAACTTTTTAAAACTATTATTTATTTAAATTATATAATAATTATTCTTTAGAGAATTAAAATGAAATTCATAAAATTAATATATAAAACAAGAAAACTTAAGTATATCACAAAGACGTTCGTCTCGTTTTGTTTTGAAATATTTATAGGAATAATAATAATAATCATAATAAGGATATTATTAAGGATACATTATATAGCAAAAGTTTATATAATATAGACATTACCAAGACTAGACACTATCTTTAAAACTATATAATTTATTATTTAATTTTACCTTTTCTCTTCAGAGTTTTTGTATACTATGTACATATGTATTATATCTATATAAAAGGATATTCTATATAGTCCATATAAATATATATATATACATAAAATAGTATTATGAGCATAAGGATTTTATGTAAGTGTGTATGGCGGACTTACGATTACTTTAAAAATTATGAATCAAATTTTATTTTATGAACGTACAGATTTTTATCATATGTATAATTATTTGTTGATATATATTATGTATATATATGGGAACAGCTCAGAACTGGACATTTTAAAACTGGATATTTCAAAATAGGATATTTCAATACGAGATAAGGTACAAAACGAGATATGGTACAAAACTGGATATTTCAAAACAGGATATTTCGATATGTGATTTAAAATTAAAATGATTTTTTGGGAAAATTCTGGAATATGGCCAGTAAGGAAGGAACTCGGTGAGTTCTTAACCGATTATGATGAAATTCGATATGTAGGTTGAAAATAGGATTTTAAAATGATTTGTTGGATAAGTTCTGGAATATGGCCAAGGAGGAAGGAACTCGGCTAGTCCTTAATCGATTATGATGAAATTCGATATGTAGGATGAAAATGGGATTTAAAAATGATTTTTTGGGAAAGTTCTGGAATATGGCCAATAACGAAGGAACTCAGTGAGTTCTAACCGATTATCATGAAATTTGATATGTAGGATGAAAATAGGATTTAAAAATGATTTTTTGGGAAAGTTCTGGAATATGGCCAGTAACGAAGGAACTCGATGAGTTCTTAACCGATTATGATGAAATTCGATATGTAGGATGAAAATGGGATTTAAAAATGATTTGTTAGGAAAGTTCTGGAATATGGCCAAGTTGGAAGGAACTCGGTGAGTTCTTAACCGATTATGATGAAATTCGATATGTAGGATGAAAATGGGATTTAAAAATGATTTGTTAGGAAAGTTCTGGAATATGGCCAAGTTGGAAGCAACTCGGCGAGTGCTTACGTCATAACAAAACGTCATAACAATTAGGGCGATATTCAACATTTCAGTACAAAATAATTCGTACAAAGTGTATAAGTTATAGAAGTGATATAGTTTATAGCTGTTATTTATTTTGAAAGTGAAAGTGCAAAATGGAAACCAAATGTTGCAATTTGTTTGGTAAACCAAAACACAACAGACATAGTAAAATTAATTTTTAACCAAACTCAGCCAGTAACACGATATATTGTTGATATGGCAACAATAAATATTACATTGGTACCAGGTACCATGAAAATGTGTAACACTTGCCGTCTTCGTAATTTCCGAAAATGTTTGCCGAAAGAGTAGAAAGACCAGAAAATGTTGACATGGTTGATGTCTTCACTGTGGAAACATCACAGTTGTCACCTTAATTTTCATCGTCACTATCGTCAATATAATTAGCATCATTTGATTTTTTGGACAAAAGAAATTTTATAAATGAACTAAGTAAAATCCTTCCACTAATTGGAGTTACACCGATTATAATAGACAAAATAAAAAAACCACAGTCATACTGTCGTAGTGTAATTGACCAAATATCAAAGAAACTGCTACATGTTTTAAATATCGTTGGACTCCACTGCATCTGAAACTGAAACACCTAGTAGTGAAAATGAGATGGTGAACCAGTTAAAAGTTAAATTTGCTGAAGCCTCCGATAAAAAATTTAAAATAAAAATTCTGTCAGTTCTTCCACGATCATGGTCAGCGCGAAAAATTGTCAAGGAATGCAACACCACAATGCATTTAGCGTTTTTCTCCAAGAGGCATGTGGAAGAAAATGAAATCCTGTATAATCCCTCACAGCACGAATCTCGTCAATCCTGAGATTATAGAGCTTTTAAAATAATTTTATGTGAGTGACGATATCAGTCGTACATGTGCTGGAAAAAGATAATATGTAGTTGTCTATGAGCATAATGTGAAGATTACAAAACAACGGCGACTAATTTGCATGAATCTCACACATACTGCGACATATTTGTCGCAAAATTGAATTTTCCAAATTTGCATTCCTGCGATCGGCATAATGTCTTTTGGCACTTGACCACCACGGAACACATTCTGTTTATGTTTGATGTTATCATCAGAATGTTAAACTGATATTTGAACTAATGAAGAGGATATTCGGTGTCGATACATACCGTGATCTCTTCAAGATTATGTTGTGTGAATTCCCAAACACAGATTCTTTTATAAATATTTGCGAAAATTGTCAATATGTAATATTAAAAATGGAGAATCACCTTAGTCACCTAATGAAAGATAATGAACTAAACATTGTGTCTTACAAACAGTGGATTAATCAAAATGGTAAGAATAAAATTTATAGTAACTAACTTAGAAAAAGTATTAAAATCAGTGGATGTTTTCATCGCAGAATTCAGCAAGCAGCTTGCTGCCTTGATACCTCATGACTTTAAAGCAAAGCAGCATGCTGAGTATCTAGCTACGCGGAAACATCTATTGCAACAAGATGAGTTTATTGTGATCAGGGATTTCTCCGAGAATTACTCCTTTGTCGTCCAAGAATAAGTATAATTTTTGTTTTCTCCCGAATTTGTTTATTTTTTAGTATTATTTATTATTACTGTTTTTGCTTTTATGTAGGATGTTGTCCAAGGCTGGCACTGGGCCAATGCACAATGTACCATTTATCCGTTTGCTATCTATTACAAGGATGAGAATGATATATTGCAACACCAAAGCCTTCTAATAATTGCAGAAAGCTTGAAACACAATTACAAAATTGTGCATCAGTTTCAACAGGAGCTGTTTAAATTCCTGATTGAACGATTTAGCACCGTACGGTAAATAATTTTTTTTCCAATGGAGCTGGCGGGCAGTACAAAAACAAAAAGAATTTCTACCAACTATGTCAATACAAGGCAAATCATGGTTTTGACAATGAATGGCACTTCTTTGCAACATCTCATGGAAAATGTCCTTGCGATGAAATTGGAAGTGCTTTTAAATGTCGACGGAGGCCAGCCTCCAGCGACCATACGCTGATCAAATAACGACAGCGCAACAACTTTTCCATTGGGCTACAAAAAATTAATCAAATATTACTTTTAGATTTTGTACAAATCAAGAGTACAGAAGGGTGGCACGATCACTAGCAAAAACATTTGATGCAGTAAATGCCATCAGGGGAACTTACGATTACCACTGCTTTGTTCCTATTGGAAGCAATCACATTGAAGCGCGTCGATTTTCCAATTCTGATAGTTTTTATGATTTTAAATTAAAATAACTCGTAAATAAATTAACTTTATTGAATAATACTGCATACGTAAGAAGCAAAAGATGAATTTCGTAGTTTATAATTGGTAATTGATACACGTAATTTCCCCAATTTCAAAATAATTGCACACCTTGCCCCCGTCTGGGTGTCTGATTTCGCGTGAAATGGTTATATATATATATATATATATATATATATATATATATATATATATATATATTTATATATATTTATATTTATATTATATATATATATATATATATATATATATATATATATATATATATATATATATATATATATATATATATATATATACAGTGCGTTGCATGACTATATAACCACTCGTTTTTTTGATTTTTTAAAATAACGGATTTAAAAATTTCAAAACTTTTAATGCAAAAATTTGCGTAAAGATGAAATATATAAAATACAAAAAAAAACCGTTACAATATTCAATCGTTTTAAACAAAAATAATAAATATTTGAATTTGCCTTGTTGCATAACTATATAACCAGTAGGCCTGTTGATGGTTTTTTCTCGCTGTTTTATAAATTATAAAAATTTTAGTATTAGTTCACCTTGCTTCCTTACAACTACAATCTTAGAAAAATAATGCCACGTGGAAAATATTTATTGGACGAAGAAAAAGGCAAAATTCTGGCCCTTTCCGGAGAAGGTTTTTCGTTAAGACGAATCGGGCAAAAATGAAACCGCAGCCATGTTACCTTTGGCAATTTTTTAAGAAATCCGGTTAATTACGGGACATAAAAAACGGAAGGCCAAAAAAAGATGAGTTTACGCGAAACCCGTGGGTTGATTAAAGCCGCGAGTAATACTTTCAAAAGCCTTAAGCGCCTGAAAAGCATCCTTAAATTAAATGTGTGTCGGAGCACAATCTGTCGGTGTTTGAAAGTTGCTGGACAACTGAAACACAGTAAACCGATATCAGCGCTTAAGTTATTGCCACGGCACAAAGCCACCCGTCTTCAATTTGTAAGGGCAAACATGAGTCGCGACTGGTCAAAAGTAATTAAAAAAATAGTTGTTTCGTTGTTATGAAAACTACGCGATTTTATCAAAACTAACCCATTAATCAATTGCAGGTGGTTTTTTCCGATGAAAAAAAAATTAATCTTGATGGTCCGGACGGCACTCAGTACTATTGGAGAGATATGAGGAAAGAGCCAAAATACTTTTCTAAACCAAATTTTGGTGGTGGTAGTTTAATGGTATGGGGTGCTTTCTGTTCAGCGGGAACTCTTACCTTAGCGTTTCCATCCACCAAAATGAACAGCGTAGAGTACATTGGCGTGTTAGAAAATCATCTATTACCTTTCTTGTACATAAACCAAGATGAAAACTGGATTTTCCAACAAGATAATGCTCCAGTACATATGAGTCGGAGTACAAACTCATGGTTTGAAACACACTGCATACCAGTATTAGATTGGTCCGCTTGTTCGCCAGACCAAAATCCGATCGAAAATCTTTGGGGAATATTGGTTAGAAAAATCTACGAAGGTAACCGGCAATTTGACACTGTAGAGGAATTAAAAGTAGCTATTCAACATGCCTGGGAGGAAACATCACCCGAAATTATCCATTCGTTGGTTAGAAGTATGCCGAATAGAACTTTAGCTATAGCAGAAAACAAAGGTGGACTAACGAAATATTAACATTTTTGTTTTTATTTATTTTTATTAGTTTTTTATTGTGTTAAAGTTATTGAAATAAAAGTGGTTATATAGTTATGCAACAAGGCAAATTCAAATATTTATTATTTTTGTTTAAAACGATTGAATATTGTAACGATTTTTTTTTGTATTTTATATATTTCATCTTTACGCAAATTTTTGCATTAAAAGTTTTGAAATTTTTAAATCCGTTATTTTAAAAAATCAAAAAAACGAGTGGTTATATAGTTATGCAACGCACTGTATATATCAAACAATGTACCCCTTTTCCTTACCACTCGTAAGTAGCATATTACATACATATTTTGATATTACATGGATTTAAAATTTACTATAAATATCAACAAAATATGATGCAAAAAGGAAATCCTGTAATCCACCTATCAAACTTAAATATTCACGTTTTAATTTTTGATTTTTTTTTTTTGCTCATAGTATTTCGTCAGTATTTTTTACCTTTCCGCTGTGCAACGACGAAGCTTAAAAGGAATCTTAAAAAAACTATTAAATATAGAAAGAAAATTTAATAAAAAATTTATTACACCCGAAGAACGACGGTCTTCTCAAATATGTAATATATGTGTAAATACTTGGAAATATTTGAAATATGAAGTTCATAAAGTACATAAAGCTCTATATGCATCTTCCTATATTGATGATAACTTAAAAAGTTTTACATATACATATTTAAATTCAATTAAATTTATTTCTATCGAATGTCGTTTATTGCTAATGCTATATGATGTATTATATAGCCGTGGCGACTACGATATGCAAATCGGACATATTCTGTAGTTTGTTGAATTTAAATGTAACATATTATTAAATGACATAGTTATTAGAATCAGATAAGTAGTTTAAACATATGTACGTTCAGTTTATAGACCATTGTTTAGAAGTTCAATGTTTTGATAAATACAATTTTAAAGTTAAAGCCATGGAATTATAATAAAAATTGGATTCGAAATATTTAGTATTACGAAAAAGAGAATCGATTATGTCAAAGGCGTTTTTTATTAGCAAAAATTCCGGAAAATTGTAAATTTTTTATTTTGAGTTGTCTTTACATTACACTGCAGCTAGAGGCCTCTATGAGACTTTATTCAATGGGAAATAAACGAAGCTGGACTGCTTTACCTCGCAAAATAAACTTAAAAAAAGGTACCTGCTACTTGAATTTCAACCGCTCAAATTTATTGCTCTTGAACATCCTGTATACAAATTTCCGTGAAAACGATTTTAAATACAATTTTCCGTGATTTTTTAAACCCAATTTAAAAATAAAAAGCAAATATATATTAAAATTATAAAATTTCTATAAAAACAATCAGGATCTATTGAGTATATCAAGGTTATATACTCCAAAAATACTCATTGTCTCGAATGATTCCAAAATGTCAGATTTATCGTGCATTGACGACACGAGACGCCATCTTTAATAATTTAGTCTTATGGTACGTTAATGGTAATGATATGATTTATATCAGGTGGAGACGTAAGGTAAAGGTAAATTAAAGACTGCATGGCATGTCATTCCAAATGATATTGTAGTGGTATTCCTACACGGAAAAAAATTATCAATTGAAAATCACAGATGGACTTTTGTTAATCGATTTTTGTGTTAAACAATATTTTTTTTTGTGAAACTAACCATTTTTTTCATTATAATGACAAAATTCATTTTACTGATTTTTCTATGATTGTTATTATCAGTAAACCACTTACAATGAAATTCAGTATTGCAATTTTACAGAGTTTTATGTAAATCAACAAAAATTTTCTTGAATTTAACCATAAATTTTTTAATGAATTAATTTCAGTAGTGAAATATTAGTTCTTAATCAAATTTTATGATAAACATTCAAATTTTTGTGAATTTAACAAAGTTTAATGTTAATAAAATAGTCACTTATAAATGACTATTTTATTAACATCAGAATTTGTTAAATTCACAAAAATTTGAATGTTTATCATAAAATTTGATTAACAACTAATATTTCACTACTGAAATTAATTCATTAAAAAATTTATGGTTAAATTCAGGAAACATTTTTTATTTTTATATTTTTTGGAAAAATATTTCGGAATTATGGCTATACAATTGCCTTAAAGAAAGTACAAATTTTAGATACTGAAGTATTTTAAATGATTTGTTTTGACTGTACTGCATCCTACATATAGGACAATCCGATAGGTCCTTTGGTTAAAGATTTAAAGAACATTTTGGTGATATTGGTAAAATTTATGCAGAATCAAACATCGCTATACACATGAATACAACACAACAAAATTATATAGACATTACCACTAACATGAAAATTATTTATACAATGTATATTGATGTATATTGTGCTAATATGGACTGAATGGAAGAATTATTGACCTATAAAAACAAAAGAAATAATAATTTACTTATAATAGACCAATGCACTTGTAAATATAATATACTACATAATTATTAGGAATTCTTGATTGAGTAGGCTATGCCGAAGGGATAAATCAGGTATACAAAGGCGAAAGAATCTGAAATTTTATTTTTTATAAAAAATAAAAAGCGAAAGCAAAAAAAAATTCTAAAAGGACATGTAATTATCAGTAATGATTTTGTGATATTCACAGACACGCAAAATCAATTTATATGCTGTTGTGAAAATCACAAAACGTTTAATGTTAATCACAAAATTGTTTTTGAATAGCACGTGCAGCATTAATGATAAACACAATTTTCTTTTAAATTCACTAAAGGTATTGTAATATTCACTAAAAATAATTACCACAAAATAAAATATACTGTTTTATTTTGCGAAGCGTCTTTTTCATTAAAATTGTTGTTGTCTTTGGAATGAAGAGACGTGTGTCTATTAAAATAGTTGTAATGATCAAATTCTTATATTCATTTTATCAAAAAGTATAAGTATTGAAAACTGAGTGAGTGTTTTTTAATAAGTAATGAAAATTTATAATAATAAAACTGTAAGTACATTAGTAAAGACATTGTGCAATAACTAATAATATACTGTTGCAATAACTGTGCAATAACTAATAATATAATTCATATTTCAGTAGTAAGCAAATTACGATTGAGAATATAAATGTTAGTTTATAAAAAAAAAATAGTTAGAAGAAATTTAAAACAATGACGAGTTTTACATTCCTAATATATGTAAGGAATTTTGAGTTTTAAAATTCGTTGAACAAGTTTCACAATGTACCATCATCATATAGTTAATTTCTCGATACTCAAAATACTTCGAAACACATGTATATTAAGAATCTAGAAACTTTTAACTTTTCCGAGATCAATACACCTTTAGATAATTGTTGTGAAAATACAACTCCGTTAGAATTAAAATCCTTAAAAGAATTTAAGATTTATTAAATAAGGGAGACATAGACTTAACAGTGTTAGCATTGATAAACAGTTCGATCAGAATTCAGACATAACATTTTGTATAAGGCATAATTGTTCTAAATCGAAAGAAGATTACAAATGCAACCAAAACGAGCAAATACCGAAACCAAAGAAGTTCTTCATCATACCTAATGAAGAAGGTATTTCCAATCAGAAAGGTCTGGAGCTATAAGTAAAGGTGGTTTAAAAAATTAAAAACGTGCCATAATCTTAAAAAGCCTCAACATAAAAATGAAAGGTAGAGCAGCCAGTAGTGGTGTTTCTGCTGTTCATGAATTTACCAATGTTCTCAAAAAAATAATTGAAGAGCGAGATTACATTCCAGATCTGGAAACCAGACAGAACTTATATTTTGAGAGCAGAAAATTTAATAACAGATTTTAAAGTGGCTATAGAGCGTTTAACGTGTTTTTTTTAAGAAATGCTTGGGTGGTTTTATACTGTAACTATTTTTTTTATGCCTATCTTAATATCAAAGAGCTTTTAAAGGTTATAATAATTCTTTTTTGCTGCGGTTATTTAAAGATCCAACTAGAAAGCGTGGGTGGCATCGAGATCTTGTTTAAAAACCATTTTGACATACTGTTATGTCACATCTTTAACATAATATCTTAGATAACAAGGAGTTATTGTTAGACAAAGCTCACGGGCATCATGTCAACTTATGCGATTTGTCTGGTTACGTAAGAATGAAATATAAACCTAGGAATACTACAGAATTGATCCAGCCGATGGAATCAAAATACTAGAATGACTCTGTAGAGGAACGAAGTTAAAAAGCAAAGAACACAACAACACAATCAACGCCGGACTTATTTTCACACTTTTTGCTTTCACGTCAGTTATACTATACTAAAAATAAAAATTAAAAAAATTTGGAATCTGATGTGGATTTGCTATGAAGATCTGAACTCTAGCTATTTATGCACACATATTGTGACCTAATATTCAAAAATATATTAAAAATTCGATTAAAGAAATTTCGATTTAGGCACAAGATTTCAGTAAATAATTAATTCGTTAAGCGAGGGATTAGTTTTTTTTTTGTTTTTTTTTTTTTTTTGTGACTGAACTGTGCAATCTGTTCTGGGGCCGAAGCTCTCCCAACTCTTTCACGGTTAATTTTTAACGTCCTACCTTACGCCGTCACCAGCAAAATCGAGGACGCACGAATACAGGTTCGATTTTAAATCCATCTGCACATTGCATTGCTCCAGCCAACCTGTACTGACATGTACGATGGTTCGGCCCATGGATTCTAAAGTCCAACAGGGGGTCATAGTTGTGTTCATCGTCATCACCGATCGTAATCAGATGATGAAAAATCTCTTTTGCAACCCTCCCCCGTTGGGATTCGAACCCGGTACCTCCCGTCCCAAACACCGCAGCTTTAACCACTGCGCCAATTGTACAAATTTACAGTACCAATTAACGTAAGGAGCCACCTAATTCAAAACATGAGCATCCGTGTCGTAAACGTACAACTATTAACCTAGCAGCAAAATAGTATCGAATTGGATATTTGCTGAAGTGCGATGATATTGATACACTGCACCGCATATCATTAGACAGTAAGGCTCATTACCTGGTATACCTTCTTAGTGCGCAACGATGCGAAAGCATTGGCGTTATTATTAGCATTGTCTGCCATATAATTTTGAATGTTTTAAAATAAAAAGAAAATTAATTTTTCTCTCAAAAAAAAAAAAAAAAAAAAAACTTGCAATAAGTTTCGAATCACGTTAACGATTGAGCCATAGGCCACTGTTAGATATTATGTAGCTTTTGGGTATATAAACAAAGTTTCCTAAATACCTGTCTATTATAATATAGATTTGGTATTGATACGCCGGCACTAGAAGAAAAAGGACTTGTTTTTTTTTAATCTAAATAATTTTTAACGTTTTGTTGATGGTATAGTAATTATCTGGTCTACGGATGCCAACCGAAATATTATACAAATATGGTCCGCTGATAAATTACACGAAAACCCCGATTAACGTCGATTTTAGGACCGAAAAAAAAACAACATAAATCGAGAAACGTAAATCGAATAATTTGTATTTATTGTAGAATAATTCAGGAATAAAAATTTAAAAAAAAATTCTAAATAGGTACATAAATCTTAAGTATATACATAAAATCAATTACATAATGTTCCTTCGGCCGATATGTATGCTTATTAAAATTGTTTGATCAACCCGGTTATCAACAGGTTTAAAAAACGTTTTGATTTTTGCTTGAACTAACCTTTGATTCTGAATTGCAGACAGCTATCTCCCTATAATAACTGACAAACTGGAAAATAGACCGACTTACTGTATTGAATATATCCTTGTCCTTAACGTCCTTTTCAAATAATTCGAGCGCCTGACTAATATGGTCAACTAATATGGCTTTAACCAATCTTTTTAATGCAAACAAAGGCCCTCGAGGCTTTTTCCTCAAAGTTCAATATTTCTAATAATTCCTCATTCGATAGTGATTCGTCATTTTATGCAATCAACTCTTGAATATCTATATCACTGACATCCGGCATTCTCACCTGGTGTGTTAGTTGTGCGATTTCTTTCATGGGTAAGTCAATTAAACTATACCGCCTAAAATGTCGACCACACTTTCTGGCAACAATCTTCGCCAAACTTTATTTAAATTGGTTTGAGTAACTTCATTCCAAGATTTGTTAATGATTTCTGCAGCTTGCAGAACATTATAGTTTCGGTAAAATACGTTTATTTGTTTATGTTCACTGGAACTATCAAAAGAAGCCAATACTTTTCGAGTGTTAATCGTTAATAATAGACTTTAAAAGTGGATATAACATCCTGGTCCAAGGGTTGTATAACAGCCGTGGGTTTTGATTTTAAAAAATAATTTTAACTGAGTTACTATTTGAATTTAAATTCGGAGGATGACCTGGTGCAATGTCAACTCTTAAAGCGCTTTATAGGCTAAATTATTTGATTTGAAATATCGCTTAACCTTCGGACAAAAATAGTTTTCGAACCATTCTTTGAAAATACCAGCAGTCATCCAGAGTTTTTTGTTAGACTTCCATATGACTGGGAATTTTTTTTTTTTTTTACATGTTTTATTGCACGGGGGTGTTCTGCTTTATAAATTACCAAAGGCTTCACTTTGAAGTCTCCAACTGCGTTGCGTGCAAGCAGGATTGTTAGCCTATCTTAAAGCTAATACAACATTTAATTGGCAATTTTGAAACCCGAAAAATCATGTTGCTCCTTTGTTACAAATACCCTGGACGGATTGCTTCTTCCAGTATAGGCCTGTTTTGTCTACATTAAAGACTTGTCTGGAAGAGCAGCTTAATTCAGCAATAATTGTCTTTAAATCATCTGGGGATTTGGTTGCCGCTTCCAAATCCGAACTGGTGGCATCTCCAGTCAATTTTACCACCAGTCTTTTTTCCGTAAGCAATCAAACCATCCTCGACTCGCCAAAAAAGTTAAATTTTCGCCACTATCAGTAACCGATTTTTTTAGATCATCAAACAAACTCAAAGTTTTTCTTGATGAAAATGTACGATTTTTCAGTTAAAATGTACAACGTAAATCGAGGAAAAATCTACTTAAATCGAATAATGATAATAAATATCAATGCAACGTAAATCGAAATAACGTAAATAGGGGGAACGTAAATCGGGATTTTCCTGTATGCTATTTAATGTCCACTTCTCATTTCTTCAGAATAAAAACGCAAGTTCCAGTGCATTTAAACACTTTGAATTTGCAGAATAACGTAAAAATTCAGTAAACTCACGATTTTTTGAGATTCATTCTCAGATTTGAAACCATACTTGAACTAAAAGAAAAAACAATTAAACTACGCCCATTTTCTAACTCTCCCGAAATCATCAAAGAACCAGCATATTACTAAAGTAAGCCACTTTTTTATTTCGTTTTGTTGATATTCGTGCGGCAGCTATCGATATTAAACTTTCTAGTACTCGTTTCAATGTGTCTGAACAACTTCAAATGTCGAACTACTGGAAACTGAAATTAATATATAATCCATAATCCTGTCTCGTTTGAATGCGGCCCATGAAAGACACCTATACATATCCAGTGGACGCCAACATTGAAAAGGGTTTTTCAATAAAGTGTACCTTATAAAAAGACAAACTTTACATTATAAAATTTTAAAAAACATTAGCTTCCGTTGATTTGCTTTTAATTGATACCCCAGATTCAGGTAACTATTTAGTGGTGATGAAGAATCAATATTTATCATATTAAAAAGCATTTACTGTGTTAATGAGAAAGTGCTACAAGTTGCAATACAGCTTCGTCCATATATGATTCCGCCGGAAAATATGAATAAGTGTACTTATTTATATTTTAAGTGCTTTAAGTGCACTTCTATTGTCACGATTGATAATATTACGTGAGCGGGTTTTTGCAATGGCACATTCTACTATAATTTGGGTTGTGCACAAATTGATCGTGTAGCTTACAAAGCCAGTGTAAAGTGTTCAAATGTAGTGTGGGTTTTTTAATGCGTCCTGTTAACAAATCGTTCCAGAAACTAATTGCAATTACCGCGATTCTCGTGAATGTAACTTTCTTCATATAATTGATTAAATTAATGATGAGATAATTTGTTGTAGAAAGCTAATACAACATTTAATTGAAAAGTTATCCGAAATTAAAACTGTAGAAACCACTATATTATCCTCGCTTCCTACTGTTACATTGCCAGCAAATGATATAACAGCTTTCATTGAATTAGTGAGATCATCATACGCTGTAGTAGCTGCATTCATTATTCCTCAACTGCCACCAAGTGCATCTAGAAATATTTCTTCGAAATCAATTGTCGCAAAATTCAATGGAGTTGTGCCTACTGCTACAACTATAATAGAGATGTAGAGGCTGCGTATTTGCGCCTGTTTTATCTGTTATTCCTCTATTGTCACCCAGTGCATCTAGAAAAAAATATTCGAAAGTGGTTCCTGTTTCATTTATTGGAACTGTGCCTTCTGTTACATCGAATGGAGTAGCTGTAGTAGCTGCATCATTTGCACCTGTTCCATCTATGATGATTCCTCTACTGCCACCCAGTGCATTTAGAAAAATTTCTTCTAAAGCGATTGCTCATTTAATGGAACTGTTCCTACTGCGTCTATAAGAACACAAAAAAGTCAAGCTGTCGGACCGATATGTGGTAAAATAAGATGCCGTTTAATCTTGGAGTAAAAACTTTTGCTCCAAAAATGTGGCTTCGTTTGTCAAAATTTAATCCTGCTATACTATCGATAAAGAAGTATTATCTGTAGCCAGTGCTTGCCTAAGGACTAATACTTGCAGAGTATTTAAGTTGATCCCAAAAAATATCAACCAAGGAGAGCTGGAATATGTCTGTTTTAAACTGGGGGCTGACGAAGATTTGCGTGATAAAGAGCTAAATCCCGATAATTGGCCTACCGGTGTTTTTGTGCGACCATTTATTGTTTTGAATTTTGAAATTTCTGATCAGCTAGAGTGTAGTTTCGGACAAAACTTTCTGCCGTAAGCAATATGGATTTATAAAGCATAATTTTTTAAATAATCGAAATTGTTTTTAATTGTCTACCTATTTCTGATACTTATTTGCAATTATCTGACGCTAATGTTTTACGTTTTCGTCATCTAAATGTACGTAGTATGTAGACACATTTAAATGAGCTAACTGCTCTGTTGCACAAATTTAGGTTTGAATTTCTTGCTGTTTCGGGGACCAGGTTAAATATTAAAATTTCAACAAAATCTGTTAGTATTAATAATTAATTACGACGGTCTGAGCGCAATTCACATGGTGGTGTTGGACCTACTTCCGCTCATCGTTGAACATTAAACTAATTTCCTCCGATTTTTATGGTAAAGTTGAATTTTTGGCGTCTGAATTATTTGGCACATTTGGTAAAATTTTGACTGTAGTTTTTTATAATCCCCCTTCGGCCTCTTGCCAGAATATTACTAATATTGATTTTATTTTTAATGAATTTTACCGAGAAAATAATTTGTTTAGGTGATTTTAATTTTAACATGTAAAATTATAATGGGTTGTGGGATTATGTTCTTAATATGTATTTTTTACCTTTTAATGCTTCAAGAATTGATAATATTTTAGATTAAATAGTATTTTATGAACCTCGATTAACCTAATTTAATAAAGTATGGTCAATGATCAGTTCCTGGAATTTCTGATCACGATTTAATTTTTGCTACTTATAAGTTTTGCTGTACTAGAGTTAAGATGCATACAACTGTACGTGATTATAAGAATATCAATTATGATTTTTTTGTTAATAATTTTATGTTGTGAATTATTTTATATGAATTGTATAAAAGGAGTGGCTTTGAGGCGGATTTGAATTATTTTAAGTGTATCCGGAATAAAACTACTAAGCTCATTAATAAAACTAAGTATATCACTTCTATTTTAGTGATATTAGTAATTCTAAAACTACTTGGAATAATTTAAAAATAACATGGTGTGTCTCATGGTAATGCTGAAGTTACAATTAATTTTTATGCAGAGGATATTTTGAAAAGCATTTCTAATTTTAATGAATCGCTTGTTGTAGTCTGGTAGAATACCATTATACCTTTTGCTAGTCTTGTTAGTTCAATCGAGGAAGATTCATTTGCATTTAATTTCATTCCTAAATTTATTCGTCAAGTTGTACGGACGTAATTTTAAATTATCCTCGATTTTTTTTTTTTTTTATTTTTTTATTTTGACTTCACCGTAATTAAAAGTTACAGTGATATAAGTAATTTTTGGTATTTGAGATTGTTTTAGTTTAGTCTCTGTTTAATTAAAGAGTTAATTTAATAGTGTCCAGATTAACATTTTTTACAATGAATAACTGCTGTGTGTGTAGTTCTTTAGTTACGGACAATTATTTTGTGTGCGCTAACGCATGTACAAGTGTAATACACAGCAAATTCCCTGGAATTGACTCTGGTGTGTTGTTTAACATCATTGCCATGATTGTACATTTTTCTTGGACATGTAATGTGTGTTTAAACCATATGGATGTACATGGTGCTAAAATAGCAGCGATTATGGCTGACCTTGACAAGTTAAAACTATTGACTTGTACTTCATCCCACAATGATAGAAATTATAACTGTTACGAAACCATTGACAAAAACACACCAACTCTATTATCATGTGTATTGTTATCGTCTCCATCGTTGACATCATCATCATCTTCAACACCACCACCAACATCATCATCATCTTTATCACCATCATTATCTTCATCAATGACTTCATTAAAAACATCATCAACAAACAGTTTTTCAAATCATAAAAATATAAACGCCACGAAAAAATGTGGTCCATCAGCAAATACTCGCTCAAAAAACAATGTTGCAATCAATCCATCTATCAATAATGATCATAATACTTTATCTGCAGATGGAAATGAAATTATTGATGTTATTGATACTGCTACTTCTGTACAAGAAGTCTCACCAATACCTATTGAAAATCAATTAAAAACACACAATGATAAAAGCATACAACAAAAAACCGACAAAAAATACACGTATCCAACAACGCGATAAGAACGACGGTTTTCATTTGCGAAATAATGAGAATAAACAACCTGTTAAATAGTATTACGGAATCACCCAAAATAATTATTGGTAGTGGTGATTTAGATGCTATTCTGCGTACCGTTGAGCCGTTTGTTTCTCGATTATCCAAGGACGTCACTGATGATGATATCAAATTGTTTATAAACAATAAATTCGAAATCAATCAACCTGTGTTATATTGCTTTCGTCGCAATGATGATCGGAAATTCATCTCTTTTAAAATAGGTGTTCCTGAAAGTAAACTTAACAAATTGCTAGATGCCTCAGCGTGGCCGCCAGGTGTTTTAATCTAAGACTTCATTAATGCTCGTCGTAATTCAAAAAATCATTTTTTAGTCCCACGGTCGGCGTTACTTCAGAAACGTCATTATCAAGATCAATAATTAATCCGCTTTTTTCAAAAAAAAATTATTTCTGATAAATCAATTTTTGTAAATAACATCAATGGTACTAAAAGTTGTGTTAATAGCTTATCGTTTTTTTATTTTAATTGTAGTGGTATGCGTTCCAAAGCAAAAAATTTTTATCTTGGAATTTTGGAGTCGAATTACAACATAATAGTTTTGACTGAAATTTGGCTGACTGTCAATTTTAGTACGGAGGAATTTTTTCCTCCGTATTTTTGTGTTTTCCGTCGCGATCGGTATAGTTATAGTACTAACCTTAAAGGTGGTGGTGTTCTAATTGTAGTTCGGAAAAACTATTTCTGACTTCATTATTTTAGGCGATTTCAATTTTCCCGATTTAATTTGGATGATGGATGACGATGTTTTTGTGCCCTCCAATACTTGTCAATCTTTCGCTCTAGTGTGTGATTTTATGGCAAACCTGGGTACTTCTCAGATCAACAACATACCTAATAGTCGCGGCACTTTTCTGGACTTACTTTTCGATCTTTTAAGCTTGAATTATGCGACGACATTGCTGGGTCTTCGATTATATATCATACACCTGTTTCAATAAATATTTCTTTCGAATGCTCAAAAAATTTTAACTTCATTGAAAACTGTACTGTCTTTGATTATTTGCACGCCGATCACGAATCCATCAATATTTGTTTATCAAAAGTTAATTGGGCAATTACCCTATCAAATTATGATAACAGTTCTGTAAATATATTCAATGAATTGTTAACTGATATTATTGAGAAATTTATTCCTAAAACTATGGTCAAAAAGTCGCATATGCGTAACGACCCTTGGTTCACAAAAGAACTTAAGCAATTAAAGGCTTCGCATAATAAATTTCACAGGATATACAGGCGAACAGGGTTACATTGTGATCTTTTACAGTTTAAATCTTTACGAAGTTAATTTTCTTGCCTAAACCGATTTCTGTACAATAATAACATTATTGACATAGAAGATGATTTACTCTGTAATCCAAAGAATTTCTGGAAATTTATCAAACTTAAGAGCCATAATAATGGTTTGCCACCGTTTATGGAAATCAAAGTAGAAAAATCTAACAATCCAGAAACAATCTGCGATTTCTTTGCGGAATACTTCGGAAGCGTTTTTGTTAAAGATAACACGCATGTACCCATTTCATCTGGTGATAATTCAAAAATTATCTTTTCTGAGCTAGATGTGGTGGAGGCATTATTAAACATGGACGCTTCAAAGGGTCCTGAATCTGATAACTTACCCGTGTCTCTATTAAAGCGTTGTGCTGATTGATTAGCTGCTCCGTTATGCCTATTATTTAGCTTGAGTTTTAAACAAGGCCGATTTCCTGATGCCTGGAAAGTATCAAAAATCATACCATTTCTGATATACCATTATTGGTGCGTTTAAATGACGAAATAGCTTAAAAACGGTCACCAACGATTGCCAAACTACACGAATTGAGCTTCGAATTGCTTCCCTATTCACTATTTTCTTCATTTTCTGAACAGAGACTGCTGTTTGCAGACCTCATAAAATGCTCCAGGAAAAGGTTGGGTTTAATGATAAAGACATTACTGCAATTGAGGATTATTTTAAAGGCAAAGGTAAATCGATCACCGCACACATGGTATAGCGATTTACGGAATTAAATATTTTTAATAATCTGAAAAATTTTGTTAATTAAAAGAGCTTGTTTAATTTAATATAGAGGGACAATTCCGAAGTAATACTAACTTGTGGAATTATAATAAGAATTTAGAATTATCTTACTTAGCTTTCACTGGTCTGGGAAGAAAGAGGACGAAAGGACAAAATTAAAAATATACAACGATTACTGGGACACGAAACGGAAAACTCATTTCAAACTGCCTAAACTATACGATTCTGATTTATTTTTCTAAATAAAAGAATATAAACCAACGTCAGAGATATTTTAAAAAAATGAATCTGAGGACGATTCCGAAAACAAAGAAACCGAGCTATCTTCATAGTGTTCAAATTACAGTAAAAAATATTAATGTTGTTGGGTTTGAAAGCCCCATTAATAATACCCTTGCATTTACTGAGGTTCAAATTACGCACATTGTACAAGAAAACTTTATGAGGAAGAAAAAGGACTAACCTTACTTTGCAAAAATTGTGTTTCGCGAGCTTTTATGGTAAAAAATAAAGGAAGTGACATAATGGTTTTAATTGTTATTTTATCAAGGAAAACATTTTTTTGACACTTTTAAATAATTTACAAAATATATCTTTCCAATATTTAACGTAAACTATAACTTGAAAATCCCTTTAGGATATGTTTCTTGTATACCCCTTTACAAATTATTTTCTAATTCCATATTGCAAAAATATTTGTTATGCGCCACTGTACTGATTTTATTTTTTAGTTTCTAACGACCAAATAATTTCCAAAAATGGCGTGATAAAAATAACCGTTTACAGACGAAAAGCTAATTTATCCTTTGGGATGATAAAGCAAAAATGAAACGAATAAAAGGATGAAACAGCATATAACGAATTTTGTAACATAAAACAATATTTTACTGTCACGCAAAATGTCCCTTACAATTTTGTTTTGGTGATTGAAATGATTTTAATATAGTTTTTACATTCAAATATTATATTATAAATATTGAAAATTGAAGATGAAAATTAAAAACGAAAATTAAAAATGGTGGGGAGAAAAATATACAGGAACTCCAATTTAATTCCAGTTCTGGAAATCTATCATAATATTTATCCATTTTACGGTAGAAGTTTATATTATTTGACCATTAACATTTTTGAAACTTGAATTTGGCAGTATCGTAAACTGTATAAATTGATTATATTGCCTCATACTAAAAAAAAAAAATTTTTAAAGCAATGAAAAATTTTATACATCTACATAAAACAGGATATTTTCACTAGAAAAATAAACAGAAATTGTTTTTTTATGTTTATTTAAATCCGGAAAAGTTATATCAGTTGAGTAGTGGAAAATAAATCAAAGATTAAAATCCAAATATAAATCATTCATTGCCTCTTTAACATAAAATCAATGGCAGAAAACTTTATATCAATACACACATATGTATCGCAAGTAGGTAGGTTTTTCCATCAGAGAGACAGTGTATTTGAAAATATCTATATATGTATAAAGTATAAACGAAAGAGGGCAAAATTGGCTAAAAAAAACCCGAAATGAATTTTGTTTGATTTATTTTTCATGTAAAGGAAAAACCAAAATTCGATGCTATATATTCAGTGTTATAAGTTTTCTTTTTTTTTTAACGAAAAATGATTGGAAAATAAATTAAAATTTTTGTAATTTTGTATTTTTGTTTTAAAAAAGTCACACTTAATGATTTACCTATTTTTGTTTTAAGGATACTTACCACATCGATTATTTGCATCAATGTTAGGCCAAAACTAAGTTGTAATGGGTCTGATTCGTTGACAACTGGCCGCTCTAATACATTATAACTATCTAGCAAATCGTGAAGTAATCGTTTCTCATGAAATCCAGCTATGCAAACTGAAAATATAAAGAAATAAATTTGTTATAATTATTTGATTATTTGATTTCAATATAAATGTATTTTGACTGCATTTTTTTTTTAATTAGTATTTCCTTAGATCGTAGCAGTAGATTGTTAAATATCATATTCTAACACTAGAGTTTCTCAGTGTTACCTATAAATAATCACAAACCAGTACTATGATAATCAGGATTTCATTTGGATAAATCATCAAATAAAGAATCATGAATGGTTTAAAACCGAATGGCATATTAAATATATCACAAATATATAATGAACTTTCACATTTACCAATAAATTAATTATAACCTATGGAATATACTATTTACCATTAATTATTGTTATAATTGTATGGACTAAATAATGTATTTTAAAATATTTATATTATTTGTAAATGGTTTCTGGTAAAGATCTTCGTGATTGATTTATTTAAAATGTACGGCCCAGAATTAAGCAGGATATTCCGGAAAGCGCTGGGTTCACCGTACGCCCATTTTTACATATACTTGGAAGGATAAGGCAGGATATTAGTAAAATTATTGAGCTCGACCCGATTACAGACACTTTGGCATAGTTAGTAAATTTTTTGTGGGGTAAGGGAAGGAAAGGTATGTCAGTAATGATAGAAGTGGTTCGGTTTCCCGGCAGCCAATAAGCTGTTAGCATGAGACAATCACAATTTTACTGAACTGCTCTGCATTCTGTGTTGTCTTAACAGGAACTCCAGTGTACCACCATTCATTTGTAATCTGGAAACGTTCCCTGAAAACTTAATCTATTAATAAACTAATCGATCTTAGCCATGGGCTGCAATAAATTGAATTAAATTTCATTAATTATGAATTAACATAATATAATTTCTGCAAGCTGTAGTAATTAATTGGATTAACTTTCGTCTGAAAAAAACAAATTTATTAGTTTGTCCCATTGTAGCGAAAAATTATTCTATGGAATATAACAACACAATAATATAATAATACGAAAATATAAAAATATAAAAAAATAAAAATATAATAATGTAATAGCACAACAATGTAACAATAAAATAACCCAAGTAACAAGCAAATACATCAAGTATTTGTGTGAAAATCTAATTTATATTCACTTTAAAATTAGAGCAATTTTGCTACTCATCAAATTTGCAAGTGGTGTGATTGGTAAGAAACGGTGGATTCGATCGAATTCAATTGTTTAATTAGTTTAATAAAATTCGTTTTGTAGAATTTTTGGCAGTGCGACAAATAAATTAGGAAAATGTAGTTTGCAGACATTTTTCTAATCTATATAAAATAAATAAAATATATTAAATAGATAAAATATTTACTCTAAATTTATTAGTTATTAAGCAAAAAATTTTTAATTCTTAGGTTCTATTAGTTTTTTTGGAGTGTAGAGTGGTTTTGTCTGTGCGTAATATTTGGGTGGTCTCTTTTAGGGTTTAAATTAAAATTTATATGTTGAAAGATCAATTTTATTTAATTAAATGAAGTTATATAAATTATATCTGTACCAGAAAAGCTATGAAGATTTTGTGTTAAACCCAAACGAATATCCGTATGCTCAAATACGTGACGTTGTTGAAAGCTATCATCCCGAAGATGATGGATGCCGGCTTCTCCTACAAATTAAATGTTTTAACGAAGATCTTAAGGGCCGTAAAATAATAAGTAAACACAAATCTCTCAGCATGCTAATAGCCACCAAGATAAAAAAACTAAAGCGTGAGGCAAATTTTAATTTTATTAATAGAAATATAGGTAAACCAAAGGAATTATGGAAATTTTTTAAACAATGTATATTTAATAAGACAGATGCAAAAAATTCTCTTAATTCTATTAAAATATTGGGTAGAGTGGTTACTAACGAAAACGAAATTGTAGAGTGTTTTAATAACTATTTTCTGACAACCGTTTCAAACTCTACAAATCAATTTTTAACGCCTTGCTTTGATGATTTTAGCTATATAAAATATAATATCACTTGTCCATTCCAACTAACATTAACAGATAAAAATGAAGTTCACATAATAGTTTTAGGTCTGAATACTGGTGCGGCGTCGGGAGTTGATGATATATCTGTTAAATTTTTAAAATATATTATAAACTATATTTTATCATTGCTTGTTAAATATATAAATAACGCATTTCTCACAAGTGTATTTCCAGAGTGCTGCAAAATAGCCAGAGTTATTCCAATTCATAAATCAGGGAACGAAACCGATTGAAATAATTATCGCCCAATATCAATTTTACCAGCTATTTCTAAAATTTATGAAAGAGTTATATTAAATAGGCTAAACGAATTTTTAGTATCCAATAGGCTAATTAGCACAAGTCAGTTTGGTTTTACTGGAAAATCAAATACTACGGCTGCTTGTCTCAACCTCACTAATTTTTTAAGTACACATTTTGATAAAAGACATTATTGTGCTTGTTTATTTATAGACATTAGGAAGGCTTTCGATACTGTAAATCATACTATACTTTTAATGAAACTAAAGAAATTAGGATTTACGAGCAAACAGCTTGATTTGTTTAAAAGCTATCCCAAGTAACATTTTGTATAGATCATAGTCACAAATTTTCAATGTATAATTTACGGAACATTTACAGTATTGGAAATATGTAGCTGTAAGCAAGTGTTTACAAATTATAGTTTTGAAATGTATACCATTAAGCTACACTGTAAAGGTAAACTTTTAGCTACACAACTATCGTTTCTGTTCATATACTTTGTCATTTTACGATTACATTTACAAAATGTTTACGTCTTGTAGACTGCACGAGAGCTTAAAGATACCATGTATATTTACTAAACATTTACATTGCAAATGTATTTATACTATCACATATTGGTTACAGAAGTAACTTTATTGAGAGCATAAGACTACCTCGTAGATCTACAAAATGTTTACATTGTAAACGAATCTAAATTGTTTTGTATTCCTACGTCACAGTTTTCTAATGTCAAAAAAAAATTTATTCATAAAAATAATAAAACAACTCTAATGAATTAAGGAATACGCTAAAAATTTGCATGAAGTAGGGAAAATATCATAAATCATAATACTTCATCTCAAAACGATTCCAATTTTTGTAGTAACTTAAAAGTAAAACCAACAAACAGAAAATGAAAATTGACTACAGATATGAATTTGATTTTCCAATAAAATGTCCGGTTCTTATAAGAAATTAAAAACAAATTTTTGACGATGGAGTGTTGAAGAAACTCGGCATTGATTTATAGAATTTCACTTCGAGCACTAACATTTTGTACACAGAATTTTTAAATTGAAATCTAATTTGTTACACTTTTTGCTCGTACATGCTATATTACAACACCATAAACAACATATATTTTTAATGGGCAACGGAATATACTGGTAATACAGACTAAGCAATTGCTTGTGTGGATTGAATATCTAAATTAACACCATACATTTAATGGTTTTATCACATTAAATATTAATTTTCTGCCAATTTTGATCAACATCACCACCTAAAGAATTGACCATTTCTATTTAATGTTGTCGAAAAATGTCAAATGAGAAATGTCAAAAAATGTAAAATTATCAATACAAAGCGTTTACATATCATATGCATGTAAACAGTTTGAATTAGATATGTAAATGTAAATTTACTTCTGCATAACCATATTATATCGTTTACGTATACTTAAAGAATTTAACCTTTTTGCGGACACGTTGGCATATGCCGTCATTTTGAATGGTTTGCGGTGGGACACATCGCATACCGACATAGATAATATGTACTATAATGGTACGTCGTATATAGCCGTCGTAATTTTCATGGCATGTTTAGAATATAATCTTTTGTGTACAAACATTTTTATAATAACTGTGCACACTTTCTATTTTTTTAGGTTCAACCGTTACATAAATTTGTTTTTTCTAGATAAAAAAAATAATAAAATTATTAGTGCCAAATGTTAGTGCGAGCATTATTTAAAATTGTTGTGTTCGTAAAAGGGTTAATAATGAAATTTAAATGTAAGATCATTTGTACGTAACCAACACAAATCGTTTACATAATGTAGTCATGTAAACATTTTTAGTATGGAATTGTAAATGTAAGTGATTTGTAAACGTCTTTATGCAATTTACTCTCAAACTGTTTACTTAACGTTAACATGTATTTTAAAGTTTACGGATCAAAAACATAGCCATTTTTTTGAATATGGATGCCGTCCATATTAAACAATATTTTTTAAACAGAATTAAATTTTTAATATTTTCTTAACATTATTCTTTTTTATGATTCCGGATGTGAAGAATATTTTATAAAACCATGTAATGATAAAGTTAAACATTATTTTAGATCATTAGTATTCCATTAATTTAAAATGTAAAAAAAAATTATCTTATAATTAATTAAAAAATTAATAAAATTCATAATTTTTATGGCGCATTGCTCTTAACAAGCTATTTCAGAATTTTACCAGAAAAAGTGGCATTCGTTTGTAATTTTCAACATTGTAACTAGCAAAATTAATTAAATTCAATATTATAAATTTAATAAAATATTACATAGGTATAAAATAATATAGTTTGTCGTCATTATTTTACAAACATATTATCATTATCCTTTAATTCAATACATATACATTTATTTACATTTTTGTTTATAAAATTAAATTTATATATGTATTTGTATGTGTGCAAAAGATTCATGATGTTGTAAATTATTTGTAAAAGATCTGTAAACGAAACCGATTTATATATATTGCTTACTGTAACTTTACAAAATAATAGGTATATACACATATCATTAACAATAATTCGAATTGGTAAACGATCTGTAAAAACGAATAATTTTCCCCAAAATGTATACTCAATATTAACAGATCGTTTACAGAACGTTTCCCACTGTAATTTTACGGATACGAGGTATATTTTCAGTTAACGTTCTGTAAATTAAAATTGTTTGTTGGGATCTTTCAATTAGAAAACAAAAAGTAAAAATAAATTAAACCTCGAGTTCAGAAAAAATACTAAGGTTAGGGGTGCCACAAGGATCAATACTGGGGCCCTCTTTGTTCAAAATATATATTAATGATTTAGTATTTTTAGATAAGATACAGGGAAGTTTGCAATTATATGCAGATGACAGTGTAATTATATATGCGAAGGAATCGCTGGATGCATTATTTTCTCGAATTCAACATGATTTAGAGATACTCAAAGCCTGGTTTGAATTGAACCATCATCTATTAAACCACGAGAAAACCAAGTATATTCGAAAACAGAAGATTGTAAGGATCGGTTTTAAATTCTAGCTCAATTACTTATAACTCTTTCATAATTGAAAGAGTTAATAAGTTTACGTATTTCGGCTTAGAGATTGATAGTAAGCTGTGTTGGTTGAATCACATCGATAAAACTAAAAAATCTATATTGCCATACATTTTTGCTATTAATCGGACAAAGCACATCCTTTCAAAATTATCACTCCTGCTTTTGTACTTCGCATACATCCAATCTCGTTCAATTTATTTAAACCCGATCTGGAATGGTTGCGTTAAGTATAAAATAGATGAGCTTAAGATTCTACTAAAACGAGTATTAAAATACATAATACACGCTTCAGTTCGATCTCCGTCGAAGAAACTCTTTGAAGAATTTCAATCTCTACGATTTTTAATAGAAAGAGAACTTTTAATCTTTATAAATAAAATAATTAATGATCTCATATAAAACATAATTTTGATTTGGCCACAATTGAGTCACGGCATACTTATGAAACGAGAAGAAGGTCACATTTCGTAGTTGATTTTTTTGCGACCAAAGCAACAAACAATGTATTGTATCGAGGATTAGTTAAATATAACAAACTTCCAGCTGATATAAAACATACACTCCATTTAAGCGTTTTCAAAAATAAATTAAATAAATTTCTTAGGAACGAAACCGTACTGATATAAATAACCTTATTATTTTTTATTGATATGTGGTTAACTGAATAAATGAATGGTTTTGGGTTTACTTTTATAGCTTTATATTATAAGAATTAATTTATTTTTTATTTTTTAGTTATATAATTTGATTAATTATAGTTGAAATAACTTATTGAATTAGATTATTAATAGAACTTTTTGTAAAAATTTTACTGATTAAAATGTATAAATTTAAATTTAATTTAATTTTACTATTGTAATATTAAATATTAAAATCATATAAAATTACAGAGTAAATAATATAAAGTTGCGCTATAACCATTCATTGGTTCGAGCAACTGACTACCTATGTTATAAGATAATTTAAATGTATTAAAATAATTTATCTAAATATTATTAATAATAAAAAATAAAAAAAAAGTGTCGAATCAAGTATCGCTGCTGCATTTAATTTGCGTACAAATGCCGATGTTATTTAATTAATTTCGATATCTTTATATTTTATATTTTTATATTCTGTATATTCTTATGTTTCAGATTTGAATTTTGGTGTTTATATTGTTATATTATTGTATGTTATATTATTTCATATCTTGTACTGTTATATTATGATTTATATTACCACTATAGTACGGTACTAAATTAACACCTAATTTTTAGCAAAAACGCAACGGAACGAATTTCAAGGGAAACTAATCCAATTTATTACAGCATATGGATTGCAGAATTATAATTTTATAATATTATAATTAATTAAATTATAATTTCAGATTGAAATTAATTCTATTTCTTACAGCCTATGGCTAAGAGCAATTAGTTCATTAATAGATTTTGTTTTCAGGTAACCTCTGCAGATTACAGATGAATGGTGGCACACTGGAGTTGCTGATAAGAGATGCAGAATGCAGAGCAGTACAACAAAAATGTGATTGTCTTACACTAACAGTAGTTTGAATATTGGATACCGGGAAATCGAACCAATTAAGTCATAACTAACATACTTTTCCTTTTCCTAACCCACAAAAATGTACTAACTATTGGCCGCCAAGGTGTCTGTAACCGGGTCGATCTCAATAATTTAACTAGTATCCTTCCATATCCTTCCAAGTATATGTAAAAACGGGTGTACTGTGGGCCCGGCGCTTTCCGGGATATCCTGCTTAATGCTTGGCAGTACATTCAAAATCAATCAATCAAATCAATCATTAAGGGAATAGGACAGACATTACTTGTGATATGGGCCTGTATAGACTTATGCTAAAGCTTAACTAGCGGAAAAATATATAGAGTTTTTTTTATAGTGTTTATTCCATGCAATCTGTTCTGGGGCCTAAGCTCTTCCAACTCTTTTGCGGTTAACTTAACGTGTTACTTTACGCCATTACTAGCCAAATCGAGGACGCGCGAATATAGGTTCGCATTTTTTTAAATACCCATCTGCACATTGCATTGCTCCAGCCAGCCAGTACTGGCATGGACGATAGTTCGGCCCATGGATTCTGCACTCCAACGGGGGGTTATAGTTGTATTGGAAAAATATCACACAAGATCTGTTTGTAATAAGTTTGAATTCATTTATAACTAAACTGAGGTCTAGAAGCCATAAAAAGTCAATCTTATATGACTTTTTTTTTCAATTATAACATTCAATATATATATATATTCAATATATATATATATATATATATATATATATATATATATATATATATATATATATATATATATATATATATATATATATATATATATATATATATATATATATATATATATATATATATATATATATATATATATATATATATATATATATATATATATATATATATATATATATATATAGGTTATGAATTTCAACTTAGATTAAATTTAAATTTGAATTTATGAATTTCAACTTAGATTAAATTCAGCTTTTAGCTTTAATTGATCTCAAGGATTTGCAAAGTTTTTCTTAAGTGTTCCTGTTAAAAAATTCATAATTTACTCTGTTGTTAAGACTGTTGTGTAATGAAATTTTAGAAAAAAATTTTAATTTTTACTAAAACTGGTGAAGTTTATAATATTTAAACAAGGAATATTTAACAAGGAATATTTAATTTTAAATTATATAAGGTGCTGTGACCAATTGTGTGTAAAACCGGTCATTGCGCTAGCCACTTACAACGATCACTAATTGTAAAAAAAATATGGTTTGAAAGATCTTGTCGTTTAAAATTTTTAACTTTGGCAATTTGTATAAAACTAAAAAAATTGTTGAACAGTCAACATAAAATAATCAACCCCCAATGTGTTTTGTGCCTTTTGGATTTTCCTTAACGTTAATGTTTTGAGGAATACTGTCCTCACGCGAGTTACATATTTTTTCAATTTTTTATTTTTATAGCCTTTTTGGCACTTTTTATTCCTACTCAGCATATAAAACCACCGCAATTATATGTATAAAACATTACGACAGCGATTACCACGAAAGTGTAGTAAGAAACCCATTTGAAATATTTAACTGCATCTCTTTAGTATTATATATATATATATATATATATATATATATATATATATATATATATATATATATATATATATATATATATATATATATAAATCAATGGCGTACACAGGATTTCTGTAAGGTGGGGTCCAGATTTTTTAAGAATAACAAAATAAAGTCAATTTTTCTGGGTTTTTTGCCAATTCTTGTATTACATCTTCGACTGACACATCAACCTCTCTATAAATGTGCATAATTGCCATTCCATTCAACCTGTCTTCAGACATAGTAGAGCGTAGATAAGTTTTTAAACGTATGAGTGTTGAAAAACTTCCTTATGCCTCACAAGACGAGACAGGAAATGTTGCTAAAATACAGAGGAGGATATAAATATTTGAAAACACTTCTTGATTGCAGTAATGCAAAACTTGAAGTAACGATGTATTTTCTCCAGAATACGATTTATCTGTCAAGAATTTATGCCACATAAAAATTTCCGAGTGTAGTTTCACTACTACAGTTTATGTCATCTTGATAAAAATTACACAAATGTTCAATATCTTGAACCTTCAATGAAGAAGATAAAACTTGTGGTAAAATATAATCAAAGCCCTGCATAATATTTTTAAGTTTTTAAAAATTTTGTTGAAGACTGGCAATAAACGTTTCCAACAGAGGTAAATATACACTTTTTTATAGAATTCGTCAGATGATTCAATAAAGCTGATATTTGATCTGACTTGCAATTTCGGTTTTTCAACAGGAAAATCATACTTTTCTGCAATTTCAACTATTTTGGTATAAACAGTATCAAATTACGTTGTCTCACTGTTCATTTGCATTAATGTGGAAAATAGATCAGCAGCAGAATTTATTACTTCATTGTTGCAATATTTCGAGACTGTAAATATCTAGAGAGAACTGAACTTTAGCTGAATATATGATTTAAGCACATTATGCTAAAAGTGAATTTAAAACTTTTAATCGTGTATAAAAACTAATGTGCTTTTGATAAAGCTATATTATTTGTCCAATTTGTAATTGTTTCTAAAGCATTAATAACACCATTTTGTAATTCTAGCGGCGCACAAATTTATAAGTTTTTGTTTTCTTGAATCTTGACCAACTTTCTTCAAGGAGGCAATCAAAGTGTGCTGTTTTTTTTCTTATTTCGCACGCACTGCAAATACTATATTCATTGCCAAGTTGCGGCTATTTTCTTTTCAATTCACACATTGCCTAGGGATAATTCCCTTAATGAATTACGCCACAGCAAGATGGTGGGCTAAAACTCTTTATTAAAATTAATAAAGGGTTTTATTAATTTATGGCTAGAGCAATGAACATATAGAGCACTAGGAAGTGTTTCAAAAGTTTGCTTGTACTCATTAATAATGCCTTCTATAACTGGTGCGCCATCATACCCATGACCACGGTGTTTTTTTTTGAGAAAAAACTCAAACCACTCAATCTTTAAAGTAGCTCACCTAAACGCAAGAAGCCTACGAAATAAGTTTGATCAACTGGAAATAACTTCCAACAGTTATTTAAAAGCTCCCGTTATTATCGAGATGAACGAAACTTTGATAACTAAGTCCGAAATTAAATTTTGAAATTTCAACAGCTTCATGTCTTTTCATAGTATGCGCCAAGATAAGATCGGAGGTGGTGTCTGTGTTTTTGTTAATAATAACTTTTTGGCACCGGCACAGTTAAATACTTGCATTGATCATTCTAATTATCTAGTCATTAAACTAATTCAGTTTAACTTAAATATTATAGGAATTTACAGACTTGGGACATCATCCACTGATATTTTTATGGAAACTTAGGATGACATAACTAACAAATATTCTAATTCCATCATTTAAGGTGACTTAAAGATAATAATTATTTTGACTCATTTGACAGCAACACTATTGATCTAGAACAGCTACTGATTAGTAGTAGTTACTTTATTTTGAATAAAAGGGAAGCTGAATCCGGGACTAGATTATCTAATACTATTGCTACATTGATTACGCAATCACGGATTCGGTTTACAGACAATTCTCTCTTGGCTTATTTGACATTTATTATTCTAACCATAGATTGATCATGTTAGGTGGAAATTTATCGTGTATACCAAAAACTAAAATGAAAGTGAACGCAATAAACAAATTAAATTATAATGGTATTCTAAGTACGTTGACTAGTACAACACAATACCTTCAGTCATTCCACTAGCTGATCAATTAAACGCATGCTGCAATGAAAGCTAATACATAAAATATTACTCGTATATTTGAAAAGCCTTGGTTTAATCAACAAATATTAGATCCAATAAAATATCTTGACAAAGTCTTTGTATTACACAAAAAATTTCTATTCAATGTATTTTTTCCTAAGCAACTTAAACAGCAACGAAATAAATGCCCCTTTATGGTGAAATCCTTAAAAATTACCTGCTTCTCAAACAACATAATTAAGAATAATGGTAATCCAAAAAAGATTGGAATTTAATTAAGTCGGTTGTGTTAAAAAAACCAATTACTTCACATACTGATGTCAAAGTAACTATTAGTATCCACGATACTATTTTAACTAATTCATTAATAGTAGCAAATCATTTAAATGAATACTTTATTAATGTAAGTAAAATTAGCGATAGTTTCCCATCCTTAAGCCAAAATTTAGTGCCTCATTTTTCTACGTATATTAATTATTATGTGTCTGAAGGATTGGTTTTCAAAGAGATAACATTGGTTGAAGCAATCATTGATAATTTGAAGTTGAGCTCGGCAGCACTACAATCTTCAAAATTATATTTCGTTCCGATTTAAATAGCGCTTATCAACGACTGTATAAAAAATGGATATTTTCCCAATGAATTAAAAACAGCTAGGGTTATTCCGATCTTCAAGAGAGGTACCATAACATGTGCTTCATTATAGACCCATATCAGTGTTATCTTGCTTCTCAAAAATATTTAAAACTGTTCTTAATTCTCAATTACAAGTTTTGGAAACAAGCAATACTCAAGCTGCGGTTGCAAACTTAATCTTTTATATGAAGGTATTGGAAAAAACTACTTCGTTGCTGTATTATTTATTGATATCCAGAAGGCTTTTGATTGCTTAAAACATAGCACTTTAATATCAAAGCTTAATTCTTTGAATCCAAGTGAATCTACTTTAAACCTTTTCATTGATTACTTAAGTGATCGTAAACAGTTTATATCTATCAAAAATAAAAACAGTGTTACACACAGCATTCTTAATGGAGTCCCCCAAGGTTCTGTGTTGGGACCAGTTTTATTTATTTAAATGATCTACTTGAATTAAAGTTACGAGGAGTAATAAAATGTTATGCTGATGACGCTGCCTGCATTAATTGATAACTGGCTTACAGCTAAGCAATATTTCACTAAGCAATAACTTGCAAAAAATCAATTACATTTTACTTAGTAATAAAAGCTTACCGGCTAACTTACTAGATAGATTCAAATTTAAAAATCAAGAAATAAATCAGGTAAACCAATATACTTACCTAGGAATTGTAATTGATTCTAAATTTAACTTTGAGGGACACGTACAAAACATAAAAAGTAAAATATGTCCTTGTGTATTTATTTCAAAGAAAATTAGATATTTACTTAACAAAAAGACTGCATGGATATTTCATCATGCATATATTAACTCCCACTTATCTTATATGAACTTTATTTGGTCAACAACAACAAAAATAAATCTTAGCGATCTACAAGTACTACAAAATAAAGCAATAAAATTTGTAATGTGCCTTCCAAGGCTTACAGCCTCGGTTAATTTATATACATCCAAATTGTTACAACTTACGCTAATGTCGAGCTATAAGATTATGTTGTTTGTTCATAAAGTCAAACTGAATTTAATAAAATGCAAAATAGAGATCAAAACGGCCTCAGAAATTCATTCTTACTCCACTCGTTCAAATGCTGACTTTTATATTTAATACGTTGAACTAAATCCTGCCAAGAAGATCATTTTCCTCCACGGATTTATAAGGTATAATGAACTGCCAATACAAGTTAAATCGATAGACAACATAATTAAGTTTAAGCAGCACATAAAAGAATATCTATTTAAGAACTAAAATTAATTAATTCTTTTAAAACAAATGCAACGTCCTCACACAGAATAAAAAATTCGAACTTGTGTATGTATCTTGTAAGTAATTATAATTTTAGTAAATTTGTTTTCTTTAAATAAGCATAAACTATTAATAATTATAAGCATAATTACTTATATATTATACTAGCAACTCTTTGTATATTAAGATAATAAAAAAAAAAAACAAAAAAAAAACATCTGGTACTGGTACAAATATTAAAAATTATCACATAGTTTTGGCTGGTTATTGGAAAATTTTAAAAATCGAATGCAGACAGATAGTTGTTCGATTCCTGCAACATCTGCCGTTTCATCAGCAATTAATGAGAAACACGGGGCTTTATTCACTTTCATAACTATTTTGTTCATAATCATATTTCCAATTGTTTCTATTATTTCGTTCTGGAAACGAGAGCTGAGGTAGTTGGCATTTCCTGGGGCTGAAGATAGTTTGATTTTAAAATTTTCATCGTGCTTAGCACAAAATCTAAGAGGCGAACGAAAATTTCTATCATTATTATCAGGTTCACGATCAAGTGATATTGGCCAGGAGCTTCTATGCCTTTTAAACGGAATGTTCTGTTTTCCACATAAAAAAATAGCTTCAATCATCGGAATCAACAATTTTCTATTATTTTGTACTCGCTTACGGCGTTCGTTATCAATGTGAAAATTAATTGGGACGGTTTTGTTATTCTTGATATCGGATAAGTTGACTATCATTATCACGCATGCTTTGTGGTATGAGGTGTCATTATATAACCAAAAAAGTTCAAGAGCGTGCTTCCACGAACCAAAATTCAATTTTCACTAGCTGTCCTAATACTTGCTCACTTTTGATTTGATCATTTCTTCGAAAAAAAATCCATTTTAATGTCATCGTCATCAAATAATCTTTCTATTATAGAAGTTCTGGGTGTGACGATATGCAAATTATTTAGTTGCATTTCGATTATGTTGACAAAATATTTTATTTTCTATTCCCTCTATTCCCTCATAGTTACAAAACATTTTAACACTTAAAACTTAATGTTTTGTAACTAAGAGTGGGATGGAGTCAAACCCAGTAAACATCCCCTGAATACGCACCTTTAAAATATATATATATATATATATATATATATATATATATATATATATATATATATATATATATATATATATATATATATATATTCGGCAGAATTAAAACCTGTTAACGACGAAATACATAAAATGCAGATAAAATTTTTTAATGCGGATAATTTTTAATATCTTGAAGCAAGAAAAAGTGCTCAACGGTTTAAAGGTGCCAATGACAGAATTTAAACCGTCAAAAATCAGCTTCCTGTGTATTGGATAACTATAACCAAAATCTTAGATGTCTTCTATTTTATTTTGTAAGTGGCTACACTAAATGATTGTCCCTTGTGGTGCCCGCATGTATGCGTGGTTAATAATTAACCGCAAACCAACCATTCCTATCAACACAGCTTAATCACGTGAAGTTCTCGTTCAATTCAATTAAATTACTATTAAAGTATGTGTGTGGAGAACTGTTTCGCGATTCAAATGAAAACTAACCACAAAAAATTACGAAAATAAAATCTATCAATCAACAGCATTTCAGGCCAAAGTTGACGCTTTACTGAGACCTTTTACATGAACTTTCAAACTATAATTGGTCACGGCGTTATGGTCAGCGGCGGGGTCCGAGCTCACGATCGCAGTGTGTTTAAACCATAACATCCTAATCATAACTATACGACCGTGACAAAAATCTATACTAAGTTAAAATATATTTATCAATGTTATTGCTTTGTTTTGATTTTAAAATACAAAATTTCAATTTTAAATTAGTAAATGTGTGTTTAAATGTGTTTATCAAGACGCAGATAGTAATTATTCGCCTAAAACTAATTAAATCAACACACAAAAATCGCTTGACGCGCCCAGGCAATCTAATAATATATTTTTAACTTTGTGTTTGCTTTGTTTTTATTTTGAATCGCGAAACATAATTATCCACATTCGTGCTTTAGTATAATAAATAGAGTGGCAGGGCGCGTCTTTACAGTTAGTGTAAACATTAGTCCGATTGCATATTAATGTTCTTAGTAGACATGATGTGAAACCGTCAAGACCGTCCTGATTCTCCGTTTACTGTGCCACATACAAAATAAAATGACGGAAGACAAACGACGTCACTGCTTAACAAAACGACTACTAAATTTAAAAAAACAACAACAAAATAAGACAAATAACAACGAAGTTTGGTTATGAGGTAGCTTTAAATTTTATTTACCATTACTTAAATAGTTATGTCTGATGACTCGAAAGTATCCTATATGCTTAAGAAAGAAGATCGCTCAAAATGCAAAAACTATCGCGATACAGCTCTCCTTTGAACAACATACAAATCACTGTCTGACATAATATTAGTGAGAATCACTCCTTTGACGGTGGAAATTGTAGGCGACTACCAAAAAGGATTGCATCCGAATCAGTCAATCACTGATCAAGTTTTTTCACTAAGAATGATTCTAACTAAATATTACGAAACATTTCGAAACACACATCAGATGTTCTTAGATTTTCTGTAATGCAACATGATGCAACAAAATGTTAACTTGTTGTGTCAAAGTTGAAAACAAGCTATTAGAAATTTTTGCAATTAGGTCTGATATATGGCAAGGAGATGAACTGTCCTCGATACTCTTTAATCTCATGTTAGAATTTATCAACCATAGGTTTTGTCAAAATCCATCAGGTCAAAACAAAATATATGATCACTGGTTTTAGAGTCCAAGGCGCAAAGGATTTTAGTAGTAGTGTCCACACATTTTATATACACCAAAAAGTAAAGTTGAATCACCTAATAGACTGTGTCATCATATATTTGTTTTCGAAGATGAATTGTATACAGTGTCAAAAGATAGATGTCGCCGTTTTTATTATGTAATTCAAATAATTTTGTAAAAAAGGAGAATAACAAACTTCACTTGAAGATTGGTAGTCGAAACCTCGAAGACAATAAATAAACGAAAAGAAAATACAGTGATTAAAAAAAAACAGTGAATTTCATTTATACTATTAAAAACTACGAATACGGCGAATATATTTACACAATTAGTTGGAACTAATTTGGATTTGGACATAAAGCAACATAATAATTTGACCTCGCTTATTTTTGGACACGGCCACTCTAAATATTACACCTTTATCAATCTAAATTACTTTTAGAAACGGTGATCAACAACAAAATATATTGGACTCAGATATTGTGCAATTACTCAGGGATTAAACTCGAAATGACGATCAACCAGTAGTAACACAATCAGGTGCAAGGGTTAGTCATGGTAATTCGAGCCGGATAGGAGAGATTAGAGAACAACCCAGTAAAAACGTGGGTTTAATCCAATCTCAATTAATTGGTTACTTATTAATTTGGATCAGGCTACAGTGATTTGCCTTAATTTACCTCATTTTATTATATAAATGTGAACCAAGCGTGAGCAAATGCTAACCTCACTTATAATTGATTAACAGTTATTGATTTTGAACTAGGCTACAGTGAATTATGGCCTTAATAACTGTGATTTTATAAGTGTGAATAATTTGTGATAAATTGGCGGATGATAAATGATAAAAACTTCTAACATGAGATTAAAGAGTATCGAGGGCAGTACTTTAATCGACGAGATCAATACTAGTATAGCTCTAATGAACGAGAAGTGGTAAGACTTTCAAGGTATTGAAAGATCGCTAAAAGGTAAATTTAGCGAGACTCAGTTAGAAATGGTAAACAAGGTTGAAATTTTGTTTTTTTGTGATTAAACAAGTTTATATCAATACGAGAAAGCTTATGAAACGGAAAATTCACACGCAAATAATCAAAAGGGAGATTTAATGGCAATCCAAACTCAATTCGTACGTGAATTGAATTTGTTGAATACAAGAGGCAGTGAGGTACGTTTGCCACGTTTGAATATACTGCAGTTTTTAGGAGAATATTCGGAGTTTCTGTCGTTTAAAGACCTTTTTGAGTCTTTCATAGACAAAAACGAAAATATGTCTATAGGGTTCACAAGCTTCAATACTTAAAATCTTTATTAAAGATATTACTCTCCGATGTATTTTTGTTTGATTCACATAAACAACCCTCATACGATTTTCACTTTCTCAGATGAAATCTGCCATTTCTAATACGCTATTTACGCCTTTTTCATCGCTTATTCCATACTGTAGCTTTCCGTTAACAAATCATCAACATAGAAGTTGTTGAGTATGCTTTCTTTGACACTCGTTTGCTCCTTGTCAGCTGCTGCATTACTCTGCTGGCCAGAAACGAAGAGCATGCTAAACCAAATGTGACTCGTGTAGGTCGGTAACACCTGGACGTTTCATCATTTCACTCACGCCATAAAACCATTTAATACTCTCATTCGGACCTACCATAAATTATTCAATCAACGAGACTGCAATGGTTGTTTTGCTGGAGCCGTCAAAAACTACGTGAATCTTGGTAGTATCACTGCCCACATTTGTCACGGAATTATGTGACAAGTAATAGATCTCGGTGTTTTGCTTATATGTTGGTGCTTCTATCATATGTCCCAGTTCATGTTTTCTCTCATCTGGTTAATATGAGCCACGCAATTCATGATTTATCGAAAGTTTTCGTTTGAGAGCGGGAAATCTTGTAGTTGCATTTTTAATGAATCACCTAATTTTCCAGAATCTTTCTTAATCGTCAGCTTCACTATATAATGTTCTTCAGTCGATCATTCATGCATGCTCGCAAAAACGTCTTCACATTCCATGTAAACATTTCAATATTTTATTAAGTCTAATGGTGTTAAATCACAAGATCTCGGTGGCTAATTGTGATCACCTCTTCGAGAAATATTTCGGTCAGTAACCTTTCCTACAAAATTGCGATTGTTTCGTTTCTTGTGTGGCACGTAGCGCCGCCGTCTTGCTGAACATAAACGTCATTCACATCAATATCTTCCAATTCGTCATCAGAATTGATTAATCATAACTCGATAGCTCAATCCATTCACCGTAACAGTTGCCCAGCCTCATTTTCGAAAAAGTAAGGTCCAATCACACCGCCAGCCCCAAAACCGTACTAAACAGTGACACGTTGAGAATGGAGAGGCTTTTCAACACTTATTGTTGGGTTTTCTGAGCCCCAAATGCGACAATTCTGCTTATTCGAGATAGCTTTCGAGATGAAAATGGGCCTCATCACTAAAGATGATTTTTTGATGAAAATCCGGATCATTTTGATGCATTTGAAGGACCCAATCAGCGAAGATACGACGTTTATGGTGATCGATCGGCTTGAGTTCTTGTGTTAACTGAACTTTAAAAGCCTTAAGACCTAAATATTTATGAAAACTACGGTGTAATGCCGTTTGTGGAATGTATAATTCCAAAGAACGACAAGGAATTGACAAACCTGGGTTTTCTTCAACACTACAACCTGCAGCAGCACTATTCTCAGTTGTTTTTGAGCGACGCACACGGTTTCGATTCTTCACATCACTAACTTGTCCCAACAGTTTCACTATTGCTCGCCGAAAAGGTGCTTCACAACGACCAAAAAGTGCTTTAGTTATGCAAACTGTGACTGCAAAATTTTCACCATTTTTGTAGTGGATTTTAACAATTTCAATGCGTTGTTGAAGCGAGTCTCGTACCATTTTTAGTAATGGCGTAGTTTTTACTTGTAAAATGTCAAAAGATGACAGCTTTAAAATTGACAGCTGCCCAAATAGCAGGCTATTCAAAATTTAACATCTTATTGGGTAACCCCAATATATATATATATATATATATATATATATATATATATATATATATATATATATATATATATATATATATATATATATATATATATATATATATATATATATATATATATATATATATATATATATATATATATATATATTATATATATTATATATTATATATATATATATATATATATATATATATATATATATATATATATATATATATATATATATATATATATATATATATATATATATATATATATATATATATATATATATATATATATATATATATTATATATATTATATATATAAATATATATATATATATATATATATATATATATATATATATATATATATTTATATATATATATATATATATATATATATATATATATATATATATATATATATATATATATATATATATAGGGTGGCTGAGACCAAATGTTACTGACTTCACTCTGCTGTCATTTGTGTAGTTGTCATTTTCGCGCGTCAATTTTTTGACAGATTGAAGTTTGGTTAGTTGTTTACATGTGGTCAACAAATAATTGTTCTAAATTAATATCTTAATAAAAAAATCTTAATAATGGAATTCAAACGTAATAGTGTAATTGCACTGTATTTGGCTTAAAAATCACAAACAGCAATAGTTCGTCAGCTCCAGCATTTGAATGTGAATAAAATGTTTGTGTATCGAACCATAACTCGATACAACGAAACTGGTAGCATCGCTAAACGCAACAGAGGCGGTCCTAAAAAGACAGCAACATCAAAAGAAATGATACGAAAGGTGAAGAAACGAATCCAACGAAATCCTCGTCAAAGTGCCGCAAGTCTACATGTTTCTCGATACAGCATTCAAACCATATTGAAAAATGAACTACACTTGAAGCCCTACAAGATACAAAAAGTTCAAGATCTTACGGAGGCACAAAAAAAAGTTAGGCTTGAAAAAACACGAGCATTGAAGGTCTTGGCCGAACGTGATGAGATTCCAAAAATTGTCTTTTCTGATGAGAAAATTTTCACCATTCAACAGTTTGTGGATAAACAAAATGATCGTGTTTGGTTAGAGCACAAGTCCAACGATAATTTGGACACAAGAGTTGCCATGCGCAAGCAATCACCAGCTTATGTTATGGTTTGGGCTGCAGTTACTGCAGATGGACGCACTCCTCTGATTTTCATCGAACATGGAGTCCAGGTAAACCAAGAGGTGTACCGCTAAAAGATCCTAAACGATGCTTTGCTACCTTAGGCACGTAAAGCCGTCACACAAAGCTCGAGTGACACAGCAATTTTTACTAAATTGCGTTCCGCGGCTGATTTCGTCGAAAGAATGGCCACCATATTCACCAGACTTGAATCCCATGGATTTCTCTATATGGTCCATTTTGGAGAGTAAGGTGTCCACTAAAAAATACGAAAGTGTTGATGCATTGAAGTCAGCTCTTGTTCGAGAATGGAATAAAATTCCGCAAACCCACGTTCGGTCAGCATGCAATGCTTTCTATGGAAGACTGAATCAAATAATCAGAGCCAAAAGAGGTCATATCGAGCAGTAACATGTTTTTCATAAAATGTAATATGTTTTCAACATATCCCACGGAATTTCAATAAAAAATAATCAAAATTAAAAAAATTACACCGAGCAATTGGCGCAGTGGTTAAAGCTGCGGTGTTTGGGACGGGAGGTACCGGGTTCGAATCCCAATGGGGGAGGGTTGCAAAAGGGATTTTTCATCACTTGATTACGATCGGTGATGACGATGAACACAACTATGACCCCCCGTTGGAGTGCAGAGTCTATGGGCCGAACCATCGTCCATGTCAGTACAGGCTGGCATGGAGCAATGCATTGCGCAGATGGGATATTCAACAATCGCGAACCTGTATTCGTGCGTCCTCGATTTGGCCCTCGTTGGCGTAAAGTAAGGACGTTAAAATAACTGCGAAAGAGTTGGGTGAGCTTCGGCCCCAGAAAAAGATTGTAGGGATTAAAAATTAAAAAAAAAAAAAAAAAAAAAAAAAAATTACAGCGTTTTCATTTAGTAACACTTGGTCTCAGCCACCCTGTATATATATATATATATATATATATATATATATATATATATATATATATATATATATATATATATTATATATTATATATATATATATATATATATATATATATATAATATATATATATATATATATATATATATATATATATATATTTTACGAACTCATATAAAGCTTTTGTTATTTCAAACAACTATCCATTCATCTCCGCTCTATTGTTAAATACTTTTGATTGATTCACATAAACAACCCTCATACGATTTTCACTTTCTCAGATGAAATCTGCCATTTCTAATACGCTATTTACGCCTTTTTCATCGCTTATTCCATACTGTAGCTTTCCGTTAACAAATCATCAACATAGAAGTTGTTGAGTATGCTTTCTTTGACACTCGTTTGCTCCTTGTCAGCTGCTGCATTACTCTGCTGGCCAGAAACGAAGAGCATGCTAAACCAAATGTGACTCGTGTAGGTTGGTAACACCTGGACGTTTCATCATTTCACTCACGCCATAAAACCATTTAATACTCTCATTCGGACCTACCATAAATTATTCAATCAACGAGACTGCAATGGTTGTTTTGCTGGAGCCGTCAAAAACTACGTGAATCTTGGTAGTATCACTGCCCACATTTGTCACGGAATTATGTGACAAGTAATAGATCTCGGTGTTTTGCTTATATGTTGGTGCTTCTATCATATGTCCCAGTTCATGTTTTCTCTCATCTGGTTAATATGAGCCACGCAATTCATGATTTATCGAAAGTTTTCGTTTGAGAGCGGGAAATCTTGTAGTTGCATTTTTAATGAATCACCTAATTTTCCAGAATCTTTCTTAATCGTCAGCTTCACTATATAATGTTCTTCAGTCGATCATTCATGCATGCTCGCAAAAACGTCTTCACATTCCATGTAAACATTTCAATATTTTATTAAGTCTAATGGTGTTAAATCACAAGATCTCGGTGGCTAATTGTGATCACCTCTTCGAGAAATATTTCGGTCAGTAACCTTTCCTACAAAATTGCGATTGTTTCGTTTCTTGTGTGGCACGTAGCGCCGCCGTCTTGCTGAACATAAACGTCATTCACATCAATATCTTCCAATTCGTCATCAGAATTGATTAATCATAACTCGATAGCTCAATCCATTCACCGTAACAGTTGCCCAGCCTCATTTTCGAAAAAGTAAGGTCCAATCACACCGCCAGCCCCAAAACCGTACTAAACAGTGACACGTTGAGAATGGAGAGGCTTTTCAACACTTATTGTTGGGTTTTCTGAGCCCCAAATGCGACAATTCTGCTTATTCGAGATAGCTTTCGAGATGAAAATGGGCCTCATCACTAAAGATGATTTTTTGATGAAAATCCGGATCATTTTGATGCATTTGAAGGACCCAATCAGCGAAGATACGACGTTTATGGTGATCGATCGGCTTGAGTTCTTGTGTTAACTGAACTTTAAAAGCCTTAAGACCTAAATATTTATGAAAACTACGGTGTAATGCCGTTTGTGGAATGTATAATTCCAAAGAACGACAAGGAATTGACAAACCTGGGTTTTCTTCAACACTACAACCTGCAGCAGCACTATTCTCAGTTGTTTTTGAGCGACGCACACGGTTTCGATTCTTCACATCACTAACTTGTCCCAACAGTTTCACTATTGCTCGCCGAAAAGGTGCTTCACAACGACCAAAAAGTGCTTTAGTTATGCAAACTGTGACTGCAAAATTTTCACCATTTTTGTAGTGGATTTTAACAATTTCAATGCGTTGTTGAAGCGAGTCTCGTACCATTTTTAGTAATGGCGTAGTTTTTACTTGTAAAATGTCAAAAGATGACAGCTTTAAAATTGACAGCTGCCCAAATAGCAGGCTATTCAAAATTTAACATCTTATTGGGTAACCCCAATATATATATATATATATATATATATATATATATATATATATATATATATATATATATATATATATATATATATATATATATATATATATATATATATATATATATATATATATATATATATATATATATATATATATATATATATATATATATATATATTATATATATTATATATTATATATATATATATATATATATATATATATATATATATATATACATATATATATATATATATATATATATATATATATATATATATATATATATATATATATATATATATATATATATATATATATATTATATATATTATATATATAAATATATATATATATATATATATATATATATATATATATATATATTTATATATATATATATATATATATATATATATATATAATATATATATATATATATATATATATATATATATATATATATATATTAGGGTGGCTGAGACCAAATGTTACTGACTTCACTCTGCTGTCATTTGTGTAGTTGTCATTTTCGCGCGTCAATTTTTTGACAGATTGAAGTTTGGTTAGTTGTTTACATGTGGTCAACAAATAATTGTTCTAAATTAATATCTTAATAAAAAAATCTTAATAATGGAATTCAAACGTAATAGTGTAATTGCACTGTATTTGGCTTAAAAATCACAAACAGCAATAGTTCGTCAGCTCCAGCATTTGAATGTGAATAAAATGTTTGTGTATCGAACCATAACTCGATACAACGAAACTGGTAGCATCGCTAAACGCAACAGAGGCGGTCCTAAAAAGACAGCAACATCAAAAGAAATGATACGAAAGGTGAAGAAACGAATCCAACGAAATCCTCGTCAAAGTGCCGCAAGTCTACATGTTTCTCGATACAGCATTCAAACCATATTGAAAAATGAACTACACTTGAAGCCCTACAAGATACAAAAAGTTCAAGATCTTACGGAGGCACAAAAAAAAGTTAGGCTTGAAAAAACACGAGCATTGAAGGTCTTGGCCGAACGTGATGAGATTCCAAAAATTGTCTTTTCTGATGAGAAAATTTTCACCATTCAACAGTTTGTGGATAAACAAAATGATCGTGTTTGGTTAGAGCACAAGTCCAACGATAATTTGGACACAAGAGTTGCCATGCGCAAGCAATCACCAGCTTATGTTATGGTTTGGGCTGCAGTTACTGCAGATGGACGCACTCCTCTGATTTTCATCGAACATGGAGTCCAGGTAAACCAAGAGGTGTACCGCTAAAAGATCCTAAACGATGCTTTGCTACCTTAGGCACGTAAAGGACTCGGCACCGTCACACAAAGCTCGAGTGACACAGCAATTTTTACTAAATTGCGTTCCGCGGCTGATTTCGTCGAAAGAATGGCCACCATATTCACCAGACTTGAATCCCATGGATTTCTCTATATGGTCCATTTTGGAGAGTAAGGTGTCCACTAAAAAATACGAAAGTGTTGATGCATTGAAGTCAGCTCTTGTTCGAGAATGGAATAAAATTCCGCAAACCCACGTTCGGTCAGCATGCAATGCTTTCTATGGAAGACTGAATCAAATAATCAGAGCCAAAAGAGGTCATATCGAGCAGTAACATGTTTTTCATAAAATGTAATATGTTTTCAACATATCCCACGGAATTTCAATAAAAAATAATCAAAATTAAAAAAATTACACCGAGCAATTGGCGCAGTGGTTAAAGCTGCGGTGTTTGGGACGGGAGGTACCGGGTTCGAATCCCAATGGGGGAGGGTTGCAAAAGGGATTTTTCATCACTTGATTACGATCGGTGATGACGATGAACACAACTATGACCCCCCGTTGGAGTGCAGAGTCTATGGGCCGAACCATCGTCCATGTCAGTACAGGCTGGCATGGAGCAATGCATTGCGCAGATGGGATATTCAACAATCGCGAACCTGTATTCGTGCGTCCTCGATTTGGCCCTCGTTGGCGTAAAGTAAGGACGTTAAAATAACTGCGAAAGAGTTGGGTGAGCTTCGGCCCCAGGAAAAAGATTGTAGGGATTAAAAATTAAAAAAAAAAAAAAAAAAAAAAAAAAATTACAGCGTTTTCATTTAGTAACACTTGGTCTCAGCCACCCTGTATATATATATATATATATATATATATATATATATATATATATATATATATATATATATATATATATATATATATATTATATATATATATATATATATATATATATATATATATATATATATATATATATATATATATTTTACGAACTCATATAAAGCTTTTGTTATTTCAAACAACTATCCATTCATCTCCGCTCTATTGTTAAATACTTTTGATTGTCAAATTTGTGTTCTATAAATCGTATTGCATTTTGATCGTTATTTTATTGATGACATTTACAGCTACGATGTTGGACTAGAAAAATTCGGACAATTCAAATAAAATATAAAAAAGCACAATAATATATACATTATAGTATATTTATAAGTTTAGACATTAAAAAATTAGTAGATGTAAAGCTACCAACCACTATTTTGAAACTCATAAAACAAAAAAAAAATGAAAATCTCGAAACCTAAAATTGACATTCGTCTCTGCATAGTGGTAAATAGTTTTTTCTTCTTTCTATAATAAAATCTAACAACCGTTTTTAAGTGTTTCGAAATTGTTATGAAAGTTTAACATTTTATGTTGGATTTTGTTGTTTTTTAAAGTATATTTCCATGTAAATTTTCTATATATAGTTTTGGTATTTTAAATTTTCGAATTTAAAAATCAAATGGAAAAGAAAAATAATAATAGTTTCTATAAATTATTTATTGGAAAACATATAATGGAACGGATTAAATATTTAAGATGAAAATCAACTTTTCTTTTATAGAGAAAAAAATCTATGTAAATAATTTATTCAGGCGAGGTTTAAAATTCGATTTGAGAAGTTATGTAGAATAAACTGTATTTGTCCTATATTTGTATACTAATCTGTTTACAGTCATTCTATCATCGCATTAAACCAGAGTTGGTGATCTGAGATAGACGGCGCGATAAGAAAAAAAAACAAAAACAAACACAACAATTAAATCTCGCACGCAGTAACTTAAAATCTATTGTGTCAAAATGATTCAACTTAAATTTTTTTTAATTTTAATTTTAATTAATTCAATCATATGTCATTATTCAATTATTGACAATTATGAATATTTTATAAGTTCACCAAATACAAAAAATTGGCATATGGCTAGTAAAGATTGTGCACAACGTGGAATGTATTTAATCGATATACCACAAGTGCAAGAAGAATTTCGGTTAATGAAACTCATAATCCGCAATGGTAAGGATTTCTATATATAGTATACTCCAATTTGTGTTTATTAAATATAAATTTACTATATAGGAGGTACCCAAAAAAGTCATGGCATTATACATTTCTGGACGAGCGGCACAGACCATGGCAGTGAAGGTAATTTTTACTGGTCAACAACCGGATCTGATATTTCGGTGCACAAAAGTTGGTCGCACGGACAACCAGACAATGGCCAGTACACACATAATGGTTATCGTGAAAACTGTATTGCTCTACACAGCGATGACGAATATCAATGGCATGATCGAAATTGTAATGAATTAAATTATTATATTTGTCGTAACGAGACAAATCCGGTCCAATCAAACGATGATCAAAATGATAATCTATTATATCTTGGTAATATGATTTTCACATAAAACGGAAATTAAAATCTATAACAACCATATGTAACTATAATATGTACATATATGAAGTTTTTATTATTATTTTTTTTGGTTATGCATCTCGTTATTACCGGAAAACGTATCGATCAATTTATTTCCAGAATTTTTAATAAAATTATTTTAAGGCGACATGGTATGGTTATACTTCATTGAACTTTATTAAAGGAAATTAAAACCAAAAACTGAATAATCCCTTAAGCAATGAATGGTTATTACAGATTATAGAGTTTAATCAAATATTATAGCCAGGACCATTTTTACTCGAGATTTTAATATTGATAAAATATCGATTAATATTTTTTTTGCGTAGGATGTTGAAACTTGTAACGTTATTTCAGGATATTTTTATAAAATAAATTTATTGTTAAGTTTAACATGAGCTAATATTATTTAGAGTAAAAAGTCATTTTTTAGTGGTTTCGGACATAGTCTTAAATTTGATTAATGAACCTTAACAGAAAAAATTTTCCACATCTTTAACTATCTATACATACAATTTACTCAAGAATCAAAATGTGTGTAGATTTACATTAAAAGCCAAATACACGAAATGACGTCATCGCATTTCCATCCAAGACACATGTTTGTATTTAATTATCTAATAACAGATGGAGTTGTAATTTTGTAAACTCAATTATTGATAATTGGAATAAAAAATATAATGCATAACGTATACTTCTGCGTACAGTTTTGTTGTTTTATTTGGTCGAATTATTAAAGAAAATATTAAAATGTGCTGAATTCTCGACTTTATAATAAAAAGGGCGTTAGACCATTGTTAGACCATTGTTAAAATTGTTAGACCTTTTTTAAATTTTTACATATTCTACCAAAAACTACTTTATAATCAAAATTATGTTCTATATGTATTTTGAAGGGCAAATTTAAAAGGATACAGATCACCTTAATGAGCTAATTATAAATTGTCTGTTGCTTTGAATTTCGTATTACTTCCACCGAAAATGTTCGTCATAATATTAATTAAAAACGTTACTATAATCCTTTTCTGGATTGCCTGGAAATTGGTAATACTTCTTTGATGACAACCACCTAACATAAAAGCTTCTGCAGCATGTTTTGATTGAATAATTCCACATTCCGGAGTGTGTGTATATTTATAAATCCTTATGGCATCCAAACGATAAACAAGCAGTAATCTCGATCTGTTATTTCTAACTGCCATGGTATCTGGTAGTATTTTGGTAGATTTATGGTAGATTTTGTTTAATTGACACGTTGCCGGTGCGTTTGTTATGCAGAAGAAATTTAATTAATTTGTATTTCACTTGCATCTAGTGGTTAAAATCTTTTGAATTATGAGATGCTTTCACTTCGATTATTTCATCGTTTTCCATCAATCAAACCGGCGTTTACTTTCTCAGAATGCGAATTTTTTTAAAGTTCTTTTTTTTTAAATGCATGTCTTTAGTCCAACTATTAATTGGATTTCTTAATAGGTTTTGTTGTGTATATGCGTATTTGGGTACGGTTTAACCTCTAAAATTTGTATATATAAACTAGCATCTCCGTTTGCAACTATTTTATGGTATCGAATGCCATACAATTCTTCACTTTTTCTATAAACTTCTTCTAAATCATCTCGTTCTATTCCAGTTGAAGAGCATTGTTCAAATTGCATTCATGATCTTTGGGTCTATTTTTTTTAGTTCTGCAATTCAACAAGCAATATCTATTTCGAACAGCACTCCATATTTTTTTTTGTTTCTATGGCAACATCATACCTTTTTTTATTGCACCCACTTTGAATATTACGTTAAGCTTCTTTTTGCAATTTATTAAAATTATTTGGTGCCAAACTTAGGATATGTCAATGGCAGTTGAATTACTCGATACCAATTGAAATACCAGCTAAAATACTTTGGTAGTTGATTGAATTTAAGGTTGCTTTCTGTTCAGTCAAAACTTCAGATGAAATGTTTTAAATTAAACTGCATATTTTGCATTAAAATTTTTTTTGGAATTTAGTCCAATTCTGTGTTTACTTAGAAATTGTAAATTTTGTAAAAAACATCCAAAAGCCATATTGTGGCCGCCAATTTTTACACAAGTCTTTGACTCAATACATCCAGCTAGGTTATGGTTTGCATTGCGATGTCTGGGAATACCTGACAAATATGTGCGTTTATGTAAAATGACAGTAATAAAGTAACAATGGTGCGTCAAAGAACTTATCTTTCGTATATGTGAACCCTCAGGATAACATCGTGTACCATCACTCCAACCAGATTCTAGCATATTTAAATGATATCTATATGCAATTGGATGGTATGGAAATAGTATGAGAGAACTTTTGGAGCCCCTTGTAAGATTCTCATCTTCCGATGATCTCAAAATCAATGAGTACAAAACAAAATATATGATCACTGGTTTTGGAGACCAATACGCAATCGTTAATGGTGTTTGAGAAAAGAATCATGCGCCCCAAACGCGACAAAGGCGACACTTACAGAGTTTTATTTAGTATCGAGATTAGGAATTTAATGAAAATTCTTGATCTCGTTCATGAAATAAACGGAAAGTGAGTACGCTGTCTCACTCATAATTAAGGCGCAGCGATCTCTGATCGGAGAGCCGGAAGCGCATAATTCGCTGTCGGTGGCGATGGCACTTTGAGGTAGATAATGAGATCTTCAGGTTGTCTAGAACAATAAGAAGAGCAAGCTCGGATTCGAATCCAATGGAGCCAGACTGTTGACTCGGTACGGATCAGTAATGACCTGTAAAAGCCGTTTATTATTATTATTATTAAAAATATATCCAATACAAAAAAATATAATACAATAAAACACTGAACCGGATACCTAATAGGCCTACAATTTTCAATTGAAAAAAATTGCTGCACACGTATATTTTTATTGTCTAATCGTTGTCTTTCAAAACAAATTAGTGTTCATAGATCCAAAATCTCGAAAAATATTATAAATATCCACATTCTATCTACAACAATACAATTATAAACAGAATGAGCAAGAAAAGTAAAACAATAATTTAAACTGCCATCTATTAATTGGTTGTAAGAACTAAATAATAAAAGATTTAAGAAAATCTTGTCTTTATATTATCATAGACACATGTGTCAAATCAATTATTTTATTGATTTAATTACTTTTTTGGAATTATTTCGATTAATAGTTAAAAATTTCAAAAAAGACACCGTGATTAAATCCAGATTTTTATTCTACGCATTTATATGTATTATAGTCATAGTTTTTCGTCCAATAATTGAGAAAAGCTACATTTACTTTTCTTAATTTAATGAAAATGTATCATAATTACAATCAAATAACAGGAATTCTAAGCGGAAAATTTGGACCGTGATTATTTAAGTTAAATCTGAAAGAATATTTTAAAATTTAGTTGGAGTTGAAACAATCGCTGGTTTATCCAAAAAGCTACACTAACTTCGAATATTTTTCCATTTTTCGTGTGTTTGGCCCTTAAAAAACCATATTATGCAAGAAATTTAAATAAGGGCCTGTATAATTTTGACTTTATTTTATATTATTTTTTAAGATATAAACAACACCGAGTAGGATGATTACTGTACACCTCTGACTTAAATAATGTAAAATAATCCGGAGAGTTTATGATTTAATGCACTTATAAAACTCATCTACAATGATGCGACAAAGTTAACGAAAGCTTAATACAATTTTTCAAGTTTACTCTTATCACAGGGGAGAACTTAAGTTTTCTTATCACTCGATATAACAACGACGTCAGTATAGCCTAATAGAAAAGTTTTATACGAGAGTTGTTATTTAAAGAGACTTCCTTTAATTGTACACTAAATTAAACTAAAGCGAATGGTGATCATGTTCTGGTCCAAAACATATGTTGTCCTTAAACTGATTTCTTAATTCTCTGGCGGCACTACTAGTCGCCAGACACTACTTGGTGATTTCATTGTAGTTTGACTCACAAGCTGGTGCTGGTGTAGTTATTGATGGTTCCTCTGACACGGCAATTGGCTCATATATTGTATTATTTCCGGTCATTGTGTGTGCCAAGGAACTTCCAATATCTGAGCTTGGTGCTGATTTAAACGCTGAAAAGATCGATTAGAATGTTTTGTGCCGATTACTATTGGTCTCCAAAATAGGCGTTGCCAAGGACCTTCTGAAATCCGCCATGACTCAAGATCTGGCTTGATTGGTGACTTTGCTACAATATATTCGGAAACAAGTTGTTTGATGTCACTATCAAACCATTTTGGCCAGTATACCTGGCTTCTAGTAATCGATTTCATTCTCTCCACTCCTTGATGATTCTGATTCATCAGAAGCTGACGTAACATTTTATGATAAGTTTAAGGTGCAACAATTCGTACACCAAACATGAGACGTTCACGACCGACAGACGAAATGCTCTAACTTTATCGTTGTTGATTCCTTTTACATTATTTGGCCATCCGTGCTGAACAAATTTTATGAATCTCTGTAGATTCTACATTTTGCAGTTTCGCGCTAAATTATCGAAAATTAGCCCCAACACCCCCTTCTGTATTTGATTATAATTTACCTCGGCCTTCGTGAGTGTGCGCGAAACGTGATTGATGGAATTGTTCCGTCTGGAAATTTGTGAAGAATATTACATCCGCCGCCACTATTATATCCAATTTGTGGTTGTACTGTGTGAGCATCTAATCCGATTTAAGAATATATTTGAATGTGTTTTGACATTTTCGGCTCTAATTGAATACTTCAAGTGGCTTGGACAAGCAATGCTTGCAATGGTTTCCGTAACTCATGCATATGATTTATAAATTTTCCATTATAATTGATGGCTCCTAAGAATGATTGAAGGGTTGATACTTCTTTGGACGGTGGCATATTAGAAATTGCATAAACTTTGTTGGGTCTGGTCGCAACCCATTTTTAACTATGTTGTGCCCCAGGTATGTTATTGAAGTCATGTAAAAACTACTTTTGTCGATTTTTAGGTGGCAGCAGAACTCCTGGTTATGTTCTTCAATAGTTTTTCCCGAAAGGATAATATCATCCCATCAATATCATCGATAATAGTACTCATGATTTGTTGAAACCCACCGAGAGCTGATTTAACACCGGGTGATAATCAGTTGTAACGAAATAATCCTCGATGTGTATTGATAGTGAAGAGTTCTCGTGATTCTGAAGCTACCTCGACTCGTAAAAACGCGTTAGATTGAATGAACATGACGCCATTTGACATTTTTGTAAAATGTCCTCAGGTAGTTGGTGAGGAAAATTGGGCGATTCTAAGGCTTCATTCAACTCCGTTGAGTAATCCGCGCATATCTTTACACCTCCGTTACTTTTTTTCACGTTGACATTCCCACGTTGGGTGCTGCGCATTCAAAAAAATCGACCGGTATTATGATTCCTAACTCTTGAAGTCGGTGCAATTCATCATCGATTTTTGCTAAAGCAAAAAAAGTATCTGGTCGCTTTGCCTTAAACACTGGAATGAAATTGGGTTTCCTGTGAAGAATCATCCGGAAATTGTGACTTAAGTTCGTTATTGCTGGAAGTGGCTCACTGAACTTGCATACATATACTGTTGATTGTATATAATTATAACTGTGTTGACCTGATACTGTGTGAGCTGTGTGTACAGTTGGAGATAAGAAGGTTCACCTATCACACTTCATGTATACTGTGAAACGATTGTGATGTCTGAAGCAGTCACCCATATTGTGACTTTCGTTTCTCACGATAATCGACACGACTCGATGTATTTTTCTCTATTTTCACATTTTATTTTGAATAACGAAAACAGTGAAGGCTACACCGAGTCGTGTCGATTGTCGATCGAATCGATAATCACAATAAGGGTGAGTGTCTATCTGTAGTTTTACTTTATTAATGCTGATGTATACGAATTTGAGTTTGGAAACCACATTAATGCGGTTTACGGAAATAATTCCTTTAGAGTATCGGTTTTTACAGTTCGAAGGATTTAAGGTACTTATCTGTTCTTTTGATTTATGATAGGAAGATGGACAGTTTTTGTAACCTTCGTTGTCACCGGTTTTTACACACTGCTGACATTTATGACTTTTTGAACGAACAGTCAGAGTAACAGTCAGTTCTGAGTAACGCATTGCACCGCACTGCCAGCATGGGGTTCTTTGTATAATAATGAAAGCGGTTGTGCTTTCTGTGTATAATTTTTTTTCTGGTTGTGGTGAGAGTTATTGTTGAGCTTCTGATGATTTCGCGGAACAGGTGATGCCATTGATATGGATTGGGACTGAGCAATTGCATTACCTGAGAATGAATTGGGTTTCTCGATCATGACAGTATTCTTTTTTAAATTGATAACTATGTCTGACAATCATTTGCAAGGCCCTACAATGTGACTTTATTATCTGTCTCGACTTTTGATAACAATCTTGTGCGAATGTCGGGATGAGCGCAGACCAAATATAAAAAAATACATTTGAACTGGTCCATGGTAAATTTGGACAATTGTGATTATTCGCACTGTCTATTTATCCTAGCGGCATAGGTCAAAATCTGCCGTTGTAGATTTTTCCATTAGAAAATGCTTAAATCTTGTTCGAAAGAGCGACTTTTGAGGTTCAAATAATTTCGTCAAATTTTTTACGGATTCATCGAAGGTGAAATCATGCGGTGTCTTCAGCAAAATGTAGTTTGCATATTTTCCGAAGTTGGCAGTGTGCAATTTTGATATAGTGTTGTATATCGTATACTTTGAGGTTATGTTTTTGCCCCCGTTTTCTATAATCTTTTTGATGAGTAAAATCGAACTTTGAATCATTTTCAACATTACGTGTATGACTGCTGTTAATTCTTTACCCATTGTAGGCAAGAGACTAAACAATGAAGATGCATTCATTATGCTTACCTTTAATAACAAGGAAAATTACAATGTAAAGGCTTTCTTTAACATGAAAGTAAAAGGGAAAACAACTCGCCTATAATACCTCAATGTAAAAAAAGGTCAAGGCTATAGCCACACTTAGAGATATTATGGATGAGAATCTAGATGCGTTAGATGTTCATTGCCAGGCCATGTCCCTTATCATTAATTCAAAAAGGAAAGTTGAAAGGAAGCCTATATACTATAAATATAGAGAAAAGTGAATCACGAGCAAAAACGATAAAAGGTAGAAAAACATACTTATACAGATCGTAAAACAACAAGATTCATTGTGACTTAAGGATGGTAACGATTCCTGGACCATTGTTGAAAAGATTCTAAAAACCATAGCAGCCTCAAACATTTGACTTGTAAAACCGTAAAAAAATCTAAAAACACTTTAAATAGGCGCTCTTAAAAGTCAGCGAAGATTATTAGAGCACCCTCTAATATAATCATGACTCAGTGCAACGATAATTAAGAATAAGTCCTAGCCCAAATAATTAAAAAACAAAACTAATTGGAAACTTTTCCAAAAACTTCTCAGCGGCAATGCCAATCTTTAAGTGCCAGTTAAGAATTTGGTACAAGTGGAGGGCCAACTAAACCAACTTAATAGTATTGTTCATTAAGCAGATTCCATTTATCAATTTTATCAATTAAAAAACCATATAAACCTATTTGTTTGCTTCCATCTGTTTCAAAATTATTCGGAAAATAGCTGCTTAAGAGACTCCAAATAATTATAGAATGAAAAGATCTTCTCTTTCCACCAATTCGGTTACAGACAAAATCATTCGACTATAGAACAAGTCCACGGAATCATAGACATAATTGAAGATGAGGTGGAAAGCAAAAAATATGTTCTCGGATGTAGCACAAGCATTTGTTAAACCATCAGTAAAACGTCTCCATATAGAACGAAACGTCTAGAACTATATAGGACATTCAGATTAAACATAAACTAAATCGGGACTAATTAATGGGTTATATCCTGCAAAAAGAAAACATCAGCTATTATAGACCAATTACTATAGAATTCCAGTTGTAATAAAACTAAATAAAAAAATTTAAAAATAAATTAAATTAAAAGGAAAAACATCGAAAACAGCATAGGAATTAAGCACGACTTTTAGTGATTAAAAAAAATCACTAACGAAAAATAATTATTAAAACTACTACAATAAGGTTACATGATACCAACTCAAAACACGGAGGATTTACATGATACCAAAAAAAAATCACTACACAAAATTTATTTTATGAGTACATCCATACCAGTCGATAAAAAAAAATCATTATAGAATTGATAACAAATATGCAATATTTAAAATAAATAAAAGATATTATGAATTACAAATACATATCATACAATGTTTTATTTTATTTTCATTTATTTATTGTATATAATATATGAACTTTGCCGACTAAAAATGAAATTGATCAATAAATTTGTACATAACCGCCGAACAATATTTAAAAAACGGAAAACTAAATTTCTTTTTGTAATAGACTATGTGATAAACGTAAATCGTCTATCACATAGTCTGTTACAAAAAAATTTATGGTTTTATACAACATAGAGAATAAAATAAAAAAATTTAAATATTTAGATGTTATTATATTATATTTATTTTTGTTTATTTTTAATATTTAAAGGCAAATAAATATATCAAATTTAAATTTTTAGCAAAGCAAAAAATAATTATTTTTATATTGACAACAACATATGTAAATGTCAAAAATAAGCATACAAACAATAAACAAAAGTGTTTTTAGACATACGTTTTTCTAGCAAAGTACAAGAAATTATTTCGAAGTGTTTTTAGACATACGTGTTTCTAGCAAATTACAAGAAATTATATGGATTTTTTTTAATCACTAAAAGTCGTGCTTAATTCCTATGCAGATTAGTTTTGTCGAAGGAATTTGGTGGACGTGGATCATCTCTTCAAACATTACTTATACGTTTACTCGTATATAAACAAAAAACAATGTTTTATGCTCGAATAACAAAATAAATAAAACAAAACTAAACCCGGCAATTTAATTTGCCATTATAGAATTTCGGGAATACCCAAAAATACAAAAAAAATATCACAAAGCCCAAGAAAAGCTTGTATTATATATTTTATATATATATATATATATATATATATATATATATATATATATATATATATATATATATATAAAACCAGCACAGTCAACAAAAATTAAAATAAAAAATGACAAAGTAAAAAAAAAAGAAGAAAATTTATGAAGGAAATTTTTCATTTTCACTTTTCTTATATATTTATTTAGTTGTGAGGCATTTTTTTATCTTCCCTTTCCTAAACCGTGAAACAACTAAGTAATTGTTGTTATGTGCGCGAGAAGCAACCTCCCAAATTTACCATCCCCGCATATCAACACAAAAGCAATTGGAGTATACACAACAGAAAAACTTAAATTTTTATCAATCAAAAATGATAACAAGAAAACCAAAAAGACGTGAAACGAAAATCTATAAAAATTAATAAGAAAATAATGCGTATAGCTCTTTAATATAATATGTATACAGTTGAAAGCATGTAGATTTACTTTGTTCGTGAATAACAACTTATTTATTGGAGAAAATGATAAGAAGGTGAAAAATATATTTTTCCTTTTGATAAGTACTTGTTACAAATATTATGTACTTATATATATATATATAAATATATATATATATATATATATATATATATATATATATATATATATATATATATATATATATATATATATATATACATATGTATATACATATATGTATACATATGTATAGATGGAAGAAAACAAACGAAAGTTACAAAATGTTTTCGAGATGAAATACTTTGTCAAATACGAATAAGATATTTACGCTTACGAGTACATAAAGTAAAAGCAACATTTTTTCATAGATATTTAGTTCGTTTCAAACATAACACCAACGATAGAAACTATTTTTTTTATATTTTTATTTAATAAAAACATATTTAGTTATAGACATGTTTACGAGAGCTTTGCAAACATTTGTGTATATATATAAGAATATCGATCGTGAAAAATATAAATCATCACGAACTAAATGACCCGAAATTTTCGAAAAATTTTAACTTTACAATTCAGCTATAAAATAATTTTAGTGTGAGATCCAACCGAGTAAGATAAAATATTTTTAGCTTGAGCACTTCTGTCAAAAAAAAATGTTGGTATACATACCGTTTAGATTTAATTATTTTGATAAAAACTAAAATCATTATTTAAATTTTAATCGGGTTGTAAAATAAGGTGTAAAACCCCTTTAAAACAGCATAATTAAGCTTAGTGTTTAAAACATTAGAAAGTCAAATCTACTATAGTCATCAACAATTTTGAGTGAAATCCTCAATATTTGTAAAATATTATACGACTTAAGTTATATTAAAATCGAAGTTAGAAATATTGATACAATATGCAGTTTTAACCTCGATATCATTTAATAGAGGGGTAGTGCAATTCACTCCAAATCACTCATCAATCACTCCAAATGATTTATAAATATTTAATTAAACTTTGAAAAGAAAATTGGATTTTTATCTTAATAAAATTTAATAATATTTATCGGAGTAATATTTTTTATCTTAATTTATATTATAAGATCAGGTAGAATACAAGAAATCACAGAATTTAAGTTAAAAAAATGTTCAACAGCCCCGATTTTGTTAAAAAAAAAAATTAAGTAAAATTTACCTGAGTGTAAAATGTTCAAATCAAAACAGCTACAAACTTTAAATTATATTTTGAAATAAAATTTTATTCTTATAATAATGAGTTATTTTTTGAGTGATTTTTTGGATCTTGATTTATTTGAGTGAAATTTTAGGCTTTGCATCTATCGGCATCTCCAACCTTATAATAAGTTAAATATTACTAAAATTTCGCTTCAATTTTACGGTAGGTTTGTCAGTTCAGCAACCTAAAAATATCCCTTCTTTATGTAAAGAAAATTTGAGCTTTTTTAATGTGAAATTCAATGGTCTAAATGCCAGTTAAGTGACATTTTGACAGTTAAAACGACCCAAAATAAAACAAGAAAATTGATTAAATAAATTTATATAGAAAGAATTCCTAAATCTTGAAAGTAGACTGAATTTTGCCTATAATTTGTTGAGTATAACTTAGCTGAGTTGAATTTTTCCACTGAAAATAAATTATAAATTTTGGGAAATATTTTGTTATAAAACGGTCAATAAATATAATATAATAATATTATTATATTATTATATTATTATATTATTATATTATTATATTATTATATTATTATATTATTATATTATTATATTATTATATTATTATATTATTATATTATTATATTATTATATTATTATATTATTATATTATTATATTATTATATTATTATATTATTATATTATTATATTATTATATTATTATATTATTATATTATTATATTATTATATTATTATATTATTATATTATTATATTATTATATTATTATATTATTATATTATTATATTATTATATTATTATATTATTATATTATTATATTATTATATTATTATATTATTATATTATTATATTATTATATTATTATATTATTATATTATTATATTATTATATTATTATATTATTATATTATTATATTATTATATTATTATATTATTATATTATTATATTATTATATTATTATATTATTATATTATTATATTATTATATTATTATATTATTATATTATTATATTATTATATTATTATATTATTATATTATTATATTATTATATTATTATATTATTATATTATTATATTATTATATTATTATATTATTATATTATTATATTATTATATTATTATATTATTATATTATTATATTATTATATTATTATATTATTATATTATTATATTATTATATTATTATATTATTATATTATTATATTATTATATTATTATATTATTATATTATTATATTATTATATTATTATATTATTATATTATTATATTATTATATTATTATATTATTATATTATTATATTATTATATTATTATATTATTATATTATTATATTATTATATTATTATATTATTATATTATTATATTATTATATTATTATATTATTATATTATTATATTATTATATTATTATATTATTATATTATTATATTATTATATTATTATATTATTATATTATTATATTATTATATTATTATATTATTATATTATTATATTATTATATTATTATATTATTATATTATTATATTATTATATTATTATATTATTATATTATTATATTATTATATTATTATATTATTATATTATTATATTATTATATTATTATATTATTATATTATTATATTATTATATTATTATATTATTATATTATTATATTATTATATTATTATATTATTATATTATTATATTATTATATTATTATATTATTATATTATTATATTATTATATTATTATATTATTATATTATTATATTATTATATTATTATATTATTATATTATTATATTATTATATTATTATATTATTATATTATTATATTATTATATTATTATATTATTATATTATTATATTATTATATTATTATATTATTATATTATTATATTATTATATTATTATATTATTATATTATTATATTATTATATTATTATATTATTATATTATTATATTATTATATTATTATATTATTATATTATTATATTATTATATTATTATATTATTATATTATTATATTATTATATTATTATATTATTATATTATTATATTATTATATTATTATATTATTATATTATTATATTATTATATTATTATATTATTATATTATTATATTATTATATTATTATATTATTATATTATTATATTATTATATTATTATATTATTATATTATTATATTATTATATTATTATATTATTATATTATTATATTATTATATTATTATATTATTATATTATTATATTATTATATTATTATATTATTATATTATTATATTATTATATTATTATATTATTATATTATTATATTATTATATTATTATATTATTATATTATTATATTATTATATTATTATATTATTATATTATTATATTATTATATTATTATATTATTATATTATTATATTATTATATTATTATATTATTATATTATTATATTATTATATTATTATATTATTATATTATTATATTATTATATTATTATATTATTATATTATTATATTATTATATTATTATATTATTATATTATTATATTATTATATTATTATATTATTATATTATTATATTATTATATTATTATATTATTATATTATTATATTATTATATTATTATATTATTATATTATTATATTATTATATTATTATATTATTATATTATTATATTATTATATTATTATATTATTATATTATTATATTATTATATTATTATATTATTATATTATTATATTATTATATTATTATATTATTATATTATTATATTATTATATTATTATATTATTATATTATTATATTATTATATTATTATATTATTATATTATTATATTATTATATTATTATATTATTATATTATTATATTATTATATTATTATATTATTATATTATTATATTATTATATTATTATATTATTATATTATTATATTATTATATTATTATATTATTATATTATTATATTATTATATTATTATATTATTATATTATTATATTATTATATTATTATATTATTATATTATTATATTATTATATTATTATATTATTATATTATTATATTATTATATTATTATATTATTATATTATTATATTATTATATTATTATATTATTATATTATTATATTATTATATTATTATATTATTATATTATTATATTATTATATTATTATATTATTATATTATTATATTATTATATTATTATATTATTATATTATTATATTATTATATTATTATATTATTATATTATTATATTATTATATTATTATATTATTATATTATTATATTATTATATTATTATATTATTATATTATTATATTATTATATTATTATATTATTATATTATTATATTATTATATTATTATATTATTATATTATTATATTATTATATTATTATATTATTATATTATTATATTATTATATTATTATATTATTATATTATTATATTATTATATTATTATATTATTATATTATTATATTATTATATTATTATATTATTATATTATTATATTATTATATTATTATATTATTATATTATTATATTATTATATTATTATATTATTATATTATTATATTATTATATTATTATATTATTATATTATTATATTATTATATTATTATATTATTATATTATTATATTATTATATTATTATATTATTATATTATTATATTATTATATTATTATATTATTATATTATTATATTATTATATTATTATATTATTATATTATTATATTATTATATTATTATATTATTATATTATTATATTATTATATTATTATATTATTATATTATTATATTATTATATTATTATATTATTATATTATTATATTATTATATTATTATATTATTATATTATTATATTATTATATTATTATATTATTATATTATTATATTATTATATTATTATATTATTATATTATTATATTATTATATTATTATATTATTATATTATTATATTATTATATTATTATATTATTATATTATTATATTATTATATTATTATATTATTATATTATTATATTATTATATTATTATATTATTATATTATTATATTATTATATTATTATATTATTATATTATTATATTATTATATTATTATATTATTATATTATTATATTATTATATTATTATATTATTATATTATTATATTATTATATTATTATATTATTATATTATTATATTATTATATTATTATATTATTATATTATTATATTATTATATTATTATATTATTATATTATTATAATATATTATAATTAACAATTAATAATTTTTAGCAACATTGAGATGAATTAATTAATTTGTAATTTTCAGGCGAAATATAATGCCATTTATTACAGCCTACGGCTTAGAGCAATTAGTTCATTAATATATTTTTTTTAGAGAAACATTGCAGTTTACAGTTAAATGGTTGCACACTGGAGTTGCTGATAAGAGATTGCAAAATGCAAATCAGTTCATTATAAATGTGATTGTCTTGTGCTATTAGTAGTTTGCATATTGGCTACCGGAAACCATACCAATTCTGGTATTACTGATATACCTTAAAAAATATATGTAATTGGCAATTTGTAGTACAAGCTGATGGATTAAAATAACCATAAACCAAGACCGAGGGAGGTTCCGCGTTCTTCTCATCAAACACATTTGATTGGGTAAATGATCGATTTTTTTTAACACAAAATTTTTTACGATTATTGTCATGTGATCAAAACCTAAATGAAAAGTTAAAATAATTTTAGCTCGTAAAGGGAAATAGAAGATTTTTTTATTTTGACAATATCCGGGATTTGATTAGGTAAATGATTTTTTTTATGAAACGGTCGGATTGAAATGGTTAGAATTTAAAATGCACTTTTAAAAAGTCAAAATTGTCACATCAAAATTATTTCAGAATTCGGACGCTATACATATGAACTTATTAAAACTAAAGAAGGAAAAAAGATTGTCCTAATTACTACCTTGAATTCAGTCAAATATTAAAGAAACGACTTGCACGGATTTACATATTATAAGAAAGGTTAATCACCTCGAAAATAATAGTTTCCATTCGTAACAGAAAAATCATTTTCTATTTAAATTTAAAATAAACTTGAATCTTTTTTCATTATTATTTAAATAATACACATCTATTAAATTTTTCATATTTTTATTTATATAAAATATTTATAAATGCAAATTGTGAAGCTTTTTTATATAAATATAAGCAAAAAAGCATAATTTAACTTGTTGTTTTTGTCAATATATGTACATAAGCTTAGAGAGATACAGTTGATGGATGAAAACAAAATATAAAAACAGTTTTTTTTTTGAGTGGGTGTGAAATGAATTGATGCAAAAGCTTTTATTGTTGTAACCGCCGGAAAATTATAATAAACATAGGCTAAATATATGAAAACTGTATTACGGAAATTTATTTTAATACTAATATAACTGCCACAACATAAATTTTTTTTAAAATCTTATACATACTGGCATCTGGCATCATAATAATGTTCCACATAGTTTATTTTAGGCTGTACATATATAGAAAACAATACAAGGAGCAACAGCTTCATTATTTACTATATGCTTATTGATTTTTAATGTTTATTTATATGTCTATATCTCCCTGACTATATAAATTTTTTTTATAAATGTGATGATATAACAGTGATGAATAGAATATTTTATATTTATACGAATACATAAAACATAAACGTATAGACATTTTATATAACTATATTTTGCTGGCTGTTGCCATATTATGTAATGTGAACACAAAAAATGAGGTACATAATTAATGTAAAGTCAACATATTTTCAATGTAATAAAAATATAATAGGAATATAGTGGGATGAACTTGACAATATATATATACATATTATATATATATATATATATATATATATATATATATATATATATATATATATATATATATATATATATATATATTCATGAATTCTTGAATGATAATGTACTATGAACTATCTAGTATTGATGAACTGTCAAACTCGCTGGGTAATGAATTTATTATTAGCCTGGCTTTTTGTTTATTTTTAACTACTTTATTTATTTATAAAAATATTGTTCAAGATTTCATTTGTCGTGAATGATATAAATGATATAACTTTATTTGAGACGGACACCCACTCAGTCCTGATACATTCGTGCACCCTTAATGCGGACAATGTTTGCATATTTTTAGGACAACCTCGTTTAAATTACAGAATTTAGTTTGCTAAATAATTGATCAAATATTCCAACAAAGTAAGTTTAAAAGTAAAACTATTTTTATAAAAAAACTAAACTTTTTGTCTTTGAAATTTAAGTTATTGAGTTGTGTTGCAGCCGACAACATTTATTTAAAAAATATATTTTTTCCGATGTTTGAAAAGTTTATATGTCTATCCGAATATCGATGTATTAATAGTAAATTGATTGTTCATTTATATATTTTATACTATAGTACTACGATAAACAAAATAATTTTTAAAAATTTTAAAATACGCAAACCGGTATATAATTTTTAGGATGTTGGTTGTATTTAAAGTTACTCTACCTATTACTAGACTATCATAGTTTATATGTCAACTTTGTAAGTATGAAGATAATACCAGATGTCAAATCCGGTAGCAAGTGTTCGAAGTGGTAACATCCGGACAACAATGGATACATCAGCTAAATACTACAGGCGTGTTATAAATAATAGGGGCTGCGCAATGAACAATATCTAATTCAATTCGTTAATTTATTTTAATTTTTTTTTTAGTATTTAGTATTTAGTATCATGTATGACGTCCTAGGTCTTCCCACTCCTCTTTTTTCTTCAATCATGCCTTCGAAAATTACGGCGTTTAGTTCTTCCCGTGACTCAGAGCATAGCCCACCATCCTCCATCTTCTTTTCTTAATAGTTCTAAGGATAGAGCGGCCTTCTTCCACAAGCCTTAGCACATACTCGTTTGTCCTTCGCTCGATATAGCTGATTCTTTCCATTTTCCTGCAACACCAAATCTTAAAGGATCTGTAGACTATCTCCAGACATCTCCTTTCTATCAAGTTTATTGTCCATGCCTCCAATCCATATAAAGCCCCACCCCGGACAAATTTTTAATGAGTTTCTTTTTATTTTTATACTCAATCCTTTGAAGCAAATTAGTTTTTTGCTTTCTCATGAATGCCGCCTTTGCCTGTGCAATTTTGCTCTTTATATCCCTTACGCTACTTCCTTCACTCGTAATTATGCTTCCCGGTATTTGTATTCCAATACTTTTTGTAGGTTGTATCTATCTGCAACTCTATGGGTATTTCCTCTCGTTTACTGAAGGCCATGACCTTTATTTTGTTCCTATTAATGTTTAGATAATTTTCAAATATGCAGTTCATATGTTCCAAGGCTTTATTCCGATTTCTCTCACTAGTTGCTGACAGCCCGATATCATCTGCGAATCTGATATTTGCCTTCGTCCTATTATATTTCTATATGTTTTCTTTCCAACTTCGCTTTCAGTTCCTTAATTGTTGCTTCCATATAGATATTAAATATCGTTGAGAACAATGTGCTCCTCTGCCTGACACTTTTTTTTATTTTGGCTGAGGTTTTTGTATTGTTAATCTAGATTTCAGCTTCCTGTAGTCTATATATTTATTAAATACCAGCTGTTTGTCTTTTTGGTCAATACCTATCTGATCTATAATAGGAAACATTTTTTTCCAACTCAGGCTGTTGAATACCTTTTCTAGATCTACAAAAGCTAGATATGTATTTATTCCTCTATCAATCTGTTTCTCCTGTATCTGTCTTAGTGCTATAACGGCCTGTCGTGTCTTCCTGCCTTACTGGTCTTGACTAAGATGACCCATATTTTTCGTTCCATTCTTTTGTGAATAATTTTTGTTCATATTTTCGAAGCGTGTGTCAGAAGTCATAGTCTTATATTGAAAGCTATGATCTGCATTGGCTTTCTTTGGTACAGTTATTACTTTGCTTTTTACGAAGTCATCAGGTAGCTCTCCTATGAAGTAAATTTGGTTAATCAACCTATATGATTCTTTCTTGATACCTTCGCTGCTATATTGTATAAGTTTAATAGGTATATTATCAATTCCTGGAGCTTTACCCTTTTTTAATTCTTTAAGTGCGGTCTGTTCGTCAAAATTTGTATTGATTGTGATATGTTTAATCTGGTCTTTATCATCATAAAGTTCTTTTAGGTGCCATTTATCATCAGCTTTCCATTCCAATCTTGGATATGGGCTCCTCTATTACTTTTTCCGCCAAAGAATTTTTTCATAATCTGAGATGCCTACTCCACCGGTTTTTTTCTATAAGTTCTTCGATTTCTTTGCATCTATCCTCTAGCCATCTTTCTTTTGTTCTTGTTTCGCATCTCTATTGATTTTACTCCGCAGCTCTTTATATCTTTCTTGTCTTAAAGAGTCATTACTATTTTTATATTGTCTCCTCTTTTCAAAGTCTTTCACTTTTCCCTCTGTGATCCATACCGTTCTTGGTTCTTCCTCCTCTGTTCACTCATCCACTGTTTTTTCTCTTTTATGTTCAGTTGAACGTATCATTGCCTCTCCCATCTCTTTTGAACGCTGTTGCAGTCGAGTGGTTGTTTAATTTCCTAGTGTCATATCTTCTTATAACTTTATATTGCTTCTTATAACTTTATATTGCTTTATATTGCGTTTGCTTAGTTTTTTTTAAAATAAGGTTGCATTTCATTAATCTAAAAAATTGGTCACTGTCTGCATCCGCTTCTGAATAGGCCATGCAGCGCTTAGCTTGTTTTTTAATACATTTTTAACCAAAATAAAATCTATCTGGTATCTTTTGATGTCTCCTGGTATACTCCAGGTATATCGCCTTCTTGGGTGAACCTTGAACATTGTGTTGGCAATTATCATATTATGTTGTCGGCAGAATTCTACCAGTTGGTCTTCTCCCTCATTTCTGTTACCAAGACCGAATGCGCTAACTTCTCTTCCATCCAAGCCTTATTCAACCACAGCATTCCAGTCGCTCATGATGATAACATTATCTCGTGCTTTAGATAGTTTTAATAATTCTTCCATTTCTTCATATATATCTTCAATTTCATTGTCTGTATAGTCTGATGTTTGCAGGTTCACCTGGATAATAATCAGACCATTTGGTTCACAACTTTGTTTTACCAGAAGTAGTCTATCATTGTATGCTATGTAGTTTATGACCCTTTTGCCCCACGACTTATTTAATATTATGGCAACATCCGCTTGTCCCTTGTTTCCAACAGAGTATATTATCCTTGTCATCAGACCAAAAGTCTCCTTGAGCTCGGCCATCTCTTTCGCAGAGCCCCAGCATGTCTAATTCCATGCGTCTCATTCCCAGTTTGATATTTTCTAGTTTTGTAGCTCTAAGCATGGCCCTCACATTCCATGTGCCATTTCTCCTTATCTTACTCGATCTCTCTACCCCACAATTATTTGCTTTATTTGTTATCTCCTGCATTGCAGAAGTTTATTATATATATTTTCTATGCTGTGTATTTTGGGATTCTAATGTGGGGGTCCCCAGTTGCCTTCCACATCGCAGTGCAAATTCTAGACCCCTAAGAAATTTTTAGTGCTATCTGTGGTTGAGCCCTTAGATAATGTTGTACATTTTATGGCCTCTTTCCAGTACTGGCAGTTGCTGCTTCCCTCTACCTGGCTCTTCCGCCTCTTCCACCGTTAGGACACGCCTCTTCCACCGTTAGTAATCCACATTAGTGGCCTATGGTTGGAATAAATAGTAAAAGGACGACCATTAGAGATAAGAGCGGAAATGCTCCATTCCCCAAACAATTGTCAACAATTCCTTTTCTATGGTAGCGTAATCTTTTTCGGCCTTGTTAAAAGTACGACTGCAAAAAGCGATAGAGAAATCAAGGTAAATTAATTGTTGGGATAACACGGGCATCACAGGTAACAAAAAAGTCTTGGCTAAAATCAGGATAAATTAAAACTAGTAATTTTGTTAGGGCTTTTTTTAAAGTAAAAAAAAGATTCATCACAAAAAGCGCTCCAAGCGCGGTTTAATACCTTACGGTATAACAATATGACCCAGATAAGATATTTCCTTGCAAAGAAAATGGCCCTTCTGAGGATTAAGTTTTAAATTTTCCTTTAAAATTGTGATCGGTAAGATTTACGCCATGCACAACCACATCATCCATATATACAAAACATTGAGTTGTATTCAGGCCACTAAGCACATTATTCATTAAACTCTGGAATGTTGCAGGAGCTCCTTTCAAACCAAAAGGCAGTAGCTTAAACTGAAAGTGTCCGGTGAATGTACTGATTGAAACTTTCTCTCTATCTAAAGGATGCAGAAAAATTTGGTGATAACCATTGGCTAAATCAAGTATCGTGAAATAGAAAGCTCTTCCCAATTGGTCCAAAATGTCCGTAATATTCGGTAAAGGAAAAACATTTGAAACAATAATTTCATTCAATTTGCGTAGATCAACCACAACCTGCCATTTCTTTTTGTTGTTGATCAATTTTTGTGGCATGCACAGTAAGGAAAAATTCAAGGGACTACGCTTGTTTTCAATTATCTTCTAACATCTAAACGACTTGTTTATTCACTTCTACCTTAGTAGAATGTGGAAATCAGTACGGTTTGACGTGAATTGGAGGAGCATTGGAATTTTGTGTTCAATAGCATTAGTAGTAGTGTGTTTATCTCCTTCTAGATAGAAGATATCATTATATTCACGTATTATTGATCATTTGTGTAACAGTGTTACCATCAAACACACCAGGCTCGATTTCTTGTAACAAGCGTATTTGGTCACCAGTATTTTCGAATTCGAAATACAATTGAATGACTCGTTACGATAGTGGTGGAATTACAATACTAGGAACTACCGAACACATTTTCAGTGGGTGAAATATATCATCAATTGTTAATAAAATATAGTTTTTGATTGGAATGAATAAGATTCCTTTAAGGAATCATAAAAATGTATTTATGCAGGAACACTCGCAAGTATGTTTCTATTAAAGTATCCGAAATGCCTTTTAATTGGCATTTTTCATTTTCGTAGCACAAGACATCACCTCTTAAGCAAATATAAGAAATGTTAAGTGACCACGATTTCCAAATAGTTTTTTAGGACTAGAAGTTATGGATGATACTGTTGCGATAGGGATATGAGAAGAATCTTCTTCAAAAACTAATGGTTTATCAATTGCAGAATGGTTGGGTAAACTTTTAAAGGATTCTGATCTGAATGAACTAAATATGGACACATATATCTCTAAACGGTTAGTAATTTTTGAATGAATTTTGGAATATGAAATACATTTTGACGTTCCTAATTTAACTTTTGGTTAAATGGACTTGAGTTGGAATGTTTCGAGTATTTTCTAAGCTAGTAGAGTTTCCCGGTTTATATTCAGTTATGTGATGGCCATGTGTCTTATAATAAGCACATAAAAACAGTCCCTTATGTGATGGCCATGTGTCTTATAATAAGCACATAATAGTTGACCACTGATCTAAAATTTAGAGTTTGTAAAGGAATTTTATTAAGTGGAGCTGAATTATTTGGTATATTCTTCTATAACAGGCATTGGCCAAATGATTGACTTTCCCACAAATGTTGGCAAACATAGTCGATTTTGACACAGGTTGGTCAAAAGATTGGGTTCTTTTCCTTGAATTTTAAAATGTTAATTCTTCTTCACATGCCTTATTGATTGCATAATTTAGAGTATCGAATCAGCAAGCTTTTATTATAATTTTGATGGGATCTAGCAACTCTTTTTGAAAGGCTTTTAAAGCAGTTTTGGCGTTAAACTTAGTTATGAACTCCACGGCATCTCCCCCTTGTTCTAAAATTGATGATTCATCTAATTGTGAGAGTAAAGTTTCAATTCTGTTACCATAATCTCTGACACTTTCATTTTTGTTCAATAGTAACTTATTCAACTTGAAGTAGTTCAGGAGATTTAAGCATACCGAATTGTTTTATAAACTCTAATTTAGCCCCTCTATGGGTGGTAACATCAAATTAGTACAACAAAAGAGAAAAATACTCCGGCAAATTAAATATAATCTGAAAAAGGAACGAAAAAGCTAGCTATATAGTGAATTGTGTAAATTCACTATTATGCATTGGTCGTTTCCATCCAATATAAACAAGCAACTGTTTGGTGGCCTAAGGTACATCAAAAAGTAATTATGAACAAGCTTATCTCATTGCAGAGGCTAGCATGCCTCGGAATCACAGGAGCTATGAGCACCTGTCCTACGGTGGCAATGAAAGCCCTCATCGGACTCACTCCACTTCTTATTTACGTCAAAAATTAGCTGCTACTTGTGCAGCTAGATTACAGCTGGTGAATCAATATAGTCATGATGATCATATATATGGGTCATCTGGACATTTTAAATGAATTTTGAGACTTGGGTATATCCTTTAGAGTCCCGAACGTGATGCCCAAAGAACTCTGCTTTGGCAGGAATTTCAGAGTAACAGTCCTTGATAGAACAGTCTGGGATACTGGTGTTCCTCTTATGAAACCTAGCAGCCTAGTCTGGTACACGGATGGCTCAAAAATGGATAGTGGAGTAGGCATTGGTGGCTTTGGGCCCAATTACAAAATATCGAAATCACTGGAAACTTATTCCAGTGTTTTTCTAGCCGAAATTCACGCCAACGAAACCTGCGTCTCAACTATTATGACTAAAGGTCTTAAAGGCGCCTCCATTCACATTTGCTCCGACAGCCAAGCAGCATTGAAAGTACTGGCTTCTAACTCCCTGGATTCTAAGTTGGTTAGCACTGCTGTTATACACTGCTACAATCTCTCTCTTGTTATAACAAAGTTAGGTTGTGATGGGTACCTGGTCACAGGGAATGAGATAGCCGATGAGCTTGCGCAGGTAGGCTCGTCAGCTACACTAATTGGCCTTGAGCCATTTTTTTCAGGTCACTGCAACCTGAGATATCATTTGAACAAAATGAACCTGTCCACAGAGACGGAGTGCCGACTTTATTTGGAAGAGATAGAAACTGCAGAACACATACTATGTAAGTGTGTTGCTCTGTGCACACTGAGGTGGCTTCATTTAGAAGAGAGGTGTTTGACCCCGGAGAAATGTAGATTGGCCTCTACAGGCAGCATTCTCGCCTGTATTAGGAAGGTGGAGAAGCTCCAGGACTAACAAATCCCAATAGCACAAAAGATCTAAGATCTTTCAGATCGCAGTGCTAGCCGTTTTTGACAGGGAAAAAAACGTGCGAAAACAACTGTGCAACGGCTTTATTAAAAAAAAGTCATAAAAAACAAAAAAAAATCATTTTTCACTAACACTGAATTTAAAAAAATACTCAAGATATCTCGTTCCTATAAATATACCTTATACTAATCATTATATGCAAGGAGGACATTACAGTGAACGTGTTAATAATGTAGTTTATATAATTTATTAAAATATAAAATTGATGATGCAAATTAAGATTACGTTTATACAAGATGGTTTATGTGAACAGATTTTTTTTTTTTTGTAAGGCAACATTAGTAATTAATTTATTATAAGTATAATATTAGGGTGTACATACCAGCAAGTATATGTATCAACATTCAACAAGTCTTAATAATTAATTATTATGTTACAGATTTATATTTTGTGTAATAAAATATTAATTGGTGACATCATTTTTACTCTCGATATTTAAAGAGTTAATATTCGATTGGGAGATGAAATTTAATTAAGTTGGTTTGCTTTAGATCGGTAATAATTATTAACATAATAAAGGATTGAATTTTGTAACGTGCAGATGGTAAAGCAACGTATGCAAAAGCATAAATAAATTTACTCCGGATGTAATTTTTTTTAACGGAAATATGGATAAAAAGTGACACTCCAAAAAAACCTAGAAGCATCAAACGACGGAACAAATAACATTTCCACAACAAAACCAGGCATCAGGATCCTTTTAAAAGCAAAACGTTAAGGAACCGTTGCAGGCCAACTAATCACCGAACGAACGTGAGGGCAGCGAATAAATCCTGCATCCAACTTAAAATACACACCCAACCTACACCTCCAATTCCGAAAAACATCAGATAATGTCAAAGAATCCAAATAATGTGACGCACTTCCAATGCCATTCAAGCAATGCTGACTTCAAGATTGGACTGAAATGATGAACCCAATCCAAGTTTGTATTTTACTTAACAACACACATGACCCAATTTATTTTTGCCCAAATCACGAACCCCAAGCCGCACTTGGGGCACTTCAAAAGGCACGACCATTTCCACCAGATGATGACCCATCAGACTTCCTCACAACCGGTGACCGCTGCCGGTGGTCAGACCAACGAACGATCCCAAACACATCCGGTCATGGTGTTCCTGTCACCGAACCCAAGACCACGGCGTGTCGAAACCAATATTTCAACCATCTCCATACGACCGGTGACAAAATAATAAAACCCATCAAATGTAAACCCCAAACACAAGACCCCTTACGCAACACACACAGACACACACCCACACAACACATCCAGCGTTATCAATTTACTCACTTTGCACTAAATCACCTTTAACAAAAGGCAACAGCTGTGGCATCTTACCAGCCATACCATTGTGAACCAAAACTTTAAAAAAACAACAAATTACAACAACATTCATGCAACTACACAACTCAACATTCGAAAATGCAATCACAAAACTTGTACAAAATTATAGTGGTCAACAATGATTAATTAATCAATAAAGGACACTCCCACTGGGCAACACTTTCAACAACGAGAATATTACAACAACACACGCTACGCAACTACTAATCGCTAGAAAATAAAAGTAGAACCTGTTAATAAACATACTATAAATCGTATAATGGAACAGTAAAATAATATTCTCTCTTTCTCTCTATATATAATGTAAATGATAAACAATTCCAAAACCAACACAAATGTTTTTACAAGCCGTACTGTACCAATACATATGATGAAATCCCTCTCTACTACAAGCCGTCTTCTAACTTTCGTTGCCACAGCCAAACTAAACCGATATGAAAAATTGCCTGTAGTAGTGCGTTCGAAATCCATATAAAAATAATGTTTTTTTCTCATATTTTCTGTTTCTATAGTATGCGAATGTTTATTTTATTTTACACTATATTCGATACGTTTTTTACTTACAATACATTCTTATGTTTATATGATTAGATAGCATTAGTATTCGATGAAAACGGCTTGTAATAAAGAGGGATTTGATGATAGACGAAGCCAAAACCAACACAAATGTTTTGTACAAGCCGTGCTGTACCAATACATATGATATATAACACTTGGAATAGGTGTATTAGTGTCAAAAGAAATAAAAACGTACAGTACAAAAGTGTATTAGTGTACAGACGAAAAAGAGAATTCCAATATAAAAATAAAAATAAAAAACAAACAATGTTATTTTTTTTAATATGAATTGAGAGAGTGTGAGTGCATTTTATACATCCAAAATCACAAAGAACAAAAATAAAAAAAGAAATGACAACTTTGTTGTTGCTTTGCATGAGTTTTTATTTGGTTTATAAAAACAAAACACAATTAATACGCAATACAAATATTCGTTTTGGTGTTTTGTTATATTTGAGTGTGTGTGTGCATTTTATATACGTTTTTTTTTTACTAATACAAATTTTGAAGTGTACCGTTTGTTTTAGTGTACCTGCGTACGTAAATTTACAGCACGGCTTGTATAAACAATTGTGTTGGTTTTGACGATGCTCAATTTGTACTACTACAAACACATACCATTATATACAATCTAGAATAAACAACAAACCGGGATAACAAAACGTGAAAAGCAAAACGAATTATATTCCACACACACTGATGCGAAAAAACAAAAAAAAACACAACAAAACAAATAATACATTTTAAAAATGAAGAGATCTTTTTCAACGATCATCGATCGACTACGAATTATTAATTTATTTGAATTAAACCAATATTTTAGTAAACTATAAAATGAATTTCCAGAAATTTAGCAAAGTAGTCGAAAACAAAATTTATCCTCCCCAACTAGCGTTTAATGTAGGCGAAACCGCGTTACTTCGGAAGCGAATTGATGACTGGGGAACTTAAATGAGAACAGCTTTCAAAACACAATGTTGCTAATGTTCGTGAAAAATTTAGTTTTTGTAAAATAGTCGTGTGCAAAATAAAAAAGAAAATGATCAAAATATGCATTTAAGCGCTTTACCCACAGGAAAACGAAAACAAAAAATAATTTTTAATAATTCACAAAAACTACAATATAATTCGCTTGTTATAGTTGAAATCCTTAAAACCGGTTCGTAACTACAATACAAAATTTATCTAATTCGAGAAACTAATTAAAAATATTTAGTTTCCCTAAAAATTGATTTTTAATTTTTTCGTAACGAAAAAATGAAATATTTCGAAATTTTTTTGTACTAAAAAGTAAACGAAAAGTTTTTTCGTTCTGTTTTTCGGTATAGTACTTACAAACCGGTTTCATGGGATTTCAACTATACCATACGAAATATATTGTAGTTTTAGTTAATAATTAAAAATTAGTTTTCGTTTTTGGGTAAAGCGCTTTAAGATGTATACCTATTTTTCGTTTGGATATATTTTGGTTGCCTTAATTTCCATAGAATAAATTTACTTGTGTAAATTTTAACCATACAAGATGTTCATCCTGGTATAGTTATCTGTGATTATAGTGTAAAATGTTGTTACACCTAAAGTTCTACTAATTTATTTATATTTTAATGTTTATGCGGTACAAAGTTTATAATGTATAAACATTTTCCATGAATTAAAAATATGTTTGCACAAAAAATATTTTTAATAATAGACATAATAATTTCTATATGTTGGCTAACTGCTAATAAACTATAATAAACTTATTTATTTATTCTTTATTTTTTTTGATAAATAAAATAAAGATTAATAAAACAAATGTGTTGATGTTAATTAGTCGCTGTGACGTGCAACTGACGAAAAAGGTTTTTTGGCCTCAATTGCATCTATTCAATTTGTCGAAGTGTTTGATACTTCTGACGTCTTATTTCGCCCATGTGTTAGTATATTCTACTACGATATTTGATGAAAAGAGAATAAAAAAATCCTAAACCAATTTCCGTCAAAATAATTTGTTTTATCTAATGTTTTGTGTTTGCATTTTGACATTTGATTGATTGATTGATTGATTAGACTATACGGCCAAAGATTAACCAGGAGCTCCATGAATGCCGGACACCACCATACACCTGTGGTACATATAACAAAACCGAAGGAGTGGATAAGAATGGTAGTTATGACGGACTCGACTCGGTTATTGACACCTAGGCGATCGATATAGTAAGTATTTTTTTGGGGGGAGGGAAAGGAAAGGTATGTCAGTAATGACCGAATTGGTCCAGTATCTCGGTATCCAATGTTTAAACTTCCATTAGCACAAAACAATCACAGCTATGAAGAACTGCTCTGCATTCTGTAATCTTATATTATTCTGTTATATTATCTTCAGTCTGTACCCATTCATCTGTAATCCGCAATATGTCTCTTGATTGATTGATTGATTGATTTTGAATGTACTGCCAAGCATTAAGCAGGATATCCCGGAAAGCGCCGGGCCCACAGTACACCCGTTTTTACATATACTTGGAAGGATGTGGAAGGATACTAGTTAAATTATTGAGATCGACCCGGTTACAGACACCTTGGCGGCCAATAGTTAGTAAATTTTTGGGTTAGGGAAAGGAAAAGTATGTTAATTATAATTGGTCCGATTTCCCGGTAGCCAATATTCAAACTACTGTTAGTGTAAGACAATCACATTTTTGTTGTACTGCTCTGCATTCTGCCATCTCTTATCAGCAACTCCAGTGTGCCACCATTCATCTGTAATCTGCAGAGGATTCCTGAAAACAAAATATATTAAGGAACTAATTGATCTTAGCCATAGGCTGTAAGAAATAGAATTATTTTTTAATTTAAAAATTCAAATTATTTAATTATTTTTTAATCTGAAATTACAAATTAATTAATTATTAATATAATAACATAAATAATATAATTACTACAAGCAATATGCTGTAATAAATTGGATTAGTTTTTACCTGAAATTTACAATTAATTAATTTTTACATTTATAAAAATAAGAAATTATAAAAATTATAAAATAATATAAATTAGATTTTATAAAATTTGATTAAACATTAAAAATCAATTGAATCAACCGCTTTACGACAAATACGTCATATAATCACCGAAAATCTAATTTTTATACCTTATAAATATAAATTTACCTTATAATATAAAAAAATAATATAATAATATAGTTGTAATAATACAGATACAAACTGCCACATAAATTTGGTGATGTACCAAATTTGAAAATCCAAAATCCTAAAGTGCCTAAAGAGCGTAAAAGAAATGCAATGACCCTCTGAGTACAGGAAAATCTGTTCTAAGTGAGATAATAAGTATGTAAGAGAACTAAAAATTAGTCTCAAACTGTACACAGATGGCTTTGTGATGTGAAGCGAATATAAAAAGAAGCCATTTATAAGCTAGAAGAATAAACAACCAAATAAACTTTGCTCGTACCTATTTAGTGAAACCTGCTGAGTTCTGGCGGATAATCTTATGAAACAACGAATCGTTCTTTTCTTTAGATGGAAGCTACGTAAAAAATATTTTTATTCGACACCTCAATAAAGAGACTTTCGTAACATAACAATGCCAACTCGGCACACACTCGGAGAAGGTGAAGTAATGGTTTGGGGTGTTTTAGCTATAATGGCACAGAAGATCTCACAATGCTGCTGGGAAAAGTTACTTCAAGCACATATTTGGAGGCCCTTAATAAATATACAATGTCTTCCGGGTGAAAATTGACAAGAACAGACCTCCCACTACAGCAAGGCAATGCTCCAGTCTACAAAAGCTGACCATAAATACTCGATCTCAATCCCATAAAGACCCCACCAACTTAAACAAAAATAACAACAACCTCAACAACACTGCAACTATGCTATGCAACAAAATCATTCAATCCCATTGAACACCCTGTCATCCACATTCCAACCATCCATACTCTGTGACTCCACTCCTCATGCAACAACAGAACACAACTCCACATTCTCTCCACATTTGTTGCACATTCACACTTCTCTGCGTTTGGGCAATATTCAAAT